>OW052230.1:11232500-11947500 GCA_932527175.1 Operophtera brumata
TTAACGTTTCCCGTGGAAATTTAAATACTTAGGATTTTCGCTTAGGTTTTCCTGTACCTAGCTAAACTATGATTGAAGACCTATATTTTGTCTACAACTGTTTGACTGCTTTTCATCCCGGCACTAACCGAGCGAAGCCGCGTCGAGTTGCTAGTGCTTTATATGTCACTTGATCCATAGGACGAGTTTTTTTGTAAATTTCTAATATGCACTCTAAAATTAGGATTCGGACCCCCAAAATCCACGTTGGTAATATTAAACTAAGTTATTTTTGATTGGTTCGTTTGATAAATCTTCATCAATAGCGCCAATTACAGAATTGACCGTAGGAACAAGGTATACATGCAGACCTATACATAAGTGGTGGAATTGTATCCGTGTCACAGAGACGAATGAGGTACGTGATTGGGTCACTTCAGCCCGGTTTCCACCAAAGCGGAGAGGAGAGGAGAGCAGAGGAGATGTGCTACGAAGCTGGCAGGTTATTTCCACCAAAGCGGAGAGGAAATGCGTAGCGGAGAAGAGATGTGAGAACTCGAAATCAGTCAATAAAATGAATGCTTTTGGGTGTGCGAGGCGCGGGGAGAAGGCAGCGGGGAAAGGGGCGCGTGAGCGCGGGCACCGCTCGACTACACATATCTCCGTCTGCCGCGCCGCTAGCTCGCTCACGCCACAAAGTTCTATAGAAAAAGAGACTTCTCATCTCCTCTCCGCTTGGTCCATTTCCACCAAAGCTTACGCGGAGAGGATATTTGGAAATAACGATATCTGATTGGTTAATTTCCACTAGAAACGGGATATTTACCATGATTTTTGAGTTTGCAATTATCTGATTGGTTATTCAAAACACATCTATCTCCTCTCGTCTCCTCTCCTCTCCGCTTTGGTGGAAACTGGGCCTTGCTCCGTTTATGTACCAAACTTCAACTTTATCGTTCAGTAGTTTCGGAGAAAATAGGCTGTGGCAGACAGACAGACAGATGCAAGAGTGATCTATCAATGGTTCCGTTTTTACCTTTTGAGGAAAGGAACCCTAAAACTTACACAAAAATTTCCCCTCCCGCACCCTCACTGAACGAAATTCTGCATCCACGCCTGGACCTTCCTGCTAACTATCAAGATTCTAGGTCAACTTCCGTATCAATACGTTGGTGACCAAATTGGTGACATTTTGGTGACCTGTGAATGGTATGAAAATACACTTGTATACCCGTTCCGGATAAAAAGTATCTAGACTGACAAACGGACAACAAAGTGATCTTATAATCATTCCTTTGGTGCCTTTTGAGGTAGCCTATTATCCTAGAGCCGAAATCCAGAGAGAAGGGAAAAAGAATTGGGAGGGGGAGGGGAATTTTTAGGGGCGTTTGCTTGAAATAATAAATGAATATTAATTATTGAAGACAAAAATTATTAAAAAAAGAATTGGTATTGAGGCCTTGTCCAGCTGTGGACGTCGAAAGTTTAATGATGATTTTGGACAACTGGCATCAACGTTTTTATGAATGTTTTGGTGCATTTTGGAAACGTCGGCTGTAAACTGTCTGCTTGCTTATGGTTGTAGGTTGTGAGCATCGGTTGTCGGTTCTGCAGCATGGGTTGTCGGTTGTGCAGCATGGGTTGTCGGTCCCTTCTCTGCACCCGCCATGACCCAGTACTGGCTTCTTACAACTAAAAAGAAGTAGAGTCTGATACCTGAAACAATGATGTTGTTTAGTTTTTACAGTCTCTTTTATCTTTTAATAACTGCTGGCAGGTTTTTGTGAACGTGCATGGAAGTAATATTTATAAAACGTCACGGTGTTTACTACTTACCATAGCCTATTACCGATAAGAAGATCAAACTCCAGGGGAAGTAGATAAGTAAGATGAATATTACTACAATATCTGCTACGAAGAAACCCAAGGCACCCCAAAGGTAAGCTCTTACATATTCCGGTAAGTTCTGGAAAATACATAAATAGATTTAGGTATAGTTAAACTTCAGAGCTTTAATTGTAACTGACGCAGGGCGACTAAGAACGAATTGGCGCACTTGCCGTAATCAGTGCGGAGCTGCCGTGTCTACTGGGCTGAATCAGCCGTGCTTGCTGCGTGCGGAGGTACCCACAACTCCACTGTACGTGTCCCGGGTTCACTACGCCGTGAAGCCCGAAGCGGTGGTGGAGTACCTCAAGCAGAAAATAGGGCTAACCATGAGGGTCGAGCAGTTGGAATCACGCCATGATGTCAATTTTATTTCCATTATGGTGACGGTGCCGACTGACCGTCTATCGACTTTCATGAATGGAGAGTTCTGGCTGAAAAGTCAAGTTCAGGAGGTTTTTCGGATGCCTGGCACGAGAAACCGTGCAGTTGCGTCAAGTGTGCACTAAAATAAAGTATTTTTTACATGTATGCTATGTTAGTTTTCAAGGTATTTATGTTGCTATGAGCTTATTGCCTATGTTACATTTCTCATTAATCCTGAAATAAAAATCTAACTTACTAAGTAGTAGCAGTACATAGTAGATGTCATGGTATCGCAGCCAGGTCTATACCAGGCGAGGATCTAGCTAGCGACCGTGTTCTTGATATGGAGGTGCGCGACTGGTCAATAAGCGAACCTGTGGTGTCATTTTAGGGATAAGTTTATTAAATCTTACCTTATGCAAGCCGAACACCAGAGCAAAGTTAATGAGTAAATAAAATAACGCGGTGAAGAAATAGATTAGATTGAAAAGCTTGGTTAGACTATCACCTACAGCCCCCTCCAGGGCTAGCCCAACTGGATTGAAAAGGGAGTTCACCTGCGAACAAAAAGTTATTTCCTTTGTAGGTACTTTATTTTTAAACCCCGAAGTAAAAACGAAGGGGTGTTATAAGTTTGACGTGTCTGTGTGTGTGTCTGTCTGTCGCCTCGTAGCTCCCGAATGGATGAACCGATTTAGTTTTTTTTTTTGAAAGTTGTGTTGGTCGGGATTATTCTTAGCTATGTTTGATCAAGATTGGTTCAGCCGTTTCATTGCGATGGGGGTGTTTTAATTTTTACAAAATTAATTACTTTTGTAATAATTCAATAAATAACAATATACATTTCTAAGCTTAAGACTTGCTGGAGATAAATATAACTAAACGAAAGGAGCCTCTGCGAGGCGCATTGAGTACGAAAGGAGCCTCTGCGAGGTGCATTGAACACGAAAGGAGCCTCTAAGAGGGGCATTAAGTACGAGAAAAGCCTCTGCGAGGCACATTGAATACGAAAGGAACCTCTGCGAGGCGCATTGAACAAAAAAGGAGCCTCTAAGAGGGGCATTAAATACTAAAGGAGCCTCTGCGAGGCGCAATGAACACGAAAGGAGCCTCTTAGAGGGGCATTAAATACGAAAGAAGCCTCTGCGAGGCGCATTGAAGACGAAAGGAGCCTCTGAGAGGGGCACTAAATACGAAAGGAGCCTCTGAAAGGCACATTGAATATGAAAGGAGCCTCTGAGAGGGGCATTAAATACGAAAGGAGCCTTTGCGAGGAGCATTGAACACGAAACGAGCCTCTGAGAGGGGCATTAAATACGTAAGGAGCCTCTGAGAGGTGCATTGAACATGAAAGGAGCCTCTAAGTGGTCATTAAATACGAAAGGAGCCTCTGCGAGGCGCATTGAACACAAAAGGAGCCTCTGAGAGGGGCATTAAATACGAAAGAAGCCTCATCGAGGCGCATTGAACACAAACGGAGCCTCTGAGAGGGGCACTAAGTACGAAAGGAGCCTCTGCGCGGCGCATTTAACACGAAAGGAGCCTCTGAGAGGGGCATTGAAAACGAAAAGAGCCTCTGAGAGGGGGCATTAAATACGAAAGCAGTCTCTGCGAGGCACATTGAATACGAAAGGAGCCTCTGCAGCCGAAGAATAGACCCCTCCGTCTCTCCTACAGCCCGTTAGTGCTAAATTACCTAACATATAAGCTAAGTACTCCACTCTTTGTCGACCTCTGTGGCGCGGCGGGCGAAGCTTGGCCTGCGATGCAGGAGGTTGCGGGTTCGATTCCCGCCTCGGAACAAATATTTGTGCGATCGCAGATATTTGTTCCGGGTGTTCTGGGTATTTTCTATGTAGAATAAAAATATCTATCTATGTAATATATTGTATTAAGTATATCAGTTATCTAGTGCCCATAACACAAGCTCTGCTTAGCTTGAGGCTAGATAATGTTGTGTGAACTGTCCAGCATTATTTATTATTTATTTATTTACTCACGACCAATTTCTCACAGTAGGTACATCAGCCAGGAGACTGCTGGACAGGAACTGCTGGACATAGGCCTCTCATAAAATGCCACGACGAACTGTATTGAGCCATCTTATCCACGGTCTTCATGCAATTTTTAGGGTTTCGTACCCAAAGGGTAAAACGGCAACCTATTACTAAGGCTCCGCTGGCCGTCTTTCTGTCCGCCTGTCACCAGGCTGTATCTCATGAACCGTCATACTTAGACAGTTGAAAATTTCAATTTGATGTATTTCTGTTGCCGCTTTAACAAAAAATACAAAAAATAGAATAAAATAAATAGATAATATTTATTTTTACTCCCATACAAAAAACGTGTTTTTAAACCGTTTTTTTAATATAATGGTGTCACCAGGCTGTATCTCATGAACAAATTTTCACAGATGATGTATTTTTGTTGCCGCTATAACAACAAATACTAAAAAAACAGAATAAAATAAATATTTAAGGGGGTTCCCATACAATAAACAAGATTTTTTTGCTCATTTATGTTCGATTTTGATAACGGCGACATGTAGACGCTTGAAATATTCACATAATATTAAGTTATATATTCTCTTTAAAAATAAACAATAAAATTCTAATAAAACAAATATTTAAGGGGGCTCCCATATAACAAACGTGATTTATTAGCCGTTTTTATTGATAATGGTACTGAACCGTTCGTGCGCGAGTTCGACTCGCACTTGGGCGGTTTTTTTTTTAATATGTCGTCGGTCTATCGAGGGGCGCCCCCTACCCTGCTTCGTCGGTATCGTGGTTACCACTCCTAGCAATTTATCCTCCAACGGTTGTCAGTTCTATGAGCTATATGGCCCGCCCATTGCCACTTCAACTTGCTATCTTGGCTCTTATATGGCTCTCCAGTATTGTCCAAGAAAGACGCTTCTGCGAGGTGCTCCGAATCGGCTCCCGAAGCTTGTTCTCGTCGGTCATACTTGGCTCTATTAAGGGCTACCTACTTTAACTCGGGCAGGGTGACCAAGAATAAACCAGAAAATGATAGAAAAAGCATGAAACTCTTACCAAGGACAAATATCCAATGATGTAGCACCCCATCTTCAATTTAACGCAGTAACAACACTTGACAAAAACAAATTGCTTCAAAGTATTATCCATCAGATTATTCATATTGTTTAACTACTCTATACCTACTAGTAAACAAACATCATGTAAGTAATTTATAGGTATTGTAGGTAAGCTAGTCCCTTCAAGACCTTTGCTCGGACTGATAATGACCTCTACTGGTTGCCTTTACCACACCACTTACCAGATGATAAATAAATGTAAATGTTTTATAGAGAATAGGAATTCAAAGTGGAATACGTAAAAGTGGTCTCGTGGTGGCCTTTCAAATATGTATATATTAAACACTTCAGTAAGACGATTTTCTTCTTTTAGGAGTTACATGCAGGCACAAAATTATGACCTCAGATTAGTGTCCTCAATTTTGCCAGCGTCATGCCAAAGAATTTAGAGTAAACTAAATTTTTTTGCATAAAGCGTAAATAAATAATCTGGGAAGTGTTTTACCGGTTTTACCGTACAATAGTTTTACCTAACAAGAGAATACATATATTTTTTTTCTATGCAAAAAAAACTTCTATGTTAAATCCTTTATAGTTACCCGCGACTTCGTACGCGTAATATTATTTAATTGATAACTGGTTTTTTGCTTCGCACTGCGCGCACCGCTAGGGTTGTGGCTAGGGTAAACTCGGTTTTGACACCATTACTTAATCTGTGGTATGTATATAATTTATTCTCCCGCGCGCAGTTTTTACTCGCAAATCTCACAATCTGTAATGTTATAAAGAGGAAAGATTTGATTGTTTGTTCGCATTGAATAGGCTACGAAACTACTGAACCAATTAGAAAAAATATTTCACTGTTGGATAGCTACACTATCCCCGGGTACCATAGGCTATATTATATTTCCAAAAAATTAGGGACTCATACTAAAACTCCAATAATGTAACCCAAGGTGTAAAATAATTTTGTTGGTAATGGATAAACAAAAAACTTTTTAACCGATTTAAAAAAATATTTCACCTCTAGAAAGCTACATTATCAGCAAATTACAAAGGCTATTCACTTTATTAACTTTCACCCGCGTCTTCACTTATTTAACCCATAGAAAGCTACATTATGGCTGTAGGATTAAGGGGGGGGGGGGGGGGGGGGGGGGGGGGTAGAGGAACTGTTTTAACTATTTTTTGCTTGACTATGTCTCTTATATTTTGTAAGATACCGTCAAACGACCTTTGAAACGACAACATACTTAAGTTTTTAAATTTAGGGATCCCATTTTAACCTTGAGGTCCTGAAAATGTTTTAATCTCAACAACGACACCGTGACATGACCTACGAAACGACACCATACTCATGTTTTTCTATTTAGGGTTCCCACTTTAACCATGAGGTCCTGAACATATTTTGATCTTAATGACTTCACCGTAACTTTGAAATTGTCTAAATACGCTGAAATCTAGCTAAAACTTAAAGTGTATTTATTTACAAAGAAACTGTTCCCATTCCTTTTTTCAGCTAAATTTCAGGTAAGTACTGCTGAAACTTATGTTGGCTATTTTTTTTTTAATTAACCTGTGAATTTTCATGTGTCTACTACAAACGGTTTCCGAATTACGAATCATTTTAGTTTTACATTAAAAGCCATTTTAGATCCCTTCCAAGCTGATTTTTCTAATACCCTTTCTTAGTACACCCCTACACCCAAAAAAGAATACATCCTCCAAATTTCATGTGCCGAGGTCCAGCGGTTTATACAGTGCGTTGCAAAACACAAATTGCATACGTTAAAAGCCCATTTTGGACCCCTAAGACGGCGAATTTTCCAATTCCTTTCTGAGTACACCTTTACACCCTAAAAGGAATACACGCTCCAAATTTTAAGTCTCTACGACCAGTGGTTTGTAAAAACTAACGTTTTTTTTGTTTTTTTACAAAGAAAACTTTCCCGTTCCGTTTTTCAAGAAAAATTCAGGAATCGCTGAAACACGTGTTTATTTATTTTATTTGAGGAATCTTTATGTAAAATTTCAAGGTTCTACTGCTAATGGTTTCTGATATACACAGCTTTTTTGTTGTATATTAAAAGCCCATTTTGGATCCTTTGGCATGCGAATTTTCAAAATTCCTTTTTTAGTGCACCCCTAGACCACAAAATGAACATACTTTCCAAATTTTAGATCTCTAGGACTTACGGTTTAGGCTGTGTGTTGATTGTCAGTCAGTCAGTCAGTCAATCAGTCAGTCAGTCAGTCAGTCAGTCACGCAACGATTTTATATATATTGATTCTTTGACATAGGTATACATTCAAATTTATTTTCGGCTTAGAGCATTGCGGCCTTCATATTTTCAGGCAGTGCCACCGAATAAATAATAGCACAAACTGTGCGTCTCGCTCTACGCAGTGCGTTTATAGCATAGACGTAGAATTTTTTCGCTACGCTAAATAGACAAACGAAGCGTGGGAGAGAGAAGTCATTTTTAAATGTACCCCGTGCAAGAAGAAAAGTGACAGTAACAATGTATTGAATGTGACATGTTTTGCTTGAGTACATGCCCATACCGGACGGTCTGTTGTGCAGTTTAACTAATTTCGTAATTTTTTTAGTAATCTTACTATTAAATAACAAATATTAATTTGTATGACAATGGTGTCGTGTTCAGTTTGTGACTGTGAATATACAAGACGTAATTATCCGGGAAAATACACGTTTCACAGGTAAATAAGAGATTATTGGTAGTTCGATTGTATTGCTTATTTTATCAATTCTGCTTTAGTAAATGGCCTAAAAACCAGTTTCATTCGTAGATTAGGGCTTTCCCTTATATTTTTTAATAACATTTCGTTGCTGCACCTAGAAATAAACAATATTTTATGTAAAATATAAAAATGTTTGATTACGATAGGGCTTGACCAAGTGATGACGTCAGAAATATCGATAGTCCTGTTGCAGTCTATATCGTAGTATAATGCGCATCATGTAAAAAGAACGCTGGCGGTCAAGCTTCTTCAGGCGTTCCAGCGTTCTTTTTAAGAGATTACTTACTTTTATACTTATTTAAGAGATGTATACCTATGCATTCAATGAGTGCCTACCTAGTTTACTACAAATAATTTACAATTATAGTACGCGTCATGTAAAAATAACGCTGGAACGCCTGTAGAAGCTTGACCACCAGCGTTCTTTTTACATGACGCGCACTATACCTACCTATAAATTAAATTTGTGTCCATCCTAGAATGGAGGTTTACTTTGTTTGGAGTAAATATGTGTGCTCTTTTAATATTTTACCGTTTTTTTCAAAATCTATAATAACCAGGTGGACATTGAGGTGTGTGTTTTTGTATTGTATATTGAAAAGGTAACTTTAAAGCACCACGGGTGTTTTTATTGCAGTTTGTGTAGTAGATATTTTGGAGTAAATATTTACGTTGTTGTACACACGCCTTTTTCCCGAAAGGGTATATTTATTTTTTATTTTTTATAAATAAATATTGTTTATTTCTGCTTAATAAAATAATAGGTAACAAATTAAATTTAAATATACCCCAAAAATTCCGTTCCAGCGGGACTTGAACCTGCACCCTCGCCTGTGATCAGCGATGCCTTTACTTTCGAACTTTAAACAGAAGGTTTCCAATGAAACACCTGTAGATACAGCACTATCAACTTGGCGCTATAGCCGAGTTGATAGTGCCCACAAATTTCGTCTCCAGCGTCATAGCTCGATCTATGGCTAAATTGTTTAAGGCATCGCCGATGACAGGCGAGGGTGCGGGTTCGAGTCCCACTGGAACGGAATTTTTGGGTAACATTTAAATTTAATGTTATCTATAAAGCGTGGTTTACACTTGAAAAATAATAAACTTTGGGATAACAAATTGTCTATAGATAAAGTAACAGAGTGAAAAATTATATGGGCGTAGCACGGCTGATATAAAATGTTTTTGTGCTTTCAGATTTCCAAGTAATCCTTTGCTACGAGAAAAATGGTTATCGGTTATAAGAAGAGTGGGATAGACTCAAATAAGAACTACACTAGGTATATGCAGCAAACATTTTAAGTTTAAATTTAAAAGGGAAACTCTAAGATCCCACCTATAAATAAAACTGTAATATTTAGGGGTCAATAAATAATAAAGGTTTATTTATCAACTGTATTCAAAATTGGAATAAGAAAAAAAAAATACCTGGAATACCTTATTCTCTTTATGACGTCAAATCTGCCAAACTGTGTTCATTCATGAAAGACTTAATCTGCATTAAGATGTATTTATCTGCCATACACATCACGGACGGATGATGAATTCTATCGACAATGTAAAAGTGTTGGTCGAGGACAACACTATTTTTAACTCGGACATAGACTTTCACCAACACGTGCACATATTTTTTTTGGTTCTATCTTCGATCTCTGATTGTAGATCTAGTACATATACTAAATCTATGGTTTATAGGATAGTATTTATATTTATACCATCTTCTTCTTTTTTTTTTTGGCGTCGCACGGCTTGTGCATTTGCCATTGATAACATCCATCGGCAACACGGAACGGAGGCCTGCACTGCTCTAAGATAACATCTTACAGTTCTTTCACAATATTACTATATTATTATTACTATTTTATCTGTGACAATATTATGTTATTAACTAATGAAGCCTTTCATTTTTGAATAAAAAAACAGTAGTTCGATTTGGCTCGATAGATGGCGCTGACTCAAATGTGGTTCTCGATATGTGGTTCGAGGTATGCTTACGCCCACCCAGTTGGTTAGGTTATTTCGATGATGTGTAGGAAATTATCTAGAGGGTGGCCCGTGAATCTCAGTAAATACTTTTAGTAGCAGGTTAGAAAGGTATATAAAGTAGGTAACTTTCCTACATCGCGTGTACCTATTCGCGAGGTCTCAGTTCGGGGCGAACCACTAGTTTATTAAAGGTTTATTAGGTTTATGGGGAATTATGTTCGATTCTATAATAAACTTCCAGAAAGTACTTCTAAACTTTCGATTCAAAGATTTAAATCCTACATAAAGAATAATCTAATTAAGAAAGCATAATTTACACTCTATATGACTCTGTTAATAATAAAGCCGCGTGGCCTGATATCGCTCTGCCCCTCGACCGCTAATTTGTCAATTTGCAATATCTATACCTACCTACACATACCTAATTGATTATTGTTGTGTAATTTATGAGTAAGTAGGTACCTATATGACGACCTCTGTGGCGCGGCGGGCGAAGCTTGGCCTGCGACGCAGGAGGTTGCGGGTTCGATTCCCGCCTCGGAACAAATATTTGTGCGATCGCAGATATTTGTTCAGGGTGTTCTGGGTATTTTCTATGTATAATAAAAAATATCTATCTATGTAATAATATATTGTATTAAGTATATCAGTTATCTAGTACCCATAACACAAGCTCTGCTTAGCTTGGGGCTAGATAATGTTGTGTGAACTGTCCAGCATTATTTATTTATTTATTTTATATCAAGCGTAGCGTGTGCTGTCTTATGAACTTTTGCTGATTCTCTCTAGCATCTTACTTTTGACTGCCTCTTTTTTCTTTGATTCTGCTTCCACTTGTTCTCTCGGCACCACACAGGCACTCCCCACCTAGTAGTAAGAAGGATCATCAAATAAAGCCGAGCCGTGTATGTTGCCTGATTCATCTAGGTTTGGTGGCGCTGGAACAGGAGTAAATTTATTTTATAGGACGATTCAAAATTAACCTTGTGATTTCTAGGAATAAAATACTTTTGACATTGACTTTGACTTTATTGTGGCCTTGTCCAGCAGTGGAACTCAAAAGACGATGATGATGATGATGATGATTTGGATAACTGGCACTCGCCGTTTTTTGAATGTTGTATTTTGGGAACGCCCACACCTAAAGTTTCTGCTCAGTTATGGTTGTACGTGGTCAGCATCGGCTGTCGGTTGTACAGCATGGGTTGTCAGTTGTACAGCATCGGTTGTCGGTTGTACAGCATCGGTTGTCGGTTGTACAGCATTGGTTGTCGGTTGTACAGCATTGGTTGTCGGTTGTACATCATCGGTTGTCGGTTGTACAGCATCGGTTATAGGTTGTACAGCATTGGTTGTCGGTTGTACAGCATTGGTTGTCGGTTGTACAGCATTGGTTGTCGGGTGTACAGCATTGGTTGTTGGTTGTACAGGACGGGTTGTCAGTTGGTTTGCTGTTCTCGGTTATACACTAGATGTAGTGCCCATCATGACCCAGTACTGGCTTCTTACGACAAAGAGAAAGTAGAGTTTTAAACCTGAAACATAGACCTTTAAAGTTATCTACACAACAAAAATACCAACAAAAAGAGTGTGATGACGCGGGCAAAAAAATGCTAGTAAAGTTTAAACAGAAAGATGAAATTGTCTATAATAATACTCATTATAAAATTCGATAATACATATTAACTACCATCTAACTGTGGAAAACAACAATAGCTGTTAAAAAGTGACAGCGCTACTTGAGCCCGGGAAGAAATGAGGTAGGTATAGCTTTCTGCCGCTCGGAAGTAGCTGACGTAAGCGACAAATGAGATAACTTGTTTTGCTTCTAATACAAACCGTTTTCCACCCCGAAGGGAAGAAAACTATTATTTTAGGTCAAGCCGAGGCTAGACCTCTAGGAGATATCTATCTTACCTTCGTTTGCCCATGTCCATACAATTAACAGTTCTAGCCATGTCTTCGAGTGTGATTCGGTAGCGGGGAGGTGCGGGGAGCAGTTACCTCACCTCCCCGCGCGCAGGTGCCGGCTGGGGTCACGCGCGTCGCTAGGAAGCAGCGCGCCTTTCGATAAGCCGACTAGGCCTTACCGAGGTTTATCCTCGGCTTGACCTAAAATAATCGTTTTCTTCCCTTCGGGGTGGAAAACGGTTTGTATTTGAGGTCGCCGAGGCTAGACCTCTAGGAGAAATGTTTGTTTTCTGCCGGCACTATAGTGTACTGTGACAGAATAGAGATATACTCGTACCTGATGATGGATGAATACAGAATAAAAACTTGGGATTGACCGGTTTTATAAAATTAATCAGTCAGTAATTAACAATTATATACAGTAGGCTCATAATCATCATCCTCTTCATCGCCTTAAAATTCACAAAGTAAGCAATTGTAGGTAGAATCTACCTTTTCAGATAGGGTGAAAACCCGTTTAACACGTTAGAATTAGGGCCTCGTGGCTTTTCCACGAACTTACAGTAAAGCTTAAATAAATTATCTGCCTCCACTACAGTTCCCTCGGCTGAGGATCTGATCCAACGGAACATTATTTTGGAAGTAGTTTGGTGCAACTGCCGATCGTGATCCGCGAAAGGTGCTTTTAGCCAACCTATAATTACTATTCTTGGTGCAGCTTCCACTTCCCCTCGCGTAGTTATAAATATATTGTGCAAATTATTATTATTTTCTTTGCCGAAATTTGGATCAATTGCTTCAACCATATTACCAAGCTCAAGGCAGGGTCCTCTAAACAGTCCCAATGCCACCCTAATTGCCAATGTGTAGCACTATCGGTGTTTGAGCCAAATGTCGGCCAAATCGTGACCGACTTCTCTGTTATGTGACAGTGTTGCGCGTCGATGCAGAGAAGAGTCAGATCGTGAATACGCCTACAGCAGAGGCTAAAAGAAGAAGCAAAGCCTCGTGCCAGGATACTTGAAAAATTATATGATAGGAGAGTATGTTAGCTCTTAACCACTCTAACATATCTTAAATATTCCAAAATAAGGTCCTTTGCACCATGTTTAAAGATCTTTGAATAGCTATTACCTTGAGCATCTTTATGACCAATGGATGGGAAGACAGACTTCGTTCTTGGATTGGATCAGATAAGGAGACTATCAACGATTTATGTACTAAAACCGTGGAATATGCAAACTTTTTTTTATCCGTGATAAAAATCCTATAAATGAAGCTAACTGTTGTGGTCGAGGATTACCGGGATTTGCCCCATTTTGTCTACACCACTCGACCCACGGCTTCCAAGCCGAAGTATAAGTGAGCCATGTCGAATCTCGCCAGGCTGCTTGAAGAAGTTCGACATTATTCGGATCTAAGTTCATAGTTAGTTTACTCCACCCCGTGTCCTCCAAACCTCTAACAAAAACCTCGCACATTCGGTGGGGGCCGTTTGGTTGAAAGGTTGACTAAGTTATGCCAGAGATGACATATTTGAAACGATGCCTCTTAAGGCTCTCCGTTTTAGGTCGGCTCTCGAAAATAGCTTCTCCCAATGAGGGACTACCATTAAATAGATCCCCGACGACTTGTTGAAGTACTGCAGCATTTGGGAATCAGAGGAAGTGGGGAAAGCCCCCCGCCAAATGAATATGCCAGGGTCGGCTGAAGAAGTTCATGAATAGCGCTCCCACGTCCTCAACCTCTAATGACACGTAACTTACCGGCCTAGCCAAACGGCATTCGCTACCAAACGATTATATTTCTACTTTCGTAATACAGAAAACAGTTCAGTCAGATACAGTACAGCAGAACACGTGACATGTCGATAGCTTACGTCAATCTCATACATTACATTGTGTCATTGCTGGCTTTTCATCGCTAATAGCCTCTAATTTGTATAAGACCTCTGGGGCTACCTTTGAATAAGTCGTGGCAAACAGATCGACTTGAGGAATTCCGAATCTTCCCGAAGATTCGACTGGTTATTTCCTTTTTCGAATGCCAGTCTGGAAGGAGATTTCCTCTTAACAGACTGTCTGCAATCGCGTTGTAATGACCCGGAATATAAAAGGGATGAAGCGCTACTTCTAAGCTTTCCGCCAATACTAAAAGTTCCTTTGTCGTCTCCAAAAGACCAACAAACCTCGTTCCGCTTGATTCCGGCTGCATGTAACCAATAATGATTTCCCTACTTTGTGTGAGAGCTGTCAATACTACAAAGAGTTCTTTGCGGTGTTTTTGATTTAAATCCGGTTTGATCTACTGTCCACATGCTTAGATGACGATCGCCTAGATGAAACCCCCCAACCTTCGTCTGACGCACCCGTTGTCAAGAACATTGTGCAGTTCTGATGGATAATTCTGCCTGGGTTTGTTACATTTTTCAACCACCGACAGCACTCCGCTAGAGCCTGTGCAGGAACCTTGACTTTTTGAAGACAGCAATCTTCTCTCAGTTTTCGGCTCGCTCTCCGTATATTTCTCACGACCTAGAGGACAGTCAAGTGACGCGAAACCCAGCCTGCCTATTAGCAACATACCTGTCCGCCGAGACCATAGATACTCTCTTTGAAGTTCTTTTAAGTCGTTCACTAAGAGGCTTATTCTTTGAATTCGGTAACCTCCTTTCGTTCTAATCTGTATCCCACATAATTCTAAAAAACTCTATCCGTGTTTTGGCCTTGAGGATTGTCTGCATTTATCGACCAACTTAAGCTTTGAAGTAAATCTATCAAGTAAGATACCCGCGCCTCGAGGATCAGAGGGTCCATAAGCAAACAGAAAATTGTCTACTAGATAAACGAGCAACCATAACCAGTTCTCTCTCAGAACTCTCGCTACCTAATTGCTGACACGTGGGACACTGGAAAGCCCGGAAGGGAATGAAGTCAGTTTATAAAGTTTCCCTTTGAAAGCAAAAGCTAAAGTGACTTATCTTTATCGGAATGTGGAAAAAAAGCCTGACTGATATCCAGTTTCACCATATAGTCACCCTCCTGTAGAAAGGTCTACGGAGCTGGTCGATTAACCGGAACTTCTGTGGTTTTAGACAAAAATTGAGGCGGGAAAGGTCGAAAATTTGTTGCAACTTTTGACTTTGATATCAAAAACATTTGCGACAGAAACCGGAACGTTCAACTACATCTGACTTTAAGCAAGGTTTTTAACTCTTCTGTCATTGCCCAAGGGAACAGAAGGTGGTTTTACAACCAACAGTAATGAATATCCTGAGATTATCTTCCGAATTGGAGCTGATGCGCTCATGTTGTATGCCACTGTATCAGGTAATCCTTTAATTGTCCCCCTCGAAAAAACGTCAAAAACACCTGGATTTTTTGAAGCTGACGTTGCTCCGTCTCACGATCGGACTTATGGTCTTTCTTGGACTGGGACTCCGCACTTGACGCACCCCCGGAACGCTCTGCTTGGGTTGCTGCCCTTGTCTCTTCTTCTTCTATCGTGTCGATGGTTCTCTGTCAAATTATTTTAGACCAGTACTCTGCCACGGCTATGGCATTATGAGTGCAGGTGTGAGGACACTGCGTGCGGGAAAGTAGGTGCACCATCGAGAACACTAAGTCAGTTGCTTGGATTTGGATGAAATTGCCGGCTTCCGAAATAAATTACCTTTTGCTCCTTTACCGGCTCTCTTATCTGGAAACCTCCCGGCTCGAAAAGGAAGTATGGCTGATATGCCACCATGGTTTTTAAGGTTGGCAGGATTTTTTTCATCAAATAGGGTAGGTCTTTGATGGTGGGATTTGCTGCAAGGCAGCCTTGAAAGCAGCCATCAAAGCATCATTCTTTGTTTTGAAGGATTTTCGATGACTTTCGATGGTTTTTCTGATAAATTAACTATCTTGTGTGTATTTACATTTTTCAGTGTATACTATGTTGGTGACTCTTATAAATAAATATAAATATAATATAATATAAATATGAAATTCGATAATTTGGCTCGATGGCCACATGCAAACTGAAGCAAGGTGTCGGATGCAGTATTAATGTTTGAACCCTCTGCGAAGACATTCACCAAGTCCTGAGCCGCCTCAGGATATTTAGCTGCCACGCCTTTGAGTTGTTCCGCCAAGGACTTCCTTTCTATCAGCAGCCTATACACAAAAAACACCATGCACGCTCCATCGATTGTGCTTCCAGATGATGACCCTCATGCTGCCTCTAGTGTAGGCAAATTTTGCCAATCGCAAACCAATTTAGATGGCTACCACGACCTTGGTGGGGGATAACATGGGTGAGGAGTCCCTGGAAGGGGTATACTCACTCTCTTCATCTGAATCCAACTCAAACGATGTCACGCCATTTCTCGCCCACTTTTGCGCTATCGGTGGCTGTTTCGGCTGTATAGATAGATAGATAGATAGAATATTCTTTATTGCACAAAACAAACAATGTACATAGGCGAACTTAATGCTAAGAAGCATTCTCTACCAGCTAACCTTTGTGTATTGTGGATACATTTATGTAGGTAGTGCACAAAAAAACGTAATAAAGAGAAGAAAAAAAAGACCCTTTGTAGTCTAACAATACAAGATATGTAAGTAACATAATATTATATTATAAAAATAAATAATAATGTATAATATAAATATATAATATAAATACATAGTTCTAAAATAAATAATAGTAAGTATAGGTAATATGGATAAACGTAAAGCTGTGAGAGCAGCAAGGGTTTTAACGAAACCACTGTCTTATTGAAATTTTAAGTCTGGGTGGCTGAACCCCTGATCTTATTTGCTATCGCTGGAGGCCCCATGATGAGCACCCTTGCAAACGCCCAGCCCAGCAGCTTAATTTTAATCTTCCAAAACGTCTTCTCTGAAACATATGCAGCATCCGGGAAGAAAGCTTAAATCAACTCTATTGTAGGTAGGGTGAAACTCGTTCGGCATTTGAGAATCAATCTCCTCTCCAAACAATTCCTCCTTAGCCATATGTACGACCCTACACGTAGGTACATCTATCCGGCAGATGCTTCTGGGCCAGGAGCTTTACCCGTTCTAACAGCGCGTTTTCCTCATGTGACTTTATTTCCTCCTTTTGCCTCTTCGTGATACGATCACCACTCAGTGTCATGTATCACAAACAATGAAAAGAAAATTCAACAGCAGGAGGTACTTGCTCTCTCTGAAGGGTGGAGGCGAGAGATAGGAGATGGGACGGCTGCGGCTGCGGCTCGCGAGCCTTCCTTCGAGCCGACGCGCCGCTCGATTTAGACATCGAGGGCTGCGGCTGCGGCTCGCGAGCCTTCCGTCAAGCCGTCGCGCCGCTCGATTTAGACGGAGACAGCTGCAGCTGCGGCTCGTGGGCCATCGCTCACCTGCGACGGCTGCTGCTGCGGCTCGCGAGCCTTCCGTTGAGCCGTCGCGCCGCTCGATTTAGATGGAGACAGCTGCAGCTGCGGCTCGCGAGCCATCGCTCACCTGCGACGGCTGCCGCTGCGGCTCGTGAGCCGTCGCTGTGGCTGATACCATCTGGCGCGTTGTCTCACGACAATTTGCTTACAACAGTTGTTGTGAACGAACTGTGTAGCCTTACTAGGGAGCTGAACAGCTACACTTAGGTAAAGTGGAGTGCATGAATGGAAACTCCAAACGCGGTAGGTGAAGACAAGAAACAGAAGAACTTCGTGCTCTTCACCTTTATTAGCTACGTAAAATAAGCGTTTAATAACACAGGAATTCTGAAGTAAATAGATAACTTCGTGGTACGTAAAATAAGCGCCAAATAACACAGAAATACCTGAAGTCAATAGATAGGTACCTCGTTCCTAGTAGGTGTTAAATGGAACACAAAGTTCTACACACTCAATTTATGAAGACACGACTGAAACAAAACATATTAAATATCACTTACCGATTATCCGGTACGTGAACAAACACTACAACAGTGTTAATCAAACACAAAACCAGTGAAAAGCGTTAACTTTTAAAACACTTTTATCATGGACATGCGCACACACTCGGTAAAAATAGCGTACTAAAGAAAGGCGCGCTGCTTCCTTGCGACGCGCGTGACCCCAACCGGCACCTGCGCGCGGGGAGGTGAGGTAACTTCTCCCCGCACCTCTCCGCTACCGAATCACACTCGAAGACATGGCTAGAACTGTTAATTGTATGGACATGGGCAAACGAAGGTAAGATAGATATCTCCTAGAGGTCTAGCCTCGGCGACCTCAAATGTAGCAAATATACAAGCAAGGTTTAGCAATCGTGTTTATGTTCTTGATCTATTTAGATTACATCCACAAGTACATTAGTCACGTCCACCTAGGACGCACCCTATGTGGCATTGCACTGCGCCTGCCACCCTGAGACATAAAGATGAAAAGTCTCATGTGCCTGTAATTTCACCGGCACCCTTACCCTTCAAACCGGAACACAGCATTGCGAGCACTACTGCTTTGCGGCAGAAATAGGTATGGTTGTAGTACTTCCCCGGAAGAACTCTTTCATAAAAAAGCTCTACTACTACATAGTTTGTTGCATACAAAGATCAATGAACGGCTCGAGTTGATACGGTTACGATCCCTTTCCGGTTACGGAAAAGCACCTACTAAGTCTGTACCGTCGCGTTCGAATAGGATAAAGTACATTTGAATTACCAAACATCATTAGCTATTGAGAGGTGAATGAATGGAATGAGTACCTACTGTTTCTTGTTTTTAGACCGCGAAATTGATTTGGTGATCGTGTTGTACGGAACATCTACGGCTCCGTATTTATTTGTTGTGTGATGAATCAAGTAGACCATAGTCTCAAATTGTTTTTTTTGGGAAATCAGTCGGCTTTACTCAAAGGTAGAATAATCATGAATCACTAGTTTAGCTACGATACCCCCCCCCCCCCCCCCCTTTCCTGATACGAAACAAAAAACACACTGTAAAAATGTGTTTAAGGGGTATCGTAGCTAAACTGATGATATTTATGAGGTACTATCAATTAAAACATATCTGATGAGACTCCTAGTTCTCGCGAAATCAACTTTCGCTATCTGAAGAAACCAGATGAGTGAGTGTTGATGAGCTGTAATGGGCAAAAAATACCAAAAAATTAAAATAATAAGCATCCACCTTAAATTATTGTCACTGATTTCACGAAAAGTTAAATTTGAGACTATGGTCTACTTGATTCATCACAACAAATAAAAACGGAGCCTTAGATGTTTCGTACAACGTGAGAGTATCCACCTTAACTATTACTTACCGTAGACTATAATCACTGAAATGAGCATAGGCGCGCCCGCGATGAAGATAAACATTAATATTAGTAAGAGTTCATATATCAAGAAAACGAAGGCGCCCCAAAGGTAGAATTTTAAATATTTCGGTAAATCCTGAAAAATACATTAATAGATTATTATATACAAACTTCAAAGCTGCGTAACTGTCGTATTTAAATAAATATCATTTGGTGATTGGGCAGTGGTTAGAAAGAAATGGCGACACGAAGTAGTAGCAGTAGATATTTCATTTCATTTTTTTCATTTATTTAATTCAATAACAATTTACAATCGTATCTGAAATTACATAATAAAATATTATACAATAAGGACTTTACACAATTCACAATTAGTATTTAGGTATCCTAACCAGGCGGTGATTTAGCCAGCGACCGTCTTCTAAATAGGTATGGAGTTGCGCGACTGGTCGACAAGACCTTAGAATAACTACGATCACATAACCGAAGTCCGGGCACGCAATGTGAAAACATTAAAACCTCGCCGGAACAAAAAAAAAAACAGAACAAACAGTAACAGAAAAAGTTCATATGTATGGCGGCCATTTTTTCCAATTCTAAAAACAGATTCGTGTTTTATCAGATATCGATTTTGAAAACAATCGGTCAAGTAACAAAATAGTTCAAAATGGCGGCAAATTTCTTTAATTTGACTACAGATTCGTATTCTCAGACCAAAGTGCTTATTAGTATAAGCACTGTGGTCTGCTCATAAGACCAAATTGCAATAAGCAAATAAATATCTTGAATGTTGGGTCACCTTATGCAAGCCGAACAGCAGACAAACGCTGAGGAGTAAACAAACCACCGCGGTAACGAAATTGGAGATATTCACTATTTTGTAATTTTTATCATTTGCATCGAACATTATGACTGTTCCAACTGGACTTAAAAGGCTGTTCACCTGTGAACAAAAGTTATTTCCTGGTACTTTGATTTAAATAATTTATTAATTAAAATAGAACAACCTTAAGATTTGTTGGAGATATAAATATGAAAGGTATAAATAAACTGGTAATTTGGGATGTTTCTCGAAGTTTTACAGATTACTCCCAGCTGTGGAACGAAATCATATAGTTTTTTCGGCCTCAAAACTCCCTGTACTATGCTATAACGTAAAAATCGTTAGAGCAGTTTTTCAAGATATTTATATATTTGAAATTGTACAGACATATAAATAAACAAATAATATACTGCCCTTAAAACCTTAGTAATCTCACTTTTAAAATTGCCATAACTTTTATATACTAAAAGGAATATTTTTTTAAAATGTAACATATTTGCATAACTCGTTAATCTAATCTCATAACTTGCAACTCTTATTTCATATCTCGCAACTCTTATAGCGTAACGTGCATTGTACATTATATTAACTCGCAACTCTTTCGCAACTCGTATAGCGTAACGTGCATTTTGTATATTATGTTAATTCGCAACTCTTATAGCGTAACGTGCATTTTGTATATAATGTTAACTCACAACTCTTATTTCATATCTCGCAACTCTTAAAGCGTAACGTGCATTTTATATATTATGTTAACTCACAACTCTTATTTCATACCCCGCAACTCTTATTTAATATCTCGCAACTCTTATAGCGTAACGTGCATTTTGTATATATGTTAACCCGCAACTCTTATTTCATACCTCGCAACTTTTATAGCGTAACGTGCATTTTGTATATTATGTTAACTCACAACTCTTATAGCGTAACGTGCATTTTGTATATTATGTTAACTCGCAACTCTTAGAGCGTAACGTGCATTTTGTATATAATGTTAACTCACAACTCTTATTTCATATCTCGCGACTCTTATAGCGTAACGTGCATTTTGTATATTATGTTAACTCGCAACTCTTAGAGCGTAACGTGCATTTTGTATATAATGTTAACTCACAACTCTTATTTCATATCTCGCAGCTCTTATAGCGTAACGTGCATTTTGTATATATGTTAACTCACAACTCTTATTTCATATCTCGCAACTCTTATAGCGTAACGTGCATTGTACATTATATTAACTCGCAACTCTTTCGCAACTCGTATAGCGTAACGTGCATTTTGTATATTATGTTAATTCGCAACTCTTATAGCGTAACGTGCATTTTGTATATAATGTTAACTCACAACTCTTATTTCATATCTCGCAACTCTTAAAGCGTAACGTGCATTTTATATATTATGTTAACTCACAACTCTTATTTCATACCCCGCAACTCTTATTTAATATCTCGCAACTCTTATAGCGTAACGTGCATTTTGTATATATGTTAACCCGCAACTCTTATTTCATACCTCGCAACTTTTATAGCGTAACGTGCATTTTGTATATTATGTTATCTCGCAACTCTTATAGCGTAACGTGCATTTTGTATATAATGTTAACTCACAACTCTTATTTCATATCTCGCAACTCTTATAGCGTAACGTGCATTTTGTATATTATGTTAACTCGCAACTCTTATAGCGTAACGTGCATTTTGTATATAATGTTAACTCACAACTCTTATTTCATATCTCGCAAGTATTATAGCGTAACGTGCATTTTGTATATTATGTTAACTCACAACTCTTATAGCGTAACGTGCATTTTTTATATTATGTTAACTCACAACTCTTATTTCATATCTCGCAACTCTTATAGCGTAACGTGCATTTTGTATATTATGTTAACTCACAACTCTTATTTCATATCTCGCAACTCTTATAGCGTAACGTGCATTTTGTATATAATGTTAACTCACAACTCTTATTTCATATCTCGCAACTCTTATAGCGTAACGTGCATTTTGTATATAATGTTAACTCACAACTCTTATTTCATATCTCGCAAGTCTTATAGCGTAATGTGCATTTTGTATATTATGTTAACTCACAACTCTTATAGCGTAACGTGCATTTTGTATATTATGTTAACTCGCAACTCTTATTTCATATCTCGCAAGTCTTATAGCGTAACGTGCATTTTGTATATTATGTTAACTCACAACTCTTATAGCGTAACGTGCATTTTGTATATTATGTTAACTCACAACTCTTATTTCATATCTCGCAACTCTTATAGCGTAACGTGCATTTTGTATATTATGTTAACTCACAACTCTTATTTCATATCTCGCAACTCTTATAGCGTAACGTGCATTTTGTATTTGCTCGTAACTTGTATCTCATAACTTGCAACCCGTTATCATAACTTGCAACTTGCTAATCCAAACTTGTATATTCTAAGTTGCAACTTAGGTATCATAACTCGCACGCAACTCGTATTTAGTAACCCGCAACTCGATTAATTGCAATTTGGATAAGAGTTGCCTGTTTCGAGATACGAGTTGCGAGTTATGTATGAGACACAAATAGCAAGTTATGAGTTAAGATTTGCAAGCTATGCAAATAGGTACACATGTTCAAAAATACGTCGTCGATCTATCGAGGGTCGCTTCCCTACCCTGCGTCGTCGGTATCGTGGTCACCACTCCAGACAATTTATCCTCCAACGGTTGTCAGTTCTATGAGCTATATGGCCTGCCCATTGCCACTTCATATTGCTATCATTTATGTTGGTTCTTATATGGATCTCCAATATTTTCCATGAAAGACGCTTCTGCGAGGCGCTCCGAATCGACTCATGAAGCTGGTTATCGTCGGTCATACTTGGCTCTATTAAAGGCTACCTACTTTAACTCGGGCAGGGTGACCAAGAAATAGCCAGTACATGATATAAATAACATGAGACTCTTACCAAGGACACATATCCAATGACGTAGCACCCTGTCTTCAAATTAATGCAGAAACAGCACTTGTCAAAAACGCAGTCCTTGCACAGGTTCATATTCTGCAATTAAAATATTTGCCTACTAGTAAACAAACATGAGTTAATACATTTATGAGGTTGAGGTGTAGTTCGAAAACTCGAATGCCGTTTTACCGAAGGTCGGTTGCTCGAAACTCTTTCAAGTGGTATAAAAAGTCGAATAATCGCCTGCGAACAACGCTGGATCGAATAGTCTTATCTGCTTGAATAGAGACATGGCCGTGCGGGTCACGTGATTGTGTCTTGTTATGTTCGAGTACTAGTATAGTATTCTTTAATCTGTGGTTCGAGTAACGTGACAGTGTGAATGACGTTACAGTGTGACATCGAGCAACACGGAACGGAGGCCTGCGTTGCTCGATGCAGTGTGATGAATTAATTTGTATCCCAATAATATTCTCTAATCTCAATCTAATATTGACAATATTAGATTGTTGAATGTTTTGATGAAACAAAACAGATACCGGTAAGACTTTTCCTACAGCATGCTGCTCTCCTATTTCACTTAAAGTTTTTTTGTGTTTTGCTGCAAGGAGAGTCGAGTGTTTAGGTATAACCTAGTAAGAAGATAGTCTGTGTCATATTATCGAGTGCAAGGAAAATAGTATTAGTCCGCGCAAGCCCAATTTGGTCAGTCAATTAAACAGCTGACTATCACGTCACCCAAACCAAACAAGACATACATAAAAATGAAATAAAATAAAATAAAAATGGCTTTATTATTCCTATACACAAAAACACAGAAAAAGTTAAAAGTAGATAAGATTAAATAACCTTAAGAATAAGGAAAAAAGTTAAAACATTTAATAAACACTAATTTAAAAACAAGTTATTCTTACGCACGGACCCGTGTACGTGTACCTACGTGTATTGTGTACAGACCCGTGCACGTGTACCTACGTGTATTGTGTACGGACCCGTGTACGTGTACCTACATGTATTGTGTACGGACCGCCCGTGGCGGTGAAAGCCTCCTCCAACTGCTTCCATTCCTCTCATACTCCTGCTTATCTTGGCCAGAGTTTTCCAGCCACACCTACAATACCGTCACTCCATCGTTTATGTGGTCGTCTTCGTCTACGCTTTTTATCCCTAGGAAACCAGTTAGTGACTGCTTGGGACCATCTCTTGGATCTACTAACAATACATTTCAAATAAGACATATCCATGAATAAATAGGTAATATAACAAAATTAACCTACCTACATTTGATCAATCACTGCAATATGATTAAGTACCTACGTCACCCGCTCGGCACCAAAAGCCATCTAGGTATTTAAGTAGAAAATACTATTCGAACCAGCATTAAATAAAATAAAAATAAAATAAATAATGCTGGACAGTTCACACAACATTATCTAGCCCCAAGCTAAGCAGAGCTTGTGTTATGGGTACTAGATAACTGATATACTTAATACAATATATTACCTAGATAGATATTTTTTATTATACATAGAAAATACCCAGAACACCCTGAACAAATATCTGCGATCGCACAAATATTTGTTCCGAGTGCGGGAATCGAACCCGCAACCTCCAGCGTCGCAGGCCGAGCTTCGCTCGCCGCGCCACAGAGGTCGTCAAGCATTGTTCGCACGCGGGCGACCATTACGTAATATTTTCAGAATCAAACCTTCTGTAAACTGGTATTTGAGTTTTCGAACTACACCCGGCCCTTCAAGACCTTTGGTCGGGCTGATAATGACCTCTTGTCTGGTAGCTTTTATCACACCACTTACCTGCTGACGGTGGCCAAAGTTCTAGAAGAGACCAGAGTAAAAAGTAAAAGTAGTCTTGTGGTGGCCTCTAAAATAATTTATAAACACTTCATCAGTAAGAACTATTTTCTTCTTCTTATGGCCTCAGAGTAGTGTCCTCAATCTTTCCAGCGTCAAGTGTAAATACATTTTCTGAGAAGTACATAAAAGAAAGAGAAATACACAAATACTTTCAAAAATATTTAACACGTCGAAAAAAGCTAGAATAAAACAAAGGTAATTACACCGTTTGTATAAAAGTTCTCTGTGGATAATATGTACACATGAGAATATACATATAGCTTGGAGGAATAAGTAAACCTTGGAACAATAAAATTAGTCTCTAGTCTCTATACCCTGGTTCAGAATTCGAGATATTTTTTGTAAACAAAGGGGACCATAGCAAAATTATAGGTGCTCTGTGGTAGTTTATTAAATTAGGCCAATAAGCATGATATGCATTAGGCTAGGCATGTTATTCTAACTCAGATCTGCTAAACTATAAAGTAATCAATGTTTTGTCGTATAAATCTTTGAGTTATTTCGGTTGTTAACAAAGTTATCAAGCAAAAATATATTTATTTGTTAGTGGAAAATATTTCATGTTACTTGGAACACTGCAGGGATTATAAACAATGGGCTTTGTTTTGAAAGCCGGTCCCCATTTTGTTAATTTCATTCGTTTCTCCTCATTTGACGAATACGAATGTAATGATTTCCTGAATTTTAATAATTTATTTTGTAAATATTAAGCGTGTTCATTGACTTTGTTGGAAGTGGGCAACCATTTTTCTGTATTTTAGCCTGTCAATTGACTGACAAGTGCTTGCCCTCTGTGCAAGTGCTTGTGCTTCTCCTGATTGGTCCATCACGTGTACCTAACGTGTGGGTTTTTATGGAAGAGGAAAATCTAGATGGTCGCGGGGAAAAGGGTACTACTTCGGGTGATTACAAAGAACATGAGACTTTATAATGTTTTAATAAGTAAAAAAGTAAGAGAATATGAGCTGTGTGAGTACTTACAGTGAATAAAAGTGAAAAGTGTCGATTGTATCTGAGTTTGTATCATTTCATTATATATCAGAAGTGGGGCTGAACAAAGCTTTACCTATTTATAACGCAGTGCTGAAAATAGTACCATTCATTTGGAGTTATTCTATAAGCCATGTGTGCTGATTTTGAAGAATAATATAGGCTATGTATGCCATAGTAAAGTCATGTGTGCTATAGTGTAAAAGATATAATTGTTTGAACGATTAGCGCTATGCGCAGGACCTGTACGTGGCTAGGTACGTCACAAAATTACATGGACTGCGTCATAGTGCAAAAGATATAAGTTAGAACGATTAGCGCTATGCGCAGGACCTGTAGAGTGGCTAGGTACGTTACAAAATTACATGAACTGCGTCATAGTGTAAAAGATATAAGTTAGAACGAATAACGCTATGCGCAGGACCTGTACGTGGCTAGGTACGTCACAAAATTACATGGACTGCGTCATAGTGTAAAAGATATAAGTTAGAACGATTAGCGCTATGCGCAGGACCTGTACGTAGCTAGGTACGTCACAAAATTACATGGACTACGTCATAGTGTAAAAGATATAAGTTAGAACGATTAGCGCTATGCGCAGGACCTGTAGAGTGGCTAGGTTCGTTACAAAATTACATGGACTGCGTCATAGTGTAAAAGATATATACTCGAACGATTAGCGCTATGCGCAGGACCTGTAGAGTGGCTAGGTACGTCACAAAATTACATGGACTGCGTGATTGAGCTTCGTCACTTACATTTTATGTACTAGTAGTAGTAGGGCTTTTTTGTGTAAGAGTCCGTCCGGGGAAGTACTACCACCATACCTATTTCTGCCGCAAAGCAGTAGTGCTCGCATTGCTGTGTTCCGGTTTGAAGGGTAAGGTAGCCGGTGAAATTACAGGCACATGAGACTTTTCACCTTTATGTCTCAGGGTGGCGGGCGCAGTGCAATGCCACATAGGGCGCGTCCTAGGTGGACGTGACCTATGAGATAATGCACTGTTCATAGGCAGAGGTTACCGCTTAACATCAGGTGGGCCATCTGCTAGTTCCGTAAACCTAGTAGTATAAAAAAAAAACAAAAAAAAAAAAAACTAATCAGATTATTGTTAATTATTTTGAGGTCATGTAGTCTGATGGTACGATGACTCCCGAGAACGAACCGCCAGTTACAAGGAAGCATTCAAGATGGAAACGAATGTCTTCGACGTGTTAAGACTTCTGCAAGCAGGCCAAAGCGTGTAAAGAGGCGGTCGAGGAAACGAAGGTCTAAATCAACTTCTTCAAGCTCGAGAACCTTCGGGTCCATTGAAGCGTCGTAAGAAGCTCAATACCTAAACCTTCAGGTTGGTCTACTAAAGAAGTGTTTAAACTTTTGAATACTGTTCAAAATGAATCCAAAAGTATATAGGTAACTCTTAAGTTGAGCAAAAATAATCTCAACAATGTTTTACGAGAGTATAATCCGTCAAGCAAATTGCAGAGTATTGATAGTTGGGTTAGAAATGAGAATGAATGTAGTCCACTATTTATGAGTGGGACCAGAAGCAGACCGTACATTTTGCTCTACAGAAACTAGCAGGACTTGCAAAGAAGTGGTTTGAATCACTTCCAAGCGTGGTATTTAGTTGGACAGAATGGTAAGCTAAACTTAAAAAGGTGTTTTCAAATAAGTAAAATTATGGTCGACTTCTGGAAGAAATGCTAGCAGGTACATCGCAAAATAATGAAAACTTGCGTGAATACTTCTATGACAAGCTTACACTTGTAAACCGATGTGAAATTAGTGGTAAGAAAGCGGTAGACTGTATTATTCATAATAAAGTTGATAAATCAGTTAGGAATAGTGCACAAGCCCTTCAGTGTGAGGAACCGGAAGATTTATTAAAACTCCTCAGCTCTCAATACTTGTACTCATATTTATTCTGTGTCTCAACGCCTTGTGCCAGAGAGTTTACCTAATATTAGGAAAATAAATTAGGTACTTACTTCTTGCCGCCTCGTTCAGAAGACCAGGCATCAACGTCGATTTGAACAGTTCACTGACTTGTTTTAACTGTCGTACAAAAGGACTCTCCTACAAAAAATGTTCAAAGCCCTTAAGGTGGGGTATAACGCAAAATTACCAATCTTAGATTGGATTTTTAACCGACCGAATCAAGTACAATATTCAAATTAAAAATATGCATGAATACTACATACAAAATCACACAGACAGAAACACGACAGAAACAAATTACCTCGATAAAAAAAAACACAAAGTTACCTTTAATTTTTGCCAAAATTCGATTGTTTGTCAATATGGTGCAGATTAATGAGTCAAAAATTGGTTAAATAAGATCAATATAATAAAACAGAAGCATCACCCAAGTGGTTTAAAAAAATATATCTATATTTCACGAGATATTCAATAAAAACCATGTTTTGAGCGGCGTGTGGCATTTTTTTTTGTATGAAGATTTTTGCCTGGGTTTAGCGCAGTCTTAATTAAGTGCCAAAAGTGTTTACACAACGACAATTGTAAGCTTCTACCAATGGTTACACGTGTAGTTTCAAAGTCCGCAGAAAGCATTGAACGAAAAACTCTGACCATTTTTACTACCAGTGATAGTAATAGCAAATTCATCAAACATATCAAAGCAAACAAACTAAATTTTACTTCATAAATTGATTTCGGTGGCCAATGTAGCTTGATGTGAGAATCTGACGACAGGAACCTAAACTTGTCTAAGCAGGCAGACTTCCCCTGAAGAGCGTCATTGGCATTCGTATGAGCTCGAAACATTGGCGATCGTGTGATCATTAACAATTTATTGGCATAGAAGTTAAGTTATAAGAACTAATTTAAGTGCTACATGCTACAACTCGTCAATTCAACAGGTAAAAAGGAAATAAAAAGACATTGTTTTACTAAGAGTTCTAAATACAGTACACTAAAATCACAGAATATATAATAATACAAGTACTAAAATTAAGAACATTTTGTATTATACAGAACTCATTTCATAATGGCTCTCTAATTCTATCTTAATATATGTAAGCTGTTGGTTCTCCTTTAAATAAAATAAATAAATAAAATAAAATAAATTAAATGGCGGAATGTACGGTTATAAAAGTGCGAAGCTGGGATTAGTTCAAACAGCTCCTCAGAGCATCCCTGTTAAAAATCTTATAAAAGAAGCTAAACGAGCCAATATCTTGGCGCACGCTCAACGGCTCTAGATCCCTGGTAACTTTGGGTGCATCGACAATCCTAACTTACTTTACTTACTTACCTCTCCTTGACTTTATTTAGTAAGTTACGAGAGTTTAGTTTTTAGTTCCTTAGTTTTCTCCTCGTTTTCGCTAGGGGCGCTGCTAGTAAATGTATGGAAGGAAACGAAACTTCATGTAGTTTCGAATACTGTCAAATTCTCGTACTAACCCCCCAGAGAGCGTCCTTAGTTTTATCCTCGTTTTCGCTAGGGGCGCTGCTAGTAAATGTATGGAAGGAAACGAAACTTCATATAGTTTCGAATACTGTCAAATTCTCGTACTAACACCCCTGAAAATTTTGATCGGTTGGTGATCTATATATATAAAAATCAACTCCTATTTTTTCTGGTCACGCTAAAACTCGAGAATGGCCTGACCGATTTGGCTAATTTTGGTTTTGAAATATTTGTGGAAGTTCAGGGAAGGTTTTAAAGGTGAGAAAATATGGAAAAATTGCGAGAAAAATACTTAAAACGACAGTTTAATTTATTTATTTTATTCCTAAGTTACGAAATTTTGACATGCAAACAATTCCATAGTTACGCCATTTTGACATGCAAAAATGTCAAGCGTTCAGGATTCACGTACTTCTTTTTCTCTTCTTATAATAATGGCTTCTGAGGAGTGATCCAAACAATTACATCAATGTACCGTTGTTCTTCCTCTTCTTCTTCAAAATGTAAATGATGATTAATAATTCTTCCTGATGTAAATGGTGGCAGAGAAACCTAGTTTTATTCCACCTTATCGAAAATACACGCAATACTCTTCTTCTTCTTTTCCTATGATGGCTTCTGAGTGTCTTAATTGCCAGTACAAACTGTTTCATAGTTATTTTGACATGCAAACATCACAACATAATTCAAATAATTTTATTGATAACTTTTTTTTATATTATGAGGTGACAAACAATCAGACGGCCCTCCTGATGTAAAGAAGTCACCCCCGCCTATGGACATCTGCAACACCCACGGTATTGCAAACGCGCTGCCTACCATTAAGAGCCCTATTGATATTTCTCTTGAATTTACCCATATTGTAGCCCTGTGGGAAGACATCCAACGGAGCTCATTGCTCCAAGCCTTGCAGGTGCGCGGAAGAAAAAAGCGCGTGAAACGCACGGTGCGAGACCTCCACGCATCCAAAATGTGCGGGTGAGCTCGCTGACGATGGCGGGATGTGCGGTTATAAAAGCGCGAAGCTGGGATTAGTTCAAATAGCTCCTCAGAGCATCCCTGTTAAAAATCTTATAAAAGACTCTAAGCGAGCCAATATCTCGGCGCACGCTCAACGGCTCTAGATCCCTGGTAACTTTGGGTGTGTCGACAATCCTAACTTACTTTAGGTACTTGACTTTATTTAGTAAGATACGAGAGTTAGAAATTAGAATTTTATTTTATTAGATTTTTTTATTTTACTAACGAAGTTTTTTGAAAAAGTTCTATACATTCGAGCAACGTTTGTACCTATATAATTTATTTGTTACTTTGTCTGTCTGTCTGTACAAATTATCTCGGAATACTGCTCTTACAATTTTGACGAAATGGGATAGGGTAGGGAGTTTTGCGGCCGAGAAAACCGTTCAAACTTAGTCAAACACTAGGAAAAATTAAAATCTTAAATCATGAGAAAAGTCCTGTGTTCTATAACGTCTAAAATGGGGTCGTATGGGTTTGTTAGGGTTTCTAGGATTTGTAAGAGTTGTAAAAAAAAGGAGTTTCACAAGGAGTTTTAAGGCAGAGAAAACGTTCTATATTGGTTCCTGCCCTAGCTGGTAAAAAATCCGACTCCCAAAAAAGACTCCTGAGCAAGGTCCGTCGTAATGGGGTTGTATGGGTTTGTACGATGTTTTAAGGGTTTCTCAGAGTTTAAGGCATTGTATGAAATCTAAGGAGTTAGGGTAGGATACCCTGTGTTACCCTGTGTTTTTATGAGTTTGAATGGCTGTTTAGAGGTTTGTAAGGCTTCTTAGGTTGTGAGCGTTTTGAGGGGGAATAATTAGTTTTTTTTTGAGGATCTGTAATTTTTGGCTCTTTTTGGAGGTTTGTTAGTATCTTGCCAATGTTCATTTGGGATTCTGCTATGATGCTTTAGACCACTATGTCTAATTGGGAAAACAATTCAACTAGGAAGGTGTTGGACCTTCTATGATGAGGTTAGCCAAGGAATCACAGTCACTGGAGAGCCTCAAGATGAAAGTCTGTTATCGGTACATGTTGCCAGTGATGACTTACGGTAGTGAGATGTGATTATCAAGTATAAGCATGATAAAAGTTCAAAATCGTGGAGCGGGCTATAGAGAGAGCAGTGCTCGGAGATTCCGTACATGTACCTGAATCCAAAACGAAGAGATGCGTAGAAGAATCGGGACCACTGGCAGGCTCTCAAAATTAGCAAGTTGAATTGGCAATGGGCAGATCATATAGCTCGCAGAACATTATTTATTCTGTTGCAGAACCAACAACCATTGAGGAATAATTGCTCTCGAGTGGCAACCTTGAACCGGATGAGTAGAAAGCCTCCTCGATGGGCCGACGACATGTTAAAAGTCGCAGGAAATCGTTGCATGGAGGCGGCTCAGGACGTTTATTGTGGCATTCTATAGGGGTGGCTTATGGCCAGCAGTATACTTATACCTACAGGCAGATATTTGTACCAGAAACTATTTACAGAATGCATAGACGAGGTAGGTACTACCTAATCTACGCGCGGACGAAGTCGCGAGCGGGTCAGCTAGTATATTGATAAATCTGACGGAGAAGGCAAACCAGGCGTGCTGTTAGAAGGACATATATGCAAGTCAAAATAATTATATAATTGCATAATAAAATAAAAAAATTAATGAAATAAAATTCTAATTTCGATATAAAATATTATTTTATATCGAAAAAATTAAACCCCAAGCCCCAACCCCTAATGAAACGGCTTAACCGATTTTGATCAAACATAGATAAGAACAATCACGACAAATTCACCTTTCAAATAAAAATAAAAAATCGAAATCGGTTCATCCGTTCGGGAGCTACGATGGGACAGACAAACACCCACCCACACACACACACACACACACAGACACGTCAAACTTATAACACCCCTTCGTTTTTGCGTCTGGGGTTAAAAAGGTGAGTGTCAAATTATTATTTTCTTTTCTTTTGGTTGTGAACTTGTGATGTAAGCCAACAATTATTGCTATTATATTACGTACAATAAACCTGTTACCTACGTGCTTCGTACCTACTTTACCCCTGCAACTACATTAAAATGGGTCTCAAAATAGGTAAAAGGTACCTAGTTAAAAACTTTTATTTAGGTGACGTAGGTAATCAAATCTTACAAGTTAAATTTAACCCACTTAGGTGTTAGATTGAGCAACAAATTGGGATGCCTACCTGTCAAGTAGAAGAAGACAATACAATATTATGGTGATAGTGAGCTGATCTGATGATGGAGACGCAAGGTGGACAACAACACTCCTCGATGGATAATAGTAGACTGGCAGGCAGTGCTTGGGCTCTCAAACCCCATGCTCAAACACAAAGGCTGATGGTATAACTTTTTCTTCTTTTAATCTGACAGTTTCTGTGAATACCATCCTACATGGTCGAAGACGGATATTTTTGATGTGTATCATGTTTCCTCTCGCGTTCCTGCAACCTGTGGGAGTGATTTCATGAAAAGGAATGGAAGTATGTAACAGGAAGTGCGCATTTTTCCGAGAGGTTGACGTGACTGACTTGACAAAAGGAGGTTATCAATTAATTCGTCAGCTACTTATACTAGGTATGCTTCCCACCCAGTTGGTTAGGTTATTTCGATGATGTGTTCCTACACATCATCGAAATAACCTTAAATTAGAGGGTGACCCGTGAATCTCAGTACATGTTTATAGAAGCAAGTAATTATAGCAGGTAGCCTGCGTGTATTCGCGAGGTTTCAGTTCGGGGCGAACCACTAGTTTATTGAAGTAATACCTTCAATAAACTAGTGGTTTGCCCCGAACCACTAGTTTAGAAGATTAGAAAGGTAAATAAAGCAGTTAACTTACCTTCATCGCGTGTACCTATTCGCGAGGTCTCAGTTCGAGGCGAACCACTAGTTTATTAAAGTTTATTAGGTTTATGGGGAATTCTGTTCGGTTCAATAATAAACTTCCAGAAAGTACTTCTAAACTTCCGATTCAAAGATTAAAATCCTACATAAAGAATAATCTAATTAAGAAAGCATACCTACTTTACACTCTATAATGACTATGTTAATAATAAAGCCGCGTGGCCTGATGTCGCTCTGCCCCTCGACAGCTAATTTGTCAATTTGCAATATCTATACCTACTTACCTACATATCATTGATTATTGATGTGTTATTTACGAGTATATCAAGCGTAGCGTGTATTGTCTTATGAACTTTCTGATTCTCTCTAGCATCTTACTTTTGACTGCCTACCTTGAGGCTTTTAAGTCAATTTTCCTTTTTTCTATGAATAAGCTTCCACTTGTTCTCTCGGCACCACACAGGCGCTCCCCACCTAGTGTTAGAAGGATCGTCAAATAAAGCCGAGCCGTGTTTGTTGCCTGATTCTTCTAGTCTAGGTCGCGTTGGAACAGGAGTAAATTTATTTTATACCAAGGACGATTCAAAATGAACCTTGTGAATTCAATGAATAAAATACTTTTGACATTGACTTTGACTTTATTGTAGCCTTGTCCAGCAGTGGAAACTGGCACTCGCCGTTTTTTGAATGATGTATTTTGGGAACGCCCACACCTAAACTTTCTGCTCAGTTATGGTTGTACGTGGTCAGCATCGGCTGTTGGTTGTACAGCATGGGTTGTCAGTTGTACAGCATTGGTTGTCGGTTGTACAGCATCTGTTGTCGGTTTTACAGCATCGGTTGTCAGTTGTACAGCATTGTTTGTCGGTTATACAACATTGGTTGTCGGTTGTACAGCATCGGTTTTCGGTTGTACAGCATCGGTTGTCGGTTGTACAGCTTCGGTTGTCGGTTGTACAGCATCGTTTTTCGGTTTTACAGCATCGGTTTTCGGTTGTACAGCTTCTGTTGTCGGCTGTACAGCATCGGTTGTCGGTTGTATAGCATCGGTTGTCGGTTGTACAGCATTGATTGTCGGTTGTTCAGCATCGGTTGTCGGTTGTACAGCATTGATTGTCCGTTGTACAGCACGCGTTGTCAGTTGGTTTGCTATTCTTGGTCCAACATGACCAAGTATTGGCTTCTTATGACAAAGAAAATGTAGAGGTGTACACCTGAAACAACGACGTTTAAAGTTATCTACACTAATATTACTACAAAAATACCCCCCTCCCCCCACCCCTCCTAATATCTGATATTAGGATATATTCCGATATTTGATATCTATTTCAAATTCCTAACAGGCCTAAGATTCCTAATGTGTATGTTTCAGTAACTTACGCTCTCGTTATGTATAGCTCCACTCAACTTGGTAACGGTTGAGCTAATTTTGATAATATTTGGCGAATGGATTGTTGCTTTTATTTATTTAACTAAGTTATTGCTGGGGGGGGGGAGGGGGGAGAGGAGGGAGGGGGGGGGGGGGGGAGAGAGGAGGGAGGGGGAAGGGGGAGAGGAGGGAGGGGGAGGAGGGGTATGGACATTTATAGGGTACATTTTGGGAAATGCTCCCAGTAATTTCACGATCTGATCCCATCATCTCGTTTTCATCATGACGAGCAGACGCACGGCTGGTACCATCCTTCCCTCATTAGTAAACCTGAGGAGTGGAACACACCATCAACGTCTGTATTTCCTGAAAACTATAATTTGGGTCTCTTCAAGGCTAGAGTGAATAGGTGCCTTCTAGACGTTTGTGCTCCATATTCGGCCGCATCGTCACTTACCAACAGGTTAGATCGTAGTCAAACAAAGTCAATAAGTTTTTTTTTTTTTTTTTGTAATAAGTTTTAGCACTCCAACCTTTTTGTATCATCCTCATGCTGCATGCATGACTGGCAGAAAATGCTGCTTAGCATTAAGTCCTCCGTTTGTACAATTTCGTTGTGTTTTGTACAATAAAGAATTAAATAAATAATAACAAAAACAAAAACAATGTTAAAAAAACATATCCCAACTCCTAACACAAAGCGTGTGATGCCGTGGGCAAAATGATAGTTAAGGTTAAACAGAAAGAATAAATAAATAAATAATGCTGGACAGTTCACACAACATTATCTAGCCCCAAGCTAAGCAGAGCTTGTGTTATGGGTACTAGCACAGATAAAATAATACTATACGTACTGGTGGTTCTAGATAACTATACTATATATTACATAGATAGATATTTTTTATTATACATAGAAAAATACCCGGGACACCCTGAACAAATATCTGCGATCGCACAAATATTTGTTCCGAGGCGGGAATCGAACCCGCAACCTCCTGTGTTGCAGGCCAACCTTCGCCCGCCGCGCCACAGAGGTCGTCACGAAAGATGAAATTGTCTATATTAATCTAATATATAAAAATGTCCTGACCGACTGACTGACTGACTGACTGACCGAGGTCCAACGCACAGCCTAAACCGCTGGTCGTAGAGACTTGAAATTTACAGGGTGTGTTCGTCTCGATGCGTTGGGAAGAAAGGAATTTTGAAAATTCGTATGCTAAGTGGTTCTAAATGCGGTTCTAACGTAAAACAAAAATGCTCTGTATTTCGGAAACCGTTAGTAGCAGAACTATGAAATTTTACATGGAGATTCCTCAAATAAAATTAACAAACACGTATTTCAGCGAATCCTGAAATTTTCCTGAAAAATAGCAAGGGGAACGTTTTCTTTGTAAATAAATAAAAAAAGTTTTGTTTTTACAACGCACAGCCTAAACCGCTGGTCGTAGAGACTTGAAATTTATAGAGTGTAAAAGTGTACTTAAAGAGAAATTTGGAAAATTCGCTCCCTTAGGGGTCCATAAAGGGCTTTTAATGTATACACTTTGTGTTTTGCAGCGCACAGCCACAGAATAAATATTAGTACAAGCACAGCCTAAACCGCTGGACCTATATACATGAAATTTGGAGGATGTATTCATTTTTGGGTGTAGGGGTGTACTAAGAAAGGATTTTGGAAAATTCACCCTGTAAGGGGTCCAAAACGGCTTTTAATGTAAAACTAAAATGCTTCGTATTTCGGAAACCGTTTGTAGTAGATACTTGAAAATTAACAGGTAGATTCCTTATATAAAATAGCAAAAATAAGTTTCAGCAGTACCTGAAAGTTTTGCTGAAAAAAGCCACGGGAACGTTTTGTATTTAAATAAATACACCTTACGTTTTAGCCAGATTTCAGCGTATTTTGATTATTTAAAAGTTAGTTTCACAGTGTAGTCATTGAGATCAAAATATTTTCAGGACCTCAAGGTTCAAATGGGACCCCTAAATTGAAAAACTTGAGTATCGTGTCGTTTCAAAGGTCGTTTCACTGTGTCGTTGTTGAAATCAAAATATTTTCAGGACCTCAGGGTTAAAATGGGACCCCTAAATTGAAAAACTTGAGTATGGTTTCGTTTCAAAGGTCGTTTCACGGTGTCATTGTTGAGATCGAAATATTTAAAGGAACTCAGGGTTAAAATGGGACCTCTAAATTGAAAAACTTGAGTACGGTGTCATTTCACGGTGTCGTTTTTAAGATTAAAATATTTTCAGTACCTCAAGGTTAATATAGGACTCCTAAATTTAAAAACTTGAGTTCGGTGTCGTTTCAAAGGTCGTTTCACAATGTCGTTGTTAAGATTAAAATATTTTCAGGAAATCAAGGGTAAAATGTGACCCCTAAATTGAAAAACTTGAGTGTGGTGATGTTTCAAAAGTCGTTTCACGGGATGGTTGTTGATCTGTAAGTTGTTGTCTGCACGCCGCACCGGAGATGTTTTCAAACTACGAGCGGACGAAGTAGCGCGTGGGTCATCTAGTACCATTATAAAATTCGAAAATCAAATTGTGGATAACAACAATAGCTGTGTTGTACTAATATATTATCTGTAGGTATACTTGACACCTGTACCTGTACAAACCTGGTATAAATAATAGTTAGTAAGTATTTGTTTATCTGTACTTTGTTTTACCTATTTAAGATAATGGTTGTGAGTGGGTAATTATAAAAGAATCTGATCATTCTGATGGTTAAATAAACCAGTTATACTGTGTAATTATATGTCATAAATGTATGTATGTTAATTCTACTTTTTCATAATTAATGGTTAAATGAACTTACCCTGTACGTGAAGTTCAATCATAATTATACGGGGTGCTTAGTCTGAATATATTTTATTAATACTCAGCTTTCACCTTTGCTAAAATATTTGTATGTTAGTAGGTTGTTTTTATATCTATAGTTATTCAGTGGTAGCCAGTACGGTTTATATTATGTTTGTATTTGTATATTGTTTAAGCTATAAACTTTCTTGTTTACTGTTAAACATCATCAATTTGTGTCGCGCGCCATGCCGTGTCCGTGCATCAATCGAGGTTCGCTCTGAAAATCAGCGCTGCAGGTAACTGCAGCATTATGCTGAGCGCGAACCTTTTTTTGACGGTACTGTACACAACTACACACGCTACGCTTCTGTACCAACTGTACACGTACCAGGTCTGGTTAATTCCATACATTTTAGAATTAGTTCACACAAAATATCGATAGATGGCAGTACTGGTATCGCTAGGAATATTGAACACATTAATTAGATTATTTTTTCACTTTTTTTGACGGCATTGCGTAAATAGTACCTCTAGAAGACTTTTTATGTGATTTTAACTAATAAAATAACAAAAATCGTTATAAAATAGTTTTTTTTTCAATGTTTTTACTGACATCTAGCAATTTCTAACCGAAACATTTTGATTGGGTTCTAAGGTTCTAAGTTTGGTCAAGAAACACATAGATGGCGTTGAAATAAAACCATGTTTCGGAGCGGAAAAAAAGAATAAAATTATACGAAAATATTTCGATAGTTACTCCACAGAGTAGTAAGAATACTAACGTGTTACTCTATGATATGAAGTGATGAAATACGCTTGATTTCTCAAGTATCATCTAGTGCGCTGTAAAGAAGGCAAGAGAGAAGCGCCATCTAGTACGCTGTTAAGAAAACAAGTAAGAATGCATATTAGTACGTTAGTACCGAGCGCGCGCCACGGGCGCTGCTCTTGCGCGACTTATCGTGGCAACGATCGTAGTACTAAGATTATCTCTCTGTTGTACGTTAGTATTATTCCTTACTCTGTGCACGTACTTACATAATTGTTTTAGTTTTTTATTGATTCTGTGCGCAGTTTTGGTCTAAAATAAATTCTTTTCTTTTCCATAAGTGCGGGAACTGCAAGTTGCCCACGCACCGCACCGCGGTTCATGAGCTTGTCCCGAGGCGAGGCGATTACGTTACGATTCCGATTAGTGTGCGTTGCGGTAGGGAGTTTCATATAAATATTACTGAACGGCTCGAGTTGATACGGTTACGATCCCTTTCCGAGTTGATGTTATGTGTGTTATATAAATGTTCATTGGGAAAAGCACCTACTAAGTAAGTCTGTTTGGTTGAGTTGGAATAGGATACCTAAAGTACATTTGAATTACCAAACATCATTAGCTATTGAGAGGTTTGGGCTGGAATATGTACAGTGGGTTTCCTGTTTTTAGACCTCGAAATTGATTCAGCGTTGTACGGAACATCTAAGGCTCCGTTGTATGTTTTATTTTATTTGTTGTAATGCATCAAATAGACCGTAGTCTCAAATTGAAATTTAACTATTACTTACCGAGGAATATAACTGCTGAAATGATCAGATCAACCTCCACGTAAAAGACACCGCCTATTATTGCTATGAGGTTTATTATCAATATAACGAAGGTACACCACAGGTAGACATTTACATATTTCGGTGAATCCTGGAAAATACATCAATAGATTATCATACCTACACCACTATTCCAAATATAATAATAAACAAACCTGGATAATCAGTATTCGATAAAGATTCAAGGAATCTTTATCGAATACCCGATGACGAAAGAACCCTAATCCCATAAAAAATGGGAACAATTGGTCCAAACTATTTAATAGTGCATGCGCCATAGATTACTACCAAGTTATTACTAGTGGTTTGCCACGAACTGAGATCTCGCGAAAACACGCGATCGTCGTCGTTTCGTATGAGGGAGTGCTGGCCTCTAGTGTCAGAGTTTGTCAAGCCGCCCGAGGGCCTCTGACATGGCTTATCGACTGCTATTTATCAATAACAGCCGGGACCGACAGCTTAACGTGCCCTCCGAAGCCCAGAGCGATGGAAATCCGCACATAACTTAGAAAAGTCATTGGTGCGAAGCCTAGGATCGAACCCGGTATCGTTGGATTCTGAGTTGCACTATTGAACCGTTAGGCTACACGCGATTTAGGTAGGTTACCTTATTTCTTTCGAAAAATATTTATGTATGTGTGCGGTTCAAAAAGTTAGACCTACAACGTCTCAGTCACAAAACGTCCACTTCTCATAATGTAAGTACACCGCCCTCTTTCTCAATATGACCACTTCGCAAAACGTCCACTTGGTAACATGGTCGGTTCTCTTATTTGTATGTAACCCAAAATGCTGCGTTCCATTGCTCTTTGGCAAATCTTGAATTTCGACTTCTGGAACTCGGTCAGCGACCATATCTGCGCACCGTAGGTGAGGACGGGCTGGATACACATGTCGATGAGTTGGCGTTTTAGTGTTAGGTACCCTTACCGGTCGCCTTTCATGTGTTCCTTCATGGACCAGTAGCTCTTCCAGGCATTTTCGATACGACGATCTTTTTCCCTGTCTTGCCTGTTTTCAAAGGATGCTATCTGGTCTAAGTAGGTGTAGGTACTCATCGACATAATCTATTTTGTTTGCCCATAAACCTCGATCTTACGCTTCGTGCTGTTTGACATTACCTGCGTCTTTGACCGGTTCATTTGAAGTCCAACCTCAAGACTTGCCGCGCTCAGTTCTTGGACCATGCTTTATAGGTCGTGTGATGTTGGGGCAAAAAGGACAATATCATCCGCGAAACGCAAATTCTTTAAACGCTTACCACCGACGTTGATGCCCTTTGTTGCCCAAGCCCAAGATAGGTACTACCAGCGTTTTGAATACCTCTTTGAAGGTGCACAGTAAATAGAATAAAGTTTTATGTCTGCTGTACTATGGATGTAAATTAGTTTAATCAGGTCTATGTATGTTTTTTGAACTTGCTGATTTTCTAAATGCTAATAACTTTTTAATTCCATTCGGAAAAAAAATACGTAGATTGAATTTGTAGGTACCGAATACTTAATATCCAGTTTATTTTTTTATTATATATTTGGAATAGTGGTGTATTTAAACTTCAGATCTGTGTTACTGTCGTACTTAAATATCATTTGGTAATAGGCAGTTAGTTAGAAAGAATTGGCGACACGAAGTAGTAGCAGTACATCTACTATCTAGGTACAGCTACTACTTCGTGTCGCCAATTGTATGTATGTATGTAAGGGGGGATCTAGCCAGCGACCGTGTTCTTGATATGGAGATGCGCGACTGGTCAACAAGACCATAGAATAACTACACTCAGAACCGAAGTCCGCGCACGCAATGTGAAATCATTCAAACCTCCCCAGAACAAAAGAGAACAAACAGTGACAAAAAAGTTCAAAATGGTGGCTATTTTTTCCAATGGCGAGCCACAGGCAAAACGAATCTCAGATGGCGCCACCATCGCTGGTACTTGTCATATAGTGGTCTTGTCTTTATCTCATCAGAAGGGAAACGGTGTGTACCTTTATTTGATAACTGAAATGCACTAAACAGAGGCATGTTTTATACCAGACTTTTATTTAATGTTTATTTACAAAATTTATCCATCGATATTTGACACTTTTTTTTAACATTGATAGACCTTTGTTTTACTACGAAACGACACCAGCGATTATGCGCCACCTAGCGTGATAAATAAGCAGTGTGTCTCCCCATTCTGACAACAAATTCGTATTCTCAGACCACAGTGCTTAAGCTGATAACAAACTATCGGACGCGTCCGTCAGCCGCGGCTGACAGACGCAGCTTAGTGATGTGCACGGTAGTCGAGACGGGGCGTCTAAGGACGCCTCGCTTCGGTCATTCCTAAAGGTTAGTAATCGAGAAACATGACAAGCAGGGACAGCGAGGACGAATTTATAGAGTTAGCGGAAGCTGCCCTATGTTATCCACCAAAAAAAAAAACAAGGGAGTGTTTGGGTCCATGATTATATAGACATTCGTGGCATCGAACACATTAAATTAAATTTTCTACATCAGACATGTTAACGCGAGCGCGGTTGGTTCGCTTATGATTGTGACACTCGAAACGTCCGCGGCCGCGTCCCGTGCCCCGATCACACTGTCCGCGGACGCACAAGCATCTAGCCGGCTAGATACTGTTCGAACGTCTGAACGCTCAAGGGCGACGCAAGGCCACGTCTGCGTCCTACGACCAGTAGTTTGCAGTGTAGTATTAAATGTACTGGCTAGATATCAATAAGCCGCGTCTGGCTGACGGACGCGTCCGATAGTTTGTTCTCAGCTTTATACTAGCTTATAAGACCACGATGTTATTTATAAAAATAAATAAGTAATAAGAAATGTTTATTGACCATAACCTGATGATAATATAAAAATGTAGCCCTGTCTCCTCGAAAAGCGTGAGCTGTGGCTCAGGAAACAGTTCTCTCCCGTATGTCATTGACTTTTTAAATTCAGTCGTTACAAACAGAATGAATACATTACTATAAGAACAAGTATTTAATTTTGTAAAAATAAAAAAACACCATGCAATGAAACGGCTGAACCGATTTTGATCAAACATAGCTAAGAACACTCCCGTCAAGAAATCGGATCATCCGTCCGGAAGCTACGATGCCACAGACACACACACACACACACACACACACACACACACACACACACACACACACACACACACACACACACAGATACATCAAACTTATAACACCCCGTCGTTTTTGCGTCGGGGGTTAAAAACTATATCAAAATAAAACTTACTCTAATATACAGTTTATTTATTTATTATGTAAGAGTAGGGCATGCACTGGTATGAATAGGGGTGTGTGTGTTGTTTGTGTATGTGTGTTGTGAGTGTTTGTGTGTGTGCGCGAAGATGTGATTGAATGTGTGCAAGTTTATGGGTGTGTTAGAGATTATTATGTACCATGATATAGTCCTACTGAAGAAGGTCCTCTATACCGGTATAATCAAATGAATCGAACCATTGCGTTAAACTACCGTGGTGCTTTATGCAAATAAATATCTTGAATGTTGGGGTCACCTTATGCAAGCCGATCAGCAGACAAACGCTGATGAGTATAAAGAATACTCCGGCAACGACATTGACGATAATATTCACAGTTCTGTTATTTTCCTCATTTTCTTTGAACATTACGACTAATGCAACTGGAGATGCAAGGCTCTCCACCTGTGAAAAAAGTTATTTCCTGTGTAGTTTCTATTTGGATAATTTATTAAATAAAACAGAACGACCTTAAAATTTGCCGGAGATATAAATATAAAAGATATAAACTAGTGGTTTGCCTCGAACTGAGACCTCGCGAATACACGCGATTTAGGTAGGTTTCCTTATTTCTTCGAAAAATATACGTACTTATGGTTCGAAAAGTTAGACCTACAACGTTGTTCAAATTCCTAGAAACGGGAGGTCACCGATGGATGTTAAACTGGTTTATGTTTTATAGAGTACAAGTTCCGAAATTTTCATTTTAGTCTTTTCCTAGTATTTGTGTCATAAAAGCTACAAACATACCAAATTTCAGCGTTGTAGGATAAGTACCCTAGAGGTTTTGGTTTTCTCATTTTTGATTTACCCTAATATCTCAAAATCTAAATAATAAGTTAAAAAATTCTAAAAATATAGTTTTGTAATGTCAAAGCAAGGGCTTTCATATGACACTCCATAAGATCAGAAATTTTCAGTTTAATTTTTTTACACCCTTTTGGACCCCAATATCTCAACAACCCCCTGACCGATATAGCTTATCAACAAATTGTACCAAAACTTTCTACCCCCCAATCAAATTTCATGAAGATCGGATTAACGGTTCGGAAGTTATGCTCGGACAAACATACATACGTACATACATACATACATACAAACGCCGATTCTTCCAAGTTGACTCAGAGAACTCGCTTCACTCATTTTCGTCAACATTTGGAATTTTTCTCGAAGTTTTTCGGATTACTCCTGTGTTAGCTGTGGAACGAAATTATATATTTATAAACTTTATTTCAAGGGGATTCTGGTGAACTTTTGAGTTCACTGCGATCTCCTGGGGGATAGCTTACCAACAAATTGTACCAATACTTTCTACCCCCCAATCAAATTTAATGAAGATCGGATTAACGGTTCGTAAGTTATGCTCGGACAAACATACATACATACATTATATACATACATACAGGGGATCCTGGTGGCCTCACTCTTTTTTTCAGCCTCAAAACTCCCTATCCTATCCTATAACGTGTAAATTGTTAGTGCAGTTTTTCGAGATATTTATATATTTGTCATTGTACAGACATATAAACAATCAAATATACTGCCCTTAAAACCTTAGTCCCACAATTTTTTAATTGCATTAACTTAGTACGAGGCATATTTTTGAACATGTGAAATATTTAAATAGCTCGTAAATCTAATCTCATAACTTGCAATTTGTACTTATATCATAACTCGCAACTCGTATCTCAAAACATGCAACTTTTATCTCAAAACTTGCATAATTGCAACTCTTATTATTTCATATCTCGCAAGTATTATAGCGTAAAGTTCATTTTGTATATTATGTTAACTCGCAACTCGTAAATTGTATCAATTGTATCATTGTATTGTAGTCGCGAGTAATGAGATAAAATTTCTTATCTCGCAACTAGTACAGCATAACATTTTTTTTTAGCTTTTCTGGACCTTTATTGACCACGATCTCACCTGTTGGTAAGTGACGATGTGGCCGAAGATGAAGCACAAAGGTTTAGAAGGCACCTATTCACACTAGCCTTGAAGAAACAAAGAATATAGTTTTCAGAGAAGACTGACGACGGCAGTGTATTCCACTCCTTAGCAGTTCGCATTATATAGGTAGAAATGAAACGTTTAGTACGAATAATACTAATGAGGTAAGAATAGTACCGAGTCGTACGTCTGCTCGTCCTATGATGAAAAGGACCTTGCAACTTGTATTTCATAACTCGCAACTCGTAATCATTACTTGCAACTTGCATATATATCATAACACCAAACTTGTATATTATTCTAGGTTTGGTCGCGTTGGAACAGGAGTAAATTTATTTTTAAAGACGATTCAAAATGATCCTTGTGATTTCAATGAATAAAATACTTTTGACTTTGACTTTGATAAGTTGCAACTTAAGTATCATATACGCACGCACGTAACTCGCACGCAACTTGTCTCGTATTTAATACACCACAACTCGATTAATTGTAAATTTGATAGGAGTTGCCTGTTTTGTGGTTGATATACGTTTTGCTAGTTATGAGACACAACTAATAAGTTATGAGTTTAGATTTGCGAGCTATACAAATAGGTCAATGTTCTAAAATATTTTGTTGGTCTACCGATGGTCACCCCCCTACACTGCGTCGTCGGTATCGTGGTCACCACTCCACACAATGTATCCTCCAGCGGTTATCAGTTCTATGAGCTATATGGCCTGCCCATTGCCACTTCAACTTGCTTTCTTGGTTCTTCTAGGGATCTCCAATATTGTCCATGAAAGACGTTTCTGCGAAGCGCTCCGAATCTCCTCACAAAGCTTGTACTAGTCGGTCATATTGGGCTCTATTCAGGGCTACCTAGTTTGACATGGGCAGGGTGAACAAGAATAAACCAGAAAATGATATAAATAGCATAAAACTCTTACTAAGGAAAAATATCCAGAGATGTAGCACCCTGTCTTCAAATTAATGCAGAAACAGCACTTTCCACAAACGCATTGTTCGCACAGTTCCATATTCTTCAATTAAAATATATGCCTACTAACATACACAAACACCAGTTAATAAATTTGAGGTTAAAGGTAGTTCAAAAACTCGAATGCCGTTTTACCGAAGGTATGTCAGTTTCTCGAAACTCTTTCATGTGATACTAAAAATCGAATAATCGCCTGCGAACAACGCTGGTCCGAATAGTCATCTGCTTGAATAGACACATGGCCGTGCGGGTCACGTAATTGTGTCTTGTTATGTTGGAGTCAGTGTGAGTGACGTTACAGTGTGATGAAGTAATTTGTATCCCAATAATATTGTGAATGCAAAAGTTTAGATATTTCGATGATTAGATGATTAGATGGTTGAATGTTTTGATAAAACAAAACAGAAGGTAACCAGGTAACAGGTAACCACTCCTACAGCATGCTGTTCTCCTGGTATATTTAACAATTTCAAAAAACAGTAAAACTAAAGTATTTTAAATTGAGTTTTATTGTGTTTGGCTGCAGGGAGAGTAGGTACTTTATGTTTAAGTGCATGGAAAACTTGGGATGACGAGGAATAAGGGTTTTGACAAAGCCCCTGTACAGCTGCTAACGATTGTCATTATTTTATTGACAAGGCTTTTATACGGCCGCTTATGACATTTGCTTAACATTTTCATTGTTCTATTATTTTTCATTGTTATAATATAACAAAGTCCCTGTACAGGTGCATCTATTATCAAAATGTTTTTTTACATTTTGCTATTGATACCTTGATGTGTAAATTAATTGACGTATTTAAGTGTTCCCTGTGATCCTATAGCTTGAGTTAATAAATGAAATGAAATGATACATTTTTAGTCCGCGAACGCCCAGCAAAATCATTTTTAACAAACATCAGTAGGTAGTGAAAAACAACGATTTATTGAAATCTTTGGCGATAAAGTTATATGATAATGGACATATAAAAAGTTAAAATCATGGCAACTATTTAACTAGGTACTTAGTGTCAAAAAAATCTTTACCAATAACTTGTTACACTTTTTTTTAACTAAAAACTATGTAAATGCTTATAAAACAATACACACCTACACAATAGAATAAAACATACAATTTAATTAATTACAATGCCACGTTACTCACACTGTCAGGTCACTCAAAACAAACAAGACATAAAATAAAAATAAAATAAAAGGTAGCTTTATTATTCCGATACACAAAAATATAGAAAAAGTTAAAAGTAGGTAAATGAGTTTAAATACCTAACCTTAAAAAAAAGTAAATAGGAAAAAACCGGTCAAGTGCGACTCGGACTCGCGTACATAGGGTTCCGTAACATTATCTATAAAAAAACAAGTTTGTTGTATGGGAGCCCACCTTAAATATGTGTTTTATTTAAATTTAATTATATATTTTTAACGTGAATATACAGGTTGGGGCAATTTTTTGGCCCCTTAAGGGTAGCTACCTTTTCTTTTGTAGTTAGAAGGGTTTGTTCTTAGGAACCTTCTGGTTTATTTTGAAGAAACAAATATAGGCATTTTTCGATTTTTGATAAAAAGTTCGGTTTACCCAAAAAATTAAATTTGTAAAAAAAAAGTTGGTCTTAATCGACTCTATTTCCAACCAGGAACACTTTTCCCAAAGTAACATACCAAATCAAACCGTATGTTAAGGCAATAATTAAAAAAAATATTCCCATACATTTTCTATGAAAAAACGAGTATAAGTGAAAACAACAATGTCAATCATTCAATGGTTCTTAATTTAAATCCGTATGTAACTACTTTTTTAAGTTGGTAGGCTAATTTTGAAGGCTTATGTCCCTACCCATGTTCGCTCTAACGACGATGGTTTATACGTAAAAATGTCTCCAGACCAAAATAAGACACATACCTACCTAGTTACTAGTAGTAGCAAAACACACCCATTTTATTGAGTTTAAATAAAAAAAATACTTGTTTGGTGAGTAAATAAATTGCTTTATAATAATAAAAAAAAAAGTTCAAAGTGTAGACCATTTACTTGACTACACAGAGTGGCACGCGTTAACACACTTTGCGTAGCAGCCCTTACCTTCATGTAATGCATATTTTGCAATGTAGGTATACTTAGAACCGTCTTTCAGTTCGTTGGGACTTTCGAAATGCCCAGCGTATACGTTATCTTTCTGGTAACCCCATAGAAAAATATCGCAAGGGGTAAGGTCGGGAGGTTTTTATAACTTTCTTGTCGGGTAGTGGTATTTCTCCATTTTCTCTACGAAATGCTTCTAACGCTGGTTGACCACGACAGTTATTTTGAAAATAAGATTTTATTAAGCTTAGCCGCTGTTGATTGGTAAGAGGCATTTTGGATTTAATATTTAAAAAAATATTTCCCGCCAATTTTTTTCTGGTGGTATTGTCATTCAAAGAGATGGTATATCATTCTGCCAAGAAGGTTTAATAACAAATATCAATAAATAATTTGAATTTAGAACAAATGGCTTTCTGTGTTCGAATGGTATGCATGACTTTGTTGCGGCGAATGGCGCTTCTTAGAAAAAAGTATGGAAATTGTTTTTTTTAATTATTGCCAAAACTTACGATTTGATTTGGTAAGTTACTTTGGGAAAAATGTTCCTGGTTGGAAATAGAGTCGATTAAGATAAACTAGTTTTTTTTTACATATGTCAATTTTCGGGCGCACTGTACTTTTTTTTCAAAAATATAAAAATTACAATATTTTTTTCTTCAATATAAAATAGAAGGTTCCTAAGAACAAAACCATGTTACAACAAAAGAAAAGGTAGCTACCCTTAAGGGGCCAAAAATTTGCCCCAACCTCTATAACTAAATATTAAACGTTACTGTACCGTTATTAGAAACCTAACTATATATAGGAGAATTAGCTTACTTGATTTTACCTAGTACAAGTCGTGCGTAATCGATCCATCGGCTGTTTCCGCCTACTTTCGCCATAATTCCCCACCTCGTCGGCGCTGTCTACCCCACCATCAACCACCGGCAGTTTGTGCGTTGAGCGCGATCTTGTTTCATTGGCGATTTGATTTTCGACCGAAGAGGTCTAGCTAGTAACTGAGCTTTGACACTCGTAATAAGTTCAGTATTTTTTTCGTGCGGTATTTGCAATTTTATGGTGGAAGAGTTGATCAAAGTGTAACCAGTTATAACTTTTTCCAACAAGGGTATTTGTGTGATTTTTGTTTCACTTTTATGTTAACGGTATTTGCCGCTCGATTTTTTCCTTTTGCAATCTTCCTGTAGATTGTCGCTGTGGGTAGTTACACCCAGTAAAATATTTCGTTTGATTTTATATTTTCGAGAATTATAATGGAAAATAAAATCGGACCATCGAGCCGGGAAGCAGTTGCTGAGCAGGAACGAGGTGGAGGAAATAAAAAGCGGAAGGCAGCGAGGGCTCTAAGCTCCGATTCCAGCACGAGTTCAGGCTCAAGCTCGAGTGTTATTAGCAGTAACAGCTATAACCATAAACGAAGGAGGACAAAGAAACGCAAAAGGCGTGACGGCAGTAAGTTAGACCAACTAATAGCTAAGATTTCTGATCTTGAAAATAAACTAAGCCAAACTCCTTGTGGGTCAATGGCACCGGAAGATGATTGCATTAGTGACGATGCAGACCCAAAAATTGGTGGGGATTTATACTACGAAGAACCCGACCGGACACCACCAACCAAAACTACTGACCTTCCTGGTGCGGCTGTGGCCCCTAGTGACCCACAATTTAACTTCTCAGTTGGAACAAAGGTTAAAGAACCTGCCGTGCCCCAAACGTCTGCCGAGTTTTTAGAACATTTAAAGGCACTACTAAAACCATTTCAAAGAAATAGAAATGAAGTCAGAAACAATAACCATCCCAGAACAGGGCCGAATAATCAATCGTACCGAGGAAGAGGTGGCAAGTAACATGCAGGGCGTAACGCCGAAACGTACAAAGGTCGCAGGACCGGCTCTCCCTCATCTCACTGGGAAAGGAGAGGCCAGTACAAACGAAGATATTGACTGGAGAAAGCCTTTTCGTGCCGGGCAATTGCAAAACTTTTACGAACGGTGGAAAATGCACAGGGCTCCACCCTACATTTTGAAAATGATAATGGGTTACCGTATACCCTTTGTAAAGAAACCACCTTTGCAAATGCCAAGTCTAAACTACAAACAAACGCCGTATTCACCGGAGATGTCGAAAATAATTCTGGAGATGGAGTCTTCCAGTGTGATAAAATTAGCAAGACAGTCTCCAAGCTTCATCTCTTCGATTTTTCTGAGGCCAAAGAACGACGGCACGTCAAGGCCAATATTCAACCTAAAGAACTTGAACAAGTATGTTCTTACCGACAAGTTCACTTTAATAAACACTCGCAAAGTGTCACAATTTCTCCAACCTCAGGATTGGCTGGTAAAAATAGATTTGCACCAGGCCTATTTTCACGTGATTATATCGGCAAACCATCGACGTTACTTACGGCTACTATACAACAGGAATTTGTACGAAATGACTTGCCTTCCCTTCGGCCTGGCTACAAGCCCAAAAGATTTTGCTTCAGTAAGGAATTGGGTGGCCCAAGTATTAAGGGAAGAAGGACTTCGTATAATAGTATATCTGGACGATTTTATCTTGGCCTATAAAGACCAAATAACCCTGGACAAACAAACCAAAATTGCAGTGAACTTCCTAGAACATCTTGGCTGGATACTGAACAGGCAGAAGTCCATCCTGATACCACAGAAGTCCATAGAATTCCTAGGCGTCACATGGAACACGTGGCGAAATGCCAAATACCTGCCGGAACGTCTTTCATCCAAACTGAAATCTCAGGTTCAGAAAATGTTGAAAAAACCTACAATGAATCTCAAGTGTCTTCAAAAACTCATCGGACTATTGAACTTCGCAAGTTTTGTAATCACAAGAAGAAGATTAAATTATCGAGCATTACAAGCACAGACCAATGCCCTATTAAAAGCTCCTCCACGAACCAATACCTGTCTGGGCCCGAAAGCAAAACACGAGCTTCGTTGGTGGCTGACGAACTACAATTCCGAATCAATAATACACAACCCTCAGCCCTCTCACTATCTAACGACAGATGCCAGCGACGTTGGATGGGGAGCAACGATGGATGGCACGTGCCTACAGGGAACATGGTACACAGCAGAAAAGAACCAGAATTGCAATCAAAAAGAGATGACGGCCATTTTAAAAGTCCTGGAAGATCAGGGAAGGTACCTGAGCTCGAGCGCCCTGTTGATCCAATGCGACAACAGGACAGTAGTATCATACTTGCGCAACGAGGGTGGAACCAAGTCACAAGCACTGGTCACCCTGGCAACAAACATCTTTCAGATCTTGGATCGATTCGAAATTCACATGACCATTTACTACCTGTATTTACATAAATTACAATTCCGAAGTAGATCGCTTATCACGCCAGCGAAAACTACCAGTGTGGCATCTGCTCCCATCAGTTACGGAGATAGTGTTCAAAAAATGGGGTGTACCCGAAATCGATCTGTTTGCGTCTCGTCGAGCCCATGTCGTTCAGAATTATTGTACACTCGACGTGTCCGATCCCCAGGCGCGGCATCACGATGCCCTCGGGATCATTTGGAATTTCAAAATGGCGTGGGTATTTCCACCGTCATACCTAATACCGAAAGTGCTGGTTCACATGAACAAAGCCACAGGGATTTAGCTGTTAGTAGTACCCCGATGAGAGAAAGTGTTTTGGAGGTCAGATTTGAAAAACAGGGCTCTGGGACCCCCTTTTAACGTCAGAAACCTATCGAAAGCCTTAGTGGATATGTCAACAAACCTTCCACCGCCCAAAGTAACAGACCTGACCCTAGAAATCTGGTGATGTGGGGGTGGGATCCATTCCTGAGTGACTGGTCAGACGAACAAAAGGCACTATTATCATCGAGTTGGCGAGAATCAACTTTGAATACATATAAACCAGCTTAGAAGAGATGGTTAAGCTGGGCTACAGATAATGAAATCGACGCAATACGTCCCAATGGATCCCAACTTGCGAGATACTTGGTGGACCTACACCAAAAAGAGGGCTTGGCATTAAAGACTATATTGGTTCATAAATCAGCGATTTCAACTCTATGCGACCCTAACAATCACGCGAAACTGAGTTCACACACACTCGTCAAACAAGTTTTAAAGGCGATATACATAGCTAACCCAAGACAACTAAACCCACCGATTTGGGACATTTATATACTAATAGCATACCTAAACCAAAGAGATGCATGTACCTCAAACTTTTACGAAGCATCTGGACATACAGCAGCAGTTCTTCTTCTTTGTTCGGGTCGCAGGGTACACGATTTAACTCTGTCATCTTTCGCAGGCTGATGGTTTTGTCACTCTATGGCCAGCTTTCGGCTCCAAAACTGACACGGCAAATCGAAGACAGTCAGGTTGGAATCTCATTCACAACAAAGATAGTAAACATTTCGAACCAGTTTATTGGATTCATCACCTTATTCAACTGTCTCAAGAAAGGAGAAGCGAAACAACAACGGACCACCTATTTCTAACAACTTTCGGTAAACCGAAACCGGCCACACGAACGATAATTTCTGGATGGATTAAAAAGCTTCTACGTAAGGCGGGTATAGAAGATACGCCGGGCAGCATCACGTCTTCCGTAGCATAAAAAAATTGGCCAGAAGATTTTCAGTTAGACGATATTCTTGCGCGAGGAAACTGGCAATCGGCCAATACCTTTAGAAAATTTTACTGTAGAGAAAGCGCACCTACTGTGCAGAACTCTAGTTCAATAACTTCTTATTTTGAACCCATAAATTGATTAGTAATACGAATGAATGAAAAATAAATTAAGCATGGTTTAGTCATGTATTCAGTTTATTAAGATGATTTTATATTTCACCTATGGAGACAAGGTTATGAATTTGATTATTGTTCTTGGCACGATGTGCTTTATGGCTCATATCTCTGATTACTGAAACATTCACAGTTAATAAGTCACATTGTTCCAGTTTGTTTTTGATGTATCAAGGTGAATAGATGCACTAACAGAATGTTTTCCGTCAAATAAGTACCATTAAATGTACCACTGTTTACAATCATAATGTTATAATATTTAGAATCCGATATGTGCCTTTGGAGCGGTAACTGTACGCAGCTACCTACATGTAGACAACCTACCTAACTTGTTTAGAAAACAAAATAAATACAATTTGATAATATTATTTTTTGAAGTTGATTAGCAAACAATAAATGTTTACCTTACTATGAAATAGTTTACCTTCTAATTAACCTTACCTACCTACCTATAGGAAATTACATTGGCGTCACCATCACCACCAGGCGATAACAGACATGTCTCTCCTATATATAGTTAGGTTTCTAATAACGGTACAGTAAGGTTTAATATCGACGTTTTACCTATAAATAAAACGTTTATTAAACATACTTACCTTATTAGAAACCTAACATTTTCAATCCCTGCCTGGTGGCCTAAGCTTATTAGGAGAAAACCAATGACCCAAGATCACGCTCAACGCACGAACTGCCGGTGGTTGATGGTGGGGTAGACAGCGCCGACGAGGTGGGGAATTATGGCGAAAGTAGGCGGAAACAGCCGATGGATCGATTACGCACGACTTGTACTAGGTAAAATAAAGTAAGCTATTCTCCTATATATAGTTTGGTTTCTAATAAGCTAAGTATGTTTAATAAACGTTTTATTTATAGGTAAAACGTCGATATTCTGTGAATATTTCAAGCGTCTATCTGTTACCGTTATCAATATCGAGCAAAAAAGAGCAAAAAAAAACACGCTTGTTGTATGGAAGTCCCCTTAAATATTTATTTTATTGTTTTTTAGTACTTGTTGTTATAGCGGCAACACAAATACATAATCTGTGGAAATTTCAACTATCTCACTATCACGGTTCATGAGATACAGCCTGGTGACAGACGGTCAGACGGACGGACAGCGGAGTCTTAGTAATTGCATCCCATTTTACCCTTTGGGTACGGAACCCTAAAAATACACCTATATTGCCTGCATACAATTTATCAAACCTGTAATATGATTAATTACGTCACCTGCATGGCACCAATAGCCATCTATGCAAGCAGAAAATACTATATTCGAACCGGCATTGCTCGCACGCGGGCGACCATTAGATTTTTCCTTAGATAATCTATAGACTGGATAGACTGTCGTCCTGTAATCACTACATTAGAAACAGGCCAGCCTGTGACAAGCTGTGTGCGTGTCTACACACACAAACGTGCGCGCGGCTTTGTCTTACACTCGCGCCACGACATTGTAATTGTATCTTTCTGCGTGCGTAAAGTTAACAGCTAATGGCACATTTCCCTATTTATTGGGAAAAACTGTATTGTACTGTATTCGGTAACTGTAAATTCTACGAATTTTGAATAGTCTTATATTTCAAAATGAGTGGACAGTACGACATGGATTTAAAACACTAGGGAACAGTGATCACCACGAAAGCTGCAAACTGCTGCCCAGTAGGGCCCGCAGCGAACCAGAACCGACACCTGAACGCCAATACCCTAGATGATGACGATGATGTTGTTAATGTTCATCACCATCATCATCACCATCACCACCAACATCATCACCATGACCATCATCATCCTCATCTAGGGTATTGGCGTGCAGATGATGATGATGATGATTATGATGGTGGTGATGATGATGGTGGTGGTGGTGATGCTGATATGATGGTGGTGGTGATGAACATAACAAAATCATCTTCATCATCACCACCACCACCATCATCATCTAAGGTACTGGCGTGCTGTTGTGGTGGTGGTGATTGTAATGATGATGATCATCACCATTATCACCAAAAAAAAAAGTTAAAAACCCAATCGACGTTCTCACTTTATAATCATTTATTCATTGATCATGAGGAATTTAGCATTTAAAAACTGGCAACACAGACAAAAGAGCCAAGCTTCAGTTGAAAAATCGGGGCTAATAAGTTGATTGTTTTTATGAAACACTTTCGAAAATACTTTGAATTCTGGATACTTACTGATGGTAGGTGACTTTACCAGTCGTTTTTTGACGTCCTGTGTAGTTTCTGCACACTTTTATGGCAACCCTTCATTCCAGACACAAACTAGAATTAACGATGCGACCTTGAGACAATTGACACTGAGAGGCGGGGAGCGACTTATAGGGAAAAAGTTCCCCGGTATATTTTTCGACGCATTTGTGACGTGAAGCACAATCTAGTCTATAGATTATCTAAGGATTTTTCGTACCGCTTGTAATATTTTTAGAATCAAACCTTCTGTAAAACGGTATTTGAGTTTTCGGACTACACCCGGCTCTTCAAGACCTTCGGTCGGGCTAATAATGACATCTTGACTGGTAGCTTTTATCACACCTCTTACCTGCTGATAGTGGCCAAAGTTCTAGAAGAGATCAGAGTAAAAAGTGAAAGTAGTCTTGAGGTGGTCTATATATAAAACACTTCAGTAAGAACGATTTTCTTCTTCTTATGGCCTCAGAGCCAGCGTCAAGAGTAAATTAATTATCTGGGAAGTAGGTAAATATATGGTAAATATTTAAGAAAGAAAAATATACAAACACTTTCAAGAATATTTTACGCGTCAAAAAAATCTAGCAAACCAAAAAGGGTTCTATCAATGAGGATCTAATAACTACGTAAGAGGTTCTATTCTACTTTCAGTTTGTATAAAAGTTATCTGTGGATAATTCGCATGAGCATGTGTGTATGTATAGCGTGGAGGACTACTCGGAAGAAGAACTAAAGCATTTATTCATGGAGGACTAACAATTTTTCTCTATGAGGACTACTGTACAACCCTCAGCCGCGGCCAATGACTAATAGGATTCTTTCATGAAGTTATTGGAGACCACGCTCGTCTAGACCTATATGAAGCAAATCGACTGAGTTCTATCTCGCTCCACTTAGGTCCCCCTCCTCTCTTTCTAGTAGGGTGTCCACACAACTACAAAGTAAAAGAGACAAGTTCAAAAACGATAGGTATAGGCCATTCGTGCCATTCTTTTATAAGTAGATAATATTGTAAACTGAGAGACGTTTGAATGGAAATAATAATTAATCATAGTAGCATAGTTATCATCAGCAATTAATTCCCTATTACATTCCTCTTCTTCCACTCTTATAGATGTGGTTGTCATTTTGCAGATAAAAATAAAACAATGTATGTAATATAATTATATAATCTGTAGGTATTAGTTGTAATATTCTTTCTGTAAATAAATGCATATCTGTAGGTACAAAATGATTAGAGATCCACCAACTTATCTGTAGAATGAAATGTATGTAGATGATAGAAAACTACATACATTTCATTCTACAGATAAGTTGGTGGATCTGTACTGCATATTTTTGCCGTTTCATAAAATTGTTTTTTTTATTTGACTCTGGATAGCCCTACATACATTTTTCATTCTACAGATAAGTTGGTGGATCTGTACTGCATATTTTTGGCGTATCATAAAATTGTTTTTTTTTTATTTGTCTCTGGCTAGCCATTGTCTTCTCCTTGGTGGATCCTTAGGAAAGCTAAAAAAGGAATAAAGTAAATTTAAATAACTGAGTAACAATATAACAAAAACTATATACCTAGGTAGTTTAAACGAGAAAGAAGATCAGAAAGAGACGCCTAAGTGCCTTTTAGTCTAATGGCATAAGATCATAACCCTGCTAGCTAGTCGGAAATCAGACTGCTGATCAAAACGGGAAAGATACAAAGTTTACTATGCATCATGGTCACTATAGTTAGTTTCTGTTTACAATGCAAATTTTGTTAAATTCTGAAAAATTACTACTAGAAACCTTTTGAATTATATGTTGGAAACCACGTGTGTACTTGCTTATGTACCAGACATTACTAGATGCTGGGAAAAACAAAGACTTCTATGTAAAAAACTAAATTTTTGTTAATATGAAAATATTCATATATTATGATAATTTACTACTCACCTGAGAAATATCAAGTTACATCCAGGATACCATTTACTTCCACAATTTAGAACTACCTACACATTTTTGAACCATTTTTCGTATTTTAATGACAAGTAACGTTATAATCTGATTATAAACTTCCGAGTCGACAAAATTATATTTATGCTATTGACAATTCGCCTTAGAGACGCATTCGGTGTTGCCGTAGTTTCGGGATGCCGATTTCCACAAAGATGGGACAATTGAAAAATATCTATTGATCTTTAAATTATATCGGTTTGCTAGATCAGTTAAATATTATTCTACAAATTACTTATAGGTTGTAATAATTTTTCGCCATATTGAATTACCAATTATGAAATTCTTTGCCATAACAATGAAAATTTTAATTTAAAGGTAAACAAAGGGCGAATTTAGATTTCTGAGATAGCACCACAGGAGTCCAACTAACGGTCAATGTACTTTGCTTCAACATAAAGTACACAGCGAGGCCTCCAGATTTACCTATAACTTCATGGATTCTTTAGTGATTGGCCGCGGCTGACGGACGCTGTCCGATAATTTGTTCCCAGCAAGAAGTTACAATTTGGTTCCCAGCTTAAACATGAAGTTCTCTATAATAGTCTCATCAGTCCATGGTCTCATGCGAACACTGACACCTGTTTTTCTTCTATTTTACGCTGATACCATGACATCAACAGTTGACGCCATCTTGGAAGCAAAATCAAACAAGCACCGCGGTCTTGTACTAATATTTATTCTGTGCCGCGGTGGTGTAGAACGAACTGTAAACGAACGAACTGGTGTAGAAACCCTGGTTCAGAATTCGAGATATTTTTTGTAAATAAAGGGGATACCACAGCAAAAAAATAGGTGCTCTATGGTAGTTTATTAAATTAGGCCAATAAACAGGCTAGGCATGTTATTCTAACTCAGATCTGATAAACTATAAAGTAATCAATATTATGTCGTATATGTTTTGAGTTATTTCGGTTAATAACAAAGTTATCAAGCAAAAATATATTTGTTAGTAGAAAATATTTCATGTTATTTGGAACACTGCAGAGATTCTAAACAATGGGCTTTGTTTTGAAAGCCGGGTTTTTTGTAAAAAAAAAAAAAAAAAATGTTATAATGTTACCTATTGAGGTAAGAGCTATATATAACATTTTGCCGTTTACACATTGACTCGTGACTCGTGAGATAAACTTAGGTAGGTAGTGGGTTTGTGTTTTTTTGCTGCAAATTAAAGGTACATACCGCGCGAGCGAACCCGCTGGCGAATATTACAAAAATTTAATACCGTAGGAAAAGCCACGCGTCCCTACTAGTAAAACATGATCCACGCAAAAAAATGTTTTTACCACTGGCTTGTCTCTTTGTCAGTGACATTTGTTTGTTTATAAAAAATATCTCGAATTCTGAACCAGGGTATAGTTCTATCGAGCAACGCAGGCCTCCGACACAGAATAAATATTAGTACAAGTACCTCCGAGGCGGAGGGGAGATGCCATAGAGCTGTCAACCGATACATATTTATTCAGAAATTTTGGGGGGGGGGGGGGGGCTTCACGCACTCACTTACACTTTAATGCACACTTTTGTAACCAGTCGTTCTATCGCTATAAACGCAAACATCTATAAACAGCAACACATCAAAAATCTATAAACACACATAGATATGCTTTCTGTGTACAAACATCATGTTATGTCACAAAATTGACAGTAACACCCGTTCTAGGGACTTCCAGCACTCAAGTCGATAAATTAATAGTATCGATAAATTTTGGTAGGAACTTACTTTGCCTACCATCAAGGGTCATTTAAGGGATTTAAGGGCGGCTAGGGATGGAAGGAGGGGTTGAACGCTCTCTGTGAAGGAGGAGTTGCGGAACCGCCCCACTTTTCGAGGATAACATAGAGATCATTTTGTGGATAACTATGAAATTTTAGATTAGTAAAAGGTAGTAATAGGCTGGAGAGAGAGGGGGTAAACGAGAAAACTTAGAGTATAGAGAAAAAATCAAGAAAATTTTGAGTACCCCAGGTACAACCACTAGCTCATGAGATGATTAGTTCTTGGGAAAATTTAATTAGAATTTTGTTCAAAGCTTACAATCATTTGATAAAACTATGGACTGGCAAGTCAAAATAGACGAAAAGAAAGAAAAGGAAAAAAACGCTTTACTTGGTTCCTTTCTTCCGTCTAACCTACATAATCCATGTCGGTTCTGGCCTCGAAATATACAATGTATTATATCTGTCAGTCACTGTTATTGTCAAAAACCAAAAATCATGATCCTAAGTGCCAAAAAACTACATTAGTCATTAAAATGTAGAAATAGTTTTTTTTTTAAATTTCAGGCATATTATCCCACGACACAGGGAATCCTAGTGTGGGATCAGAACTATGTAGGTTGGGTGTGTTATGTTATGTTAATGTTAAACAATGATAGGTAAAGTAATACTTAGCGCTTTATATAGTGAACAGAATATCGCGTTGAAAAAATTATACCTAGCTATATTTTTTTTTCATTCTTTGGTCAATCAATGAATAGGATTTGAATAGGAAAATCCCACGACACAGGATGGACACTCATAACACGACTTTTCTTGAAAATGAGTAAAAGAGTTCAAACTGGGAAATGCTTTTGTTAATTTCTCGTGATCACGTATCCCACAACCTAGGTAGGCATGCACCTTTTTACGAAAAACTATCACAGCTCTAGATTTTTAATATCACATAGTAATTTAAATGCATGTCTAGATAAGTACACACATTAAAAAAACTAGTAAAAATAAATTGGAAGCCCTTGCAAGCCTAGCTAGTAATATCTTGGAGCAACAAGGCCGCCGCTGGAGGTCACACGAGAGAGACACGAGGAGGTCGCGGCGGGGGGCGACATCAAGTAAAGGCGTTCCCCTCTGGCTATGCACAATTTTATTTGGGCATACGCGTTAGTAAAACTGTTTTCGCCAGATCATTAGGGCGAGCGAAGCGAGTCCTCTACATACAATTTTGTGGTGCACCTAACGAAAAAACTATCCGTTGTAATTTAACATAGTAATTTAAATTCATGTCTGTGTTTAAATATAAAAATTAAGGAAAAAAAGCTTGCTAGCCCTCACCATGCATGTTTTGCTTTTGCTAGTAATAAAATTGTATCATAATGGGCCGATTGCTGTCAGACTGAATCGATCGTGTGACGCACAGAGCAGAAAAGTGTGACAGTGCTACAAATACTAAAATGCCGAATCGTTACATTTTCTGCTGTAAATCAAGTTCTGGAACATCGAATTTACGAAAAGATGGTGTTTTCTTTCACATTGTACCTAAGTGAATTTCATTATATATATATTTATTTTTATTTTATTTTTTGATGCTGGACACAGTTCACTCAAGATTATCTAGCCCCAAGCCAAGCAGAGCTTGTGTTATGGACTAGATACCTGATATCCCTAATACAGTCCATTACATAGATATTTATTTTGTATTAACATAGAAAATACCCAGAACACCCTGAACAAATATCGGCAGATCGTATAAATATTTGTTTTGAGGCGGGAATCAGACCCGCAACCTCCTGCGTCACAGGCGAATCTTCGTCCACCGCGCCGCCGCGCGAGGTCGTCAATTTATGGCATAAAATCAATAATTTCAAATTAAAATCATAACAGTTACCTACCTTGTTACATACCAATACCTTCATGGTGATTGGATTAACGAAAGTTAGGTTAGGTTAGGCTATGGCGACTCCTGAATAATATAAATCAAATTTCAATAGTTTGTAAAACATAATAAACGAGCATTTATTTTATCGATAAAAAATCTACTTTATTATTGAGGCACATCACTAATTTAGTAGTATAAAAGAAAACACGGGCAACTCACTTTCAGGAATTTTAGAGAAATAAAAAAAACTGTTAAATGAGCACAAAGCTGTTTCAGTGTGCATTGAAGCTGTTATTGTTAGCAGTTGCTTATTTAATTATTTTTTTATTAGGTTTACCAACAGTCTACGCATGTATGTCGGAGAGAGAATTCTGTCCGATCCTCCCAACCTGGCTTCTGTCCGATCCTCCCAACCTGGCAACAGCCCAAGCCGAGGTTCGTACCTAAGTGGTGCCCTTGTGCTCGTTGCCCAAAACCTAACTTTACAGGTTGAGCGCCATCTGCGCTCACCAAAAGCCCGGTAAAGCAGTCATGGCCCCAGGCGGTCAACTGCATATAAATCCTACCGAAAAAAAAAAAAGACTGAGCTCATTATTACATCGGCGTTGGCCGAGTGCACACGATTTAATCAACAAAATACAAAATGAAGTTCAAAGTCAGTTTGAATAAAATCTTAGTGAAACCTCTTTTGTGTTTTCCTCATTTGGACGAGACCCACTGGAAAGCCCCTAAGTTGCCTTTTGCCACTCAGAGGGATCTTGAGGATCCGACATGTATATATGAAGAGGTACAAACTATATACCTATCTTTAGCTACAGGAGAAACCAATGAGGGCTTTTCATTTTCGAATAAAAAAAATGTAGTTCGATTTGGCTCAATGGATGGCCCTGACTCAACTGTGGTTGTAAAATTAACAAATGCATCGTCTGTTATTTTGTGTGATAGTAACATAATACCACGAAAATATATCACTACTTTGTTGACTTTTACATACCACTTTATTTTTACAGTTAAGTACACAGCAGTGACATCTATTTTCAAGGGCTTATAGATGATTTTGTATGGCCGTGAAAACCCCTCATTATAGGCAAACCCAACGTGCAAAGATTGTACAGTAACCTAACAATTGGCAATCAACGATTTTTTTTAAAGCATCTTTATTTACGTTTAACTGAAAAGAGTAAAGTTATTTAAGTATGATCAGTATAGCCGATTTTGATCAAATTAACCACGTAGTTTTATTCTTATAAACTAGAAGAAACCCGCGGTTTCACTCGCATAAGCCTTGATCCTGTGGGAACATCTAAATAAAATTTAAAACTATTCCAGTGGTCCAGCTATCGCCGTTATAAATTTCATCCAACCCTTAGAAAATTTAGCATTTATAATATTACATACATACACACATATGTAAACTCACGCCTGTTTCCAGAGAAGTAGGCGGAGACCATGAATTTCCACTTTCTACTATCCTGGCATACCAGTTTTGCTTCATTCACTCACATCACATTATTCATATATGCTCATTGGTTAAGGGCGCTCTTGGCCTGGCCATTCTCCAGATCAACCCTGATCTAGTCTGAATACCTTCACCGAGGTCTCCCCCTTCCAACTGTTCCAACTGTGCATTCATGCTCATCTTATGAACTAGTTTCGTCAATCTACTATCATTCATCCTTTATATATACCCAAACCATCCAAGCATACCTTTCTCAATCCTTGTCACTATACACATGCTCTTTCATTTTACAATGCTCTCTTAACACACAGTTTCTAATTCTCTCTCAAAGTCCACTATACATACTTCTCAAACCTCTCATCTTCAGTGCATTTATTCTACTTTCAAGTTTATTCTGCCTTAGCAACTTTCACTACCACCATATGCATTAGTCTTGGCACTAACATGCATATGCACATCCAGTCATGCCTTTTTGGATACGTTCCGGCTGATAATAAGGCGTTAAGTTCACTTGGTTTCCAGAATTTACTCTCATTTAAATATCATCTTCATGCTTGCCATCTCTTGTAATCAAAGTTCTCAAATGTACAAACTTTTTGATGTTACACTTGTTGTTAATAGTAGTGTGATTTAATTTTAATTCTTTAAATATAGTTTCACATGACACTCACGTTGACATATCACATCATACTCCTCTGCGAGGCACAATCAATCCTTTTTCCACACTGGTTCTTTCACCATTAGTCACTAGGCCACTTTCAGGGACACTATATCTCAAGTTGGTCACTGAACCAAGAAAGAGCCCGTGATACGGAGTAGTAGTAGTAGTTAGTTAGTGGTTACATAGCCGTCAAAAACGATACTCGTTATGCCACATGTCACATGATGTCGAACGTGTTTAATGAATGGTATTTATAAATCAAGGATATTAAGTAATCATCCACATCTTGGCTTACTGACAGTACCCGTTATATACATGTTTACGTCAGCAGAATACATCCTGACATGAACATTGATGTATTATACACATTTATATCTATGCTTTTGGTCACTTGTGGAGTGGAGCTCGGTTTAAGAGTGGGCAGGGCAGTCGTAAGGGAATTGGCTTTCAGTACGAAAAAATCAAGTAACTTAGGAGTGATTTTAGAGTAATGAATAACCAGTGTACTTAAGTGCAGTCGTAGTGAAGAGTGAATCAGTGTTATTGAATAAAACATTCACGGTTTTTTTTTGTTAAATCGTTCAGTTTTATTATTTTACCCCGAGCACTAACTCAATAATTACAAAATCTAAGATGGCCACTTTTGTTTTTATGCGGCTTAATTTGACTTGATCAATTTTTATGCAATAAATTATAATAATTTAATTGAAATTCAGGTACATGTTAAAGGAAACACCATCTTGTAAATTTCATGATCCAATCACTTTTTTACAGCATAAAACTGAACAACTGGCGTTTTTCTTGGAGCACTATCTCCCACGCGAGTCGATTCAGTCTGACAGAGCGATCGGTGACAGCTAGTTTTTTATAACTTGTATGCCCACGTGGGCATTAAATTCAGAGGGGAACTACAGAGGGGAATGCCTTTAATGGCGTCTCCATTCCGTGTTGCTCTCCGGTATGGAGGCCTGCGTTGCTCGATGTATAGTTCAATACTACGGCGGCTTTTCAATCAGCCTATTATATTGAACGTTTTACTTCAACTACAAAACTAGACATGTACCTAGTTGAGTGCCTTTGTTCAATGAACGATCTAGCCGTCCAAGTATTTGAACCAGTTGGCTGCGACCATGGACGTATTGGCTGCGACATAGACATAAGTTGTCGAATAGAAATAATAATTTTATGTCGATATTAGGAGGAGGTGCAGAAAAACATGTTATTATCGTAATTATATTATTTACTTATTTACAAATATTCACAACGTTCGGTCCTATATAAGAAATTGACGAATCACTTTGGCCATAGATAATAATAAATCATAATTCATAACATAATAAATATTAATATAAGTAGTGTAGAGAGAGTTAGATGGTAGGAGGGAAAAAATAGAGGTTTAGGAGGTTACAAAGTCCTTGGCGGGGTATGTCCCAAAATTATTTTTGATTTTTAAAGTACAATATTTAAATATAAATATGCATGGGTACTACATTATCATTCCGAGGGATCACTGTAACTGAAAAACGATAGGACAATATTTTCTCGATAGAAAAAAAAACATAGTTACCTACGTCCACCTACGTCTATTACTTGCCTAGATTCGATTGTTTTTTATTATTATAACAATAAATATATTATTTATTTGATATTATAAAATATAAAATTAGTTAAATAAAATCAATACAGTAAAGCCGATGGTTTACTGCAGGGTTTTGTACAATTATCCATATTTGACTTGATATTCAATAAAAACTGCTTTTTGTATGAAGATTCTCCGATGATTGGTACTCCCTCAGGGCTCTTCATGACCGAGTATTGTCTTTTAATGACATAGGGGAGGTAAATTTTCAAAACTGAAACAATGAATACAATATTACATAAAGTTGTATTTTTGTAGGTACCTACTAAAAATGATAATCTTGCGCAAGATATACCTACCTATGTCCGCATCTACCACGGTTGAGAGAGATTATAAACGCAGCCTAACATTTTTGCAGTATGGCTACGCCCACTGACCAATCAGGGTCACTTACGGTTGTAGTGCGTCCTTATGTGTTTTATTAATTGTGCAAGAGAGAGCGCCCTATACTTATCAGTTTTTTTCCGTGAACAGAGTAGTATGTATGTGACTGTGTGGTGTTTGTTGTAAACTTTTTAATTTTGATTAAGCTTTTACTTACGTATGTAAAGGGCACTCCCAGCGATAATGCTTAAATGCATTCCGCCATTGAAAACAGCCCCGGTGATACTCAGGATTGACAGTATCAGGATCACCATGCCGTAGATCAGGTAAACCATCACAAGACTTGCCTTATTCTGAAAATAAAAACAGTTTGGATTACAGTTTTAGTAGTAGCAGAGCTTTTTTGTTAAAGAACTCGTGCGGGGATACTACCTCCATACCTATTTCTGCCGCAAAGCAGTAATGCTTGCATTGCTGTGTTCCGGTTTGTAGGGTGTGTGCCGGTGAAATTACAGGCACATGAGCCTTTTCATATTTATGTCTCAGGGTGGCGTTCTCAATTCATGGGGTTTTTAATGTTTGTTACGTTATATTTAAAAAAAAAAACGGACCTTGGGAACTGTTTATTTCCCGGTAATTCCTGATTCCAGGCGTTTCAGAAATTAAACCCCAGTCTGGGTGTTTACTCAAGCAAATACTTACAATTCACCTGTGGAAAATAATAGTCAATTCGCACATAATATTACAGCATTTTAAACTTTATCTCCATTGTGCAAATTAGTTGTTCCTCTAGCTGGAACCAGTGTGGTACTCATCTATCCAGTGAGCAGCACTTCCGAGCGGAGGTACCCACTACGCAGATCTACGTGTCCCGCGTCTACTTCGACGTGAAGGCCGCAGGGGTGAAGGAGTACATCAGAAAGAAAGCCGGAGTGCCATTGAGGGTCATGAAGTTGGATTCTCACCATAATGTGAGCTTTAGCTATACTGCTAAAGCTGCTATAGCTTTTGCTATTTGTGAGGTATATATAACTACTAGCAACTCGCCCGGGCTTCGCACGGGTAGCCTCCGGTAATCCCCCCCCCCCCCGCCTACCCCTCCCCCCCTATGGCAATCTCCTGGTTCTAAGCTACCTCCCCACCAATTTTCAGCCAAATCGGTTCTCCCGTTCTTGAGTTATTATAAGTGGTGTGACTAACACGACTTTGTTTTATAAATTTAAGATGGGCCTTTGTCTAGGTACAATGTACTACCCGGTCACATTATCTCGAGACCTGGCGTCGAAAGTATATCGTCGTAAGTATAAATATCGTATAAGTATAAGTATATATATATAAGTCATATATTGACAGGTATGCTACTTGACAGGTATGCAAAATATCATCTCAATCGGTTGAGAATAACTGCTTTAAAATTCAGTTGCAAAATTCCAGCGAGGTCTCGAGATAATGTGACCGATTGTTGCCTAAAATAAATAAATGAATTGAATTGAAATTGTTGTCCACGACAGTAGCGAGAATACTGGGATAAGATTCAGATACTGTCCAGCATTTTATTATTTATTTAATTTTTTATTTATTTTAATGTACATATTTCACTCCAGAACTGAGATCAAACAGCAGTGGTTATTTAGGTAAACATTTCAATATAAACCGACCATCGACTAAAATCTAGTAATATAAAGCATAAAGCATTTATTTCTCTCACAAAGGTTTCATGATACATTATTTTTGTCTTAAAATTATGTTACAGCAAATTGTTAACCTATTTTGTGAGAGACTGGTGCCTGACGTAGGTTTGAAAAACCTGTATTACAGGTCACCAGTGCTCTCGCGCCACGGATTGAACATGACAGTGTACAAAAAAACCCAATCAATAAAGAAAAATATAAAATAAAATAAGTAGGTAGGTAAGTATTAAAATTAATATTAATGTTAATTTCCACGTTTACAGGCGATGAGTTATGCAGAGGTGGGGCGGGAGGAAGGTGGACGGTAACAAGAGTGTTGAGAGTGTGAGAGTGGGATGGGTGCGAAAGCATGTATGTGATTAGTGATGTGTGTATGTGTGTTTGTGTGCGTGTGTGTTTGTGTTGTGAATTTGTTTGTGTATATACAGTGGTGGCCATATAATTAAGAACGCTGATATAAAGGGAAGATTTTTTCCAACTAAGATGCAAAACTAATTGTATGCATTTGTTTTTATTTCTCTCGGTATCGTAAAACATTTCCATATTACCACTGTATTCATTGATACACATGATTGGCTAAAAATCAATAGGCAAACTTTTTACACTCTTTTAAACAAAGTATTCCTTATTACTGGCTGGTCACGTAATTAAGAACGCTAAGTAGTTTATACCTTTATTCAAATTTAAATAGAGAACACTCAGTCGATTTGTTACTGTTTGTATAATTTTGCCGCCATTACGTGCTGTAAAAGATTAAAGGTGATTGCTTCTTTAGAAAAAACAATGGGAAAAAATCAAAGTTGTGATAAATTTACAAGGGAAGTAATAATAAAACTTCGCCGGAAGAATTGGTCTTATAAAAAGATAGCCGACCATCTGCAATGTTCAAAAATGATGGTTTTCCACGCTGTAAAGCATTTTGCTACGTATCAATCTACTTCGAATGTTCCACGTGTACCTAAACAGAGAAAAACAACTCCTCGAGATGACCGAAACATCGTTCGTATGGCAAAACAAAATCCTTTTGTCCAATGAGCTTAGAAAAGAATATTTTGGTGAAAACAACCCTTCAGCAATCTCAGCACGCACTATTCGAAGACGTTTGGTAGAAGAAAAATTGCACGGTAGGATAGCAAGAAAGGTACCCATGTTAAAACTTTGCCACAGGCAAGCCCGGCTTGCATTTGCGAGAAAGTATGAAAACTGGACTGTGCAACAGTGGAAAAATGTACTTTTTTCTGACGAGACGAAAATAAACAGAGTATGTTCTGATGGAAAACGATATGTACGACGTCCCCCGAATACAGCATTCGACCCAAAGTACACGAAAGTTACATTAAAGCACGGTGGTGGAAATGTGAAAATTTGGGGTTGCTTTTCTGGACATGGTGTAGGACCTGTGAAGTTGATAGAAGGTAACATGGATCAGTTCCAATACAAAATTATACTGGAAGAAACAATGTTACCATACGCTGAAGATGTTCTACCGGTCATTTGGACATTCCAGCATGACAATGATCCAAAGCACACTGCACGCACCGTAAAGGAATTTCTTACAGCGCAATTAGTTTCTGTCTTAGACTGGCCTGCTAACAGTCCAGATCTAAACCCAATAGAGAATCTGTGGTTTGAAGTAAAGAAAAAAGTTTCAAATACAAAGTGTGGAAATTTAAGAGAGCTGTATGACGTTTTTTTAGAAGAATGGAACTCTATTTCTCTTGCGAAATTTCAAAAATTAATACAGTCAATGCCTCGCCGGTGTAAAGCTGTAATTAAAAGCCGTGGATATGCTATTAACTATTAATTTTAGTTAAATATTGATTAAATTTCTTTTTATGTTTCCTGTGCTACATAATATTGTGATTTTTTAAATCTAAGTGTCATACAAAACAATTCCCGAGCAGTTAAATAAATCGTTCTTAATTATTTGTCCAGTTTCAGTACTATTTGAATGTGTTACTTTGATAAAATCAATAAAATGTGCAAAAAATAGTTAGCGATTTCATACTTTATTCTTAAGTCAGGTTGCTCTATTAATGTGACTATTATATAACATAACTAGTTGCTTCTCAGAAGGTACACATCTCTGTGTATGATACGATTTAAATAAAAAACTTCTAGAACTTCAAATCGTTCTTAATTATATGACCACAACTGTATATATTTATATAGTGTGTTTGAAAACCATCTGGGTAGTTAAATTTTAGTAGTTATAGGCGCATTATCTATTTCTGGGAGGAAAGTATATTTTCCGTTCCTTGGTAATCCAAGGATTTTAGCCATTTAGTTGTTTCTGCCTTACATTGATATTTAGGTAAAGGATAGATAGATAGGGCACTATTTACCTTATTGTAAATATAGGGGCCCAAAAAACAGCTAAAATTGTGCGAACGACTTGTGAAAAATGATTTGGTTGGGCAAACAGAACCTTTCCTGCGTTTATTTTTTAATAGATTGTGGTCATAAGTTAGTTGGGAGTGTTGTAGAAGGATGATTTGGAGAATAAAATACTGTCGTACTGTCAGAACATCCCATTCTCGGTAAAGCTTTGTAGTTGGAAAAAGCCAGGGAAGCCCTGCGCTTACCTTTAAGATTGCTCTCTGGGCTCTTTCCAGTTCCAAGAGGTGTGTTTTAGCTGCACCACCCCACGAGGTGATGCAGTAGCCGAATATAGCTTGACACAGAGCCAGATAGACCATTTTGATAGTATTGCGGTCAGCCACATGCTTTAATTCTTTGAAGATGTAAATCAATTTGCGCAACCTAGAAACAAGCGTGTCAATGTGATGTTTAAATGACAGTGTCTGGTCTATTACTACGCCTAAGTATTTTGTGCTATCAGTCCGTTGTATAGTTGAGCAAGAACAGGTGGGCAGCGCTGCAAAACAGTTGTGTGCAGTGATTGTAAACGTCAGCGGAGGGAGACTATTTGACCTTAGAGCAAACACCATAAAGTTGGTTTTGGTAACATTAAGTGTAAGCACGTTTTTCCTTAGCCATGAGCAAACCTTTGTTACACCATTCTGAGCACTAGCAATGTAATGTAATTAGTAATGTAACTAACTTATAAGTATAAACATTAATTTATAGGTACTTTTCTAACTGTAAAATGCATGCCCAAAACTGCCATAACTTAGAAATAAACAACGATATTGTTACACAAATATTCGACCCCCTCTATTCATGGGGGTGTTTGTTGTAATATCCTATTCAGATATAATAACTCAGATTACACTAGTTTATTACCAACGGCTTTTATTTACCTTGTGTAAGCCGACCAGCAGGACAATGTCGAAGGTAATGATCAAGGCCACGATGAGGAAGAAGATGCAAAAAATTATAAACATTGCGGGTCCAAACCCTCCAGGAACGTCAGTATTGGACGCAGTAGCAACGCCCATGATCAGGGCAACGATAGCTGAAACAGCTGAAATGCTGTGGCAAACCTGAAAATATAGAAACGTTTAGGCGCTATAGGTTCAAACAGCTTCAACGATAAGAAGGCGAAAGCACGCTCTGATACCGAGATTTTGGAGTAGTTGGACTCGCCCATGAAGGGTTCCGTAGCAGCAAGTAACATAATATAAAAGTTCTTGAATGGTTTACGATTTATGAAATAGGTATTAAAAAAAAACTATTTACTAGATCTAGATCAAACCAATTTTCAGTGGAATTTTACATGGTAATTGTACATCATATATGTTTTTTAGTTTTATCATTGTCTTATTTTAGAAGTTACAGGGTGACACACACACACATTTCACCACTTTGGAAGTGTCTCTTGCGCAAACTATTCAGTTTAGCAAAAAAATCTATTAAAAACCTCAATATCATTTTTGAAAACATATCCATAGGTACCCAAGCCAAACGTATGGGATTGATTAAAAAAAAAATTGTTTCAGTTCTTAGTATGGGGAACTCCAAAAATGTATTGTTGTATTTCTATTTTGGTGTGAAAATCTTAATGCGGTTCACAGAATTACATCTACTTACCAAGTTTCAACAGCATAGCTCTTTATAGTTTCGGAAAACAGTGGCTGTGACATACGGACAGACAGACAGACAGACAGACAGACAGACAGACAGACAGACACGAATCCATAAGAGTTCCGTTTTTTACCATTTGGCTACGGAACCCTAAAAATTACCTTTAGAGTTTTGTTTTTTGTTAATGACTTCACTAAATTAAATAATAATTAATAAACTACCAAATATTTCAAATATTATAACGTGTACCTTAACGTGTGTTAGTTAGTCTAAAATGGTATTTAAATTTTAAAAAGGTGGTATCAATGTGGTATTAAAACATGTTGCGAACCTACTGCGCCTTAAGGTGGGGTATAATGCAAAAATATCAATCTTTGATTAGATTTCTATCTGACTAAATCAAGTACAATATTCAAATTAAAAATAAGCATGGATACTACATTATAATACCGAGGGATTACCCTGACAGAAACAAGATAGGACAAAAATTTCTACATAAAAAAAACTAACTTTTGGCTAGATTCGATTGTTTGTCAATATGGTACAGAGGATTGGGTCAAAAATTGGATAAATAAGATCAATACCATAAAACGGAGTTATAAAATTATCTAAGTACATTTCACGAGATATTTAATAAAAACCGCTTTTTCGAGCGGAGCGTGGCGTTTTTTTTGTATGAAGATTTCTGCGTGGGGTTGGCGCAGTCTTAACCAATATCGGTTACTATTTGGATGAATCAATTAGGTATCTCATTTGTATTGGTGGTCCTTGAACATGGAACATTATGCTGTCCGTATATCTACTGCAAACAGCCGACGTTGACAGACCCGGGGGGTGTTCACAGTATATTGACGACCTTAACGGCGCAGCGGGCGAGTCATTATCATCATCATCATCATCCACTGCTGGACATAGGCCTGTTCCAATGCTCGCCATTTAGACCGATTTCCAGCTCTGCCCATCCACTTTCTACTAGCCGCCTTTCGCAGATCGTCGCTCCACCTAGCCAGGGGGCGCCCCACACTACGTTTTCCAAGACGTGGTCTCCACTCTAGAACACGATTACTCTAGCGGTTGTCGGTTCTTCGGCATATATTCCCAGCCCATTGCTATTTCAGCTTGCTAATTCTCTGAGCTATGTCTGAAATTCAAGACGTTGCGGCTTCGATTCCCGCTTTGGGACAAATGTAAGTATGAACTGCAAAAAAAACAAGTATGGGCGTTGTAATGTTTTTATTTAATTTTTTTATTGTAAATGTGTCTCTCTACTAACATTATCATAAGCGCGACTAACAAAATATGGACAATGTCTGAAATAAATAAATTGAATTGAATTGAATTGAATTGTTGTAACATGGTACACGTAGTTCCTGATACCCACGACACAGGGGATCCCAGTGTGGGATCATAGGTCTACCATGAAGCGAAAACCCGAAGTTTCGGACCGAAACTTCGGGCGATTCGTACCATGAAACACTCTCATTCCGAAATCGGGCCCGATGACGGCCCCTGACGTTTCGTTCGTCCTAAACCCTACCATGAAGTGGTCCGACAAACGAAGTTACGGGACTTTGACAGCACTTTCATCGTGATTTTAACCTCAAATTACACGAAAGCTCGAGAGGTAACTATTTACTTTCGTAAATACGAATTTTATTGTTAAAAGTGCTTTATTATACACAAAATTGGTTGAATATTGATTGTGTTTATGTTATCAAGTGACTAATGTATTAAAAGTGAACTTATTTGGTATAAATCCATTTTTTTTAAATAGACATACGATGTAGCATTGCTTGCTTTGCTTTATATTTTAGTGGCTAAAATGGCAAGATTAGCTTTGATTTTTGATAGCCTGACAGCAATTTAAAAATTTTAAATGTAGATGCGTCATATGGTGGGTCAACTCATGATGCTTTTATCTGGCAGCAACACGAGATCAAAGAGCACCTGGAAAGTCTTCGAGGAGAGACAGTAATTTTGTTGGGTAAGCCAACTTCAAATAAATAAGTGAAATTTATTTAAATTATAGTTCAACACAAATTATGTGGTTTTAATTTAAGGTGATTCTGGGTATCCCTTAAGAGAACATCTCATGACACCTGTGGAAAATGCTGTCGAGGACTCGCCAGAAGGCCGTTACAACATAAAGCACAAACGAGCCCGCAATTTGGTAGAGCGTGCGTTTGGTGTTTTGAAGAGTCGTTGGAGATGTCTTCTGGCTGCTAGAGAAATGCACTATGCTCCACTGGGAGCAGCTCCAGCTCCAGCTGGGAGAATCACTATAGCCTGTGCAGTTTTACACAACATGTGTACCTACTGATAGAGGCTTAGATACACCAAACCTCTCACAAGAAGACATCAACATTGAAATTATCCGGCAGCCTTCGTCATTGCCGCCATCAGCGGTAGTCAGCCAAACTTCTGCTGCTGCTCTGAATCAAGGTCGAAGAACTAGGGATGCATTAATTCAACTGCTCGAGCGAACTAGGTAAGAACATTAGTACTACACAAGATACTTAGTAATATTATAGATGTAAATCGTGTCTGTCTTGGCGGCGTGAGTCCCTGCGTGGAACCTCTAGCCTTTTTGGAGATGGTCGCTGGCAGTGGCCTCCACAAAGGCTAGAGCTTCAGTGCGCGGCCACCCGCGGAACGGCTATTCATGGCACTGTGGGCAGTTTCGAGAGAAATTTATTTGACTATTATTATTACATAAGGATAATAAAAGACATATCCAAAAAAAAAACATATTTATTGTATGTATCAAGAAAGCAGGCAGAGCCGGTTCACATGACAAACGCTTAACGCGCGTTTACAACCACATACATTTTATTCAGGCCGTACACATGCTACCGGCCTTTTTAATAAAGTCGCAGTTTAGGGTTCGCTCAGTTCATCCAGAAATCGACCGAAATGGAAACGGAAGCTTTTGATTCTACATTTATTAATTATTAATAAATGTAGAACTAAAAGCTTAACCAATTAAAATGTATTTAATCGGTATTTAACTTTATTACAAAAATTAACAAAAATTGGATTCTTTGTTTAAACTAGCCACGCCAAGTTCTTACTTCCGCCAACATTTCGTGAAAGCCGGCTTGTACAACTCTGCACAGTTCCTGGACGGCTTCTCTGATGAGGGTTAACTCTTGGGCGCGTAGAGCCTCTGCGGCCACTCGCTGCTCCTCTATTTCAAACAAACGCCTGCGCACACTTTGATCAGGGCCAATCATACCACGTCGTCGTCTTCTCTGCTAAGAAATCGCTGCAGTTGATGCACTAAAAATCAATATTTTGTGATTAAATTAGTGTAGATTCTGTGCAGGATTATCTACATAAAATAATTAGGATATAAATATCAACATTATACTTGTTTTACTTTTATTCAGATGAATACTTCCTTTTCTCTTTGAAAGGGTAACTAGCGGGAAAACAGAGTTTCATAATATTATAAACATACCCGCGACGTTGTGAAGATCTTTCCTCTCTTTGCTGCGGCTGCTGCTGAGGCTCCATTCGTTCAAGCTCAGGCGCAGGTGATGGAGGTTCAGGGGATGTGAGCTGATATCTGTGTGCCTCCACCTCTTCAAAATATTCCTGGACAGTAGGGCTCTACAAAAAGTAAATTAAATGTTTAACTTACATAGACAGTCACTAAACTATGTATATTGTATTTAGTAGCACTATACCTGTGGGAATGCAGATACACGAGCATCTGACTCTGGTATACCGTAACCCTCTCCCATCACCGAGATGATGCGGGGCTCCTGTGCTGACAGGAGCTCGGCACTAGACGGTCCTCCCCCGGTGGCCGAGGCAGATCGTCGAGCGGCGGCAGCAGCTTTTTTTGCCAAATACTTCTTATCAGCCCAAACCTAAAATGTTAAAAGTTAGATAGAGACTTATTTTACTTATAGTTACCTACTAATAATAGACACAAACTAATTAAATACATGAAATTTGCTTACTTTCTGCCACTGCTTAACATTTTTAATGCATCCGCCTAGTGCATTCAGCTCGTCTGTGAGCCGAGCCCACAAGCTCTTTGAGCGGCTGCGCCCTTCTGCATTCCTTAAGTGACCGCGTGCTAACTCCCGGTGCTCTTCGAGGATTGTCAAGAGGGCATCCATTTGAGCTGTGGTGATGTTACTCATCTAAAATATTAAATACATAACATTTTTGTGAGTTGGATTTATTGGTCCCTGCAGATTTATGCAACTAATTTACAAAGCAATTACTTACCTTAAGAGTTTTCCTTCACTAAGCAATCAAATCACAATGATATATCGAATATAATAGGTAACTTTGTGAACGTGGTAGAAAAATACAATAAAATTATTTGTACCTCGCGCCAAAAGACCTATGATTCTCGCGCCATGTTTACGTCAGTGTGGAAAACATTTTTACTCGACAGATTTCAGTGGGTTTTGGATTCTATAGTGTACTTCACAAATGAATGTATTTTTGATTTATTCGTTTTATACCAATTCATTTTTAGCATAGTTAAATTGTAAGCGAAAACAGACTTGTCATCCTTCATTCACTCACGAACACACGTTATGGTTCCCGAACGAAATAAATAAATCCGATGAAGTTTCATGGTAGCTTTTGCTTCGTCTTTCGTTCGTGCTTCGTTTCGTTCCGAAGTTGCGGATTGTCATCTTCATGGTAGACTAGCTGGACTATGTATGTAACTGTTGGGAGTTATGTCTCTAGCAAAAGAGTACGTATACTTAGACTAAGGTGACTCAGGGTTATCTGGTGTTGATTGACACCAGATGACTCAGAACTACTAGTCTAATATGGATATTAAATACAGATTTATGAAGTTTAAATATCTGCAATCAGTGGCGTGATAACGTTTGGTAATCGCGAGATTTTGCGTTCGAGATTTTTGATGATGATGATAATTATTACGTGAGAGCAAAAATAATGATTGGCAGTAATCCCTCAATGCTAATCGCTCAATTAAATTAAAAATAAACTCTTTTTTTTTCATATCGGCCCCATGTGTCCTAGTCTAGGTATATTACGCAAAATTGTTGTCTTTTGAAGCAAAAATGGACACGGTATAGATGGGAATTAAAATAATTAAAATAATGAAACTCCCACTTGTACCGATTTTATTTTCGGACGAGCGGTACAGATGGCATGGGCTCGTTCTGTTCTACCAGTTCCAATTGGTTTCGTTTTAAAATGTAGTTTTTCCTAAATTACGCATTTTATATAGTTGCAATCTAGTTAAGTAGGCATATGTAGATAGTACGAAATTGCCAATTTACAAACTAGAAATAAGTATATAAGTATTTTGTTTATATACTAGGTACTTACCTAAAAAATTGCTTATCGCAACCTTCGGAGTGACCTTCAGGATAGCGATAGAAACAGGTTCAAACCGTCGATTAAAGAAAACCTTTAAAAACATTGTCGGTTATCTTTAGTAAGTAAGACCCATCTTACCAATGACAGGTACCCGATGATGAAGCACCCTGTCTTCAGTTCAATGCAACCACAGCAGTTGTCGGACACGTAATCTCCCATGTTGCTTCTGTAACTAAATAATTGACAATATCAATAATCTGTAAGAACCAAGTCTGGACTGTGTCTACACCTACATATAAAAAAGTATAAAAAAAGACAAAGTCGAAGTAGTTTTGAGAAAAAGTGAAGTGTATCGGGTCATTTTGCGAAAAATCCAGTGAAAGGTTTGCGAAGTGGTCATTTTGAGAAAACGCACAGTGTACGCTATGAGAAAAAATCGAGTGTACATTTTGCAAAGTGGACGTTTTGCGAAATGGTCATATTGAGAAAAAGGGCGGTGTACATTATAAGAAGTGGACGTTTTGCGAAGTGGTCATATTGAGAAAAAGGGCGGTGTACATTATAAGAAGTGGACGTTTTGCGAAGTGGTCATATTGAGAAAAAGGGCGGTGTACATTATAAGAAGTGGACGTTTTGCGATTGAGCCACTCATTAGTATGAGACTTGCTTTTCATAAAACAGAGTTAAGGTGGCGCTGCGTGACGCACCGAAGTACATCGCAGGCGTGGTCTAAAAGCTTGTTGTTTCATCAAACTCAATGTTTGAAAGAGAGGCACTGTGAAATATGAGAGCCAGTGCCAGATCCCTTGGTTGGAATGCGGAAAATTCGGCTACTTGCGAAGCGGCAATAAATGCGCAATATATTCATAAAACTTGTTCCAGGCTTCGACCAAAGTAAAATAGATGGACTGGCCTTACCCATACAAAACGTCCGTGAAAAATAAGACAATTCGGATTTAGGGTACGGTCAACAAATAAACTATCTATCTATATATCTATCTATCCAGCCGGTAACACCCACTGCTGAGTAAAGGCCTCTTCTCTATAGCGCCACTCCTAGCGGTCTTGTAAATAAACTAGGTGAAATTACATACATACATACATACATAAACTCACGCATGTTTCCCTGAGGGGTAGGCAGAGACCACAGATTTCCACTTACTACGATCCTGACTCACCTCTTTTGCTTCATTCACTCTCATCACATTCTTCATACATGCTCGTCGGTTAAGGGTACTCTTGACCTGGCCTTTTTCCAGAACGTCTCCGATCTGGTCTGAATATGTTCGCCGAGGTCTTCCCCTTCCCACTGTCCCATTCACGCTCGTCTTATGTACCCGTTTCGTCAATCTACTATCGTCCATCCTTTCTAAATGCCCAAACCATCTGAGCATACCTTTCTCAATCCTAGTCACTACGTCTTCTTTAATTTCACAACTATCACCCTCTTATCACACTATTCCTTATTCTATCTCTCAAAGTCACACCACACATACTTCTCAAAGCTCTCATCTCGACTGCATTTATTCTACTTTCATGTTTCTTCTGCCATACCCAACTTTCGCTACCATTCATTAGTGTAGGTACTAACACCCCTCTATGCACGGCCAGTCGTGCCTTTTTGGACACGTTCCGACTGCTCATAAAGGCGTGAAGTGCCCCATTCACTTGGTTTCCAGCATTCACTCTCCTTTCAATATCATCTTCATGCTTGCTGTCTCTTGTAAACAAAGTTCCCAAATATACAAACTTTTCTACTTGTTCCACTCTTTCTCGACCAATCAAAACATCACATATTGTCTGTTCAGGTTTTAACCGAACACAGCAAATGTGTATTTAGCAACGTCTGCATTTAATACGCATTTGCCAAAACTGAGCCAGTTCGCGATCACCAGCCCTTCGAGCATCGCGTGCACACATAAAATCATACCATTAATGTACCTACCACAACCCACATACCATTAATATACCATAAAATCATAGTTATACAATTATTAGTGAGTTAAGTAATATTGTGACTCTTAATACAAACCATTTACCATCTTATACAAGACTTTTAAATACCTCAACCATACCACAAACTATACAGCTAGAAAGAGTGTCTTAGGGTCACCATACCACTCCAAAAGGACCCCTCTTTTTACATTGTCATTAGTTCGTCTCTTTCAAAAACCATTACTTTCGTCTTACTTACGTTTACTTTCATTCCTTTCCTCTCAAAACAATCATGCGCAATTGTTACCATCTCTTGTAACTCATCCGCGGACGGCGCAAGTATTACTTGGCCGTCAGCGTAGAGAAGACATTTGACGAGTAACTCATTCATTCTTAACCCACATTCACTATCTTTCAAATCTTGCAAACAACTGTCCATTAATAGGTTAAACAGCCACGGTGACGCTACACATCCCTGTCTCGCACCCTTTTCGATGCTAAACCATTCAGTGTATGACCCGTGTATTCTTACGCAAGCACTGGAATCCTCGTAGAGAGATTTCAGAGCTCGAATGAGGTTCCTGTCTACCCCATACATCGACAGTACCGACCATAGTTCATTCCTCATCACTTTATCGTAGGTTTTTTCCAAATCCACGAAAGCGCAATAGATTTTCGGCCCTTAGACAAAAAAAAATCGGTTAAGCATCGCAAGTAAAAGACCTGATCCGTACATCCCATACCCTTTCGAAATCCCGCTTGTACGTCCCATATTTTCTCATCGGTTTCTTTCACAACTCTTTCAATCAACACCTTTGCATACAGTTTGCCGACGATGCTGAGTAGGCTAATACCTCTGTAGTTTTTGCAGTCTTGTTGTGAACCTTTTCCCTTGTAAAGAGGTACGATGACAGCTTTGCTCCAATCCCTTGGTACTTGACCGGTGTTCCAGCACAAATTGAAAAGGCGGTACAGCTGACTCGCTACGATGCCATGTCCAGCCTTCAGCATCTCAACTGTTATCCTATCATACCCTGCAGACTAATTAAATTATTGACCTTCTTAAAAACTGTATTTTTTTAATACTTAATACTTTAACAGATGCAATGTGTTTTCTAAAGTTATTTCAGGATGTTTATAGTACAAAAAATCGCCGAAAAAAATTCAATTATTGAATGAAACTTTTACAAAAATACATGGTTCCCTTCTGTTTTATGTAGTTACGTATCTATTTTACAGCTCTCAAACATACACAATATAAATCGATAGAAAAGCAAGTCCACCTAAGGTCTTCAGCTCAATCAATTTGTGAAAAATATATTTTTCATCACTCAATAAACTAAGAAAATATCATAAAAATCGTACGGAAACATAAATGTATAAAAAATCCAGTATTTAAGAAACTGCAGAGTGCAGTTTTAAGAATTTTGCACAATGAGTTTTTTTATACTACTTGGAATGACAGATCAAGAAGATGGCCCACCTGATGTTAAGTGGTACCCTCTGCCTATGAACAGTGCATTACATCAGGTCACGTCCACCTACGACGCGCCCTATGTGGCATTCCACTGCGCCCGCCACCCTGAAACATAAAGATGAAAAGTCCCATGTGGCCGTAATTTCATCGGCACCCTTACCCTTCAAACCGGAACACAGCAATGCGAGCACTACTGCTTTGCGGCAGAAACAGGTATGGTGGTAGTACTTCCCCGGACGAACTCTTTCACAAAAAAGCTCTACTACTACTAACCGTTTTTTGGCGTATAAAATTCATTGTGTAGAAAATGGTCAGAGCAAATACGGGAAAATGTATTCCACTTCCAAAAGTAGTCTGTTCTTGCTCGTCTTATGACTTCTATCCATTTTTGTTTACCTAAGATTTCTTTTGGAAAGCTATAAGGTTAATTAGCATGCCATTACATATTATATGCAATTACCTAAAGCGACGTGCTTAGCAATGTTTTGACGTAAATAATGCAAATTACAATTCTAAATCAATACGATACCCCTTAGGCATAAGATTTTTTTGCAGTCTGTACCAGACCATCCGTCATGCGTGAAGTGTTGTCAAATATTTCGTCGCTGTAGTTGGAAAACTAAATAACTAATAACAACAACAAATCCAAAATCGCGAGAAAAACGCGATTTACTGTTTTATTGCGTCAAAAATGGCAATAACTTTTTTATCGTAACTAATTTTGCAGTCCGTGTTTTGATATGTTATAGATTGGTACTGTATCTATTTTCGAATTTAATGATAATACATTTTAGTTCTTTTGATTAAGAGAAAAAAAATAAAAAAACGACTATGTATTTTTCCCTCGCCAAAGTTTTGAATAATTGATGCAGTTATTTATTTTTGCATGTCAATTGTTTAGTTTTCCTTCGTCAATGATCTCCACTGAGGTTCAAAAAGCTAATGATAAGTGCCATTATTTAATTTTCCCATAATAGTGAAATCATGAAATGATCTATTATTTACTTATTTGAATATGACAATCCTATCCATGGGTATAGATTTAAATAATATTAAAATACATTTTAAAATAAAACCAACTTATAATAAATAAATAAATATTTCTGGACAGTTCACACAACATTATCTAGCCCCAAGCTAAGCAGAGCTTGTGTTATGGGTACTAGACAACTGATACACTTACAACAATATTAACATAGATAGATATTTTTTATTATATATAGAAAATACCCAGAACACCCTGAACAAATATCTGTGGATCGCACAAGTATTTGTTCCGAGGCGGGAATCGAACCCGCAACCTCCTGCGTCGCAGGCGAACGGTCGCCCGCCACGCCACAGAGGTCGTCTTCATAATCATTTTTTTTTTATCAAAACTAAATATTAGAAAACTACTGAAACACCTACATTATTTTAGCAGACTTATAAATTAAAAGTAATTGACATAACAAACTTATCATACGACTAATGCTTATAAAATCAACAAAATGAAATCAATTTGTGGAACACAATAATTCTAAGTATCAAAAAGAAAAAGGTATGTCGACTTAAATTAAAACTATCTACGAGTATAAACTTGTGTCTGTTAACTTTCATTCAGAGTGGGGAACATTGAGATAATGTCCTGGGGCGTAGTCCTCCTTGTCGCTCGTCCTCTAGAGCAAGACGTGTTCATCGACATGTATGGGCCATCATAACCATGCAATAAAGTCGATTTCGCAAAATGTGTTAGTTATGTAGTTTTCGTACTACACGTCGATTTATAAGTTTTTTATCAATTGATGAAAATTATATTACAAAACCTTTACTTACGAATGAAATGCGATGCCTGAAGCTTTATTTGTATTTCTTGTGTTGTTTGCACTTGCAGAAAAGCACAGGAAGGCATTGTATCACCAAGGCATCTAATTTTGGTATTTTTCAGCATAGCTGTCACTCGTTGCCGTGACAAAGTCTGACTGAAGCGTAGTGTACTAGCTAGGTATCTTTAGAAGCTTCAAAACTATCGTTCCCTAAGGCCCGTCCATTTATTTTACTTTGTTCAAAGGTTCCAGGACATAAACGTGTTTTTGAGAAAGCCTTACTAGTATGTGACAAAAATGTCTGTCATTCAGAAACTAAATAATATGGGCAAGGTCTCCCGGAAGCCTTTTTAGGGTTCCGTAACAAAATTACAGAACCCTTATGGATTCGTCATTTCTGTCTGTCTGTCTGTCAGTCTATCGGTCTGTCTGTCCGTGTATGTCACAGCCACTTTTTTCCGAAACTATAAGAGCTATGCTGTTGAAACTTGGTAAGTAGATGTATTCTGTGAACCGCATTAAGATTTTCACACAAAAATAGAAAAAAAACAAGAAATTTATGGGGTTCCCCATACTTAGAACTGAAATTAAAAAAAAACCCTTACGTTTGGGGGATAGGTCTTCAAAAATGATATTGAGGTTTCTAATATATTTTTTTTTCTAAACTTAATTGTTGGGCAAGAGACACTTTCAAAGTGGTAAAATGTGTGCCCCCCCCCCAATATTGTAAACCATCCAAGAACTTTTTTATATTATGTTACTTGCTGCTACGGAACCCTTCATGGGCGAGTCTGATTCGCACTTGGCCGCTTTTTTTTACTTTTAAATGTTATAAGTACATTATAAACATCCAAATTTCAAGTAAAATTGTGTAAATAAGCTGATACTTATACCTACTGAAGTAAGTGGTAAAAAAAAAAAAAAAAATTCTTCACGAACCTACATATATTCTTCAAGATACATATTTGTTCAAAACATCTAACGAATAAATTGTTACAACTTCATAAATCACGTACGAGCTGAGCACGAGCGTTTGTATGGAATGTTTGTCGTGCAGCCTGCTCTTAAGAGGCGGTTCACATTTTCATGCGAGTAATCTAACATTTTAAGCGCCTTTAATATCATAGAAAAAACTTTTACAATGTTGTACGCGTGTAAAAATAGCCAATCTATTTTATTGACACATATACAACACTCATTTGCTTCTAAGTATTACTGGAAAAAAAAAAAAACTTCAGAGTCCTATTTCCTTTAGTAAAAAATAATTATTCACTCATAAATATTCACTCTATTCACTCTCTTTTTGACATAAAATAGACTAGAACATCAATTATTAATAACAAAAAAAAAACTGCCTTGGAAAAACGTGGAATTACCACGAATTATACCTACAGCAGTTTACCGCGAGCTATTTTGATGATATTCAAATAATACAAACCAAAATAAAACATTACGTCATAATAAAGTTAGTTCACTAGTGAATATAACAATATATTGTAATTGTTGTATGTATGGATCGGAATGCTGGCCCAAGAAGAAGAAGGATGAAAGAAGATTGCATGCAGCCGAGATGAGAATGTTGAGATGGATTTGTGGAGTGACAAGAATGGATAAAATAATGAATGAGTGGTGGTACCGTGGTGTGTCCGGCCCAAGAATAGACCCCCGCATCTCCTCCCGTGGATGTCGTAAAAGCCGACTCAGGGATTACCCGGACTTGTTTGTAAGATTTGTTGGTATAAGATTTGTCCTGGCTGCTAGCTTATTTATGGAATGTGATAATACTGGAAGAAAGCGTTAGCTGAGTCAGTCGTGGGAAGCAATGGCGGCGGTGAGCTCACCACTCGTCACGTCTATGTTCCACGATGGTGCAACCCACTGTGAAAAGAGGCCCATTGAGGCTCTGCCTACCCCTTCGGGGAAAAAGGCGTGTGTATATATATATATATATATCAAAAATTATGACGTAGTATGTATGTATGTATGTAATTAGTATGGCGGCCATATACTCATTCATATATATAATTATATACAGTGGTGGCCATATAATTAAGAACGCTGATATAAAGGGAAGATTTTTTCCAACTAAGATGCAAAACTAATTGTATGCATTTGTTTTTATTTCTCTCGGTATCGTAAAACATTTCCATATTACCACTGTATTCATTGATACACATGATTGGCTAAAAATCAATAGGCAAACTTTTTACACTACTTTTAAACAAAGTATTCCTTATTACTGGCTGGTCACGTAATTAAGAACGCTAAGTAGTTTATACCTTTATTCAAATTTAAATAGAGAACACTCAGTCGATTTGTTACTGTTTGTATAATTTTGGCGCCATTACGTGCTGTAAAAGATTAAAGGTGATTGCTTCTTTAGAAAAAACAATGGGAAAAAATAAAAGTTGTGATAAATCTACAAGGGAAGTAATAATAAAACTTTGCCGGAAGAATTGGTCTTATAAAAAGATAGCCGACCATCTGCAATGTTGAAAAACTATGGTTTTCCACGCTGTAAAGCATTTTGCTACGTATCAAACTACTTCGAATGATCCACGTGTACCTAAACAGAGAAAAACAACTCCTCGAGATGACCGAAACATCGTTCGTATGGCAAAACAAAATCCTTTTAAAGGGTCCAATGAGCTTAGAAAATAATATTTTGGTGAAAACAACCCTTCAGCAATCTCAGCACGCACTATTCGAAGACGTTTGGTAGAAGAAAAATTGCACGGTAGGATAGCAAGAAAGGTACCCATGTTAAAACTTTGCCACAGGCAAGCCCGGCTTGCATTTGCGAGAAAGTAAGAAAACTGGACTGTGCAACAGTGGAAAAATGTACTTTTTTCTGACGAGACGAAAATAAACAGAGTATGTTCTGATGGAAAACGATATGTACGACGTCCCCCGAATACAGCATTCGACCCAAAGTACACGAAAGTTACATTAAAGCACGGTGGTGGAAATGTGAAAATTTGGGGTTGCTTTTCTGGACATGGTGTAGGACCTGTAAAGTTGATAGAAGGTAACATGGATCAGTTCCAATACAAAAATATACTGGAAGAAACAATGTTACCATACGCTGAAGACGTTCTACCGGTCATTTGGACATTCCAGCATGACAATGATCCAAAGCACACTGCACGCACCGTAAAGGAATTTCTTACAGCGCAATTAGTTTCTGTCTTAGACTGGCCTGCTAACAGTCCAGATCTAAACCCAATAGAGAATCTGTGGTTTGAAGTAAAGAAAAAGGTTTCAAATACAAAGTGTGGAAATTTAAGAGAGCTGTATGACGTTTTTTTAGAAGAATGGAACTCTATTTCTCTTGCGAAATGTCAAAAATTAATAGAGTCAATGCCTCGCCGGTGTAAAGCTGTGATTAAAAGCCGTGGATATGCTATTAACTATTAATTTTAGTTAAATATTTATTAAATTTCTTTTTATGTTTCCTGTGCTACATAATATTGTGATTTTTTAAATCTAAGTGTCATACAAAACAATTCCCGAGCAGTTAAATAAATCGTTCTTAATTATTTGTCCAGTTTCAGTACTATTTGAATGTGTTACTTTGATAAAATCAATAAAATGTGCAAAAAATAGTTAGCGATTTCATACTTTATTCTTAAGTCAGGTTGCTCTATTAATGTGACTATTATATAACATAACTAGTTGCTTCTCAGAAGGTACACATCTCTGTGTATGATACGATTTATATAAAAAACTTCTAGAACTTCGAATCGTTCTTAATTATATGACCACAACTGTATATATATATATATATAGATTTCGTGAAACGTCATAATTTTTCTCCACTCACTGTTTGAAACGTTACATTCGTCTAGAACATCATCCGTGTTTAAAAATGGTATTTCTAGGAAATCGAGCATGTCAATGAGTCAGAAGCTCATGCGGCTCGTGTTCCTGCAGCGGAACTAACTCACGACTCATGAGAGCAGCGTACAGCGAAGGGGCAAGTGGCAAGCTCAGCGAGCCACTGCCCTCTGAGTGGAAAGTCGGTCGGGTGAGTGAGGGGAGCGAAGGGGAGACGGCCGAGTGTTTATGAGAGACTAGTGTCTGCCCACGGCTTCGATCGCATTTTACCAGGATACAAATAAGCAAATAGCTCAATCCAGGTATATCTGGGTACCAAATTTCATAAAAAGTCTGCCGTTTCGGCGTGGTCAAGTTACAAACATCCAAACATCTAAACAGTCAAACATCGTATCTTTGTCATTTTATAATATTGGTGGCATTTCAAAGAAAAATATAGTCTGACACTAAAAATACTTTTATCCTAAAATTCCCTTTCCTCGGGAAGAACAACGAAGGTATTGAGTAAAGCCACGTTTAAAAATAGAGTAGTACTCATTAAATATATATACATAGAGATATAAAAAGGAAATAAATAGGTACAACTCACGTTTAACGTTGTGTTACCAAATTAGACGATTGAAATGTACGACAGGTGGTCCCACCGCACGCTAGGAGACTGGCGCGTGGGTCAGCGTTAGACCTATTCTGTTGCTCTGGGAATAACTATGACTGATAAGGTAGCTGAGTGATAAGCCCGTTGTGTAAAAACCAGGAAACTGCTCAGAGATAAACTTATATTTATTTTTGGAAAATAGCCGACTAATATATACGACGACCTCTGTGGCGCGGCGGGCGAAGGTTGGCCTGCGACGCAGGAGGTTGCGGGTTCGATTCCCGACTCGGAACAAATATTTGTGCGATCGCAGATATTTGTTTAGAGTTTTCTGGGTATTTTCTATGTATAATAAAAATATCTATCTATGTATTATATTGTATTAAGTATATCAGTTATCTAGTACTCATAACACAAGCTCTGCTTAGCTTGGGGATAGATAATGTTGTGTGAAATGCCCAAAAAAAACCAAAAAAAAACCAATGAGTGTTCTTTAAGAAAAAAGTAATTAATTTAGTACAAATTCAAAAAACCTCAATGCAATGAAACGGATGAACCGATTTTGATCAAACATAGCTAAGAACACTCCCGACTAAGTCACATATCAAAAAAAATAAAAAAAAAACATCCGTTCGGGGGCTACGATGCCACAGACAGACACACACACAGACACACACAGACACACACATATACACACTCACAGACACGTCAAACTTATAACACCCCGTCGTTTTTGCGTGGGGGTTAAAAATATGAACTGCCTTCAAATATGAGTAAATAATTTATGAAGACACCAGTGTCCGCCCGCGGCTTCGCTCGCATTTTACCGATAAACAGTATCATAGAGCTCAATGCAGGTCCCTGCGTAACAAGTTTCATAGAATTCGTTCCGGCGTTATTGAACAAACATGCAATCATCCAGACATCGTAACTTTGACATTTATGATATTAGTGGGATAATTATAAGACAGAACCTACTTATAAATATTTATAAGGCCGGACACATACACTCGTAATTCCGAAACGGAATTCCGAAACGGAATTTCGAAATGAAATATAGTCCATACAAATGCCGTACGGAAAATTACCTAGTGTGTGTGGTAGGTCCATAGATTTGTACGGAATTCCTGCGTTCGATATTTCCATTTCGAAATTCCGTTTCGGAATTACGAGTGTATGTGGCTGGCCTAAGTCGGTGCCAAATTAAGTGTTCTAGGCATGACGTCCCTGAAGGGTAACAACGCTATTACATACACTCAGAATACCGTAACGGGATTCTTTTTCGAAATTCCTTCACTTGGGTTTTTTTTCATTCGGCATAATCGGCATTCATTATTCATCATGCGGAATTTCGAATCGAAAAACATTCCGTACGGAAAATTACCTAGTGTGTATGGTAGGTCCATAGATTTGTATGGACTTACTGCGTTCGAGATGTCATTTCGAAATTCCGTTTCGGAATTCCGTTACGGTATTCCGAGTGTATGTGGCCGGCCTCAGCGTTGCGTTATTTTTGCGTTGGTTGCAGTTGGTTGCTAGCTTGCTGTCAACCAACTTTGACGACCTCTGTGGCGCAGCGGGCGAAAGTTCACCTGCGACGCAGCAGGTTGCGGGTTCGATTCCCACTTCGGAACAAATATTTGTACGATCTGCAGATATTTGTTCAGGGTGTTCTGGGTATTTTCTATGCATAATAAAATTATCTATCTATATAATGTATTGTATTAAGTTTATCAGTTATCTAGTACCCATAACACAAGCTCTGCTTAGCTTGGGGCTAGATAATGTTGTGTTAAATGACAAAGCATCATTTATTTATTTAACTTATGCCGAGGCAGAGCCATTTTGTTACTTGAGTTCCTTGAGTTACACCTCGTACCTTCATATCTTTTTCTTCTTAGTTTAATACAAAAACTACAATATATACCTACCTACTGGGGAATACGTGTTTCTGTGTAAACAAATAAATATTATATTCTTTGTTTCTTGGTTGATGCTCAAGCTTGTGCCGTGTTTTTTTTTTTTTGGTTTATTGGTTTCGCAGCTAAACGGATGATATTTATGATAAACTATCAATTAAAACATGTGTGTAAAGTCTCCTAGTTCTCGCGAAATCAACTTTCGCTGTCTGAAAAAGTGTTCATGAAAGGTAATGAGCAAAACACACCAAAAAAAAAAATATGCGTCACAAGCGTAAGCATCCACCTTTACATTTTTTTTTCTTACGGTACGTTTATATTTATTTCCCTCTCAGACCCATCCCATTTTGGTACTTACCTAACTACCAGATTAAAAAAACTGTTTTCAAAGAAAACCTTATGAGTTAGGTAATAATTAGTTTATGAAGAGTGCTGTTATTTCTAGTAAGGGAAGTCTTCTTACTCACCTTTCAAAACTAGATCGGCGCCAACAGAGAAAAAAAAAACAAAAAAAGAACAATCATTTTTCAATAAAACCCGTCAGCTAAGAAAACAAACATTTTAAAACAGTTTAAAATAATGAAGCGACAATTTATAATTCCCAACTAAAGTGGCTAAATAATCTTATCCACCTTGTGATAGATGGTGGAAGCATGTTCCATGGACTTGATATACCTACACCGGAGGCCTGCGTTGCTCGATGACCTATACTAAGTCCATAGGATGTTCACCTTCCCAGGTGGGTTACTATGAGCTCTTATTGCCATGCAGTTGATAAACTATTCAGTACAAAATATTGGTTCCGTGATGTCCGCAACTATATTTAAAGGCACAATCGCGGAGGGTCTACAGACTTCTGCGATTAAAGTTATTCAACGATGAAAAATGTCAACGATGAACCGATATTTTGTACTGAATAGTTTTTGGACTGAATGGATATAAGAGCTCATAGTAACCCCCCAGTAGTCTTGTGTGTAAGTAGAATGTAGGTTTAGAGAGTATTAGACTAATATTTATTCTGTGGTATTAGTGTTCTGTGGTGGGTTTGCATGACTTCATGAAGGTACAATATATTTGGAGCCAACTTCAAAATGTTTATAGGTGTACGCTTTTTGTCTTTCATTTATGAATATTACCAGCAATCGCCCGCGGTTTCACCCGCGATATTCTCCCTACGTTTTATTGCAGTTTTTAACCCCCGACGCAAAACCGACGGGGTGTTTATAAGTTTGACGTGTCTGTGTGTGTATGCCATGGAGAGAGCTTTGATCGGAGTTTCACTACGCAATGGAATCCGAAGCGAGGAGAACCGTAGAAGAACCAAGAAAGGTCAGCGACAAATCTCTCACTTTTATAAATATATCAACATGTGACAGCTAATTTCAGATATTAGTATTCTGCTACTGCTTATACCTCGACAAATTATATGCTTACATATTAGAGTGTTTATAGCTGGAGTTTTTAATTGTCAAAGGTAAAAGTCAAAGTCAAAGTCAAAAAGTATTTTATTCATTGAAATCAAAAGGATCGTTTTGAATCGTCTTAAATTTACATTTACTCCTGTTCCAACCCAACCAGACCTAGAAGAATCAGGGGGATGTTGACAACCTGGCCCACGGTACGCGGGCAACAAACACGGTCTGTTTTTTTTTGATGATCCTTCTTACTACTAGTTGGGGAGCGCCTGTGTGTTGCCTTGAGAACAAGTGGAAGCTGACTCAAAGAAAAAAGGAAAACCAACTTAAAAGCCTTACTTAGGTAGGCAGTCAAAAATAAGATGATAGAGAGAATCAGCAAAAGTTCATAAGGCAGCACACTCTACGCTTGATATACTCATAAATAACACATTAATAATAAATTATACGTAGGTACAGACATTGCAAATTGACAAATTAGGTGTCGAGGGGCAGAGCGACATCAGGCCACGCGGCTTTATCATTAACATAGTCATGTAGTGTGTAATACGCTTTCTTAATTAAATTATTCTTTATGTAGGATTTAAATCGTCGAATCGAATGTTTAGGAGGATAATAAAGTCCTCAGGGATAATGTAACTGTTACTGAAATAATGTTCGGTATGGTTTTAAAGAGTAGTATATACGTCAGTAAAGGTCATACCTAATCCATTTCATCAACAACAGGTTAGAACATTTATGATCTAATAATAATTCCTGCAAAATAATATCTTTGTGATGGTTACGTATTTTGAAATATTTCTGTTCCACAACTGTAACCAACGCCATCTAGCGAGAGATAAATAATGCTAATATGACACTAGGAAAACTCCTCATAGCCATCCTCCTATAGCTCGTTCACCTTAAGATGGCACCTGCAGGAGGTGCCATCTTACGGTGAACGTGCTGTAGTTTGTTTGATTTCTACGAAAACGCGCCCCACACACGACAACGATATCCGCCGAGCTCGGTTACGGAGGACACAAGACCGCCGTCCGTCACGTTCGGTCCGAATAATCTCGTTTCTGGGTGACTTCCTGGGGGGCGATTCCTGGATTGTAGAGATTGATATCGAATAGAGATATGTTGCAGATTAGGAGGAGGTACATACATACATACATACATAGACACACGCCTTTTTCCCCGAATGGGGGTAGGCAGAGCCTCAATGGGCCTCTTTTCACAGTGGGTTGCACCATCGTGGAATATAGACGTGCCAGTCAAACATAATTATTATTATCATAATATTTACTCAATTACAAATGTTCACAAGGTTCGGTCCTACCTAATTGACGAATCACTTTGGCCATAGATATTAAGTAATAATAAATAATAATTCATAATAAATATTAATATAAATAGTGTAGAGAGAGTTAGATGGTAAGAGGGAATAAAATAGAGGTTCGGGAGATTAACAAAGTCTTTAAAAGGCGTTGTAGATGACTGGTACTTCATCAAGGTTCTTCATGGTTAAGAACTGGCTTCTCATGACAAAGTGGATGTAGATTTTTAAAACTGAAACAATGAATACAATAATACCACAGAATATATAATAGTACAAGTTTTATTACTAGAAGTTATATTTTTTTAGGTACCTACTACTAATGACAATAACGCGCAAGAGTTTACCTATCTCGACAGTTACCACGGATCAGAGAAAGTGTATCGTGGGGAATTAAAAAATAAAAAAAAATAAAAAAAAATAACACTCACGCGAGGAAAGTGAATCTGAATGCAATCCTCCAAACCGAAGCTCAAGAAATGCCTCATCATAGAGCACTCGTCCCAAGACTAGTATTCATTCATTCATTAATTCATTCATTCTTTCATTTATTCGTCCTATAATTGTAACGAGCTTACTGTGAAAAATATATGGGCAGATGCTCTCTCTTTTGGCACGAAATTATTATTTTTGGTGTTTTTTACTCATTACAGCTCATCAAAACGTATATAGATACTAATGTTAAAAAACGCCTCGCGCCGCTCGAAAAAAGTGGTTTTTATTGAGTATCTCGTATATAGATACTAATGTTAAAAAACGCTCGCGCTGCTCGAAAAAAGTGGTTTTTATTGAGTATCTCGTATATAGATACTAATGTTAAAAAACGCCTCGCGCCGCTCGAAAAAAGTGGTTTTTATTGAGTATCTCGTATATAGATACTAATGTTAAAAAACGCCTCGCGCCGCTCGAAAAAAGTGGTTTTTATTGAGTATCTCGTATATAGATACTAATGTTAAAACACCTGTACACCTAACCCAGCAGCCCTTTAACCCAGTAAAAGCTTTGTTGTATTGATTTTATTTATTTAATTGTTTACCCTATAAATATGCATCATTTCAATAAACAATCGAATCTGGGCAAAAAATAAACGTATTTTTTTTTCAATTAGATTCACTTATGGTTGTAGCGCGTCCTTAAATGTTTTATAAATTGTGCAAGAGAGAGTGCCCATGAGAGAGTGAGTTTGGTCGGACCATGCGTGTCCATTCTTATAAAACGCTCTGTATATAGTATTTTAGTCAAAATAAAAAGTGTCATAAAGTGCTTCAGAACGTTCACTTCGATACCTACAACTGCAAACAGATTTAAACATAATTGGTGGCCCATCTCATAACAATTACTCTATCTAAGGAATCTACTAAAGACGCATTGAACAGCTAGAAGTAATTTCTCCTGCGACTTCCCTTCAGCTGTGGCGGAAATCACAACAGGGAATTCAAACATCATCTTTTCAACAACATCAGGTGGGCCATCTGCTTGTTCCGTCATTCGAGTAGTATACTTTAAAAAAAAACACTTTATGGGTAACATTAAATTTAAATGTAAGTCCCGCTGGAAATAATTTTTTGGGTTACATTTAAATGTTTGGATAAGGTTTGGATGACATTTTGAATAACAAAACAACAATTTGAATAATTAATCTGGGTTAGATTTAGCTTTTTCATAAATTCAACCCACTGTGAAAAGAGGCCCATTGAGGCTCTGCCTACCCCTTCGGGGAAAAAGGCGTGTGTCTGTGTATGTATGTGTATGTGCATGCATAAAACTGCCATAAACTAGAAATAAATAACGATATTGTCACACAAATTTTCAACCCCCTTGGATCTATTAATGGGGGTCTTTGTTGTAAATTGGTGGCATTGGTGTTTCCGGCCTAAGAATAGACCCCTCCATCTCCTCCCGTAAGTTTTCCCTACTCACTGTTTGAAACGTCACATTTATCTAGAACGTCATCCGTGTATAAAAGTGCTCTTTCTGGGAAACTGAGCATGTCAATGAGTCAGTCTGTCAGTCAGTCTGTGTCTAATTATTATAATTAGATAGCTAGGTAATTCCTATTTCATGTTATCGTATGAGTAAGATTCCAGCCTGTTTGTTTCGGCCACTGTGAGCGCTGACCTAAATGAGTGTACCTACATCAACTTTGTAAGAATCCTCCCCCAATGTATGCAATAAGACGATTTGCCACTTGTAGGCACTAGGATGCGTCTCGAACCAATCCTAAGGCTGCGTTTCCATTGACGCGGAGCTGGGCGGAGCGGAGCTTAGCGGTGCATGAATTGACCAATCACTATGGCGAGCGAGCAGCCAGCAGAGATTTCGAGCATAGTGATTGGTCAATTCATGCACCGCTAAGCTCCGCTCCGCCCAGCTCCGCGTCAATGGAAACGCAGCCTAATGGGGCTGCTATAAGGACTGCGACATACGGACTTCTTAGTTGTTCTAAGGTTTCTAGTAAAGCTGCTAAGTTAGCTTCTAGCTTAAAGTGGTTAGTAAAGCGAGTTTTTAGTTGGTTCACAGTAAATAGGTAATCTATTATTGCTAAAAAAACGAGTTGCTTCGAATTCACTTTGCCAAATCTAAAACATTACCCAACTCATATTAAAATAAATGGTTTTCAAACACATTGAATCTTGTTAACTCTACTGTTTTCTTAGGACTTAATATTGATGTTTGTTTGCCCAAATCGAGGCATTTGGTGTACCTAGTTCTGTTGCATATGCTGTTCGTACGATAAGGCAGCTTATAGATGTAGCTACAGCTAGGCTAGTTTATGTTAGCTACTTCCATAGTGTTATATCATTATGGTTTCATACTGTGGGGGAAAGCAGCAGATATCCAAGCGATATTCGTCTTACAGAAGACGGGAATACGTGCCATTTATAAAATGAAGCCGCGTGACTCCTTGAGGGAGCGCTTATATTCTCACGGTAATATCGCAATATATGTATGAAACCTTATTATATACACATTATGAAAAAAAGTGACGTTTTTACACGAGAAATAAAATTTAAACTTTTTGTGCTGTTAAACTTGAAATCGGAGGGAAAACAAGGAACAGGAAAACAAGAATCTGTTGTTAGAATATAAAATAAAAGCGGCCAAGTGCGTGTCGGGCAACGCGTATTTTAGGGTTCCGTAGTTACCCGTCACAGTATGCGGATTTAATAGCGGGCTTTCTTGTTTTACACAACTAACATCATCATCTAAGTAATTTTCAATGCAATTTGTACGAAATTTTCCTTCTTACTTCTAAGTATTTTTAAGTTGTTGGACTATTCCTCGTTAACTTGTAAAGCCTATAAAGCTGTTATTGTTTTCCTTTTAACTTCGTTTTATTTCCTATCGACTTGAATTATTTTACATAACCAAAAACAACCGTTTAGCTGGCAATTGACTCTAACAGACATTAACGCTAATTTAGCAAAGTTTGTAAAATGGTTTTCAAACACAATATTTTAGAACGACCTATCCAACGACACCTCTCACCATGGGATAGACGAGGAAAACATCACCATTTTACCTACGTGGACATCAAATATATTTTTTAGCGCAATGAAAAGCAAAATTTTTATCAAAATCGAACTTCAGTCATTTAGTAAAAAAGACCGCAGAACCAATTCTTAGTCCAGAATCGATGACGTTTAGTGCACAGCGATCAAACTGCAATGGATCAATCTCAATGGATCATACAGGAACTACTCTAAATTATACCCTGGATTAAAACTTTAAATACTTTTATCCTAAAATTCTCTTTTCTCCGGAAGAACAACGAAGGTTATTAATAAATAAACAATGCTGGACAGACAGTTCACACAACATTATCTATTAGCCTCAAGTTAAGCAGAGCTTATTATGGGTACTGTTAAACTAAATAGAATAAATTACATATTTTTTTTAATTATACATAGAAAATACTCAAAACACCCTGAACGGATATCTGCAGATCGTTCAAATATATTATTCCGAGGCGGGAATCGAACCCGCAATTTCCTGCGTCGCAGGCGAACCTTCGCCCGCCGCGCCACAGAGGTCGTGAAAGGTGACCGCTGGTATTGAGTAGGTACCGCTAGTAGTAGTGTAGTAGTAGTTTATAACTTAAGTGTCTAAATTATGTTTTTGTATCTGTTTTTGTATGTTTTTGGTTGTTATTTTTATTTATTTTTCTGTTTTTTGTCCTACTGTTTCCTAGTATTCTGTTTGTTCTGTTTGTTTTTTGTTTTTTTTGTTTGTGCCAAATAAATGTTTTTCATTTAGTATTATTTTATCTGTGGTACCGCCAAGTTTAAAAATAGAATAGTACTAATTCAATAACTATACCACAGATAAAATAATACTATACATTATACCTAGAGTTATAGAGGAAATAAATATGTACAACTCACCAAACAAGTTACCAAATTAGACGATTGTAATGTACGACCGGTGGTCCCACCAGACTCCTGAAAACTGGTGCCTTGCGACGGGCTGCGTTAGGTCATTCTGTTGGTCTGGGAATACCTAATGACTGTTAAGGCACAGAATAAATATTAGTACAAGTACAGAAGACTCACTTAGCGAAAAAAATTATATAAATAGCGACTCTTGCTGGGACGTAACAAAGTGCAATTCAGCTCGCATTAGCGCTCAATGCCTATCGCGATATTCACCTAAACATTTGCTCTCTCTTCTAACGCGTAACTCTGTCGCTGTCTGGCGCGCACTGATGCGCATCGAAAGGGCTGTCGACATATCTAATAAAAAATTAAATTAACCTTCCGTTATGTAGGTAGGTAGTCAACATTGTAGCACAGATTATGTATTAGTTACTTCGTAACGCGCAAGACCGCTAAAAGAAGCCGTAACATAGGGTCGGAGCTTTATGTCTCAGGGTGGCGGGCGCAGTGCAATGCCACATAGGGCGCGTCCTAGGTGGACGTGACCTATGAGGTAATGCACTGTTCATAGGCAGAGGTTACCGCTTAACATCATGTGGGCCATCGGCTAATTGTAGACACAACCAATTGTTGCGGCAACCCCAGGCAGAAATCTTCATACAAAAAAACGGCATGAAAAACTAGTTTTTACTGAATATCTCGTCAAATATAGATATTTTCTTTTGTTGAATATATTTTATTAATCAAAAATTTTACCCAATATCCTCCAGTTTAATAAACAATCGAATCTAGCCAAAAGTTACAGGTAACTTTGGGTTTTTTTTATCGAGAAAATATTGTCCTATCGTGTTTCTGGTACAATGTTCCCTCATATTTATAATTTGAATATAATACCAGATTTAGTGAGCTAAAAATCAAATGTAAGATTGGTATTTTGCATGACGCAAAATTAATCGCGTAATTTTGCGTCATACCCACCTAAGGCTTCAGGAATAATGTTACTTCCTGTTACTTAAATAATTTTCGGTATCGTTTATCCCCTATATCACCCGCGTTTTACACGGATTAAAACTAGTATATAGCTCAATCAAGTTCATACCTAATCCATCTATCAATCCCAAATTTAATTAAAATCAATTTAGATGTTTGGGCGTGATCGAGCAAACATACAAACATCCAACCATCGTTACTTTGATTAGGATTAAGCAGATGGCTCCTTAAGTGGTACCTTCTGCCTATGAACAGTGCATTACCTCATAGGTCACGTCCACTTAAGACGCACCCTATGTCTATCTGTCCTTTTCGTGAACTGCTAGGTCATTGTTACGTACATACGGCATTGTTATTTATTTATAGTAGTAATGTAGTTTATGTATGTTTAAAATGTGTTATATATTTTTTGGTTATTATTAGGTGTAAGTAGGTATATTAGTTAGTTGCAGTTTAGTTATTAGTATATAACTAATATTTAGGTCTAGGTATATATTTATGTAGGTATGTTTCACTAGCGCATCGCCGTCTTTTGATTTTGTATTATCCTGTCCATCCAAAGGTTGTCTGGAAGAGATCGCTTTTAGCGATAAGACCACCCATTGTACATTACTGTTATTGATTTTTGTTATTTTATCTTTTTATTTGTCTATTTGGTGTGCAATAAAGTGTTTATCTATCTATCTATCTATGTGGCATTGCACTGCGCCCGCCACCCTGAGATATATATATAAAAAGTTTCATGTTCCTGTAATTTCATCGGCAACCATACTCTTCAAACCGGAACACAGAAATTCGAGCATTTCTGCTTTGCGGCAGAAATAGGCATGGAGGTGGTACTTCCCGCACGAACTTATTCACAACAAAAAAGCTCAACTACTACTAAAAAGCTCTGTACTAGTACTAAAAAGTACTATTACTACTAGACATGTAGGTATATGAGAATATGTCGTTATGAATATATTGTGTCCTTGGTAAGAGTCTCATGCTATTTACATCATGTACTGGCTATTTCTTGGTCACCCTGTCCGAGTTAAAGTTAGAGCCAAGTATGACCGACGAGAACCTGCTTCGTGGGTAGATTCGGAGCGCCTTGCAGAAGGGTCTTTCATGGACAATATTGGAGATCCATATAGGAACCAAGATAGCGAGTTGAAGTGGCAATGGCCATATAGCTCATAGAACTGGCAACCCGTGGAGGATATATTGTGTGGAGTGGTGATCTCGATACCGACGAAGCAGGGTAGGGGGCGACCCTCGATAGACCGACGACATATTTTTGAACATGTTAACCTATTTGCATAGCTCGCAAATCTAAACTCATAACTTGATATTTGTGTCTAATAGCAAGAATGCTATTATACGAGTTGCGAGCTATTAGAAAATAGCTCGCAACTCGTATCTCAGAACAGGCAACTCTTATCCAAGTTGCATTTAATCGATAGTTATGAGTTATGATATTTGAGTTGCAACTTATGAATCTTCGATCACAGAACTCTGTGATTGAAGTATCTGTGATCGAAGTTATGAATAATCTCGTTTCTAGGCAAGGCATGCTCTAAGTTTCTAAGTGACGTCCTGGGGGGCGATTCTTGGATTGTAGATATTGATGTCGAATAGAGATATGTCGCAAAGTAGGAGGAGGTACAGTCAAACATAATATTATTGTCATAATATATTTACTCCATTACAAATATTCACAAAGTTCGGTTCTACTTAATTGACGAATCTTTGGCCATATATATAAAGTTATCATAAATCATAACATAATAAATATTAATACAAGTAGTGTAGAGAGAGTTAGATAATAAGAGAGGAAAAATAGAGATTTGGGAGGTTACAAAGTCCTTAAGCAGCGTTGTGCATGATTGGTACTCCGTCAGGGCTCCTCATTACCAAGTACTGGCTTCTTATCACAAGGACGAAGTAGATTTGTAAAACTGAAACAATGTATACAATATTACAAGAAGTTATATTTTTGTAGGTACCTACTACAAATGATAATCACGCGCAAGATATACCTATCTCCACATTTACAACGGTCTAGTATAGTATTCTTTTATCTGTGCCACGATTGAGAGAAAGTGTATCGTGGGGAATGTAGAACGTTCTTAACCAAATTAACCCACACACGCGAGGAAAGTGAAGCTGAACGCCATCCTTCAAATCGAAGCTCGAGATATGCCTCATAGAGCACTCGTCCCACCATTGTAACGAGCTTACTGTGAAAAATATATAGGATGCTCCCGATTGTGGCACACAAAGTTTTTTTTTACTAAATCTTCATACAAAAAGAAAACGTCTCACGCTGCTCTAAAAAGCGATTTTAATTATCTCTTTAAAAAAATGGAAATTTTGCAAAACCTCTACAGTACCTCGGCTTTATTGTATTTATTTTATTTCTCTAATTTTTACCTAATAATATGCTCCAATTTAATAAACAATCGAATCTAGCCAAATGTTTTGGCTACTATGGGTTTTTTTCGATCGCGAAAATATTGACCTATCGTGTTTCTGGTACAGTTATCACTCGGAATTAAAATGCATATTTATAATTAGAATATTGTAGCTGATATGTCTGTTAAAAATCAAATCTATGATTGGTAATTTTGCGTTATACCTCACCTTAAGGAAGCATTTTAAGGAATTTAACATTCTCACGGTGGTATCGCAATATATCTATGAAACCTTCTAACATACACTTGGATAGTTTTATGAAAATTATTCCTTACGAAAAAAAACTGACTTCGAAGCTAGGAATTTACAAGATTTTATATTATTAGGTAGTGATCGGAATCATGTGTTGATCAAAATTAGACTAGGCACGGCCAGTCTACTATTATCCATCGAGAAGTTCAATTGTCACCCTTCCGTCTTCATCATCAGATCAGCTTGCTGTAAAATTAGTGATTGGAACCGTGTACTGATCAAATTGAGCCTAAGCACGGCCAGTCTACTGTTATCCATCGAGAAGTTCAATTGTCCACCTTCCGTCTTCATCATCAGATCAGCTTGCTGTAAAATTAGTGATTGGAACCGTGTACTGATCAAATTGAGCCTAAGCACGGCCAGTCTACTATTATCCATCGAGAAGTTCAATTGTCAACCTTCCGTCTTCATCATCAGAGCAGCTTGTTGTAAAATTAGTGATTGGAACCGTGTACTGATCAAATTGAGCCTAAGCACGGCCAGTCTACTATTATCCATCGAGAAGTTCAATTGTCCACCTTCCGTCTTCATCATCAGATCAGCTTGCTGTAAAATTATTAATCGGAACCGTGTGCTGATCAAATTGAGCCTAAGCACGGCCAGTCTACTAGTTATCCGTCAAGGAGTTCAATTGTCCACCTTCCGTCTTCATAATCAGATCAGCTTGCTGTAAAATTAGTGATCGGAACCGTGTGCTGATCAAAATGAGCCTAAACACGGCCAGTCTACTATTATCCATCGAGAAGTTCAATTGTCCACCGTTGTCTCCATCATCAGATCAGCTCGCTGTGATCATATTGTATTGTCATCGGAACGAGACACGTATGTCAAATTTCAGCTCAATCGGATATCGGAAAGTCACCCATATCGCCTTATCATTGAGTAGTTCCAATGGCCATCTCTGGTCTTCTTCATCAGTACTACTTAACAAATGATAATGTCTGAATGCACGTAACATAACACCCAACAGTCACACACATGGTCCTGACCTGACCCCATACTAGGATTCCCCGTGTCGTCGGTATCAGGAACTACGAGTACCATGGTATCATACATGCTTGACTTGTTGCTGCAAATACCGAAATCGTTATATGTGTGCCTATAATATTCGAGGAGTTCCCTCAATTCCTCATGGATCCCATCATCAAAACCAGATAATGATGAAAATGGGACCAATTTGGAAGTAAGTCATGTCTATTAAAAAAAAAACAAATCGGTTCCTGAGTAACAAAAAAAAACATTAAAATAAAATAACTTAACATGAATTGAGAAGCTCCTCCTTTTTTTGAAGTCGGTTAAAAAAAGTGACGTACCTACATTGTATTAATACAAGAAATAAAAATAAACTTTATATTCCCACGATTAGAGAAAGTACGTGGATCTTATATGGGGAATTCTGTATATCAAGCGTAGCGTGTGCTGTCTTATGAATGTTTGCTGATTCCGGCGGAGGCTGCTGTGCCTAAGGCTGATTCTCTTTACAGCTTACTATTGACTACCTTCTTGGTTGTTAAGTTGTTTGTTCTTCTTAGAATCAGCTTCTCCTCGTTCTCGAGACGCCATACAGGCGCTTCCCACCTAGTAGTTAGAAGGATCATCAGTTACCTAAAGCCAAGCCGTGTTCGTTGCCTGAAACTTCTTAGTTTGGTCGCGATAGAGCAGAAGTAAAATCACTTTATAAGACGATTCAAAAGATCCTTTTGATTTTAATAAACTCTAATAAAATAATATTTTTGACTTTGATTCCTCATTAGTATTATTATCGTTTTAATTTTTGAAATTCGAATTCGTTCGTTCCGCCGAGGAAATCCCTGTGAATGACATAGTCTAGAGAATAGGGTATTTTTTTGTTGGAAATATCGCGTTTTCCCAAATATGACACCTAGTTAGATAATTTTTTTGCCATCTGTTCTATAAATTGTGCTAGAGAGAGCGCCCTATATTAGTTTTTACCGTGAACACGGTAGTAGGCAGGTTATGTATGTGACTGTGTTGAGTTCGTTTTAAACTTTTTTAATTTGATTATGCTTATACTTACGTATGTGAAGGAAACTCCCAGCGATAACGCCCCAAGGCATTCCGTCTTTGAAAATAGTCCCGATGAAACCCAGGATCAACAGCACCAGGATCACCACGCCGTAGATCAGGTAAGCCTTCACATGACCTGGCTTATTCTATAAAAATAACATCAATGTACCAGATTTTTATGAAAATGGGAACAATCTTTAAGAATACAGGTAGTGCCAATGAAAAAAAAAACCTAATCGTTTCATAAATAACGGAGATATGAGCTACAAACATTAAAAAACCGGCCAAGTGCGAGTCGGACTCGCGCACGAAGTGTACCGTACAATTATCTATAAAAAAGGCATTCGTATTTGTAAAAAAATTAAAATTAAAATTGCACGTAAAAAGTGGTCACCCATCCAAAAACTGACGTTGTAGATCATTTCCTACATTTGGAAAAATCACGTTTGTTGTATGGGAGCCCACTTAAACATTTATTTTATTATATTTTTTAGTATTTGTTGTTATAAGCGGCAACAGAAATACATCATCTGTGAAAATTAAATTTTTGCTGTCTTACTATCACAGTTCATGAGATACAGCCTGGTGACAGACGGACAGACAGACGAACAGACAGACGGACAGCCGAGCCTTAGTCCCATTTTACCCTTTGGGTACGGAAACCTAAAACAACACAGTTTATACTATACTATAACACTAGTTTATAGGTACTTCTCTAACTGTAATTTCATGCCCAAAACTGCCAGAAATTAGATACAAACAACGACATTGTTACACAAATTAGATACAAACAACGTCATTGTTACACAAATTTTCGACCCCCCTTTTCTAGGGGTCTTTCTTGTAAATTATTTCCTAGTATAATCCCATTTAGAGAATAACTCGAATTACACTAGTATTAACGGCTTTTATGCAGGTACCTTATGTAAGCCGACCAGCAGAACAATGTCGAAGATAAGCGGGATGGCCACGATGAGGAGAAAGATGCAAAAAATGATGATCATTGCTCCATGAACGACAGCAGCAGCAACCCCCATGATCAAGAGAACGGTAAATGCAAGAGTCAAAATGCTGTAACCAACCTGGAAATACAGAAACGTTTTAAAGGCGCTATAGGTTCAACCAGTTTCAACGAAAAATTTTGTATGAGGCGAAGAAAGCGAGCGCACGCTCTGATACCATGTTTTTGTGTATTAAATGACATATAGAGTTTTGTTAATTTTTTTTGATGACTTCACTAACTCAAATAATAATTTTAATAAGTTACCAAATGTTTCACATGCAAGAAGTAAGTCTAAAAAGGTATTTCAATTTTAAAAATAAATAAATAATAAATATATAATTAACTAGCTGTTACCCGCGACTTCGTACGCGAAATATTATTTTATCCATGATAAATAATAATCAATATATATAAAATCGTTGCGTGACTGACTGACTGACTGACTGACAATTTACGCACAGCCTAAACCGTAAGTCCTAGAAAGCTGGAGAGCATGCATTTGCCAGATGAGCTGATTGCTATCCTCAGGGTGTGGTACGGAAACCAGGTTAATATTGTAAAATGGTCGGGAACATTGTCAGAGCCATACAGGTTGGAGTGTGGGGTGAGGCAGGGGGGGTTGAGCTCGCCTGCTCTTTTTAACCTGTACTTCAATGGCCTAGTTGAGGCATTCAGCAGCAGGCATATTGGGTGCCATATTGATGGTGCATGTTTTAATAATATAAGTTACGCTGATGATATGGTGCTGCTGAGTGCGTCGGTTTGTAGGCTTAGGAAGTTACTGGGCATATGTGAGGATTATGCTAGTAGTCACGGACTAACTTACAATGTAAAGAAAAGTCAGTACATGGTGTTTCAGGCCGGCTCGAGACGAGTCACGGAGGTACCTCCAGTAAGGCTTAACTGTTATAGACGATCCTGAAGACCTTTCACCACCAACGTCAACTTTTTGTACTCTATTGGATAAGTAAGAATTTACAAGGTTAATTGCCTGATTTTGGATGCCATAATGTTTTAACTTCAAAATTAGAGTAGCATGACTCACGCAGTCGAATGCTTTGGATAGGTCGCAGAATACTCCGATCGCGTCTTGCGAGTTTTCCCATGCTTGAAATATGTGTTCCAAAAGCATGGTACCAGCATCAGCTGTTGATCGACCCTTGGTAAATCCAAATTGATGACTATGAAGTCGTCTGTGGAAGTTAAAGTGTGACAATAATTGAGTAAGAATAAGTTTTTCAAAGATTTTACTTAACGCGGGCAATATAGAAATCGGCCTATAATTAGCTGGATCTTTTGCATTTCCAGACTTGAACAAAGGAATTAATTTACTATGTTTCATAAGATCTGGAAAGATTCCGTCGTCAACACATCTATTAAAAATGTAGGCTAAGCATGGAGCAATATCAATAATTAGCGTCCCTAGTGCGGCGGGCGCGGGCGAGCGCCAACACCCGTTGATCAACAACAACAAGATCGCCGACCGCTTCGACTGTCCCTACCTCAACCACTGTTGTGAGCGCCATGTTCCTCCCAAACCGTTCGTAAGAGCGTGGTGAGTGGCGTACCTACCTGTCTGCCTTACTAACTTGACTTTGTATTTTTTATTTGTTTTCATTCATTTCATTTTGTATTCTTGTGTTTAATTGATTATGTGTGTTAATGTGTATGTGTGACATGTGTTATTATTGTTATTGAATTTATATGTACTTACCTATTATGAGTCTAAGTAACTTGAATTAAATAAATAAATTAAATTAAATTAAATTGGCTAACAGATAGAGTGCGCATGACTAAAGAGTATGCTTATTGTGAGTGTGTGTGTCTGTGTGTTTGAGTGTGTCTGTGTGCCTGTATGTGTTGTTTGAGGATCTGGGAGGGTGACATCACGTATGTGCGTGTGTGCGTGTAGGTAAGTAAAATGTTTAAATGTGTCCGAAAATGGGACCGATCTGGAAATATACAGGGCGTCCCACGGATATGCCACATGGAGGGAAAGTACCTTGAATATTGTAGATGGAACATTTTACTGAAAGAAGACATTATTTGAATTTAAAAAACAATTTAAACTGCATTCATAGATATTTAAATAATTACATGGTTGAACCGGGAATCGAACCCGTTACACGAGAAAAATAATCAACCTGTAGCTTTATCATACCGATCGAAAGGCTTCATCATAAGGATTATTTTTTGCTAAATAACATAGTGTCAGAAGTAAAAGAAAGACCAAGAATTTTAACATTTGCTGTGAAATTTTGTTCAGAAAAATGAAAAGCTGACATTGCCGTGAGGACATACAACTGATATTGTCATAAGTACCTATTACTAATAAATGTACCCACTAGAGAAGTACGCATCATTTCCCTATTAATAATTTAAGTTCATGATAAAATGATAAAGAGATACGTAATTAGTAGGTAAGTTGTATGCAACAAATAGAGCCGTATCCTGAGCCGAAAGACGCGTAAATTATTTTGTCCATCGCAATGCGGCTGGCTGATTATAAAGAAATAATTTAAAAATGTGTTCCATTTTCAAACTTTTATTCTTTTGTATCTGTGGTTTTCATTGAAGGATTTTTGCATTGTATTGTGAATTTTTTACATAACCATGGCGTATCAAAATAATATTGATTTAATGGAAGCATACTTTTTGAACCACAAAAACATAACGTTAATAGCCTTACAATGGCACCGCGAAAGATAGTAGATGGTAGATGATAGTAATACACCATCTCGATTTATTATGAAACGGTTGGTGGATAATCTGCAAAATTTTGGACATTTCGATCATCGCTTACCACAACCGCGACACCAAATGATAAATACTGACGATGAAAACGACATTTTGATATACTTTGAGGCAAATCCTAAAAGTTCAGTGAGGGAAAGTGAAGAAATAATCGGAATTTCGAAAAGCAAAATACACCGTGTACTAAAAAAATACAAATTCAAAAGTTAAATTGAAGGGCGATTAGTACAAAAATTACTGCCTGGTGATGTTGAAAGACGACTTATTTTCTGCCATGAAATCGAGAGGCTCATCCTAGAGGATCAGTATTTTCTAAATAATATTATCTGGTCAGACGAGGGACAATGGACTGTCTCAATGAACACTTTCATCCCTGGATCGGGACATATGGACAAATAAGATGGCCGCCGAGATCCCCAGATCTAACACCGTTAGAATTTTTTATATGGGGTTATGTACAAAATTTAGTTTACAAGAACCAGTATGAAAGTGTCCACGAGCTACAAGCAGAAGTTAAACGTATTATTCTAAATATCCACCACAAAAAGATCAAAAAATCGACAGGGAGCGAAATAATGAAAAGAGTGTGACTTTGTATTCAACAGGAAAGGACTCATTTTGAGCATTTGATAAATTGATTAATTTTGTAATAAAAATTTTAAATTTCATGTTCTTCCTTTTATTTCTGACACTATGTTATTTAGCAAAAAATAATCCTTATGATGAAACCTTTCGATCGGTATGATAAAGCTACAGGTTGATTGTTTTTCTCGTGTAACGGGTTTGATTCCCGGTTCAACCATGTAATTATTTAAATATCTATGAATGCAGTTTAAATTGTTTTTTAAATTAAAATAATGTCTTCTTTCAGTAAAATGTGCTATCTACAATTTTCAAGGTACTTTCCCTCCATGTGGCACATCCGTGGGACGCCCTGTATAGTTACAACTAAAAAAAAACATAAATGACGGAGAAATGAGGTAACGACATAAAAAACTGGACGAGCGGTACAAATGGGTAGGACCCGTTCCGTTCCTACCAGTTTCTATTTTCGTTTGCGATGAAAATGTCGTATTTGCGATATCCTTATTTGCGCATTTCATATAGTTGCAATCAAGCTATGTAGGCAAATTTACACAGTAAACAATTACCAAATTTACAAATTTTAAAGAAGTAGGTATTGTTGCGAGTAGGCAAAATTGCCTACACGCAACCATCGGAGCGACCTTTTGTCAAAGACTTCTATTAAAACTGAGGTTAATAGAAGTCTTTGCCTTTCGGAAACAGCGACGGAAACAGGTTTAAACCGTCGATTTAAGAAAACCTTTAAAAATAATTGCCGATTGTTGGTTATCAGCTTTAGTAAGTAAGACCCATCTTACCAATGACAGGTACCCGATGACGAAGCACACGGAAAAAAAAGATGTCTTATATTAAGACAATATCGACTTGGTTAAGACAAATGTAGTTTCATATATGGCGGAAACTATATTTACTTGAAGTTAGACAAATATTGTCTCAATTATATTGTTTTCGTTTAAGACAATTATTATTGAAACAAGTAATCTGAAGTTTCGTTTGGAGAATGTACGTTTTTCTTGAAACAATAAATTTTGAAGTTTTGTGTGGAGAATATACGTTATCTTGTTTATCGAATAACCGGATGTTTTAACCGGTCCGGATATTTTTTTTTTCTCTTATTATATTCTTAGATAAAACGTCTACTATTCTTATCTGAAGTGATTTTTGTGTTGAGACAAGACTCGATTGTTTCCCAATAAAACAATATATTCTTAGATGAAGCCTCTACTAATCTTATCTAAAGATTTATTTGTATAGAGACAAGACTCGTATGTTTCCCAATAAAACAATATATTCTTAGATGAAACCTCTACTACTCTTAACTGAAGAGATATATGTGTTGAGACAAGACTCGTATGTTTCCCAATAAAACAATATATTCTTAGGTGAAGCCTCTACTACTCCTAGCTAACGATAAATTTGTGTTGACACAAGACTCATGTGTTTCATAATAAAACAATATATTCTTAGATGAAACGTCTACTATTCTTATCTAAAGTGATATTTGTGTTGTGACAAGACTCGCGTGTTTCCTAATAAAACAATATATGCTTAAGTTAAGCCTCTACTATTCTTAGCTGAAGAGATTTGTGTTGAGATAAGAGTCTTATTTTTCCTACTAAAACAATATACTCTCAGGTAAAACCTCTACTACTCTTATCTGAAAACAATATATTCTTAGATGAAGCCTCCAATACTCGTAGCTGAAGATAAATTTGTGTTGAGACAAGACTCGTGCGTTTCATAATAAAACTATATATGCTTATGTGAAGCCTTCACTATTCTTAGCTGAAGAGAGATTTGTGTTGAGATAAGACTCTTATGTTTCCTACTAAAACAATATGCTCTTAGGTGAAGCTTCTACTACTCTTATCTGAAGAGATTTTTGTATTGAGACAAGACTTGTGTGTTTCCTAATAAAACTACATATCCTTAGGTGAAGCCTTCACTATTCTTAGCTGAAGAGAGATTTGTGTTGAGATAAGACTCTTATGTTTCCTACTAAAACAATATGCTCTTAAGTGAAACCTCTACTACTCTTTTCTGAAGAGATTTTTGTGTTGAGACAAGACTCGTATGTTTCCCAATAAAACAATATATGATTAAGTGAAGCCTTCACTATTCTTAGCTGAAGAGAGATTTGTTTTGAGATAAGACTCTTATGTTTCCTACTAAAACATTATACTCTTAGCTGAAGCCTTCACTAATGTTAGCTGAAGAGAGATTTGTGTTGAGGCAAGACTTGTGTGTTTCCTAATAAAACTACATATCCTTAGGTGAAGCCTTCACTATTCTTAGCTGAAGAGAGATTTGTGTTGAGATAAGACTCTTATGTTTCCTACTAAAACATTATACTCTTAGGTGAAACCTTCACTACTGTTAGCTGAAGAGAGATTTGTGTTGAGACAAGACTTGTGTGTTTCCTAATAAAACTACATATCCTTAGGTGAAGCCTTCACTATTCTTAGCTGAAGAGAGATTTGTGTTGAGATAAGACTCTTATGTTTCCTACTAAAACAGTATACTCTTAGGTGAAGCCTTCACTACTGTTAGCTGAAGAGAGATTTGTGTTGAGACAAGACTTGTGTGTTTCCTAATAAAACTACATATCCTTAGGTGAAGCCTTCACTATTCTTAGCTGAAGATAGATTTGTGTTGAGACAAGACTTGTGTGTTTCCTGATAAAACAATATATGCTTTGGTGAAGCCTCCAGATCTTAGCTGAAGAGATATTTGTGTTCAGATAAGACTCGTATATTTCCTACTAAAACAATATACTCTTAGGTAAAGCCTCCGCTATTCTTAGCTGAAGCTATATTTGTGTTCAGATAAGACTCGTATGTTTCCTACTTAAAACAATATACTCTTAGGTAAAGCCTCTGCTATTCTTAGCTGAAGCGATATTTGTGTTCAGATAAGACTAGTATTTTTCCTACTAAAACAATATACTCTTAGGTGAAGCCTCCACTATTCTAAGTGGAGGCTTTACCTATGAATATATTAGTAGGAAATATAACGAGTTTTTTCTCTACACAAAGATCTCTTCAGCTTACAATAGTGGAGGCTTTACCTAAGAACATATCATTTTAGTAGGAACCATACTAGTTTTGCCTAACCAAAAAATGCTAGAGATACACCTTTAGCTAAGAACAGTGGAGGCTTCACCTGTGAATGTATTAGTAGGAAAGATAACGAGTGTTTTCTCAACGCAAAGATCTCTCCAGCTTAGAATAGTGGAGGTTTCACCTAGGAACATATCATTTTAGTAAGAAACAAACTAGTAATGTCTAAACAAAAAATACTAGAGAAACACATTTGCTTATGTGATAATTTTCGTGTCTCTGATACTAATACAAAATTTAATTATTATTTAATCTTGTGTAATAATATTATAATCTTGTTCTTATTGCTTTAGTACGAAAGACACGAAAATTGTTACAGAACAATAAAAATCAGAATACGCTAGCTAAGAATAGTACACACAGGCCTATACCAGATTAAAATTAGCATGAACGTATACAGGCACAAATCTTGTCTCAAATATTTGAGGTAAACACATAAATTAAATAAAATAATTTTCTTGATATTATGGTTTCGTTTATTGGTCTATATTTATAACAAGACTGTTCGAAATTAAGATGAAGTCTGAAGACACACATCTGGTGATTACATCACATCACGAGTAAGTACTAAGGTAAATAAAAGTTACACAATTTCTAAAATCTGACAGGGAAAACATTGGAATCTCTAAAGGGGTTTGAACCTTCTTATAATGGAGGGTGGCATCGCCGAATATACAGAGTGTAACATAATATACCTATAAGTTATTCGCCATGATGTGTAGCATCCCCTCCCCGGGCTTATAGGGATATTATATTATCCCATATTTAATGTATAATCCAGCAAGTGCACACAAGGGGTGCAAAGTTGCACAGAAAAAAAAAAAGATTTTCCTAATAGTCCTGGAAATACAAAACTTTGAAAAAAAAAATTGCTGCCTATTTTTCTATTTTTTGACATTATTGGACACTACAACCACAAATTGAAAAAATTATCAATAGTTTTTTTCTGTGATATGTTCCTGAATGTTGGGCCTTGCCAACATGCTACCCAATTCATGACTAGCTATTGCTGTTTTTTTATACAAAAGGTTTTAAAAAACCAGAATAGCAAATGTCTGTTTCTAATGTCCAAGTTTGAGCACCTCTGGTGAAAAAAAAACCTATAGTGACCTGGGTGGCCAACCATTTTAAAAACAAGCCTATACTTTAATTAAAAAGGTACTTTATATAAGGTTTATTTACATAAAAAGGTATTAACACGATATTTTTGTTTGAAAATTATTAAGTTATTGCTATGTGACATACTGGAAACGTATTTTTAATAAAATGATCATTTTTTTATGTTACAAATAATCTCAATAAAAACTACCTAAATACGTTATAAACGTGGACAGAGGATCGGACGGACCTAGCTGACTAACTTACTACCTGGGTGCATGACGCACGCACGACACGTGCTTGTGTGAGAGAGATGAATGTCATGCACCCAGGTAGCAAGTTAGTCAGCTAGGTCCGTCCGATCCTCTGTCCACTTTTTATAGCGTATTTAGGTAGTTTTTATTGACATTATTTGTTACATTAAAAAATGTTTATTTTATTAAAAATACGTTTCCAGTATGTCACATAGCAATAACTTAATAATTTTCAAACAAAAATATCGTGTGTAATACCTTTTTATATAAATAAACCTTATATAAAGTACCTTTTTATATAAAGTATAGGCTTGTTTTTAAAATGGTTGGCCACCCACTATAGGTTTTTTTTTCACCAGAGGTGCTCAAACTTGGACATTAGAAACAGACCTTTGCTATTCTGGTTTTATAAAAACTTTTGTAAAAAAAAAACAGCAATAGCTAGTCATGAATTGGGTAGCACGTTGGCAAGGCCCAACATTCAGGAACATTTCACATAAAAAACTATTGATATTTTTTTCAATTTGTGGTTGTTGTGTCCAATAATGTCAAAAAATAGAAAAATAGGCAGCAATTTTTTTTCCAAAGTGTCGAATTTTCAGGACTATGAGTTTTTTTTTTTTTTTATCTGTGCAGCTTTGCTCCCCCTGTGTGCACTTGCCGGATTATACATTAAATATGGGACATCCTGTATATATATAAATATATATACACACACACACGAGTTTAAAGGTTCGAACCCCTTTGGACATTAAATATACAAATATTAGTCATAAAAACAAGTGACCTTGATAGGTCTACAATCAAACATATGGGTACAAACATTTCAACATATATAAATTTAAACATTTATTCTAAACATTTAACACGTGTAAGCAGTTACACCGAAACTACATCTCCTTTTATTCTCGATTTACTTGAGTCCTATCATAAAGGGTTTAAGTTGAAGATGTCAATTGAATATGAATAAAAAATGTTTTATTATTTTTTGCATAATTATTAAAACATTAATATGCAATTTTTTTTTACATAACATTACGCAATTTAGGCCTGGAGATAGTGACACAAAATATTGGGTCATTTATACCAGTATGGCGGTTCTTCAGGGGTCTTATTACGTAATGACAAAATGAAAAATGATGGTCATAGCGCTGGTACCGGCGGCCCAATCGCGTGGGCGTTAGTCGAACTCGTCGGATAAATTACGAGTGTCAAACGATTTGTTCCACATAAATTCTAGTATTTTCCGATAGTCCATAAAAAAAGAAATAGGCAGTAGTGTCATGCCATACTTCTCCGGAGTGACTTAAAGCCCGCCATACCGACGCGAATACGTTAATTAAAAAAACTTTGCTCATTTTCGGCGGTATGGTATGATGATATTCGTAAATGGCTGTACGACGATGATTAACTGTGCAAAAATTAGCCTGCTACAAAGGATTGAATTGTTTTTTTTTTTATTTATGTATTCGCGTAGGTATGGCGGGCTGTAAGTCACACCGGAGAAGTATGGCATGACACTACCGCCTACTTCTTTTTTTATGGACTATCGGAAAATACTAGAATTTTTGTGGAACAAATCGTTTGACACTTGTAATTTATCCGACGAGTTCGATTAACGCCCACGCGATTGGGCCGCCGGTACCAGCGCTATCACCATCATTTTTCTTTTTGTTATTACGTAATAAGACCCCTGAAGAACCGCCATAATAGTACAAATGACCCAATATTTTGTGTCACTATCTCCCGGTCCAATTGCTATACAATTTTCACTTTCAAGATCTATAATCTGTTGAGAGCTCTGTCTTACATACTACTATCATTATATTACATTTTTTAACACACTAAATTAGTTTATTATGTCTTATGTTCTGGTTATTTTTATCTATACTAGTGGTCAATGGCAACATTAGCTAGCCCGGGAGATTCTGTCTTTTCTGTGCCGGCGGCTAACGTGACTAGAACGTGCGTGACTCGTTTCTACTGCGTAGTTTGTATTAAAAAAGAATGACAAATAAATTTGCCACTAACTTTACGATGGTTTGAATCAAACCATAAAATAAAATAAACTTTCTAAAGTAGAATATTTTCATTATCAGTATAATGATAAGCAGATACATGCTTTTTCAAAGAAGATTTTGCATTATAAACTCGCTCACAATTTTTATAAGGACATTTAAAATAGTCAGTTATGTTGTGATAATAATTTAAATGAATAAAATATGTTTTGAAGTCATGGTATACAGTTTGACAAATAGAGCAAAGCATTTTTATTTAAAAAAACAAGTACAGCAAAATAAATTCTCTTTTCAGGTACTTAGCATTGCGCATGAGTTAGTAAATCATGTATATATGGCGGGATCACATCATACTTAGAGGTTATATTATAAATACATTTCTGTATTAGAATATATATGTGGTAGCCAGATTTTGGGTATGTCACATGGAGCGCGTGATAACACTTGAACAGTGTGTCGAAGGCCTTATAAGCAGATTGAAAAACAAATTTGACCTTATCTATTATCAGATAGAATGTATCTCCGACGGTGGTGCTGGTGCATTGCACAATATATGGTTGAACTGTTTTACGTTTTCCTGACGCGTCCGTTGCAATATCGTCAATCTTTTTTTGGATGTCACCAGGTGTCTGAAAAATTGAAGTTTAATTAATAATAAGTTAAAATAAAGTTTAAAAAAAATAAACAATTTAAGCTAAGTTCAAACCAACGCGTTCAGACTGCGTCCGCGGTGGCAATCAGATGTTGTGTACGGACGATGTGAACACGTGCGATGATGTGTGTGTGTGTTTGTCCTTAGCTTTAAAGTATACTTCAATAATTACCTTTACATTGACAATCAAGCTTTCTGTGCACTCAATTGTAGAGAATTTTGTGCGCTTATTCAGCCGTCCTTTCGGGGGTACCAATTGGCATAGAAGTTTCATCTGATATGGAAGTTTTGTTTCTGGAAAGACGATAATATCGTATATTATAACATTGTATTATATAATATTGTAGCATACATATCTATTACATTAATATATTTCACTAAGAAAGTACCAACCATCATCAGCAAGTCCATTGATAAACTCAAACAAGGAAGCGGTTTCTTCTTTTGAGTTTGGTTTTTTTATCGTCAAAATTATTTACAAGAAGTCATTCCAGTGCACGTGAAATTTGCTGGCCCTTTCGGGATATATTGCGTCAAAGTCCAATCGAATCTGAAAATAGTGTAAAAGTGAGCATGTGAGCGAGCAAGCAGATTATCTATATACAGGGGAAGGGCGCGAGCGTTTAAACAAAACGAGGTAAAATTAGTTTGTTTGTTTGTGGAAGTAATATCTGAACTACTGAACCGATTCCTGGATTAATATAGCATCGCTGTTATATTAATCCTAGATAAGGATAACAGGTTCCGTGGTCAACTGAGCCTACAGCCCATTTCAGCCCGCGGGATCAGTCAATACTTTACTTATAGCCAGGTAAAGAGGATTTTTTCGATTACTTACCAAGACATCACTTCTAATGTCATTTAAAATGGGCCAATTATCTATAAATGCTCCCACAGTGTCATCGGTTAGTTGTTGGCGAAGATCATGGGTTGTTCTCCACTTACAAATCATATCTTCCCATGGCTCTGAATTAGTTTTTAGCCAACTAACATCATCTTTGTGCAATGCTAAAACAAGAAAACATAGTGAGTGTCTGACTTAACCACAAAGGCAACTAACTACGCGTACTTTATAAAGTAAACTATATCTACCGCAAACTACACAAAAATGCAAACTTGTTTTTTTGATATTTGGTTGATGTCTCGTTGATGCTCTAACTTAAATCGTTAAATCGTTAAATTAATCGTCTTAAAAACGAATGAATTTATTCCCATTCGCACACAAGCCTTTTTCCTTACATTTCGTAAGAAATCATATAGTAGCTCTGAGAGCTTAGCATAACTCAAGTACTAAAATAAAAAAAACACATTACATATATTTTGAGTCACACTGAAAAGTTTTTTACGATATCTGATATTTCTATAGTAGGTACTCTTCACTCCTCAGTTGGTCTTCTAGTTTTTTGATCCCAAAAAAGAAACAAGATCAATTGACATCATAAATACTTTTTGAGTAAATTGCTAATTTTCTTTCTCTTTTTACTAATTTTACAAACCTACAATAATCTATCTTTAAGTATACAATCTACTTATTACAAAATACTTAAAAAAACTTTAAATAAACCTTGCAGCTCTTGTAAGTTTTTAGATCTTTTAGGTTGCATAAACTGATTATTTTCTTTATCTGTAGCTGTTCTTTTACGTTCGCTCAATTTATAAAGAGTATTGCGGATTTTATCAACCAGTTTGCCCTTTGCAAAACCTGGTTTTCCAGAGATCGAATCCCTTTTTTTAACCGGAGGAACAAAATATGTTCCAGCGTTTTCAGTGGGGAAAAGACCTATAATTTTTGAAGTTAGTATGTTGTACTCTTCATGTACGATACGGCTGGAAAAACAAAAGCTAGATTTTAGGACACATCGAAAAATAAAAAATAATAATCGTTTTTCAAAAAATAACGACTTCGATGTTAGAAATTTATCGCCAACACAATATTTTATAATATTAGTGATCAGAACCTTGTGCTGAGCATAATGAGCCTAAACACGGCCCAGTCTACTATTATCCATGGAGGAGTATTGTCCACCTTCCTTCACCATCATCAGATCAGCTCGCTGTCACCATCATGAATTGTCATCGGAAATTGACATGTATGCCAAATTTCAGCTCAATCGGATATCGGAAAGTCACCCGTGAAATACTTATCTAATTAATTTACTTAGTTAATTTGTCCGTTCGTTTATTTTTTCATAGTTTCATAATAAAACAATATATTCTTAGATGAAACGTCTACTATTCTTATCTAAAGTGATATTTGTGTTGTGACAAGACTCGCGTGTTTCCTAATAAAACAATATATGCTTAAGTTAAGCCTCTACTATTCTTAGCTGAAGAGAGATTTGTGTTGAGATAAGAGTCTTATGTTTCCTACTAAAACAATATACTCTTAGGTAAAGCCTCTACTACTCTTATCTGAAAACAATATATTCTTAGATGAAGCCTCCAATACTCGTAGCTGAAGATAAATTTGTTCTCAAAGATCAGCTCGCTATCACCATCATATTGTATTGTCATCGGAACTTGATAGGTATGCCAAATTTCAGCTCAATCAGTTGAGGATAACTGCTTTAAAATTCAGTTGCTGGATTCCACCCGGACAAACATATTCCACCCGGACATACATTGCACGATTCACTCACGATCTGATCCCACCATCTCCTTTTCATCATAGGACGAGCAGACGCACGACTCGGTACCATCCTTAGGTGCCTTCTAGACCTTTGTGCTTCATCTTCGGCCACATCTTCACTTACCAACAGGTGAGATCGTGGTCAAACAAAGGTCTATCATACATAAAAAATACTTGAATGACTGAACATGTATATGGCCCACCTAATGTTAAGCGGCAACCTCTGCCTTTAACAATGCATTACCTCATAGGTCACGTCCACCTAGGACGCGCCCTATGTGGCATTAAACTGCGCCCGCCATCATGAGACATAAAGATGAAAGTCTCATGTGTCTGTAATTTCACCGGCAACCATACCCTTCAAACCGGAACACTGCCAGCACTACTGCTTTGCAGCACAAATAGGTATGGAGGTAGTACTTCCTCGGACAAACTCTTCAACAATAAAGCTCTTAGTACTACTCAAAAAATATACTACATACCTCTGCTGTAATGTATTCATTGATCTTGTGTTTTATTTGTAACCGTGTACAAATAGTAGGACATAATTCCTTTAGAAGTTCATCATTCAAATCTTTAAAATGTTTTGTGTCAATGCCATTTCCTGAAAACGATGAATTTTAAAATTTTTTATTTAAAAGTTATGTGGGACAAATCTTGAAACTGAATTTTGGACCAGTTAACATAGACCAATTGAGCTGAATTGTATTTATAAAAAATACTTACTTACTAGTTTTCAAAGTCAAGTTCCGATGACAATACAATATTATGGGACAATCTAAATCAGAAAAAATAAGCGAAGACGCCCTAAGCTTTCCTATCGAGGAGCTGAAAACTGCCGGCTTGGCTCGTTGGCCATGAACACACGTGGTTTTACACGGCAAGCCGAGTAAAAAATTAAGCAAACATGACGAGCCAAGAGCCAGGCTCGTCAACTCACAAAACCGCTGTATTGCAAAAATACACCGGCGAGTTTTACCGAGGACCCATAAGTATGATACGCGTCATGAAAAAGAACGCTGGAACGCCTGATGAAGTTTGACCGCCAGCGTTCTTTAAGTAGTACTTAGTAGAGTAGTAGTAAATAGTTTGTATAACGTAGGTACTTACTTGTAAAATTTTCAATCACTTGTTCAGGTATCTCCCAGTTTTCTAGTAGTTGGCGTTCCTCCTCTGCAATGTTGATCAGAGTGTAATTATATGGGAGTATTTTTTTTTTGACTATGCATAAAATGCGCAATGCGTAAAATACAATTTTTACTGTCTAATCAATCCAATATAAAAATAAGCAATAGAAACGAATCACGCACAACACAACCGCGACATCACGTCGGCCGCCGCACCGAAAAGACAAAATCTGCCGGCCGGCGGCCGGATGGCTAGCCAATGTTGCCAGATACGAATCTAGAAATGCACCGTGCGAAGCGAAAAAAAAAAAACTTGGTCAAGTGCGTGTATAACTTCCCACCAACGTATTCTGTGCACAGAGTTTGGTGATATAAATAAATAAATAAAGATTTATATTCAGAAACATAGTACATAGTGTAAGTAAGCTTAAGATTAGGGGTTAGTTATTAATAACTAACCCATATTTCGTCCTCTAGGAGAGTTTCCAAACCAGAGGACATACTACTCAAGCATGAGTTAAGAACACTGTCAAGCACCTTCGCGACTATAGTAGCTAAATAAATGGGTCGGTAGTTATTCTTATCAGAAACGTTCCCAGTCTTACTCTTGACAATAGGCACCACCAGAGTCCGCATCAAATCCGGTGGTAGTTAAGAGTGGCTCAGACAGAAGTTATACAACATAGCCAGTAACCGAGGCAGGTGGACACCCGCATGCTTTAGGTGTTCAATACTAAGCCCATTATGCCCCGGTGATTTCCCTCTTGACATTAGACCCAGACCTCAGTATTTAGATATGGATGTTGTTTGAATATTTAAATTAGCAATGAGCGACTATAAATAAATTTATCAATCTGCTAGCATGTAAATACATTTTGAAGTCAACTTGAAAAATTTACCTATTATGTCAAAGTCAACAACGTAGTGATATATTTTTGTGGTATTTTGTTACTATCACACAAAAGCACAGACAATAAATTTGTTAATTTTGACAAGAATACTTGAGTCAGTGCCATCTATCGAGCATCTATCGAGAACTACTTTTTTTTAAATTCGAAAATGAAAAGCACTCGTTGCAAATTGAATTGGCAGTGACCGTAATTAATTTTTCATATTGAATTGGATTATTTTATTTTCTCACAATCGTAAAAAACCATTAAAACTCCCTGTTAAAAGTCCTCTGTTTATATTTACTCCCTCGCTAAAGCTCGGGAGGAACACTACCTCATATCATATATAATGGGTAATTTTAGCTCCTTGTACAACAATCTACTATTATTATTCCCTATTAGGTACCTACGTAGATTGTAAGTGCATGACGATTAATCACGCACGCCTATGATTGAACTTCTCTGAAAGTTTGGGAATTAACAATAGTTGGCAAGACTGGCGAGTATGAAGCGTTTATTATCTGTATTACTTGAAATAATTCTAAGAAATAATTCTAAGAAATAATGTCTCACCTTGAGAATTGTAGTTCTCCATTATGACGATGTACCTAATTATCTGTATTACTTGAAATAATTCTAAGAAATAATGTCTCACCTTGAGAATTGTAGTTCTCCATTATGACGATGTACCTACACTGAAGCGACGGCCGCGAGGTATTTTATATGTTAATCTACGTAGGTAGGTACCTACAGTTATGCTGCTGTTACCTTTTAGATAAACACTTTATTAGATACTAAGGAAATAATCTTAGCCTGATTTGTAGTAGGTAGGTAGGTTTCTATTGCATAGCACTTTTCAGAGAACCTTGTTTGTTATTGTAGGTAGGTATGCGTAGGTTAATGAGTGGTTGAAAAAACTTTTCCGGAAACTCATTGTACAAAAGTATCTACTATCTATATATAGGTATGTATGTACCTACAAATATAATCTATCTATCTAAAGGAATGGTCTGTTACGTGACGATGGTAAGCAGTCTAACGGCATGACTCTTGTTCCGTGGGAAAAGGGTAGGTCTTTGGACGCTACATGTGTTGATACCCATGCGCCTTCTCATCTGTGTCCGGGACATCAGTTAGGGCCGGTGCGGCGGCAGATTCCACCGAGGACCTCAAAAGACGCAAATATGCAAGTCTCGACAGAGCATACTCAGGTATTTGAGCCTTGCGGGGTCGAGACTCTAGGTCCGTGGGGTACCGGGGCCCTTCGCGTTTGTCAAAATTATTTCAGGGCGTCTGGTAGACCCGAGAGCTGGCTCTTATCTGGATCAACGCATTAGTAAAATACCATGCCATTCAGCGTGGCAATGCAGCCAGCATCTTAGGGAGGGACGCTTCCGTCTTGTAGTGATTTGGATCAGCTGAGCTATCTTTAGATCGTTAGCAGCGGTCTTCAAGTAGCACAGCTGTTTCATTTGTTCTTGTATTTACTTGTATTAGTTGTATTATTCTTACCTTAAATAACAATAATAGATTTTGAAGAATCATTGAAAACGAAGCAAGGGGTTTCATATGACATCCCATTTGATCTTTTATTCTAATAAGTACCTATCTCAACAACCTCCCGACCGATATACCTAGCTCGTAACCTAACCAACAAATTGTACCAATACTATCTACCCACCCCCCCTAAATCTTCTTCTATTCGATTTCTAAATCAAATTAAATTTACTAATTAATTACTTATAAGTGTCAAGTTCCTCATACCTACATAGGTACCTAGCTACTAGCTGAGTCGTATTTTATTTAGGCCGCATACCTACATTTAATACATTCCAATCCAACGCTATACCAATAGGTACCTACCTAGTACCTACGAGTGTCCGGGGAGTGAAACAGTCAGAGCTGATTGTAGGTGGGTACAGTTTGTATAAAGTACATAATAGGTACAATATTTTTGTTGTTGTTTGTCGTGTTATAATCAGGGCAGTTCTATGAGTGTGCTCACTTGCAATATATTTTTTAGTAGGTTGTAACTCTTTTAAAAGGTGTAAGGCCTCATGGGCAGAGGATGAAGTTCCCAGCGGGCACCTACCCATGTAGCCCCTCCGCGGGGACAGACTCCACCAGCCATGTCCCAGCCCGAGAAGCAGACGTCCCGGGCCAGGAGGACTGGCTTGCCTCCGAGCAGCGAAGGGGGGTTAAGATGGAGTAGGGCCCGCTGTACTCCTACCAGGGAGAGGCACGTAAATGAATGTACAGCGTTCTGAGATAAGATAAGTTTATTATAACATTATTTTTAGAATTAAAGTTTAGAATAAAAAGACCTGAAATGTAATTAAGAAATCTTTCTCAAGCAGTATTTAACATAATAATAGAGTCTAGACCTAGAAAAAGCTAGACTTTGAACGTTCACAACCGTAAAAGCAGAAAAAACTTTAAACAAATTGTTAGGTAAGTATGTAATAACAATGTATGAGTTGTGTGTAAAGTTATGCTACAAGAAAATAGCTTGTAAATACTAAAAAGTTGTTAAAAAAAGTTGTTTGTAACCGCTGAATATGGGTGCTAAGTATCACAATGTTTATCATTTAGTTTTACACCAGAGTTTTACCTGTTGAAACTAGCAATTTCAATCAGTATATAGTTATGACACCAATGTTTGGTGTTCAATGTACGCACCCACACAATGTATAAACATTATCTTATAGGTATTACACAATGACAAAATACAATAAATGCACACACAGAATACACAGGTTATAACAGAAATAACAGTAATATTTTTGGGTAGTAATGAAACACAACAAATATATTTCAAAAATTGTTTGTTTGTTAGTAAATTGTTTAGTGTTGGTTGCTAAGCCTTGATTTACCAAGTTAGGGGCCACTGTAACGCTTTTAAAAGGTGTAAGGCCTCATGGGCAGAGGATGAAGTTCCCAGCGGGCACCTACCCATATAGCCCCTCCGCGCGATTTTTGCCCCGATATTCCCAAGGGATCGAGACTTACGCGGGTGAAACCGCGGGGCGCTGCTTGTACATTCATAAATTAGACACACGCCATTTTCTCTGAAGGGGTAGGCAGAGCCTCATTGGGCCTCTTTTCACAGTGGGTTGCACCATCGTGTAATATAGACGTGAAAGTGGTAAGCTATTCGCCGCCATTGCTTCTAAATCGGCTAAAGATCTCTTCCAGTACCTAATAGGTAATAGGTATCCTACTATCCTATACTAATATTATAAACGCGAAAGTTTGTTTGGATGGATGTATGTTTTTAACTCTTTCACTCTAAAACTACTGGATGGATTTGGATGAAATTTGGAATGGAGATAACTGGACTCCCGGAACAACACATAGGCATATTTTTATCCCGATATTCCCACGGGATCGTGACTTAAGCGGGTGAAAACGTGGGGCGCTGCTTGTATTCTATAATAAGCTAGCAGCCAGGACGAATCTTATCTAAAAGTCCGGGTAATCCCTAATTCGACTTTTACTACATCCACGAGAGGAGACTGAGGGTTCCATTCTTAAGCCGGACACAGCACAGCACAGAAATAACTCAACGAATAGCAAACAGCGCCATTCAGATACAGGAATATCTACTTCTTACCTACCTATGCTTCACCTCAATGTTAAATAAATCACACACACAGAATATATACAGTAACAAAAGTGAGTACCTATAAAACGTTTGACTTACCGATACCGTGGTACCGACAGGTAAGTAGTTAGTTATACCTACCTGCCTGAGTAATTTGAGAAAAAGTTTATAGAACCATGTAGGCATACCTATTACTGTACCTAGTAAGTACCTTAGGTACCTACTTACCTACCTATGCGTAAATACCCATATCAGACGCAGAACGGACGGCTCTTGGATAATATCAACGATTTAAATAGGTCTATAGGTAGGTAGGTATATAGTAGATTCCTTTCGAATAGCGTGTGACGTCATATTGTTATTCTATCGACGCAGATATCGATGCCACAGACAGACACACACATAGACACACACACGGATACACACACAGACACACCCACAGATACACACACAAATACACACTGTAGGTCAAATTTATAACACCCCCTCGTTTTTGCGTCGGGGGGTTAAAAACTAAGAGAAACCTAAAATAGGCCCTCTTTATTAAGCCCCCCACTTCCATTCGGGAGCTTCGATGCCACAGACAGCCACACACACTGACACACCCACAGATACACATAGATACACACACACACACACACAGATACGTCAAACTTTTAACACCATCCCCCGACGTAAAAACGACGGGAGTTAATAAACTCTCCCTTCAGCAAAATATCCTACCTACAATATTAAGATACTTTTCCTTCATATCGCATAGTCTTGGGTGGGATGCCCTGTATATTAGTTATATACTACATAAAAAATATTATTATAAAAAATATCTACCTATGTAATGCATTGTGATTGGTATATCAGTTATTTAGTACCCATAACATAACACAAGCTCTGCTTAGCTTGAGGCTAGATAATATTGTGTGAACAAACGTAACAGATACATCTCCCATATGTACATAAGTACGAATATAGACGTGACAAGTGGAGAACTCATCGCCACCATTGCTTCGAATCTTATCAAAATCTTATCGAAATCTTATCAACAAGTCCGGGTAAACCCTTACTCTGCTTTTACGACATCCACGGGAGGAGACAGAGGGGACCCTATTACTAAGGCCGTCTGTCTGTCTGTCCGTCTGTCACCAGGCTGTATCTCATGAACCATGATAGATAGACAATTGAAATTTTCACAGATGATGTATTCCGGTCGCTGCTATAACAACAGATACTAAAAAACAGAATAAAATAAATATTTAAGGGATCTTCAGAACTCCAACTAAGTTTCCGCTGTCTTTAATCTGTGCTTTAATTCCAAGTAAATTTTTCTTCGTTCAAGAGAGATAGTTTAGCTTACTATTTAGAACTCAAAATATGCCACGATGAACGGTCCTAAGCTGCCTCCTACTACCTCTATTTGGGACATTGAGAGGGGAACCTTTCTCCCTGCGTTGTCTGGTTAATGGTATCCACAGATAAGACAAAAATGTTTTGGGTCGTAGCAAGTCTTTTGTTTTCAGTTGAAATAACCCCATTCTTGGTTGAGATTGGCAGAGTCTCAAATCAAGCATAATAGTTATGTAACAATCTTGAGCGAAGAACATACTGAGTCTTGTGTTAAAAATAAGTGAAATGATTTGAATCAAGTAAAGAGATTTCTTCAAATAAGACAGAAATATTTTGTTTTGTAGCAAGTCTTTGTTTTCAGTTGAAATAACCGCATTCTTCAATTGAGATTAACAGAGTCTCAAATCAAGCGTACACAATATGTAAAAATCTTGAACGAAGAATATACCAAGTCTTGTGAGAAAAATAAGCTAAATTAATTGAATCAAGTAAAGAGATTTCTTCAAATAAGACAGAAATATTTTGGTTTGTAGCAAGTCTTTGTTTTCAGTTGAAATAACCGCATTCTTCAATTGAGATTAACAGAGTCTCAAATCAAGCGTACACAATATGTAAAAATCTTGAACGAAGAATATACCAAGTCTTGTGAGAAAAATAAGCTAAATTAATTGAATTAAGTAAAGAGATTTCTTCAAATAAGACTTAAATATTTTGGTTTGAAGCATTTCTTTGTTTTCAGTTGAAATAAACGCATTCTTCAATTGAGATTAGCAGAGTCTAAAATCAAGCATAATAATTATGTTACAATCTTGAGCGAAGAACATACTGAGTCTTGTGTTAAAAACAAGTGAAATGATTTGAATCAAATAAAGAGATTTCTTTAAATAAGACAGAAATATTTTGGTTTGTAGCAAGTCTTTGTTTTCAGTTGAAATAAACGCATTCTTCAATTGAGATTAGCAGAGTCTCTAATCAAGCATAATTATTATGTAAAAATCTTGAGCGAAGAACATACTGAGTCTTGTGTTAAAAATAAATGACATGATTTGAATCAAGTAAAGATATTTCTTCAAATAAGAATAAAATGTTTTGGCTCATAGCAAGTCTTTGTTTTCAGTTGAAATAACCGCATTCTTCAATTGAGATTAGCAGAGTCTCAAATCAAGCGTACAATATATGTAAAAATCTTGAACTAAGAATATACCAAGTCTTGTGTGAAAAATAAGCTAAATTAATTGAATCAAGTAAAGAGATTTCTTCAAACCAGATTATTTTTTTTGATTGTCTCAAATCAAGCCTACAAAATATGTAAAAATCTTGAACGAAGAATATACCGAGTCTTGTGTGAAAAATAAGCTAAATTAATTGAATCAAGTAAAGAGATTTCTCAAAACAAGTTTTTTTTTTTGAGTTTCTAATCCGGTAGTCACGTTGTCTTCTAACGAGTAAACGAGTTCTTAGATTGAGAAACTTTAATACTTAGGCGAATATAATAAATTGTGTTGTACGAAGTAAAATATTGTGTTCAAAGAAGATAATATTATGTTGAGCCAAAAATATTTTCTTAGTTCAAGAATAAAATTAAAGAATAATATATTGTTCATTTAAGAAAACACGTTTTCTTATATTAAGACTATTTACTTAAAATAAGAAAATATTTACTTGGTTTTAAACAATATCTCCAAGAATATTGGTATTCTTGGTTTAAGTATTCCTTTTTTTCCGTGCACCCTGTCTTCAGTTCAATGCAACCACAGCAGTTGTCTAACACGTAATCTCCCATGTTGCTTCTGTAACTAAATTATAGACAATATCAATAATCTGTAAGAACCAAGTCTGGAGTGTGTAGGTTACCTTACCTACTCATTAGTGTAAGACTTGCTTTTCTCAAAACAGATTTGTGAGGCGGTTCACTATTTCTAGCGCGTAATCTAAGATTTTAAGCGCCTAATTTAATATCATAGGAAAAGCTTCTATAATGTTGAAGGAGTGTGTGTAAAAATTAGCCCATCTATTTTATTGACACATAGTACACCATATTTGCAAAAACTACTTTATTTGCTTTTTAATAATCAATCTCCCACACCTAAGTTTTACTGGAAAACAAAAACATCCAAACTTCAGAGTCCTATTTTTTACCTTTACAAAACGTCATCAAATTGAAAAGGTGGTTGCTTTCGCTAGTGGCGCGAAATTCATTTGTTTTCGTGTTTTTTGCTCATCACGGCTCATCAACACTTATTCAGATAGCGAAAACTGATTTACCATTAATAACATACTAAAAAACAACAAAAATAACCAATATTTAAAGTGCCGGCAGCCTGGACAGCTAATTAGAAACAGTATGGTGTATGTTCTAAAATTGAAATTTAAACCTTTCGGACATTACCGTCCGAATCCTAAAATCCGACTTTGCTATGTCATGTGTTATTTTTCCGCCTTTTCTAAAACTGTTGCAATTTGTCTGATTTTGTTAATCAAAATGGGTAAAAACAAAAGCTGTGATGCAGCAACTAGGAAAATTATAGTGAATTTGCATTTGAAACGAAAATGGACATACCTACAGAAAAATAGCTGATCATTTAGAGTGTTCTACAAAGATGGTATTTAACGCCATTGACCATTTTAAACAACATGGAACAACGGATAAGGTGCCTAGAAAAGTTCGGTCAAGGAAGACCACAGCTCATGACGACAGGCTTATGATTCGTTTGGCTAAGATGGATCCTTTTAAAAGTTCTAATCTAATTCGAAAGGAAGTTTTTTCACAAGAAGACCCTCGAAACTTGTCCGCAAAACTAGTTCGCAGGCGGTTGGTTGAAGCAAAATTGTTTTTGGAACACATGCGAGGAAAGTACCACTTCTAACCAGACAACATAGAAAAAATAGTTTAGCATTTGCTAGAAAATATGGCAGTTGGACTGTTCCTCAATGGAAAAAAGTATTATTTTCTGATGAAACTAAAATAAATTTGGTAAATTCAGACGGAAAACGATACGTACGCCGTCCAATCAACGAAGCATTGAATAACAAATATACCAAAAAGATAGTTAAGCACGGCGGTGGAAATGTTGAAGTGTGGAGATGATTTCGGGATACAGGGTTGGTCGTGAGAAAGATTGAAGGGATGATGGATCAGTTTCAGTACAAAAATATCTTGGAGGAGACAATGATTCCATATTTAGATCAAAATTTGCCAGTGAATTGGTGGATATTTCAACACGATAATGACTCAAAGCATACAGCGAATAGCGTTAAAACGTTTTTCAGAAAACAATTGGTGACTGTGTTAGATTGGCCCGCGAATAGTCCGGATTTGAATCAGATAGAAAATGTGTGGCATATTGTAAAGAGAACGTTGTCGGATAAACAGGACACTAATATCAACAATCTCTACGACGTATTTGTAGAATCTTGTAGATGTATTCCTTTGGAAACGTGTGAGAAATTGATAGAATCAATGCCACGTCGTTGTAGAGCTGTTATCGATAACAGAGGCTACCCTACCAAGTATTAGTAGTCTATGGATAAAGTATTTGTAATATTTATCCTTGTTATTTATGGTCTTGATAACTTTATTTTTGTTTGGACTGTTGTTTCTTTTCTGTTTCTAATTAGTTATTTAATTGAATTTAATTAAAAAAACTAATTATAACATGACTTTTGTTGACTAAACTGACATAATAACACAACATAGAGTCGATACATTTAAGATAAATACGTAGGAACTCACTATGACACGTAAAACATTCGTTATTAAATTTATTTTTACTAAGAAAATAAACCAAAGTCGTTGTTTCTAATTATATTATGTCCACCACTGTATATGTAATACTATCAATTAAAACATAGTGTGTTAAGTCTCCTAGTTCTCGCAAAATCAACTTTCGCTATCTGAAGAAGTGTTGATGAGCTGTAATGGGCAAAATCCTCCAAAACAAAATGAATTTCGCGCGGAATTCCCGCTCGATAGCTTGCAACGTGTGTGTCATACACACACTATCAAACACCGCACTGGTACCTACTATGACGAATTATTATAATTAGGTAGGTTATTCCTATTCCATGTTATCGTATGAGGAAGATTCCAGCCTGTTTGTTTCGGTCACTGTGAGCGAGCGCCGACCTAAATGAGTAGGTACAAACCTACAGTTTCACCCAAAATATAAGTCGCCCCGATGTATCTGCACCGTAGACCAATTTCTAGAGCGCGTGATCCTTCTCTCTACGTCCAGTTTGTTCATCCAGTCGACTCTTAGATGTTAGCGGGACAGAGCAATACAGCGGGACAAAGCTTTACAATACGTTCGGCTACTATCGGATATCAGCCTGCGCTTTTCTGCGCATACGAAAACAGTTGATCGTACTTATATTTTGGGTAAAACTGTACCTCTACTTTATCAGAAGTTCTTAGTAAGAATAACGAGCTTTGTGCGTTGTTTCATCTAAGTAATTTTCAATGGAATTTGTACGAAATTTTCCTTGTTATTTCTTTATGTACAATTTTAAGTTGTTGGACTATTCCTCGTTAACTTGTAAAGCCTATAAAGCTGTGATAGTTTTCCTTTTAACTTCTTTATATTTACTACTGACTTCAATTATTTTACTTATCCAAAAACAACCGTTTAGCTGGCAGGGGGCAATTGACTCTAACAGACATTAGCACTCATCTCCCAAAGGGATCCCTGAACCGAAAAATGGTATTCACACACAATAATAACAACACCTCACACCATGGGATAGACGGGGAAAACATCACCACCACGTGCCACTACGTGGACCCCAATTATTTTTTACTTTATTTTGTATTTATTATTTGGCTGCGTGTTTTTTTTATTCAAGACCGGAATTATTTAATACTCTGCTCAATGAAAAGGAAAATATTAATCAACGTAGAACTTCAGACTTTTAGTAAATAAGACCGCAGAACCTATTCTTAGTCCTGGATCGATGACATTTAGTGCACAGTTAAATTATACCCTGGATTAAAACTTACAATACTTTTATCCTAAAATTCCACTTTCTCGGGAAGAACAAGGAAAGTTACCGCTGGTATTGAATAACGTCACGTTTAAAAATAGAATAATACTAATTAAGGTGGTTGCTTTTTCATACAAACGTAAAAAAAAACAAAAAACATATAAAAAACATACAATAAAAAAAAACATCTAAATTATAGTCCATACTAGTAATTTCGATGTTATTTTCGCTATTAGTCCACTGTTTTCTTCAACCAAATATGATTTGCCGCAAATAATGACCAATAACAGTCATTTCAGTTTAAAATTATACTCTGTTCTTCCATATTTGTGCAAATACGTTTATATGAAAAAGCAACCACCTTAAATATCGATACCTAGAGTTAAAGAGAAAATAAATATGTACAACTCACGTTTACAGTTGTGTTACCAAATTAGAAGATTGTAATGTACGACCGGTGGTCCCACCGGACTCTAGGAGACTGGTGCGTCGGTCTATTCTGTTGGAATAGGTTCGTCAGTAACTGGTGACTGATAAGGTAGCTAAGCGTTCTGCAAAAACCGGAAATATGCTCCTTGTTAAACTTATAAAAAAATTAGGAAAATAACAAACTAATTAATTAGGTAGTGTTTTTTAAGAAAAATACGAACCGCCTTCAATTCTGAGTAGAGGTTATGAAACTGTTGCATAATAAGGGTTCTTAAAAAAACTTCTTCTTAGTGTGAGTTAAAGCATCACTAATTGTGTGCAGTTTCATACACTACCTACTAAAGTAGATAAAAATCTAAGAGGTAGGTGTAAATCTAATCTTATAAAATAGATAATTATGTATAATACATTTTAGTCATGTCATCTAAGGCAAAAACTGCTTCCATGAAGCTGGGTATCCTGAATAAGGTAGGTAAAGCGTTACTTCACACCAGAACAGCTTCGAAGTCTGTACAAAGCACAAGTCCGGGCTGGTATGGAGTACTGCTGCCACGTTTGGGATGGCTCGGCCAAACACCAGCTTGCTGCCTTGGACTCGATCGAACGCAGAGCTTTCAGGCTTATAGGTGAGCACAATATAGCGGAGACTAAGATCCAGAGTCTCGAGCACCGCCGTAAGGTTGCATGCCTTGCGATCTTCTATAGGTTACATTTCGGGGAATGCTCCCAGGAACTTCATGATCTGATCCCACCATCTCCTTTTCATCATAGGACGAGCAGACGCACGGCTCCGTACCACCCTTACCTCATTAGTATACCCTCTATTCGTACTAAATGTTTCAGTTCTACCTTTATAATGCGAACTGCTAAGGAGTGGAACAAACTACCGTCGTCTGTCTTTCCTGAAAACTATAATCTGGGTCTCTTCAAGGCTAGAGTGAATAGGTGCCTTCTAGACCTATGTGCTCCATCTTTGGCCACATTGCCACTTACCAACAGGTGAGATCGTGGTCAAACAAAGGTCAATCAATGTTAAAAAAAACTTGTCAACTTTGTCGTAAATACCTAGTGTACTTTTAATCATGGATTAAGCCCATAAAGTTGAAGCCTTATATTTTTTGAAGCCTTAGGTAGGTTGACTCTTAATTAAATATCTATTATCTATTATGTTGAAGTTTTTCTTAACGATAAATATCAATATGGCTCTTAATGGTAGGCAGCGCGTTTGCAATAACGTGGGTCTTGCAGATGTCCATTTGATAGGCGGAGGTAAATGCTTTAAATCAGGCGGCCCGTCTGCTTGTTTGTCATCTTGTAATATAAAAAAAAGGAAAAAAAACGAATTATTTGTTAGTACCAATATTTTTGTAATCTTAATTAATAATATCTTTTTGTAATTATTATCTCAGAAATAAGCACTTCTAAACGAAAATAGAATATAGATCAATATAGGAAATAGAATATAACAGATGAAAACTCAATAAATCTTAATTTACCCATATTTTAGCCCTGTGACGGGAGCTCATTCCACGCCTTGCAGGTGCGCGGGCGAAACGATCGCGTGAAACGCACTGTGCGAGACCTCTACGCATCCAAAATGTGCGAGTGAGCTCGGTGCATGACGATGGCGCATGTGCGGTTATAAAAGTGCGACGCTGGGATTAGTTCAAAACAGCTCCTCAGATAATTCCCCGTTAAAAATCTTATAAAAGACGCTAAGCGCGCCAATATCTCGGCGCATGCTTAACGGCTCTAGATCCCTGGTAATTTTGGGTGCGTCGACAATCCTAACAGCTCTGCGTTGTAGGGAATCCAGAGGTGTTGGTAGGTACTTAGGTGCACCAATCCAGATGTGAGAGCAGTACTCCAAGTGGGGCCGGACCTGCGCTCTGTAAAGCGTTAAACGTTGCCCCGGTGCGAAGTACCGCTTCGATCTGTTGAGTACACCGAGTTTTTTGGAGGCAAGAGCAGCTTTGCTCTCTACTAAATGACCCCTGTACTGTACTTCGCTCGAAATATTGTCACCCAGAATCGGAGACTGTTTGAAATGGGAAGGGTAATACCCTGAAATTGCGGGGCAACAACAAATGGAGCCTTTTTAGAGGTGAATAAATAAATAAAATAAAATAAATTCTTGAACGAGCGAAGCGAGTTTTTTTAATCAACTTGGAAGAATTGGCGTTTGTATGTATGTATGTATGTATGTATGTATGTATGTAAGTATGTATGTTTGTCCGAGCATAACTTCCGAACCGTTAAACTGATCTTCATGAAATTTCTTCGGATACAAGCATGTCTGCAAGCGGTGTGCATCCACCTCTGCCCGAGTGTCACTCGCACGGCCTGCATATCGAGCATCGCAATTGCTGTCATCCGCATATGCGACATATGACGCAACTCCGCGGTGTCTCGTGTCAGGCGTCCGAAGAACCTCAACGTGACACCTTTCAGCCAGAAGTCTCCATACATTCATTAGTAGTAGTAGAGCTTTTTGGTGAAAGAGTTCGTCCGGGGAAGTACTACCACCATACCTATTTCTGCCGCAAAGCAGTAGTGCTCTCATTGCTGTGTTCCGGTTTGAAGGGTAAGGGTGCCGGTGAAATTACAGGCACATGAGACTTTTCATCTTTATGTCTCAGGGTGGCGGGTGCAGTGCAATGCCACATAGGGCGCGTCCTAGGTGGACGTGACCTATGAGGTAATGCACTGCTCATAGGCAGAGGTAACCGCTTAACATCAGATAGGCCATCTGATTGCTCCGTCATTCAAGTAGTATTAAAAAAAAAAAAAAAAACTTGAAGGTCTATAGACGGTCAGTCGGCACCCTCACCATAAAGGAAATAAAATTGACATCATGGCGAGATTCCAACTGCTCGACCGTCATGGTTAGCCCTGTCTTCTGCTTGAGGTACTCCACCACTGCTTCGGGCTTCACGGCGTAGTGAATCCGGGACACGTACAGTGGAGTTGTGGGCATAGCAGTGCATGTTATTAATGTTCAGGAAGTCGTTGATATGCGGGATGAAGAACGTCGCGAGAGCACAGAACCCTTTGGGACCCCCCTGCATTGATAACCATGACCTCGGAACAGACCCCGTCGACAGCGGCCTTATTTTTCCGGTCAGATATAAATCCCAAGATCCATTTGCACAGTCCCTCTGGAAAGCCATAGGACGGTAGCTTCGAAAGCAAGGCCCTGTGCCAGACCCGGTCAAATGCTTAAATGATATCGAAGCTGACAGCTAACGCTTCACCTCTGCAATCAATTGCTTCAGCCCACTGGTGTATTAGGTAAGCAATAAGATCACCAGCAGACCTGCCATTGCGAAAACCGTATTGGCGGTCATTGAGCAACTGGTGCTCCACCAGGTACTCAAGAAGCTGAGTATTTAACACTCGCTCCATCACCTTGGAAAGAAGTGAGGTAATCACAATAGGCCTATAGTTTGCCGGGTCTGTTCGGTCACCTTTTTTTGGAACATGGTGAACCAAGGCAATCTTCCACGATGAAGGCACTATACCAGTGGAACAGGAGATGGTGAACAATTGCGTGAGTAGTAGTAGTAGAGCTTTTTTTTTTTTTTTTGTTCGTCCGGGGAAGTACTACCACCATACCTATTTCTGCTGCAAAGCAGTAGTGCTCGCATTGCTGTGTTCCGGTGTGAAGGGTAAGGGTGCCGGTGAAATTACAGGCACACGAGACTTTTCATCTATGTCTCAGGGTGGCGGGCGCAGTGCTATGCCACATAGGGTGCGTCGTAGGTGGACGTGACCTATGATGTACTGCACTGTTCATAGGCAGAGGTTACCGCTTAACATCAGGGCCTCTAGCTTGTTCCGTCACCCAAGTAGTAAAAAAAAAAAAAAGTTAGCTCAGAAGCACATGCTTTCAAAGCCACTGCCGGAATTCCATCAGGCCCACTGGACTTTCGAACGTCCAGAGACAAAAGCTCTTTCCGTACCTTTCTCCGTGTGATAAGTATTTCTGTCATGGAACTCTCGTACGAAGGCAGTGTGGGCGGTATAGTGGCTTTGGCGTCGAGTGTCGAGTTTGAAGCAAAACAGAGTTACAAGGAGGGTTGGCATGGCACCATGAATCACCATGAATCATGTATGATACCACAATGTTTTCAATTATTAAACATTAAAATAATGTAAAGCTTGAGATGACTTGTGATTTTATTTTAATAAACGATGGTACATATTAGTCAAAAAAACTTAACTAGATAGGTAGGTAGGGTTTCTTGCAATGAAATACCTTTTTTAAACAGGTATTTTATTATATTCAATTCAATTAATAGATTTTAATATAGATTAGGTTTTCTATTCTTTATCACATATACATGTATTCAGGTAATAACTACTTATAGATAGATTGTGCGATGGTGCTCATAGCTTCGCATGGTTGTTAGGGTTCCTCGCCTCAAAAGATACCAACAGAACCATTATAGCAACACTCCCGTGTCTGTCAGTCCGTCTGTCACAGCCCATTTTTTTTAAACTGGACGACAACATTTGAAATTTGGTACATATACAGAGTTAGGTAACTGAACCATGCATGTGTAGCGTAAATAAACTAATTCTGAACTTGGGAATTCAAATCAGGGGGAAAACTAGAAAAATTAAAAATAAACATTTGGTAGTTCATCATGCGACATACCAAATTACAACTCACTATGAGGAAAACATATCTATTTTTATATAGTTTTAAAACACATTGTATAAAAGATATTAAATAAAATCTAGGAAAGTCGACATTTCCTCAGGCAGTCCTGTAGATGGCTGGTCCACGCTGCTTCATCACCAAGTACTGGCTTCTTACGACAAGGAGGAAGTGGATTGTCAAAGCTGAAATAATTAATACAGTGTTAGATGCAATAGATGTTATGTGTGTGTAGGCCTGCGATCTTTCTGTATCTTTTATCGAAGGTGTAGGCACAATTTATTACCAATGACACTATATAAATAAATAATGCTGGACAGTTCACACAACATTATCTAGCCCCAAGCTAAGCAGAGCTTGTGTTATGAGTAGGTACTAGGTAGAACTGAAACGTTTAGTACGAATAGAGGGTATACTAATGAGGTAATTGTGGTACGGAGCCGTGCGTCTGCTCGTGCTATGATGAAAAGGAGATGGTGGGATCAGATCATGAAGTTCCTGGGAGCATTCCCCGAAATGTAACCGAAGATCGAAAGGCACGCGTCCTTACGGCGGTGCTCGAGACTCTGGATCTTAGTCTCCGCCATATTGTGCTCACATATAAGCCTGAAAGCTCTGCGTTCAATCGAGTCCAAGGCAGCAAGCTGGTTTTTGGCCGAGCCATCCCAAACATGGCAGCAGTACTCCATACCAGCCTGGACTTGAGCTTTACATAGACTCAGAAGCTGTCCTGGTGTGAAGTAACGCTTTACCTTATTCAGGATGCCTAGCTTCATGGCAGCTGTTTTTGCCTTAGACGCGATGTAGGAACCAAAGTTGTGAATAGGTGTAAGTGAGTGATATGACCGTTTTACTTACAAATACATACATAAACTCACGCCTGTTTATGTACACGGGTAGGCAGAGACCACGGATTTCCACTTGCTACGATCCTGACACACCTCTTTTGCTTCATTCACTCTCATCACATTCTTCATACATGCTCCTCGGCTAAGGGTACTCTTGACCTGGCCTTTTTCCAGAACGTCTCCGATCTGGTCTGAATACGTTCGCCGATGTCTCCCCTTCCCACTATCCCATTCACGCTCGTCTTAGTACCCGTTTCGTCAATCTACTATCGTCCATCCTTTCTAAATGTCCAAACAATCTAAGCATACCTTTCTCAATCCTAGTCACTTCGTCTTCTTTAACTTCACAAAGTACACTGTACTCTTCGCTGTACCTACACTTCACAATATACCTACAAATGTTTTCATCTTTATATAATATAATAATATCGTATTGAGTTTTAATATTTTTAGCTAACCTTTTCTAGCCTGAGCATAAATTATCAATTTATTTATTAGTTACTTGGTTCGCAGTTTCAGTCTCATATGTCAGTACGTACGTATTTATTTAAACCTTGTTATTTTAATTAAGCTTATACTTACGCAAGGTAAAGACATGCACAGCGCCGCCAGTGATCCAAATCCTTCCATTGGAAAAAGCCTTGATTAAATTAATCATGATATTTGGTACCAGGGACACCACGCCGTAGATGAGGTAACCCTTCACATAGCCGGGCTTATTCTGAAAAAACAAAACAATTTTAATTATAAATCTGGATGTTGCACTTTACTATTATAGTTGCTCCTAACGGGCGTCAATTTCACATACATACGCATTGCATTTTGAACTTTATCTCCATTGAGCAACATCGTTGTCCAGGACAGCCGCGAGAATACACGTTACAAAATTGAGTACCTAATGTGAATAATTAGGCTCTGGTACCCGCGAACAAGGCTGATCTAGATTCTAGTCTGTGATAAGAAATATTTGTGTGACTGTTGGTTATTATTATTAAATGTTATGTTCATATTAGGTCATCTGCAAATATAATAATACTTGGAAAAAGAATATTTTTCTGTCTTATAAATCTAACACCTATCAAATATTTTATATACTCAGATTAACTTAGTGTCTCAAGCAAATTATTATACATTACCGACAAGCAAGTATAATAATTATAATAATACTTACAAATTTGACCACAAAGCAGTGGGTAAAGAGGTAAATTATTCAAAAAGTGCTGACTTTCGATTAAAATCTAGATAAATCAATGTTTACGCAGTAGATAATTGACAGTTACTAGATTTTAATCGAAAGTCGGTACTTTTTGAATAATTTACCTCTTTAACCACTGCTTAAATCTCAATGGTGGGGTCAAATTTGTAAGTATTATCATAATTATGATACTTGCTTGTCGGTAAGTATAATGATTTGCATCAGACACTAAGTTAATCTGAGTACCTATATAAAATATTTGATGGGTACCTTTTCCTAGTATTATTATGATGATTTAAGACAGGAGTTATGTTGAATGTTACAAAGATGAATTTAAGTTAAATAATAAATGAATTTAACTATCAAAAAGCGGCCAAGTGCGAGTCGGACTCGCCCATGAAGGGTTCCGTAGCAGCAAGTAACATAATAGGTATAAAAGTTCTTGGATGGTTTACGATTTATGACGTACCTATTCAAAAAAAACTAATAACTAGATCTCGTTCAAACCAATTTTCGGTGGAAGTTTAGTTGGTAATTTACATCATATTTTTTTTTTAGTTTTATCATTCTCTTATTTTAGAAGTTACGGGGGGGGGGACACATTTTACCACTTTGGAAGCATCTCTCGCACAAACTTTTCAGTTTAGAAAAAATTAATATGAGAAACCTCAATATCATTTTTGAAGACCTATCCATAGATAACCCCACACGTATGGGTTTGATGTTTTATTTTTTATTAGTTTCAGTTCTATCTAAGTATTGGGAACCCCAATTTTTTTTTTTCTATTTTTGTGTGATATTCTAAATGAGTTTCACAGAATACATCTACTTACCAAGTTTCAACAGCATAGCTCTTATAGTTTCGGAAAAAAGTGGCTGTGACATGCACGGACAGACAGACAGACAGACAGACAGACATGACGAATCCATAAGGGTTCCGTAATTTTTTAAAAAAGCAAAGTACAACCTTTTGAATGGGTCGGCATGACGTAACGTGGTGAGACGGAAGGTCACCCATAAAGGTTCGATAGATTTTAGGCGCAATCTGTAGCATTATATAGGTATGATTATGTACCTTATGTAAGCCGACCAGCAGAGCAATGGTAAAGGTGACGAAGACGACCACGAGGAGGAGGAGGATGAGAGACGTGAGCATCATATGGACTCCAGCCTCATGCTTTGCACTATCACTATTAGCCGCTTCAACGCCCTCGACGACCATGACGCGTATTAATAAGATACCTAGAATGATGTACCCAATCTGGAAATACAGGGAAAAATATTACGCCTAAACACGTACAAGCATGTTCCGGGGCGTTTTGCCCGTTCCTCCCCAACCGGCAACAGCCCAAGCCGAGGTCCGTACCTAAGTGGTGCCCTTGTGCTAGTTGCCCCAACCTAACTTTGCAGGTTGAGCGCCATCTGCGCTCACCAAAAGCCCGGTAACGCAGCCATGACCCCAGGCGGTCAACTGCATTAAAATCCATTCGAAAAAAAAAAAAAAGGGAAAAATATTTTTAACCGATATTGGTTACGATTTGAATCATTTTGATTGGTTGACACTTGAGCAAGGAACTACAGTGCCACCAGTATAAGATGGCGGTGGCGCTTTTGGGGAATGTTGTTCGAGACTTTTCGTTTAAGATATTTCATTGGTGATTTCTCATTTGAGATTTTCAAAATGACAATTTACAAATTGGTTAATCGCAAGAGCGTCCTTTCGGATAGAAACAGATTGAAAATCTTTGGTCATAGTTGAAAATAGGCAATTTTAAAAAACTGTAAAATCGTTGCCGAATTTTACCATTGTGCCTCTCTAGTAGCCGGCTGAGATGCGAGAGGATGCGGGTTCGGGTCCCGCTGCGTGACAAATGTATGTATGATATACCAAATATTTGTTGCTGGACTGGGTGTTATGGTACCATTGTACCTACCTACCTCTTCGTAGTTCCTGGTACCCACGCACGAGAATCCTAATGTGTGATCAGGACTATGTATGTGACTTTTGGTTATTACCTATGTATGTTAAGTAGGTTGTTATATTATTGTTGGTTATCAGCCTATATAGGTAAGTAAGACCCATCTTACCAATTGCAGGTACCCGATGATGAAGCACCCTGTCTCCAGTTCAATGCAACCACAGCAGTTGTCTAACACGATTAAATCCACGTTATCTCCCATGTTGCTTCTGTAAATAAATTATTAACAGTATCAATAATCTGTAAGAACCAAGCCTGTAGTGTAGGTACCTACTCATTAGTTTATGACCAACGACTTACTGCTTGGTTTTCTAAATCAATAAGCAAATTAATTTGATCGCATCCTCCGTCATCTCCCATACGCATCTGCAGCAGCATCCACCACAGTAGGTAGGTACCTACCTACTCAAAATTAAAGTCAAAATTCCTCTGTTGCATTCGGCCTCGTCTAGCAGTGAACGAAGCTGATGAGGATAACTAACAGTCATCATATTTGAGCCATCTAGTAATGTCCAAAGTGGTGTTTGACCATGGGCCTCCATAGGTACATAAAAGCGATGCGTGCGATGTCACTGCCACTGACCTCAGAGCCATCTGTTGGACAACGGCTGAACCACAAGGCAAGAAGATACCTATATAAAATACTGTTTAAAGTCAATACCCGGCTGCTTATTTAACTAGCTGACAAGCTAGTCCAGTATAGTTATTTTTACTAGGTGGCGCTGATCTAGCAATAATTTAAGAAATCGACGATTTTTTTTACTGTGTTACAGCAGTGCTTCCATTGCTGTGTTCCGGTTTGAAGGGTAAGGGTGCCAGTGAAATTACAGGCACATGAGACTTTTCATCTTTATGTCTCAGGGTGGCGGGCGCAGTGCAATGCCACATAGGGTGCGTCCTAGGTGGACGTGACCTATGTGGTAATGCACTGTTCATAGGCAGAGGTTACCGCTTAACATCAGGTGGGCCTCTTGCTTGTTCCGTCATTTAAGTAGTATAAAAAAAAAAAAAAAAAAACACCTGCTCACAATATAGGTACCTATTAATTTACTGTTATAGCCTGATGATTCCGATGGACACGATGGGCCACCAGGTGGCCGGGCCGCGGCCAAGATTACGTAGGTAGTAAATAGCAAGTAGGTACCTACCTACCTTATACCTATGTGGCCAAGAGTTGAGACAGCCCGTCTCTGTGCTACCAGTTTAGTGTAATCTAACTCTCCGACCCCCATAATATTTAGGTAGGTAGGTACCTGCCCGATGGCGATACTGTACACGGCTAAATTAGGTAGGGTAAATTCGCTAGTTAGCCGGCCGCCTTTAGTTTTCGGCCTTTTGGCGAAGTCTCTATAGTAAAATGGAGATAATAGCGATTCCTAGCAATTTTTTTGTGCGAAAGTATGATCAATTCATCTAGAAATAGCATGACATCTGGTTTTTTTTTCGGCTAAATAACCTTCACTAGTAATTTTTAGTGAATTTATCAGTTTGACGCCAGCATAGAACCAGTCACCGCATGCGTAATTGTACGAAAAAATTAGTGACACGCGTTTCACTCCAAGATATTTTTTAAATGTTTTTGTAAGTAAATGATGTTGATGTTCATTTTGACTGTAGAAATGACTTATTAACATATTACCACTATGTTTATTGCAATATTTGATTTAAAACTACGATAATTAAAAGTAGCATCGAAAATTTCCAAAATGGCCTGGCCTCCAATTTCCAGTTCTCGGCCTAGTGGCCGAAAACTAGCATAACACAGCCTATAATACAATTGTCTCTTTCTTTTATTTGGCTACGCATATATCGAAATTCTCTTCTGTTCCCGATTATGAGCCATGTGATGGATTAGCTTATTAGTTTTCGGCCACCAAAGTACATCAGTATGAATAAATAGCGATGAATCAAAGTTGGCCATTTTATTGATGGCCGGAAACTAAAACAGAAATAAAATTGTAACTCAGTTTTCGGCCTACCTGAATTTGTATGGAAAAGTTGTGGCCGGAAACTGAACAGCGTCATTCAGTTTTCGGCCACAATTTTAAGCCAAATAGGCATAAATTATAATAAGTGTTCTAGATTGATTTTCTAAGTATAATTTCTATATTAATAGTTTTTTTCTTCAGGTTTCAACTAATAATATTAAATTATCAAATATAGTTTTTAACAAAGTCAGTACCTACATAAATACATAGATCTATCGCAAAGACAAATTTTTGTGCACTGTTCCGGGATACAATAAAACATACACTTATACCGCAAAACATTAATCAAATTAAATTCATAGTATGCAGTGGATTATACTAAATGTCTCCAAAACATACTGGAGAATTTAAACTGAGAAAAACCCGAAATAACGTACGTAGATTTCGTTTCACAAAAGAAAGTTTTTTAACATTTAAAACCAACTCTGGCTATAAAAAACATAAACATGCCTGTGATTCTAAAGAAGATGAAAAAAACTCGAGAAAAGGACTTCTGAAATCCAAAATGACGATGTTCTGTAAGAAACATGTTCGAAAGACAGGAAAAACTCCAAAATTAATTTGTTGACATCTCTATTAGTTGAAGATGAAAAAACAACCAGAAATTGAGAAGAATCTGAGCGGAAATTAAATAAATTGAGCGGAATATCCCAAAAACTTAAAACTTTGACACTATGCATTAGCATTACACAAAGTCAAACAAATCAAGACTAGCCAATTAAGTTTGCTGATTTTCTACCACCAAATCAATCCATAATAGAAGAACCTTTCAAATTTCATGAAATCCCGACTTATAAAGACAACATAATATCACCATCAAATTCAAACAAAGAGTTACTAGTAGCCGAATTCCTGCATACACAGTGACGCTATAGTAACTCGGAGCAATACGCTGACTCTGACACAAACTATAACACACCTTATAAAATAACAAGCAAAATGCCAGAATCAATTATGGAATATAGAGAGGCTTTTAATAAATACTTATTTATACCGGATCCCCGAAGGAAAACTATTAATATACGTACGCCAGCAGCAATTTCGTCTTGAAACATGCCAAAAAGCCTAAAGATAAAAAAAAGACAACATAAAGGATAGAAGTGCGTAAACAAAGACAAGGAAGTCAAAATTGAAGAGATTGGAAAGAGATCAGATAAGCAGTTGAAGAAAGCAGAAGTTTCAACACGAATGGTGACAAAAGTAAAAATTCAATAAAGAAAATGAAAGAATAAAGTACCGTTGTGATGATATTTTAATAAGCCACACAGAATAAAATGCAGAAAGGAATACAAGATGTGATTTCTTCACTAAATAGTATCATTTAAATTTACAAATTTTTTAGGACTCAAACAACTAACGCTACAAGATAAGCCTTTCTAATGCAATGCATGCAATATTGATTCCTAATTAATTCATTTGTCTTAGTTTTTCGTGATTATATTTTCAATTGGGGTGGTTAAAAAGATTGAATGTAGGTACCTAATTGTTAAAGCTTCATGTTAATGTTAAATAATGGCCATCTTTAAAATATATGTAATATTGATAACGTCAAATTATTAATGTGTTTTTAATGTTTAAAATGCTTATAACTATTCGAAATTAGTGACTGCTACTTATAATTAATATGATTTTTTAAGATTTGTTTTTTTTTTTAATTTGATGTTTTTTTAAGAGTAAGAAAAAAAATAAGATGATATTTTGATGATAACCATAAACGTAAAAGACTGTTAAGTAATCTATTTGATCAACTTGAAATGTCATTAGTTATTTGAATTAAAGGCTGTGATTACTATGTAATTCATTAAATTGCAAACACTGATCGAGAAAATATAATACATGATAATTATTACTTTTGAAACTATCATGGTTATGTACATAATTTTCACTAGAAACGGGATATTTACCATGATTTTTGAGTTTTATATGTTCCCGATATTTCGGCACAGTTGCATGCGCCATGATCACGGGAGAACTGACTAAAGTCTTTGCGAGTAGATGTTATTGGCAGATATATCGATCTACCCTCTTTCTCACTCTTTTATTACGAACGATACCACTACCATAAATCATGGTAAATATCCCGTTTCTAGTGAAAATTATGATAATTATTGTTAAAACCATAGTTGATGATACTAGACTTGTGGTTGTTAATAATTAAAAAAACTGTAATTACTATTTCAACAGTAAAGAAAAAAAGAATTAAAAAGAAAAATGTATAAGTAATAAAAGGATTTAAATTTAAAGACTTAAAAATTATAAGACAGATAAGTGAGTACCTAAACTTCTACCTAACAGGACATTTCAAATTAAATTATAAAAAAAAACAAAGTCAAACTTTGATTTTGTTTATTTTTATAGTTTTTCTGGTGAGGCCTAAAAACATTTTTACGAAAAAACGAGTTTTTAATGTAACTATAATAGCTTCGTCTTACTTTTTTATCCATTATAAATACAAACAACATACAATACAAACTAAATACCATGTGGCCGAATACTGAAATTTGTGGCCGAAAACTAGCGTTTTGGTCATTTTTGGGATTAAAATTTATTATGAAAAAAACTAAGGTCACTTCGCGTCAAACAGTTTTGAAATCAGAAACTACAATATTTTATCTATCAAAATACATTATCAGTACAGATTATCAACAGTAACATTATTTTTTTCTGACCGTTTAAAGTTGCCAAGTCCACTAAGAGGCCGTAAACTAGCGAACCGACCCTACGTTTAATCTCTAATTCATTTGATTGTCGCTCGACGTCTGAATCCACCAGGAAAGATAAACTGAGTTCATAGGTTATCTAACAGTAGGTACCTACACTTGGTCATTTTTTATTTCTATTTTAAGTATAATACTTATTTTGGGCGCGTGGTGTATATAAAGCCCGTATATAAAGCCGTGTATATATAACTCTTCCCCCACCTTGCCCCTACTTGCCCCTGCTGCTGCCATTCCTCTCGGCATCCACCCCACACCTAATAGGTATAATCAAAATCTGATCAGCACTGATCTGTTTGTAGTTTTCTGTTAGTGAAATAATTTTCGGAATCTGATCAGTATGTAGGTAAGTACCTATAGTAGTTAGTAGGTACCTAGTTAGTTCCGGTGATTACTCCTACATACAAACTTGTAAAGCAATGCACGCGACTTCGTTCGCGCGCTGCATTCATACCTATCTTATGAACCCTGCAATAGGTATAGAAATGGAACATTATACGATTCAGTGAAATTTTCTGGTTAAATACACACATACATACATAAACAGATGCTTTTTTCAAGAATTGGGGTAGGCAAAGCCTCGATGGGCCTCTTTTCACAGTGGGTGCACCATCAGTGAATATAGACGTGACAAGTGGTGAGCTCATCGCCGCCACTGCCTTCCACGGCTGACTCTTTCTCTTTTTTAACGCTTTCTCCCAGTACCTAATAATACATTCTATAATAAGCTAGCAGCCAGGACAAATCTTATACCAACGAATATTATCAACAAGTCCATGTTATCCCTTAGTCAGCGTTTTGGACATCCACGGGAGGATACGGAAGGGTCTATGTCCCTAAAATTTTCATTGAAATCCGTTGAGCCGTTTCGGTGCCTATTCGAGACAAACTTTCAGGCAAAAATTTCTAATTTTAAAAATGTTTTTTTGTTTATTTATAGGATAGTCTAATAGTACCTAACTATATTGGTACCTAGGTATTGGTTTTTATTATGAAATCACAGATGTCTGAAAAGCGGGGAGAAAATCTGCAATTTTTATAGATTTAAGAAATTTAAGTTAAAATCAGCAAATAGCGAAAATACCGTTTGTAAGTAGGTAAGTAGGTACTAAGCCCACCTTTTGTAGCATTATTTTATGTACCATATAGTACCTATAAATAGATAAATTCATTAAAATAAATAAATCGTTGAACTTACCTGGGGTGATTTAAATAACTTTTCCTTTTTTTGCCTGTGTTGCTGAATTATCTATATTATAATATGCCCATTCTTTTTTTTTGACAACCCTATAAGCATGAGCGGCGCGGCGGCGGCTCGATATCTCTTTAGTCTGAGAGTTTATTGATAACAGGGCTAGAGAGAGATAGGAATGGAGTTGTTCAGAATAAACTAAACAACGACTAATGAACGTTTCCTACCGTGGATGTCGTAAAAGCTGACTTAGAGATAACCCGGACTTTTTGAAAAGATGATATAACATTGTTGGTATAAGATTTATCCTGGCTGCTAGCTTATTATAGAATGTGTTATTACTGAAAGAAAGCGTTAGCCGAGTCAGACGCGGGAAGCAATGGCAGCGATAAGCTCACCACTTATCACGTCTATATTCCACGATGATGCAACCCACTGTGAAAAGAGGGCCATGGAGGCTCTGCCTACCCCTTCGGAGAGAAAAGCGTGTGTCTATGTGTGTATGTATAAATAATAACTAAACAATATAAATTCGCTTAAAGCTTTACGAACAGATACAAATACAATCAATAACGGGGTGGCGGGGCACTTCGCGTTTTCAAAATTATTTCAGGGCGTCTGGTCGAAGCGAGGTGGATGTTAGGATTGGATTTTTTAATCTGTATTTCGGAAACCCTTGATAGTAGACCCTTGAAATTCGGCATGTAGATTCCTCACATAAAACAAAAAAAAACACGTATTAATATTTCCTGAAATTTTCCTGAAAAAATTCACAGGGATGTTTTGATTGGGTTTTTAAAGTAAAAAAAACAGTTCTGTAATTCGGAAACCCTTGGTGATAGACACTTGAAATTTGACGTGTAGATTCCTCAAATAAAGTAAGCAAAACATGTTATGGATATGAATGTAGTTTGGATGCAGGTGCATGTGCATTTATATATTGTTTATAAGTATATTATATATTTATATATATATATACATATTTGCAGAAATCTTCTATTATATATAAATGGTCATTCATGGTGTTTTAAATTGTTTAGATTAGAACATGAAATTTCAGTAGTTTTTTTGAAGAGTTGAGTTGAACTAGTTTGTTTGATATCTTTCGGCAATTTATTGTACACCTGTGCACCCTTCATTCATACATTACGCTCTTTTTACCATAGTTAGTCCTATGAGATTGCAATACTAAGTTGTCTGAATTTCGTAGTTTCTGTTTTTGTATTTGATTCTTTTTAGTAAATGTTAGGCGTGTATCATGTGTAATCTTTGCTAAGTATTTTACGTATAAGGAGACAAGTATAGTAAGTGTACGAGTATGTTTGTTTAACGTTCATTATCCCTGTATCTTTATAAATTTTGTCTGTATAAATTAAAAAGTTGAAGTTGAACAGAGTTTTGATAAGCTTATTTTGAGCCGTTTGTATATTTTTCAGATTCGTTTTTGCGAACTATACTGCGGAGAGCACCTGTCAATGACACCAGTTTTGTTTGTTTCTTCTCCACATGCGGCTTCCATGTCAGGTAGCTGTCCAAAATCAGACATAGGTACTTTTCGTTTGTTTTCCTATTTATAGTTTGTTTATCAATAGTAAGTTTGTTGAAATCATTAAGTTTCTTGTTTTTAGCTGCAAAGATTACATAGTTTGTTTTGGAAATGTTTATAATAAGAACATTGCGTTGGAACCACATATTTAGAAGATCCAAATCTTTTTGTGCATCAGGTATAATGGATTCCATTTTAATTCCATAGTAAAATAGACTAGTGTCATCCGCATATAGCGTTAGGTCCCCTTTGAGCCCAATGTCCTGTATATTATTAATATAAATAAGGAAAAGGAGGGGTCCCAAGATTGACCCTTGTGGGACACCACATGTGATGAGTCTGGGACTACTTTGATAATCACTTATTTTGACCACTTGTAAACGATTTGATAGATATGATTCAAAGATTGTGTATGCTTTTCCTGTGACCCCTATAGTAAATAATTTTCTTAGCAGTATTTTGTGACTAATTGTGTCAAACTTCGTTCAAAAACAAAACAAGGAATCCTTATAGTTTTGCAATGTCATGTCCGTCCGTCTAACTGTCTGTCTGTCTGTCTGTCCTCGGCTTATCTCAGAGACTCTTATTGCTAGAATGGTGTAATTTGTCATTGATATAGGTACATAATATCACGCCGAAAAACTGGTCAAATAAAATATCGAAAAATCCATTTGATGAAACCATATTTTGATTCATTATTAAATATAACAACACCGCATACCTATCTCGAATGAATGAATGAATGATTTATTTCGCAGAAAAAGCGTTTACAAATATGTAGATCTTATTAATATTAACAAAATAGTATTGTAACAAAAGTAAGAAACAAAATTGTTTGTTTTACTTATTTTTAAATCAGTTGATTGTAGTTGGCTTCAAGTGCAGCTGTCAAGAGCAGGTTTATAGCTGGTATTGCAGAATGTAGGTAGGTACCTACCTACCTACTGTTATAGAGGAAGCTCTACTGTTATCTACTAACAAAGCCGGAATTTACACATCCATTGGACATTATCTGCGGTCGCACGCACGATAAAAAACTTCATAGAATTTGAGAACCTCCTCATTTTTAGAACTGTGGAGTCTGTCGGCAATACTGGTCCAACAAAAACTCCATCAAAAACAAAAAACGTTCTATGAGTACCTATTAGACTAGTTGGCGAATTGCAAACATTCCCAATCTTATTTACTTTCTAGTAAGTAGGTAGGTACCTACATTGAAATCACAAAAGGTTAATTTTGAAAATCGTGGGGCAGTAAATTTACTCACTTAATAGGTATATAGGTACCTACGTCAAAGGCTTATATAACTACTGGCCACGCGAGCACGACACGCCTAGCTATGTGATTTATGGTATACCTACCTATTCGTTGGTAGGCTAAATACCAAATGGCAAATACCTACATACCTACCTACACAACAACCTTACCATCAAGCAAGAGGTAATGTACCAAGTTACTTCCAGGTTCTTGCTTCATGGGAAACATTTTCAAAGATTACTGAAAGAGGTAAATGCGTTTGGTATGTAATCCTACAAGTTTATAAGATTTGTACCTACATAAATAAACGGAAAAGTCAGAAATATTTACTGCACAGTAGTGTAGGTACAGTAACGATTTTGATGTCAACCATACGTAGGTACCTACCTCTTTAAACGCACGTGTGCAAATACGTTTTAAACCGGCAACCGTCTCGTCAAAATCTACAAAAATATTTGTTTTCGTGTCTATACAAAACGAAAAAGAATAGATTGTTTTTTTCTATTGTTATTAAATCCACACGCTTTCGGTCTACATAAAGACTATCTTCACGAAGTGTGTAGGTATCGCTTTGTTGAAACCTTTTTTAAAAGCATTCTCAAGTGTAATGTTTTTTTTAAGTAATTGTCGTTATGTATGGATCGGAATGCTGGCCCATGAAGAAGGATTTGTGGAGTGACAACCTCTCAGAAATAAGTTACCTATATTAGAGCAAATAACATAATCTTAAACTCCACGCTTTTTATTCTGAATTGAATTCTTCTGTTAATAACTTAAACTTTATTATAATTTTATTTTGAGGTGATAAATTCTGATTGATTGTTCGATCTTTTACTAGTGTAATATAAACTATTTGAAATTGAAAATTATTTTCTATTTTTTAGTTCGGTTAGCTATAAAAGCGTGTTTTTTTAGTTTTTTTAAAGTATTATTTATTTATTCTCTTTTCTCAGAAAGAACAACGAAGATGACCGCTGGTATGGAGTACTGTCACGTTTAAAAACAGAGTAGTACTAATTAAATATTTAGAGTTAAATAGGAAATAAATATATGTATACAACTCACGTTTAGAGGTTGTGAAACCAAATTAGACGATTGCAATGTACGGCCGGTCCACCGCACTCCTGGAGACTGGCGCGTGCGTGGGTCGGCCTATTCTGTTGGAATACCTAATGACTGATAAGGTAGCTAAGTGATAAGCCCGTTGGGCAAAAACAACCGCAAACTTGCTCCTATGCCGCAATTGGCCGTTTTTTTTATAAGTTTATCGAGATAAACTCATAAAAAAACCACCCAAGTGCGAGTCGGACTCGCGCACGAAGGGTTCAGTACCATTATCTATAAAAAAGGCAAAACGTTTGTAAGAAAATTCAAATTAAAATTCCACGCAAAAACTGGTCACCCATCCAAAAAGTGACCTCGCAGAGCATTGCTTACCCTACATTTGGAAAAATCACGTTTGTTGTATGGGAGCACCCTTAATTTTTTTTTTTTATTATTTGTTGTAGCGGCTACAGAGATACATCATCTGTGAAATTTTTAACTGTCTATTAACTATCAAGGTTCATGAGATATATATAGCCTGGCATCACCATTATCCATAAAAACGGCAAAAAAAAAACACGTTTTTTGTATGGGAGCCCTGTTCTGTTCTGTTTTTTAGTATTTGTTGTTATAGCGGCAACTGAAATACATGATAACAACTGTGAAAATTTAATCTGTCTAACCATCACGGTTCATGAGACACAGCCTAGTGACATGCGGACAGACAGACAGACATAAAGACAGACAGATGGACAGCCGAGCATTAGTAATAGGGTCCCGTTTTACCCTTTGGGTACGGAACCCTAAAAATGAGAAAAAAATACAAATAAATAAATAAATAAATTTTTAAAATAAATAAAGTCGCTCGAATTTTACCAGTAGACAGTAATACCTATCATAGAGCTCAATGCAGGTCATACCTGCGTACCAATGTATGTTCATCTAAATCATTTCGGCGTTATTGAAGAAACATACAAACACTGAATCCATCCATCTATCATATCATGTCAAAGTTACGATGAACTTTGACATGTATGATATTAGTGCGATAAATAAAATAGGTACTTGTAAATATTTCGAAGTCGGCACCAAAACAAGTGTTCTATATAGGCATGACGTCCCTGACAAGAACCTTGTGACCTATGGTGGAAGCATCCTTCCACCTTCCAGGACCTTCCCAGTTGTCTTTTGTGTGAGTAGAATGTAGGTTTGCATGAATTCTGTAGTTAGACATAGATTTGGAGCCAACTTCACAATGTGTATACAGACCGTTCTCCGGCACCTGCCATGGAGTATTCTCAGGTGCCATCTTACGGTGAACGAGCTGTACCTAAGGTGTACGCTTTTAGTCTTTCATTTATGAATCAGCAGCAGTAGCAGTCGCCCGCGGTTTCACCCGCGATATTATCCTAACGTTTTATTGCAGTTTTTGATATTGTGTTGGTAGGTAGGTAGGCTAACCTAACCTACTTTCTACCAATTTTCATCTATAAGCTCTATCGCTATAACACTCTAGCTCAAATTCGTGCAGCGAGCTATGGAGAGAGCTTTGATCGGGGTTTCACTACGCAATGGAATCCGAAACGAGGAGAACCGTAGAAGAACCAAGAAAGATCAGCTCTCATTTTTAGAAATATATCAACAGTAATTTCAAATATTAGTATTGAGCTACTGCTTACCTCCTTCGACTAATATAAAAAGTATTTTGGTCATAGCTTACCTCGACTATTTATATATTTTTTAGTATTTTTTTATCTGTGCCTTGACATACAATTTAGTAACACCTTAGAGAATTGATAACTTCGCCAACACCAGGCAGAAAGCTGCATACAAAAAAAACGTCTTGCGCAGCATGAAAAAGCAGTTTATATTGAATATCTCGTAATACCACAGTAATACATAGATAATTGTACAAAACCCCCACAGTAAACCCACAGCTTGGTTTTATTGATTTTATTTATCTTATTTTTTACCCAGTAATAATATAATATAATATAAGCTTTTATTTCTCTTACACTTCTAATATTTAAAATTAACAATTTATTGACTTATCTTAACCTTATATATAATTAGTTTTTCAGTTTTTAGAATATCTCAACCAGTGTAGGTACCACTTTGAGCTGTAAAAGCCTCCTCCATCTGCCTCCCTCTCTCTATCTCTAGCTGCTCTGCTCCAGGTAATACCTGCCGTTTTAGCGATGTCATCGCTCCAACGTTTATGCGGTCTTCCAATGCCGTCTCTTTTTGTCCATGGGGTACCAGTTAGTTATCGTTTTCGACCACCTATCGTCTGTCGCTCGCTGTACATGTCCAGCCCATTTCCACTTTAGCTGAAGAACTTTTTTCACAGCGTCTTTTGCCTTTGTCTTTTTCCTAATTACGGTATTTTTGATTTTGTCCTTCAGCTTGTGACCTGTGTAGCTTCTCTCGAGTCCTCTTTGACATACTCTTATTTTTTCCAGTGTCTTCTTCGTGAGTGGCCATGTCTGACATGAATACGTGAGGCAAACACATTTCCATAGCTTTTGTTTAGTTTAACTGGCAAATTGTTTTTGAAAATCTCTTTTATGCTCCAGTACTTATTCCAAGTATTTTTAGTTCTTCATATAATGTATTTTTCCGTGCATGCTTTGAAAAAAATCAGGTGTCCTAAATAGTTGTATTCCTCTACATACTCTAGATAGTTGGATTGGAACTCTATCGGTACCTTTTGTCGGTTGGTCATTATTTTAGTCTTATCTTCGTTGACTTCTAGTCCTACTTTCTTACTTTCTGCACATAGCGATTCAAGCATACTTTGTAATTCTTGTGGATCTTCTGAAAGCAAAACTATATTGTCTGCGAAGCGTAAATGTGATAGATAATTTCCGTGTATTTGTAGACCATTTCTCTCCCACTCTACATTCCGGAAAACTTGTTTAAGTACGGCTATGAATAGCTTCGGTGAAAAGGGGTCCCCTTGTTTTGCTCCTCTTTGTATTTTGAAACTGGGTCCAGGTTTTTCTAGATAAATTTGTGAGATGCTGTTCTTGTAAATTACTTTTACTATTACTGTTGAGAAGTGTTTCACAAAACCAGCCTGCTCTATTGGCTGGTTTTCGTCTATAATTTTGGTCAATCGCCTCAGTAGGGTTGTAGAGAACACTTTACACAAGCATGATGTTAGGCTAATTGGTCTGTAGTTCGAAATTTGTTTTGTGTCACCCTTTTTGTAGAGAAGTACTATGTGTGAGTTTGTCCACTGCTTCGGTAGGTATATGTTTCGTAGATAGAATCTTGTTAAAAAGGTTGGTGTTGCAAGGATCTCTTTGCTTGCAATCAACATTTAATTTGTTATACCATCCAGCCCTGGGCTTTTTTCAGGTTTCAGCTGCTTGATCGATTGAAGTATTTCGTTTTCATGGAATTCTGGTACAGGTTCGTCGTTTCTAGGGACTATAATATTATTATGATGATTTGGTAGTGGATCTGTCTTTGTATAGAGATCTTTGTAAAAATCTGTTTCTATCTGCATTAACTCCTTTCTGTTTGTGACTATTTCTCCTTCTTTGTGTTTAAGTTGGCTCAATAACTGTTTTGAGTTATTCAGATGCTTGTAGGCCCTTTTCACTGCACCCGAGTGTTCTAGATACTTTTCAATGATTTTCATTCTATATTTCTTAGTATTGTATTTTATGCATTTATGAATTATCTTGTATAATCTACTCAGTCGGTTTTTCTCATCTTTTGTCTTATTGTTTTTGTTTTTAAGTTAGTGTTTTTCCTCTTATAGCTCTACAATTTTATCCGTCATAATTTCATGATTTTTCAATAATTTCTGTGATATACCGGCAGAGCTACAGCTTCGTACAATATTTTTCTCTATGCTGTCATAACAATCTTGCACTGTTTTATGCTCTTCATTGTCATAATCACCTTTTTGTAAAGTAATAATATGCTCCATTTTAATAAACAATCGAATCTGCCTAAAAGATGCAACTTTGGGTTTTTTCTATCGATGAAATATTGGCATATCGTGTTTCTGGTACAGTGATCCCTCGGAATTCTAAGTAGTATCCATGCATATTTATTATTTGAATATTGTACTAGATTTAGACCGTTAAAAATCAACTGTAAGATTGGTAATTTTGCGTTGTACCCACCTGAGGCCTAAGGAGGATGTAACTTCCTGTTACTTTAATAAATTTCGGTATCTTCCGCGTTTTACCAGGTTAAAAAGTAGTATCATACAAACATTTAGAGAAAAAGAGGCAATAATTTTTTTTTTTAATCGGATTTAGATGTTTCGGAGGTTACTTCCTACGTACAAACTTACAACCTTTACCTCTTTATAATATTAGTGTAGAAGAGTCCCCGATACCGATCATCTTCCTCTGAGAGACTCCAGTAATGCAACGATAGGATATAACGGAACTAACACAAAAAATATTTATACTAAAGTTTTGGGTTACATTTTAATTTAATGTTATCCATGAAGTGTGGTTTACACTTGAAAAATAATAAACTATAATATTTATACTAATTAAATTTTAATCAAAAAATATTTAAATACACCATTTGAGGTACTTTATAAAAAAACTATAGTTAGGTTCTTATCCATGTAAATATTTCTCATTTGAAACTTGAAGTAGTTATGTATAGGTAATAATTTTAGGTTTCATAATGTGTGGCTATTTCATGTCGGGGTACCGCGAACTAGCGTGGTCCGCACACACGCGGAGTTGGCTACCGTGGCTCTGACCGAATCAGCCCCCACCCGTAGTATATATGCGGATTCGACAGCACAACTGAGTCTGCATAGGTACCTGACTATGAAAAAGAATTTTCAACACACCTGCTCCTACTGCAGTGTTTTTAGTTTCATATTGCAGCATATTACTCACTTACTTTTACTTACTTACACATGGATTTTGCTATTGCAATTTATTTCTCCATTTAAATAATAAAGTTTAATTTTACATAAAATGATGTCGCTTTTTATGAACAAAAATTTATAAATAGATAAAACTGACCAATGAATTTGTAAAACTGATTGAAAATATTATAAACTGTAAATAATTACAGCAGAATTTAAGTGTTTTAATATTTTATATTTTGTAAAAAGGCTAAACGTTCGAGACTCTCTTTTTCAGTCCTTACTACCAAGGAGTTTTATAAGAATTAAAATGAATGCAATTTTATACGAAGAAAAAATAATCTTGAGATAGGTAGGTATTTGGCGAGATATTGTTTGGCAAGTGTGTTGAAAAACTTCGTATGAAACGCGTGAGCATTATGGTCATTACAGCTCTCGGCTCCATTACGCCCTTCTCTATCGGCTCGGGATGCAATCCCGCCTCGACTGTAATGACCAACTTTGCTCACTAGTGTCATAATGTACTATTATTATTTATTAATTGTGTGTCAAACTAACGTATATACAATTAAAGTTGCTTCTTATTATTAGACTATGAGATAATCAAATCACTCATGTTTTATAATAAAGTTAGGCACAATACAGTATGGATATAATTGATCTTATAGTTTTATCATATTTTTTCGTAAACTCTAACAAGCTGTAGTTAAGGCCAGTTTATCAAACACTGATCAGGAAAGTACCTACAACCAAATTGTGACATTTAACTGGAAATCGGCTTAAACAAACTTTAGTGTACACTAAATTGAATGCCTGCTCTTTTTAAATAGTAATACAAAAAATAGTTAGAACTACATTATGAAATGCCTGCTCGTTAATTAATGTTCGAGAAACTGGGAGTTAATCACACAAAATATCACTAAAAACAAAACAACAGTACCGTAAAAAAACTTAATTAGATGTTGAAGTTTTTCTAACGATTTGTTGAGGGAGGTATCATCTGTTTTAAGTGCTTATTTCTGAGATAATAATTACAAAAGGACAAAATTAATTAAGATTACAAAAATATGGGTACTACACAAATAACGTGATCTATCTTGTATGGCACCACAGTATTTTTAATTATTACGCACAAAAATAATCAATTAAATTACTAAAAAAATAATATTAATGACTTATCGAAAGAAGCTTGAGATGACTTACCAATTAGTGAGTTTATTTTAATAAACGATGGTACATATTAGTAAAAAAACTTAACTAAATAGGTAGGTAGGTTTTTTGCAATAAAATACATTCTTTTTTAAAGAGGTATTATTCTACTTTAAATTCATTTAACAGATTTTGATAAAGATCACATGTTACATGTATTCAGGTAATAACTATTAAAATATTGTGCGATGGTGCTCATAGCTTCGCATGGTTGTTAGGGTTCCGTACCTTACACACATACACCACATACATCACATAGACATTCGTTAATTCATTATGTGAGATACCAAATTATGTAACTCACTATGACGAAAACAAAACTATTTTTCTATAGTTTTAAGTAGGTACATTGTATAAAATATATTAAAGAAAATATAGGAAAGTACCCTTTATCTACAAAACTAAAAAGATAAAAATTTTGGAAAAAATAAACAAGGAAATCTAGTTAATCGTAAATCCTAAGTCTTCAAATTTCAACGGAAATCTTAACCATATTTTATGTAGCGTAGCGATGCTCTGGAATATTCGTGTACCAATATAAGCATATTTATATTCCTTTTCATCTGACTTTACCACCAAGCCTTATTGCCAAAAGAGATTTGGCTCAATTTTATATATTTTCTATAAGGCCAAATGTATTTTTAATCGAGTTGTTATAAAAGTGCAAATATTTTATAATAAAATAGTAAGATTGGACTTTGGAATGATGATTTTAACTGTCAGGCCCTGTAAACATAGGACCGGGCGGTCAACTATGCCTCTCAGAATATAGAATAAACCAGAAGGTGCGTACGATGCTATTAGTACGGGGCGCTGTGTCGCCAACACAATGCCTCCCCCGCACCTATCATACTTCCCACCAGTAACTAACGTTTTGGTGATGTTTGTAACAATGACAAAATGGACGCCTGACTTTTTTCCTAAGAATGAATGGAAAGCAAAATTCATTATTTAAACCAAAAAGATATTTAAATGTAGGTAATTCATGCTTACGTATGAAATAGGATTCTATCCTTTTTCTTTTTACGCCTAGCGGAACTTTTACATGTGGGAACGACACACGACGGCATACACAAGAAAAAAAATCGAATTCGGCACGACTAGCCGAGAGGCCGACCACAGACAGACTGGGTGAAACTATTCTCATTGAGACTAGATTGCGTGGTGACAGTTTTTACGCGTAACACAGGTTCTGATTTATTCTATATTCTACGCGATGCATACAAGCCCTCTCGTCGCTTTGTGTAAAAGAGAAAGCCACATTCCTCGGGCCTACTCTTCCTAGCCACGTTTGGTGGGTCTATGAGATTTTTGGTAAAATGGCTTACAAAATACAAAACGTTCATATAAAATCACAATACGAAATGCAAAAAGCAGTAAATAGGTATCAAGTAAAATGCTGTCCTTAGGCGGTGCTGTAGATGGCTGGTCCACGCTCAGGTTGGTTCCTCATCACCAAATACTGGCTTCTTATGACAAGGAGGAAGTAGATTGTCAAAACTGAAACAATGAATACAATATTAGATGTCACGTGTAGCACAAAGTATTACCAATGGCAATCACTACGCAAATCTATTCTACGCAACAAAACTACAGATCGTTCACAAAAGCAAGGCCCTTTTTCGCCGTGATGTTGGCACTATAAGCTTGTCAACCTGTTATTGTCAGATGGGCAGATTGTCATAGACTGCTCCGGTAATTTTTGTGATAATATTAAATATTTTTCGAATTAATCATGCCAAAACCATATGGAAGCAATGCAAGAGAGATTGTTTTGAAGGTGCGTGCCTTTTGTAAGAGAGAAAAGGGAAACAAAGCCCCGTTAATTCCACTCAATCATATGACAGGTTTGTAAAATAGGGATACCAGCTTCCGAGACAATATCTTTAGTATGGGTAATTAGAATTTACTAACATAACGAATTAAAATAAAATAAATAATAAATAATGCTGGACAGTTCACACAACATTATCTAGCCCCAAGCTAAGCAAAGCTTGTGTTATGGGTACTAGATAACTGATATACTTAATACAATATATTACATAGATAGATATTTTTTATCATACATAGAAAATACCCAGATACCCTGAACAAATATCTGCAATAAAATAAAGAAGTAGGTACACAATCTCAGTAAATTTAATTTATTTCTTTATAATATTGTCCTTGTTTGTGATTTTATAAATATTTAATTTTATAAAATGATACAAATTGTGTGTCTATTTCAGGCATTTCGGATAGAAGCGTGAGTTGAATATCTAAAGAAGGTGAAGTTGCTGCCTCTACCACTCTACTCTACCCCCTGCCACTGCAACTTAAATGCAATTGAGTTTATATGTGGAGTCTTCTAAAGAAACGAGTAGCTAGCAATAATGTCGGCCAAGAAGCTGGGAATATCGTGAAGAAGCTATTTCATCTATAACCCCTCAGGATTGGCAAAAACAGTGAACACGTAAAAAATGTAGAAGCCCAATTTTATTAACTTGATGTCTGGATGGATTATATTACTGATTGACAGCAGCACAGATTCGGATACGACAGATGATGATGACGTTTATGCAAGTGACAGTGATATATATGTCTGGAATCATTTCGACCATAATTACTGTCAGAAAATAAATAAAAAATAAATAGTATATAATTTAAATTGTGTCATCTTTTACAACCTTACTAGTCTTGTAACTGTATATTATTAGTAGGAACATACAAGTTTAGACAATGTTGTCGGCGACCACCAATCACCAAGTGGGGTAAATGCTACATATATTGTTGGCAGCACCGTAGGCAATGCTGCCAATACACAAAATAAGTGCCTTGCTTTTGTGAACGTAATATGGTCAGTGACACCATAAAAGTATATTCAGATGAAACACCAAGGCAGCAGGATTACTTAAACAAACTCAAAGAAGAACTAAAACGCCGCGCAGAGACTGATGGAAAGAAACTAACCATTAAGTATATAAAAGGTGTATCTAAAATAATAGAGAATAATCCAAAAGACTACAAGCAATAGAAGCCCAATACAACAATACTTTTACTGTAACTGATAAACCGTACACTACACTAAGCACTAACATACAAGATATGCTTCCAGTTACATTTGTTCTGTGTAATCTATTCATTATACATTTCGATCAACCTGCAGAAAACTACCCACATCGTCACGCATCATTCTCGAACTGATAGGAGATTATTTTTGGATTCGGACGGGAAAGTCCCTTTCGCAAAATGTCCCGCGCTTAAAAATAAGCCTTGTTCGCATAACGTCCCATTCGCAAAACGTCCCTTACGCAAAATGTCCCGTTCGCATAACGTCCCGTGCGCGAAATGTCCCGTTCGCATAACGTCCCGTTCGCGAAACGTCCCTTTCGCGAAAATAACATATTCAATCGTAGATTCTTAGATTGTGAACCTTCATTACTATCGGAATCGAACCTTTTCACAATTTCAAGGGTCCGCCGCACCTCAGATGGTTCGAACCGGACGAAACGGGCAGACCGGACATTTTAAAGAATTCGACTATCCACTGTTAACTAAAGCCGTTTCAGCGTGATGAAGTAACAAACGCACGTACACACTCACAAACTTTCGCATTTATAATATAGATAGATAGATAGATAGATAGAAAATTCTTTATTGCACAAGACAAAAAGCAGTACATAGGCGAACTTAATGCTAATTAGCATTTTCTTCCAGCTAACCTTTGTGTAATGTAGAGTGGGTGGTAGAAATTAATTATAGGTTGAGATTAAATGATAAACATAACTAAATACCTACTCTAAATAACTAGCTACATAAATACCTAACATAATATAATATATATAAATAATTCAATAAATAACATAAGCTCAATTTTGTTGGACATTTTGCAATGACAAAAAGTATTGGTACAGTTTGGACTTGAAGACTCCCATGGAAGCGGCTTTCCTAACTTCTACTGGAAGAGAGTTCCACAAGCGGATCGAAGTGACAGTAAAAGAGTATGAGTAAAAAGAGGTCCTATGGGCAGGGGTCATGAGTAGAAGATGTTGAGAGGATCGAGATAGATGGTCAGGAGAAAAAAGGGGAGGGAAACGTTCTTTTAAATAGTTTGGTGAAAGAGGATTGTGGAGGATGTTGTAACAGAGACAGAGTAAGTGTGTATCCCGACGATATCGAATTTTGAGCCATTTTAACTGTGAGCGGTAGTGTGAAATGTGGTCGTACTTACGTAGACCATAAATGTACCTGATGCAGAGATTCAACAACCGCTCAAGTTTGTTAAGCTGTTCTTCAGTAGCATCGGGATAACACACGTCTGCATAATCTAGGATAGGAAGTAGGATAGAGTTTACAAGAGTTACTTTAGCGGAAAAAGGTAGAAAATTTTGCATGCGCTTCAGAGCATGCATTGAACCATACATTTTCCTGCTGACTTCAGTGATATGCTGCTCCCAGGATAGGTTTTCAGAAAGGATAAGACCAAGATTCTTTACCTCAGAGCAATAGACCAAAGGAATGTCATTATATTTGACGGAAGGGAGAGAGTTTTTGTCAAGTCTAGAAATAAAAGCCCTACTACCGGTGATCATCACTTGGGTCTTACTGGTGTTAATATGAAGACCAAACTTCTGTGACCATGAAGAAACAGCACGTAAATCTTCAGTCAGCAGGTTTACCGCATCAAGAATGTCATCAGGTCGGAAAGAAAGATATAATTGTACGTCATCAGCATACAAGTGAAAAGAAGCAAAACGTAGACCAGAAACTAGAGTATTTATGAAGATAGAGAAAAGAAGAGGAGAGAGTACTCCGCCCTGTGGAACGCCGGCAACTACGTTACACCAATCCGAGTGAGCATCATCGACTTGCACCCGCTGTTGGCGTCCGCAAAGGTAAGATCGAAACCATTCACAGGTAGATAGGGAAATGTTTAAGGATCGTAGTATGGCTAGGAGTATGGAGTGATCAACACAGTTGAAAGCGTTACTGAAGTCAAGAAGAGTTATAAGGGTGAGCTGTCTATAGTCCATAGCAAATCTGATGTCATCAGTGATTTTGATGAGAGCTGTGCTAGTACTATGTGCAGCGCGGAAGCCCGACTGGAAAGGATTTAAGAGAGAATGAGATTGAAGGAAATTGGAGAGTTGATGGTAAACAATACGTTCCAGAACCTTAGATAAAAAGGGAAGAATGGAGATAGGGCGAAAATCTTAAAGTTCAAAGGTAGCAGATTTTTTTGGTATAGGAATAATATATGCTTTCTTCCAGATGGAAGGGAAACAACCAGAGGAAAGAGAGAAGTTTATGATATGAGAAATGCAAGGAAGGAGATGTTTGAGGATAGGATCTATAAGGTCACGGCCGAGTCCGTCCTGTCCCACTGCTTTACTAGTGATACTAGATATAACACGTTGTATTTCGTCCTCACCCACAGAGCAGAAAGAAAAAGGTGTAAAACTGAGTTGTGTTAATGTACCTAGTTCAGCTATGGTACTCTCCCTCACGACATCACTAATACAGTGGGTGACAGTAGAAAAATGTTTATTCAATGCATTTACATCCACCGAGGAAGAAGCAGAATTTTTACATCTACCAAAACCAAGGCTATGCAGGAGCTTCCACATATTGTTTGGAGTACCGGAGTTGATTTTACCGAATATGAAGCGTCGTTTGGCATTACGAATCATCTGATTACATCTATTACGGGCTTTTTTATATAAAGAGAAATGCTCCTCAGTTGGGTGCTTCCTATTCCTACGATAGAAGTAGTCACGCCTAGCCATACATTTCCGTATTTCATCGGTAAGCCAGGGCGCTGGCTGCCGCTTCATACGGCCCGGGTGTAGGGGTGCATGTATATTGTAGACATTGGTAATAGAGGCATTCAGAAAATCCACTTTCTCATCAATGCTAGGAAGACAATACAGTTGAGACCAGTCAATACTAGCAACATCAGCACATAAGCTTTCCCTGCACATACCGGCTAAGTTACGCTGAATTATAACCTTGGGCTTGGATTTGGGAACCCTAACTTTGTAAGAAGCATAGAGGAGGTCATGATGAGAGAAACCCGGGGCAGGATATTGCCCATGACAAGTGATACGGTCTGCATCACCTGTCATTACATGATCAAGCCAGGTATGTGAATTGTTGACATGATAGGTAGGCTCTAAGTCTAGGAGAGAAATATTAAGAGAAGAGGTGAGATTAGTAAACTTCTTGGCTCTAGAATCTTGCTTCAGCAGACATGTGTTAAAATCACCCATGATCAGGGAGTGATCGTATTGGGGCAGGTAAGTTTCAAGAATTTGTTCAAGAGTTCTAAAATAATCAATATTAGGGGGAGCATATACTACCCCGAGAAGTAATCGAACAATGGGATTGACAATCACCTCGATAAATATGTGCTCCATTGAGGCAGAGTATGCAGATGGAGAAACAGATAAAATTTTGTATTTTAACTCAGATCGAAGATAAATTGCAACTCCACCACAGCCACAGCCAGTACGATCATTCCTGATAAGAGTAAAGCCAGGAAGTTTGAAAGAAGTTGAAGGAAGAGTAGGTTTTAGAAAGGTTTCAGAGATTAAGCAGGCATGAAGCGAATTAAAATCAAATGTGTCAAGGAAGTCTGTAAAGTGTGCTGGGATGCTCTGAGCATTGATATGACACACATTGAAGTTATGTTTGGGACTAGGAAATGACTCGATTAGCAAATCTCTAAGTGGTTTTGATGAAAGGCTGTCATCTAACGCATCCAAGAAATCATCAGAGTCCAAAGAAGCAAATAAGTTGGAACAAATTGAGCTATCCATAAATTATTATAAATAAATAATAAAAATAATACACAATAAATAATATAGGTACAATAAACTACAAGTACTTACTATATAACTAAAATTTACTTGGTAATACGATAATACCAAATAAATTACCATCAAACTTGCCACAAAAAACACTGCCAGTTAGCTAAAAGTTAAATGCCGTTTAGTGCTAAACAAACCTTTAGTAGGTACACTACCAGATCACAAGTGCGTACAAGAGCATTTGTTGAGGTACATAAACTAAACCTACACTGAAAAACATCAAACAACATTCCAAGTATCTAAAGTTTTAAATTAAAATTAAATAAACAAAAGACATAAACATTATATGGAGTGCACAGACAGTGTTGCCGTTTTATCAATCGGGTATTTAGCTAAATTCATGAAAAAAGTTGCCAGTTTGGGGCAAAATTCAATGTCGCAATTCGGCCAGAAGTGGCTAAACTTTTTCGGTACCAAAATTCCTGATTTATATAGAACGGTTATATGTAATTAATTTGTGATGAAAATAAAGCAATATCTAAACATTTTATATCAACATTTATTTTTGTACAGGTGTACATTACCACATACTTATAAGTTTTGTAATAAAATAAGTTTAAATACAAACAAACTGTTGAGGATCAATGTCCGCCCATCTAGATAAACCTTTAAATCTTACTTTTATACGTAACACTTTTTCTTCAAAGGTACGTCCATAATTAAAAGCAATCGCAAAACTTAAAATAATAATTTCTGTAGCACTGCTCGAACAGGAAGAACACTGAATGAAATGAGTGAATAGGAGTGACTGAATAGTCTTTTGTTTGTGTGAGAGGAATAAAATCCAAACTAAATTGTATGGCTGTAGGAATAAAGCACATTTTGATAAAATCATTATACCATTTAAACATTACAGGGGATTCATACTTTATTGTTAAGTATTTAAATACAGAGTCAACGCGAAACATAAGTTGTCATGCTGCGCATACAAAAGTAGTTAGAAGTGGCTAGATTAATTTTGGTGGCTAAAATAGTTTTATTTGTTGCTAAGGCTATAGAAAATCCGCTAGATCTAGCCACAAAGTGGCTAAAACGGCAACACTGTGCACAGAACACTAATACTCTATAGAGTAGATACTTGAGAGTGAGTGAGACAGAGACTACCTACAGAGAGTACAGGTTATGCCATAGATATAGCGTAGTGAAAATTCTATGTCTATGGGTTTTACACGATTTTGTTATAAAGATCTGGAACGTGAATGGAAAATAAATTGTAGGGAGCCGTCATTACACAACCATGGAATGCACAACCCAGGAATACACAGCCACGGAATTCATGTACATCAATGGTCGCCAATTCCATGGCTGTGCATTCCCGGGTTGTGCATTCCTAGCCGTGCCAAATAATGTACACCCTTGGAATACACAGCCCGGGAATAGGCATCCAATTGGCATCCAATTCCCAGGCTGTGCATTCCATGGCTGTGTATTCCTGGGTTGTACATTCCCGTGACGTCATAGGAATGCACAGCCATGGAATGTACAACCTGGGAATTGGATGCCATGTATACGTCATATCATATGCTTCGTTTACACTCACATGAATTGAACTTGTACAAGTTGTCATTATGGAGTGTGTAGAATGAAAATGTCACTGTCAATTTATGTATAAGTTGGGGTGCGTTCAATGGGTACACTCTAAGGTTGTAGTTGTTTTTTAACCACGCTCTGAGACTCTGAACGACTTGGATTAACACGTGATGTCAATGTTATTGTAAATTTTTGATGTAAACAAACGCTTTCTTCACCCAGTGCTGCCAATTTATTTCTTTTAGTGCTAAATTCAGCTCTATGTCAACATTGTCAGCTCCACATTTTCCAAAGAAGTAGAGAGTATGAATAGATAGATAGATAGAGAGTATAAATGAATGAACGACAAAACCAAAGCCTAAAGTTGTTATTGTTGCTGAGTAACGAAGTAGAATGACTTGTTGAATCACATAACCTGTATTGTTTATTTTGCTCCTTTTACTGAAACAACTTAGATTGTTTATTTTGCTCCTTTTTACAGCCTTATTTCTTTCTTGCGGGGTTTCGTTTTTAGATCTCATGAAGTAGAGTAAGACTTTTTTTTAATAGTAATAGAAAATATAGTCATGAGGCCGTCATGTAAGTTTTTTTTCCCGAAATGTTTTTTAGATTTTTTATTCTCCATTTGACTTAGGAACTTGTTTTTTAAATATGCTACTTGTTATGTATTTAGATCGATATACTCTATTGTCCACCAAAAAATAAACGTAATAGGATTAACAAAAAAAAATAAGTAAAATGGGCGGCATTATCGCTGAAAGCATATTAAGTGTTTTAAATTGCACTTAGTTTTTTTTTGATAACATTTCCAGTTTCACTTTATAAAAAGACCCTCTCGTGGAAACTGGAACTTTCGCAGTTGCTATATTACTCGTTATAAAATATTTCTCCATCTACGGATGGAACAGGATTTTTGGGGGGGGGGGGGTAAGGGTGAGATTGACTTGACTTTGACAGCAATCTGACGTCGAAATCGTAACAACCAAACACCCACCCAAAACGGTGGTTGTTCAGTTAGGGTCACGTGACGCTAACCGAACGCTCTAATCGAGCTTCCGAACGGAACAATCCATACACATTGGCGACAAGCACATGATTTGACTTTGACAGACGTCAGAATTGTCAGAGGTGGTTGTTGGGTTAGGGTCACTTGACGCTACCCGAACGCTCTAATAGAGCCTGTGATGTGAATGGAACAACCGTACACTCTGGTGACAACCAACACTCAGAGTGTACCCACTGAACGCACCCTTGTATATGCTGTGAACTTATCCTGTTTGTCTTGCTTGTCTGTGTCGACAATATCTAATCAGAATCCGGCTAAGTTTTACTTTACCGACCGTCGAGTTGGGGGTCAGGATTTTTACTGTAAATAGGTTATATTATAACAAGCCAAGACGTAAATTTTTAAGTTGCGGAAACAAGTAGTTTTCGAGAAATAATTATATCAAAATTACGAAATTAATGCTATGTTTTGTCATCTCGGACTATGGATACTACGGAACGCGTCATCGTTTACGTTTCGTTTCACGTACTGTAAATTTTTATAATTAAAATTATCGTATTAAATTAGTTAATACTGTTTTACATATTGTATTAAATATGAATCAGTATCAAGAAGACTATAATATGGCATTAATTTATAATCCATTTCATTAACGCTTCAATAACATATATTAATTTCAGATATTCACAATTTCATGTTAACGACTTTTTGGTTTGTGAAACGAAACGTAATTCAAGTCAGTCAATCAGTCATCGTGCCATCGTTTGTGCCCCTTGCAGTTGAGATCGTTTACGTACTCCTGTCTGAGAATTCAACGTTTGACTATTACCAAGCCCCGGCCGGTATTCGTGTTATACCATGTCGTCACCTGAAGAATCGAGTTTTGTGCAAGTGATGGACTCCAATGAGCCGCTTGTTACGAGCTCTTCTCTAGTGCTCCCATGTTTGTTTGTGCAAGTGATAGACTCAAGTGAGCCGCTTGTGCAGGCAGTTTCACCGCTAGTGCAAGAACCGCATGTACCCGTGATTCCACCATCGGAACCAGAAGCTGGTTGTTCCCGTGCCATTGCTTCTACTGCTGAGTTGGTCATGCCTGCGTCTCCAACATCGTCAGAGAGTGGTGCGGAAGAACCTCGTGCCTCAGGCTCGTCTGGCCGAAGAGTAAATTTTTATGTGGAGGAAATAAGGTTAGTTATGTGTTTCCTAGTCAATCTATCCATCTATATTATTCACCCGAAGCAATACGACATTTTATAAAGATTATTTCATTTGTTTCAGGTTACAATGGAACATGTTCAAGTTAGTTACACGTCTCAATTCATCAGAGCAGTGTATACAGTATAAAATTTGCTGAAGACCGAAGCATTATCCCAAAGGAAAAACTTTGTAATTACCACAAGAAGCCAATGACTTTGTCTAATAATGACAGCTTTGGGCAGTTAGGGATGTTTAGATGCAGAAAAAGCAACTGCCGCAACAAAGTTGAGAGCCGTGCAAAAGGCACATGGTTCCAGAATGTCCGGCTTCAAATAAATATAGTATTCCAAATAATGTACATGTTTAGCCAGCGGTATACCTACCTGCAGGTAAAAACAGAAACAGCCCGAGAGGACAGAGAAAGCGTCCTTTCAACGAGTACCATTGCAGATTGGTACTCCTACTGCCGGGAGGCAGTAATTGTATACAAGCTGGAGCACCAAGAAGCTCAAGGCAAGATTGGTGGAGCAGGGAAGACCATGCAAATCGATGAATCAAAATTCGGCAAAAGGAAATATAACAGAGGAAGACATATTGAGGGCCACTGGGTGTTGGGCATGACTTGAAAAATAATAAACTTGAATAGACTTGAAAAACATTTAAAGTGCACTGATAAGTACTAAGATATAGGTACACACATCGGCTATGAGAGCTGCCTGTGTATTATAAATAAATAAAATAAACTTTTTTTTTTTTATTACTACTTGAATGACGGAACATGCTGTTGGCCCACCTGATGTTAAGCGGTAACCTCTGCCTATGAACATTTATATTTTTATTTTATATTTTATTTTTTCACAAAAAAGCTCTACTACTACTACTTGTTGCACTTCTGTAATCAAGTTTTTTTTAACACTTATGTAGCAGCTGAAGGCGGTAATGCAACTCTTCATATTGAGGGACGAGGCCAGCAGGATTCCCTAGCCTGATCATACAGGGAACTGTTTTTTTTTATACTACTTGATTTATGGAACCAGCAGATGGCCCACCTGATGTTAAGCGGTAACCTTTGCCCATGTACAGTGCATTACCTCATAGGTCACGTCCACTTAGGACTATGTGGCATTGCACTGCGCCCGCCACCCTGAGACATAAGGATGAAAAGTCTCATGTGCCTGTAATTTCACCGACACCCTTACCCTTCAAACCGGAACACAGCAATGCGAGCACTACTGCTTTGCGGCAGAAATAGGTATGGTGGTAGTACTTCCCCGGGCGAACTCTCACAAAAAAGCTCTACTACTACTAAACTACTAAAATGTTGCCTCCCTTCGTCAAATTGTTGGAAAACTTACATATCTGATGTGACAAAATTTGTGTATAACACAGGAGTCCTACCATAATACCTTCTTAAATGTTATTGAAGTGACAATAACCTCATCAGTCTACAGAAATCCACTGCTGGACATACGGACTCCCACAGAGAATTCCATGACGAACTGTCTTGACCAACCTCCATCCACAAACTTCCTGCAATATCTCTAATATCTTCGGTCCATCAAAATGAGGCATTCCTGTTTTAGATTGTGGGGTTTGTGTTACCTTTCTTCCCCAACAGTTATCTATAGTAGTATATATCCATATAATAATAATATGGATAATATATATATATTATCCCAGTAGTAGTAGTATCAGTTAGTAGGTGCTCAAAGAACCTAGCGTTTAGTCCTTTACCTAGTCTTATTATATTACTTTACTTAGTACATAAACCCAAACAATTTGCAGTTCCACTGTTCAAAAGTTATGAGCATATAACAGACCCAACTGGATTGTTGCGCAATTGACAAATATTTGCAGATCATACAAACATTTGGCTCGCAGTGGGAGTCGAACCCGCAACCTCTCGCATCTCAGCAGGCTACTCACCCGCCGCGCGACAGAGGTATAGGTAGATTATCTGATAGGGAGACAAGGAAATCAGACAAGATCATTTTCTTTTAATAATCTATATTAGGTATTATTTATAGCTTAGACTTAAGATATACCTACGACTGAAAAGAGAAACTGAAAAGAGTGTTGTATGTTGTCTTTAGTAGTAGTAGAGCTTTTTTGTGAAAGAGTTCGTCCGGGGAAGTACTACCACCATACCTATTTCTGCCGCAAAGCAGTAGTGCTCGCATTGCTGTGTTCCGGTTTAAGGGAGCCGGTAAAAAAAAAATTGGAGCCACTGACAGCGGGCTGTGTCGGGGCTGCTTGCAGGAAGAAGAGACGGTGGAGCACATCATCCTAAATTGTGCGGCCACAAAAGACGCCAGGGCCAAGACGGGTTTGCAGGAGCTACTTGGATCCTGCTCTCCATCATCGACGCCTTCGGACACACTTCAACAGTGTTGCCATCAACCCAAAGTCCTGCTCCGTTACTTTAAGGAGCTGGGCTGGCTGGGGTAGGGTTAGCACAGGGGGATAATGCACAATACACCCCACAGCGGGATGTCAGTGCAGGTCTTAGCACCCCCACCTAGAATTAGAATTAAAAGGGTGCCGGTGAAATTACAGGCACATGAGACTTGCATCCTTATGTCTCAGGGTGGCGGGCGCAGTGCAATGCCACATAGGGCACGTCCTAGGTGGACGTGACCTATGAAGTAATGCACTGTTCATAGGCAGAGGCTACCGCTTAACATCAGGTGGGCCATCTGTTTGTTCCGTCATTCAGTAGTATAAAAAAAAAAAAAAAAAAAAATGATTCATTGGTGGTGATGCTTAGATAGGTATTTTATGATGTTAACTCTCGCCAGGGGGCGCTGCAACAAGAACATTTCGCTCGTTAAAATGAGTTTTACCGCATTTTTTGTATGAAAACTGGTGATGAAACACTGTAAATAGCAAAAGATTTTATTTAACATAAAATGTATGTGCCGCCTTCTATTCTTAAACGTGGATAGCTGTCAATCGTTGTTTATTTTAAGGAAAAACACGAATGCGGAATGTCTAAACTTAATAGGTTTAAAATATAGTCATACACTTCAATTAAATTTAGCTATTTATAGTGGTAATATCAACTTGCAACCAATACTATTTATATAAGGTACGCTGAACTTCTTCATCTTCATTGTGTTGTTGGTTCCCATAGTTTTAGACCTTTAGCCACATCAATAGCATTTTCAGTGGCTTCGCACAGGTCATTTAGGGTGCAGGTGTTGGTGCACAGTGGACAGGACCGCAAGTGAGGCATCGTCTGAGGAGTGAACCCACAGTCACATTGTGCCTCGTCGGAATACTCCCATTTAACTAAGTTATACCTGCAGCAGCCCACCTGACTCCGGAGTCGGTTCAGAAATTCCAGGTGGACCATGGCAGTTCATGTTGTTCCAAGGGAGCTTCTTGGGTGCGTTCAACGGGTACACTCCAAGGATGTAGTTGTTTTTTAACCACGCTCTGATGCTCTGAACGACTTGGATTGACTCGTAATGACAATGTCATTGTCAATTTTTGATGTAAACAAACGCTTTCTTCAACCAATGTTGCCAATTTAGCTCTTTTAGAGTTAAATTCAGCTCTATTTCAACATTATCAGCTCCACTTTTTTCCAAAGAAGTTAGTAGATAGTATGTATGAATGAACGACAAAACCAAAGCCTAAAGTTGTTATTGTTGCTGTGTAGCGAAGTAGAATAATTTATTGACCTGCATTGTTTATTTAGCTCCTTTTTACTGAAACAATTGGTCTTATTTTTAACTCTTTTTTTCCATTTTTTTTTTTCATGTGCTATATTATTTTTTGATCTCATGGAGTAGAGTAAGACTGTTTTTATTTTTATTTTCAGTAGTAATGGATAATAAAGTCACGAGGCCGTCAAAGACAGATTTTTTCCAAATTTTTGTTAACAAGTTTTTTTATTTTCCATGTGTCCTAGGAACTTGTTTTGTAAATATGCTACATGTTATGTATTTTGATCGATATACTAACACCCTATTGTACACCAAAAAATAAACGCATAGGATCAACTAAAAAAATACAGTAAAATGGGCGGCATTATCACTGAAAGCATAAGTGTGTATTTATATTTTACAAATATATACTAAAAAATTGAAAAATTTCGAGAATTTTCTGGTACATTTGGTACGGAATCCTGAATGCGCGTGATCCGACGTGAACTTTTAGTTTTTTTTACCCTTTTAAGCAGGCTTAAGATACCCCCAACAAAGATCCTTCCAGCGTTGATAGGTACCTACCTACTGACAAATTTGACAAAAGCTAGCCATGATATTTCACAGAAAAAAATATTGGCGATTTTTGCAACATCATCATCCCACATAAACCGTTACTGGACATCTGAACATTATCTGTGGATGTAATTTCATCAATATCGGTTCAGCTGTTACGGCATGATTGGTTAACAAAGTCTTACATAAAATATTTCTCCATCTATGGAAGGAACAGGATTTTTGGGGGGAAAGGGTGGGATTGACTTGACTTTGACAGCAATCTTACGTCAAAATCGTAACAACCGAACACCCACCCAAAACGGTGGTTGTTCAGTTAGGGTCACGTGACGCTAACCAAACGCTCTATCCGAGCCTCCGAACGGAACAACCCATATGCTTTGGCGACAAGCACATGATTTGACTTTGACAGATGCCAAAATTGTCAGAGGTGGTTGTTCGGTTAGGGTCACGTGACACTAACCGAACGGTCTAAACGAGCCTGTGAACGGAACATCCGTACACTCTGGTGACAACCAATACTCAGAGTGTACCCACTGAACGCACCCCTTCTCTGCATGAACAACGTGGTCAGCAAGGGGAGCTGAACTAAAATATTAAGTAAGTAGGTACCTCATTAGTTCAAAACCTAGGTAGAGATAAAACAATCTAAAGCACATTGCTTGCTTATGAAGCTATCATGAAACAGACGCTGTCAGAATTGTGATAACAAGCCACAGAAGCCAAATACCAGGCACAGAACCACAGAAGTCAACAATCTATACGATAAATAGTTATGTACTTACAAAAAAAACCGTCTATCTGTGTCATCATCATCATCATCATAATCAACCTACTGCAGACTAAGCTTTGGGCTAGATAATGTTGTGTGAACTGTCCAGCATTATTTACTTAACTTTTACGTAATGAAATAGTGTTGTGCTCAGTTTTAGATTGGTTTATCTCTAACTTAATGTAATAAATAATGTTTCGATAGCGCCTTCCTCCTTTTTCGGGCTGAGGACCGACACATTATTGTTGAACTTTTTTTGTAGCCTGCCATTTAATAATGTACTGTAACATGATGGTACAGGAGAGAGATATACTTTAATGTGGCGGAGTTACGCTGGAAAACATTAGAATTGAAGAGGGTCTCGTAGTAGTCTCGTAGGTAAATTATCTGTATGTAGTAACCTAATTAAGACGAAAACAATCTGAGTGCAATACCAACGAAACGATTCAATTCAGACACAAACAAAAACTTACTTGCAAAATGTTGTCTAAGTACTAGGTAAACTATACTAATTGCGTAAAAATAGGCTCACTAGAAGTCTTCTAGGTTTATCTGTAATTATTTCACTCCACCAACAACATAAAAGTTCACTTCGATTCACCAAACTGTCCTTGCTATTTTTGTTGTGCCGACCGGCCGACCATAGACGGAGTAAAAGTGTCAGCGCCGGCGACGCGACGTGAGGATTTACAACGAAAGTAAAATGGTGGTTGTAAATTACCACATTTATCACTGTTTTTTTTTTGTATGTATGCTAAGAACGAAACTGGCTGTAATAAAAAAAAACACTTAAAATCGCGGGCAGCAGGCAGGGTGCTCCGCCCTCTTGCGAATGCGGTGAGGGCTGTGTAGATGCGATGCCGTTGCGTCGTCGCGCGTCGCGTCGTTGCCCGCCGCCGGCCGGTGTATACACGGCTGGGCCTTGGACAATCCCGGCGGCTGAATAACGGCCGCCCAGGAATGATGATGAAGTAGGAGGCGTGTGGATCTGTTGCAGGCTCGTCACAAAGCTTGTATGACGTAGCTGATTGGAATAACTGCTCCGTAGCGTTCGGCAAAGGTCCGGCTCGCGTCTCTGTTTCACGTGCCGCCAATCACGTCGGGGTCACCAATGAAGAGGGTCTCGTAGTAGGCCTCTTTCAAAAATTAGAGTACACTTGTTGTATGTTAATCAAAATATATTCCGGAGGTTACATCAGCCATAATCAAAGAGTCTGAACAAGATGTCCGTTCTAAACCGGATAAAGGAAGTTGTGCCTCTATTGGCAGTGTTGCCAACCACTTAGGGCCTGATGTCGCCCTTTTTTACATCTTAAGTAGCCTAATGTAGCCGAATTTCAACTTCTGTAGCCCAAAAAAGTAGCCCAAACCAAACGCCAAATTTTCGCTAAAATAAAATAAAACGTAGTATAAATCAATTTATTTATTCATACCTGCTTTAACCTATCGTAATATTATGAACAAGATACAATTTCAAAAACTAAAACCAGACTACCGCAATAACTACACGACATAAAATAAAACTAAAAACAATTTTGAAAAATGTACAATAATCGCCCTTATGTAGGAGAAGTCTTATCATAGGGTCATGGCAACTTCAATTTTATTCATAATATAAGTACCTATATAGTAAGTAAGTAATGTTTATTTATTCTCAAGAAAAAATACAAAAATAACACCAATAAAATTATGTTCTTAAAAGTAGGTAGGTACTTATTATACACTTTAAGGTTTTAAACTGTTATGTTAAGATAACATAAGATAAGGCGTTGTTGTGCCTTTTTATTTTATAATAGGTAGGTAGGTAGTAATTATTATTTTTATTTTTATTTATACACATTTTAGGTTAATAATAAAGTGTTGTTTGGAATAACTTTGATCGCCACACTAGGATTCCCTGTGTTGTGAAGATCAAAAACTGTTTGTGATATAATAATGTTGTAGTTCTGAGTGGTGCTGTGCAGTGTTCGGTTTGCGTAAAAATAAATCAGGTTGTTGGTAGGTAAGTAGATATGTAGGTATAGTTTTATAGTTAGGTCGGTATGTTATTACACCAGTTGACTAGCCTAGTTGTTAAATTTAATTAGAAGGTAAGCACCTACATAAGTATATGTCGATTTGATAGGTAAAAGAATTTACACATGTTATAATTTGATAGTAAGTAAAGTTAAGCTATAAGTTTGACATAAGTTAGTTTTTTAGTTACATAGCACAACATAGTTGAATTGACAACTGATAGTTACTTTAACATAGGTAGGTACTAATTAGATGATAGATTTCGAATTTTGTCACGTGTGAATATATGTTGTATGTTAATATATTGTAGGTATGTTTTAGTATGTTTAAATTTTCAATAGTAAGATACATAATATCGCAAATTTTAGTTTTTATTGTAAGCCAATAGTATAGTTATCTATTCTTGATTGAATATTAGTAGGAATGTATGTAAAAAATAAATAAAAACTTTGGTTACCTAGTGGTTGTAGGTAGATAATAATAAGTGTGCCTATACCTATATATGGACACAAGGAGGACACGAGTATCTAGATAGTGTTTGACTTATTTGTCAAACAGTAACACCATTTCGGTGTTGTTGTAGTCCTTTTTAAGTAGCCATGTTGTAAGAGCTTTTTTACAAAACCATTTTGAATGTGCAAAGAAACATAGACTTCTATTAAGTTTCGAGTATAAAAAAGGTCCTATCCAGGCGAAAAATCTACAGAAAAATTTAGTTTTTCTTATCGGGGGTTTCCAACGTATGTGGCGATAACTAATGATCATCTTCGAAGGGGCAACACTATGGAATCTTAAAATTACAGAGGTAATAAAAAGCTGTCTTATGGTAAGATGGCCAAATTCCTCATACAGCTTTATTGTAGGGTAGTAGAAGGATTTCCTATAGGCAACTTTTAAAACTGCTCTTTGGGCACGTTCCAATTTCAAAAGGTGAGTTTTGCAAGCGCCTCCCCATGCTACAATGCAATAGCTTGCAATAGATTGGCAGAGCGTTGAATACACGAGTCTGAGAATATCCGTGCTAGCAATCGCCCTAAGTCTTTTAAAGATATACATAAGCTTCCTAACTCTGCCTGTGAGTGAGTTAATTTGGTTCACCCAGGTGAGATGGTCATCAAGTATGATTCCAAGATATTTGAGGTTACTAACTTGTTTTAAACTAGGGCATCCACAATTTTCCAGGTTAATTCGTGGACATTTGTGAACAACCAAATGGAGTGGATGAGATGGTTTTGTCCGTTTCGAGATACTAAAAGGTATTAAATTAGTTTTGGCTGCATTTAGGGTTAACAAGTTCATCTGTAGCCACGTTCCAACTGTGTCCAAACCCTCTTGGCAGATCGATTCCACAGATTCCCAACTTTCACCGTAAAAAATGATTGCAGTATCGTCCGCAAAGGTGAAGACTTGTCCTTGGGTAATGCTTAGAGAACAAAGGTCATTGATATACACCAGGAATAGAGTTGGACCTAGGACACTACCCTGGGGCACACCAAAGTCCACCCCCAAGCATTCGCTGTGTAGCTCACCTACGCGAACGCGCTGTCTTCTGCCGCTTAGATATGAGGTAAACCACATCAGTGGGATTCCACGTATTCCTAGCTCCAATTTCCTAATCAGTATGTGCCGTGAGACCGTATCAAATGCCTTAGCAAGATCGAGGAAGATTCCTGCACATTTGAGTCCACTATCGAGCTTGCTGGCAACAAGGTCGCATAATAATGTCACGGCATCCTCAGTCGATCTGTTGGGACGAAAACCAAACTGCTGTGGAGACAAGAGGTTGTGAGCTTCTAGATAGTTCAACAACCGTTTGTTAACTAATTTTTCCAACAGTTTAGATAGGCAACTGAAGAGAGAGATCGGCCTGTAGTTGGATGGGACAGTAGGATCACCATCCTTCAGAATTGGGGTAACGTTAGCTAGTTTAAAGCTATTGGGAACTGTCCCGCTTTCTAGGCTTAAATTACATAAGAAAGTTATGGGACTAGCCAAGACATATTTGGCTTTTATAAGAATGATATTATTAATGTTGTCATGCCCTGAGGATGATTTCTTTTTGAGGGAACTTATTATTTGAATAATTTCTGTTTCATCAGTTGGCAAGAGAAAGAACGACTCGCAGGATACATGTAGTAAAGGGACTTTTTTAATATTATTTGCTAATTGAATTTCTGTCTTTTCTACAGTTTTTAATATTTCATTAGCTAGATTTTCACCTACGGTACAAAAATAGTGGTTTACTGAATTAAGTGATTTTAACGGACTGCTTTCTATTTTAGTCAAATCTGTGTTTAATGACTGTTTCGTACTTATGCCACATATTCGCTTAAGCGTTTGCCAAGTTTTTTTGCTATCCCCTCTGCTATTAATGATTTCATTACGCTCATAGTCATTTTTACGGTTTTGTATTATATTGTTACAGGTGTTGCGGTAGCTCTTGTATTTGATTACTAGGTCTGTATCATTAGGATTTTTTCGTGCATCTAAATTCCCACGCCACGCAATTCCACGCATAATTTGTCACGACGCTCAACACATTTCAACAGACCTGGAGACATCCAGGGTGTAATGCAGTCAAATCGTTTTCTTTGTTTTGAAGCCTTAGAGTGTTTAGAGATTAACAGGTTGACTATTTTGGTGAATTCATCGGTAGCAGTATTAATGTCCGTGTGTTTGTACAATTCAGCCCAATCTGCTTCCTGCAAGTCGGTTAATAGTCCATCGTAATCAACTTTTTTCAAATTCTTGTCACTCGGTATTGGTGTTAGAACCTTATCTACAGAGAACAAAACTGTGTCGTGGTCAGTTATGCCAGCCCTGCAAACAATAGCTGTACTAACTAATCTAGATTTAAGGAAAAAGTTATCTAAACAGTTCGGACCTCGAGTCGGGCAAGTGAAACCAGGTGCAAAGCCGTAGTGAGCCAGCAGGTTGAGGTAGTCATCCACCCGCGGATGTATAGAATCTGTTTTAATATCGATGTTAATATCCCCAGTAATACAACAATCTCCATGGCACGCGGCCATGGTTCTCTCTAATGAATCTAGAAAGACGCTCACATTACCATACGAGGGGGATCTGTACAGTGCAATTATTGTAAATGAATTTTCTATATCAATAATAAGACAATTAGCCTCATGGAACGGTGGCTCTGATATATTTATCTGTAGGCCTTGTTTGTAGAAAATTACTATGCCGTCGTTTTGATTAAGATAGTATTTAGAAAAATGACACTCATAATTATTTAGATTGGGGGGACTAAAAGAAATATCTAGCCAACATTCGGTCAATATAATCAGATCAGGAATGAAGTTAAGTCTTGTTATAAACAGCATAAAGTTATCGATATTTTTATTAATGCTTCTTATATTCTGCGAAACAACGGTCAGTTTTTTTGTAACATCGCCCAGGTACCGTAAGCATTGAGTTGGTGTTTCTAGTTGAAAGTTAGGTACTAGACAAATGTCATCCAGGTCTTGTGTTATTTGATTACAATCCATTTTGATTTATTATGAGAGCAAATGCATTATAATGTGTGATCATCAAAAGTGTGTCGTTCTTACATGCTGAGAGGCACATATTATATTTAAGTGTTTCTATGAAGCTAAACAAGGTTAGGAAATGTTTCAAAGTACGACTACTTCCATACGAATACACAAATCCATGTGCATGGGATATAATTAGAAGGATTAGGTACGATCTAATCACCGTTTGCTTACGAAAAATCATTATGATGCATACTGTTGAATAATTTATGACTACTCCACGTAACACATATTTATTAATAAATACGCATAGGAGAATTACAAAACGTTGCCACTCTAAATAGCTTCTATAACCCACTAACCGTTCGTATTTCATATTGGCTATATACGTGTGCCTAATAATAAAGGGTAGAAAAACAGGCATATAAATACGGATCAAGCTTTGACAAGATTCCGTTTCACTATTAGACGCGTAGGTACGATTATCCATCAACAAAATTATGAATGCATTGTCTATGTGTTGTATTTGTGAAACTGACTTAGAGTTGATCCGCAGAAATGAACTTTGTTCGTAAGAGACACAAGGCACAATGCTTGTCAGTTTCGAATGACTATACTTCTTGCATGACAGGTTACCCACACAGAAATAAACATATGAACGAGGATTGCAAGCTTTTATAGAATAACTTGATTTGTTGAGTTTCGTGCTAATAATATACGTAAACAATACTTGGTACAGGCGGTAGACTTGTTTTAGTAAATATGTTATATATCTAAGACGAAGTATGACAAATGACAGAGTATTTTGGCTAACAATGCAAATGATTTGAATAAAAGATTTTGCTATAACAAATGATGTGAAATGATGTATGTAAAACATGTTATTATGCGAATGAATGTAATGTGTGTATATTTGAGTGTTGATTATGTGACATTTTTGTGTTTTTATTAGGCTATACAATACAAAAACATAATCCAATGTACTGAAGCCAACTATACCTAAGTTGTATCCATAAATCACAATTAAGAGTCACTTATTATTTTTAAGTTCATCAATTTGAATTTCTGATTTTATGCAGATGTAGGGCTGCCCTTCAGATTTGCGCACGTAGATTCGCCCATTTGAAGTCCAACAGAATGCATAAGCTTGATTTTTAGCCAGTTCCCTGGCTAGGTAGTGAAGACGTCTCATTTTTGGAGTGAGGTGATCCGAGATGTAGATGGGGCTGTTGACATCATTCAGCCCTAGGGCTGATGCCTTCAATTGATCCCGCGGGTGTGATCGGTTGTATGACTTGATGTTGTTTAGGAAATCAGCCTCTAAAAAGGTGTTCGAAAATTCGGCAACAACTGTAGATACAACCTGGTCCCGTTTGCTAGGTAGTCGGTAGGCATCCCGTAAGTCAGCGGATTCACAATTTAGTTGAACAAACTTGAATGCATTTTGTATGAGCAGACTATATCTATAATTATTACTTGATATTGTCAATTTTTGGGTACCTACAGGTGTTGAAAATGCAGAATGTCGGTGGGAATTCCATGTTCAAAGACTTGCTGGTATTTTTTCCCATTCATCCCGATAATGCTTCACATATTTTCCATGTTTTCCCATGGTTTTATCACAGAAAAAATCCTTTGAAATTACTTTGCACATGCACACACGGGATAGTAGTTCAAAGCGAAAGTGACAAAAAGAAACGAATATTCCCGAACTATTAGTTTGAACTATGGGCAGTGGAATATGGATAATTGCGGTAGTTATTAACAGCAAAAGGAATTCATAATCACTTCATTGCATCTTTATATTGGTTACATAATAGCTAAGACAAATTCAGGGTACTCCCCGGAAACCACCGTAACTAACCAACGAGATATCAATGGGGTGACCATAATTCTTTATTAGTTTTACAGACCTTAGGGTGGCTATGATTTTTATCAAAAGCTTTAATTTTTGATTCGGCTAATTTAAATAGCTTGTCTCTGAAGTAGCCTAATAGGCGACCAGTCGCCTTTCAGATTTTTTCATCGCCGATTCTCATTCTGAGTAGCCTAAACGGCGACAAATCGCCTACGTTGGCCACACTGTCTATTGGCTGTGTTGCCAACCTTACGATTCCCGTGTCATAGATAGGATACGCCACAGAATTATGTGTGCAACAACCAAAGTTTTTAAAAAATGTTATTGCATTGAAATATATGTTGTGTGTGTGCAGTGTGAAAGTGCGGACGAAGCACGGGCGGGCCGCTAGTTTCAAATAAAAACCATGAAATTTAGCAACACTAGAAGATCGCGCTAGGCGCGCCTTAGTATCCTAATTGAATAAAAAACGCTAGTACTGGCGCGTTTTGCTCATAGTCGGCAGCATTGATTCGAACAACTTTTCAATAACTAGGGTTGGGATACTTCGAAATAATAAACGCAAATTAGGTACCTAAACCAGCATCATACCTACGTAACTACTTGCTAGGTTCCTAATAATTGCTGTGTTCCGGTTTGAAGGGTATGGGTACCGGTGAAATTATAGGCACATGAGATTTTTTCATCTGTGGCGGGCTGTGCAATGCCACAAAGGGCGCGTCCTAGGTGGACGTGACCTATGTGGCAATGCATTGTTACAGGCAGTGTTTCAGTATCGGCTTCTATCCTCAGCGGAGCGAATAGAATCCTGCGGAGACATCTGGTGGAAATTCTGATCTTAATGTTGAGTTCGTGGAGGATTGAAACGTTGGTGCGATGAGCCGTCCACGGGATTCGGAGCATTTTCCGCCAGCACCACATTTCAAATGCATCGATACCACTCGATACGCAATCGATCCGCCTTTTCAACGTCCAAGTCTCCGCCCCGTACTGAAAGATGGAGAAAACCAAGGTAGCGATCAGTTTAACTTATGTATTGATGGACATGCAGCTGCATAAGATATGCCAATCATTCTTCGCACGTCTGTTCACATGATCCATTGCTAGTAGGTAATAGTGGAGCCCAGGTAAATGAAACTGTCGACGAAATCTAGACTAATATTATTAAGTAGGTACCTATTATCTCTTATAACTTGTACGATTTACAAACATCCTCTAGATAAGAAAGAACGATTGAAAATAGTATATATTTCTTTTGTTATGTAGTCAATGTGAATACTGGGTCAAATTAGATTTGATTCAAAGGTTTTATGTATACCTATTCTCGATGCTTGCATGTATAACATTTACTTGCACGTGCACTTAGCATGACATTGGTTGAGTCGGTTTAGTGGTTTTCTGGTGGATTACGATCACGAGGCCGCATGTGCCACAAGGCCTGGTGGGTTCGTAAAAATAAAATTGGCAACACTGGCAGTACCTATGTTGAGCACAAACACAAAGGTGGATGCTGCTACCCATCTCTCTAAATACCTACATATCGATCTTCTCTACCTAACAATTTTGATACCTAGATACCAAGTAGTTAGATTAGGTTGGTCAGAAGCAGAGCTTTTTTTTTTAAAAAAGGTTTCGTCTGGGAAGCTCTGCCAGCATACCTACTTCTGCCGCAAAGCAGAAGTGCTCGCATTGCTGTGTTCCGGTTTGAAGGGTATTTGGGTGCTGGTGAAATTACAGGCGCATGAGACTTTTCATCTTTATGTCTCAGGGTGGCGGGCGCAGTGCAGTGCCACATAGGGCTCGTCCTAGGTGGACGTGACCTACTGCTACCTATCGGCATGGTGCACCTAATGACTACGTAGGTAGGTACCTAGGTACCTTTTTCTGATTAAAAAAATAATATTTTTTTTAATCAGATATCCAACGCCGAGATTCACATCCGCTCACTCAATCACATCCCTAGTTAAGTTATTTCAAATTACTAAACACAAAATAAAATGCATGGCGCCACTAGTTCGAGGCGCCATAATTTTTGTTTGAGTCTAAGTACCTAGGTACTATTTTAGTTGCGAAAATCTTATCTATTACATTTTTCCCTGTTAAACTCACTTAGTATTTTTTTTTGTTTTTTTTGTGATTAATAGATATGTAACAAGTCTAACAGACGTTAAAATTTAAATTTATCATCTAACTTGACTACACACATAGGAGTCATGACTTGTCCAGTTTTGTTGACCTCTAACCATGAACAATTTCGTTTAACTCATGGTTCAAGTAACACTGTATGGCGCAAACACGACGGAATACTATTGGCTATTCATGTTGTGTTATAGGTTATAGGTAATATAACCATTATGTAATGTACCTAATTACCCATCTACCTATTTATACATTGTTTTTAGAGTGAGTGCTGAGCGCGTATTATGTTTGACCTTGACTGACAACGACAACTTCACCTATATTATGTCTATTGAAGTATCTTTATTGTAGATAATAGAATATAATAGGTATAATTATTGTTGTTTGTAACAACACAGATAATAAACAAAATAAAACATGAAAATACACAAAATGGTATTTAGATTTGCTGTTACAAAAAGGTAGGTAAGTAATTAGGTATGCAAACTCAGCATAGGTATGCAGGTTGTAAACAACCTTTTTAGGGTTCGTCATGTCTGTCTGTATGTCTATCTGTCTGTCCGTGTATGTCACAGCCACTTTTTTCCGAAACTAGAAGAGCTATGCTGTTGAAACTGTGAACCGCATTAAGATTTTCACACAAAAATAGAATCAAAACAATAATTTTTTTGGGGTTCCCCATACTTAGAACTGAAACTCAAATTTTTTCACCAAACCCATATGTGTGGTGTTATCTATGGATAGGTCTTGAAAAATTATATTGAGGTTTGTAATATTGAATTTCAATCAGGTAATAATGCTGATTATCAGGGACACCATAGGTACTTCAACCAGGTTTCTGACCTAACTTGAAATCTTTCTGATATCTTTCTGGCAGGGTAACCGGGTTTAGAACCTCATAAATAGCATCAGTTTAACTACGATACCCCTAAACAAAAAAAAGCGGCCAAGTGCGAGTCGGACTCGCCCATGAAGGGTTCCGTAGCAGCAAGTAACATAATATAAAAGTTCTTGGTTGGATTACGATTTATGACGTATTCAAAAAACCTACTTACTAGATCTCGTTCAAACCAATTTTGGTTGGAAGTTTACATGGTAATGTACATCATATATTTTTTTTAGTTTTATCATTCTCTTATTTTAGAAGTTACGGGGGGGGGCACACTTTTTACCACTTTGGAAGTGTCTCTCGCGCAAACTATTCAGTTTAGAAAAAAAATATATTAAAAACCTCAACATCATTTTTGAAGACCTATCCATAAATACCCCACACGTATAGGTTAGATGAAAAAAAAAATTGAGTTTCATTTCTATGTATGGGGTAACCCCAAAAATAATTGTGTTTTTTAAATTTTTGTGTAAAAATCTTAATGCGGTTTACAGGATACATCTATCTACAAAGTTTAAACAGCTCTTATAGTTTCTGAAAAAAAAGGCTGTGGCATACACGGACAGACAGACAGACAGACAGACATGATGAATCCATAAGGGTTCCTTGTCTTTGACTATGGAACCCTAAAAACACTGTAAAAATGTGTGTGTTGCTAAACTGATGATATTTATGATATACTGGTGTCGATTCTGTGCAGCATTATCTAATTTTAAACCGCGTTAAAGTTGTCGCGCGCCCTTTCTAATAGACTGAAATAAAAGAGACCGCGATAAATTTAATGCGGTTTTAAATTAGAGAATGCTGCACAGAATCGACACCACTATTAATTTAAAACATGTCTGTTATGTCTCCCAGTTCTCCTGAACTCAACTTTCGCTATCTGAAGTGTTCATGTGCTGACAAAAAACAGCGCCGCCCTTAAAACAAGTGGACCCGTGGACCAGTGTGTTTCTGGCTTTAATTATTTCATGTATAATCTGTGGTGTCTAATCACAAAATGGGGTAGTACAAGTGGACCAGTGTGTTTCTGGCTTTAATTATTTCATCTATTATCTGTGGTGTCTAATCACAAAATGGGATAGTACAATTTTTACTCTGTAGTTCCATCTAAACGAAGCATAAGCATTCGACCAATCAGAAGCATGTACACCAATTCCGTGGCTGTGCATTCCCTGGCTGTACATTCCTGTGACGTACTGGGAATGCACAACCCCGGAATTGATGTACATTGATTTCAGTACTGTTTGGCATCGAATTCCCAGGTTGTGCATTCCCAGGCTGTGTAATCTCAGGCTGTACAGTCTCAGCACGTGTCAGGAGTGCACAGCCATGGATTTCGTGTCCATTTGTACATGAATTACTGGGCTGTGTTTTCCAGGGTCGTGAATTCCCAGGTCGTGCATTCCATGGTTGTACAATAAATTGTACATTGATCAACATTGTGCCAAAAAATTACTGTGGAACATTCATTAAAAAAAAAAAAGAGATAGCTTAACAAAAGCACAGAAAAGAAAGAGATATACAAATGACGCAACATATGTTCCTCAAAAGATACAAAAGTAACAAAACGTTAAAAAATAAACAAAGTTAGTAATTTACTCTATGGCTGACTATGACATTCCAGATATGAATTGATGTTGATGCATTACAATCATTACATACATTACATTTACATTTTACATTATGGATGTACATTGTACCTATGCATGATGCAATTAAATTAAGGTTATACGAAAAATTACGTTACTACCGGAATTTTACGTACAATACAAAAAGATCCTTGCCTTGAAGATTCACTCACTCAATGTTGCGTTAGTTTATTAGCCCTAGAGCGAGTTGTCGGGGCCGTCGCTAGCGCTACGGTAGCCGATCTGTTCGGCTCCACAGACACGGATGACCCGGGCGCGAGTCCTGGCTTCGTCGGTGGGAACTTCTGCTTGATTTCCTTCAGCTGGGCTTGCGATAAAAGACGATGCCTCGTCCCATCGGATGTCAGGAGATACACACTGCCTTCCTGCGACCAGCATTTATGAACGCCGTAGATTTTGCGAGCATCGTTGAAAATAGCTCTCCTAGGAGCCGTGAGATATTCGGCCACTGAAACCTCAGCACCCTTGAGCTCTTTCTTGCATTGCCAGATTCTGGCTCGGACATCGAGGCTCTGGAATCGGACCAGAATCGGCCTCTTTCCGGCTTTTGACTTGTCCTTTCCAAGACGATAACATAAACGGATGCTATCTGGGTTGAACTCTTTAATTTTGAGCTTACCAACAATGACACCAGACAAGATTGTTCTCAAATTCTCACCCTCAGTCTCTCTGACCCCTCGGAACAGAATAAATTTGCGTCTGCTCCTGTTTTCCATTTCGTCCACAGCAGATGTGACATGGCTTACTTGAGTGCGGATCAGATCTATGGCAAGCTTCATGTAATCCTTGAATTGTTTAAAATCAGCTGCCAGCTGCTCTAGAGAAGGATTTGATGTTGATGATGCGCTGCTCAGCCGGCCTTCGAAGGATGCTGCACAACTCTCCAACTTGGCATCAAGCTCCATGATGGCTGCCAAGGGATCATTGAAGTAGATAGTGGGCATTTTCTTGTCCGTTGACATGATGAATCACAGGAAGTTGAAGTGAATAGAAAAATTAATGTGGCAGTGTATGTGACAAAAATAACAGCTGAGTTATATCATACCCTGTGGTTTGCTGCTGCTGTTATCAGGTGTCCTTGTGCAGTAGGCAGTGTAGGGTGGAATTATACTGGATATAACTCAAATTGATGCTTGTAAGTATTTTTATTATTAAATATATAAGACGAAAATTTATGAGTTGTTATTTTCGCAACTACCCTCAAATATATCAATAATAATATAATATAAGTGTGATTATGATGCACATAATGATTTTGATTATTTTTTAATCATTTTGTTTGTTTATTTTATTATTAATTCTACCTCCATTTGAATATTTAAATTGTGATCATTTTTATTTCTCATTTTATGTTGAAGATTATTTTAATGGATTTCGTATCTAAAGTATAACTTAAGCCTTAATTTAAGTCATTCTATTTATTCCGAATTAATCACAAACTATAAAAAATGCATTATATACTTTTTCATATCACCCGGCGGAGAGTATTGGTACGCCATAACACAGGTAATCCTAGTTTGGGTACCAATGCTGGCAAACTATGAATTACCTACTATAAGATAATTTTAAGAGCAGCCAATTCCAGTACTTTCGATAAAAACGCTTGTGCTCAGCTCGTACGTGATTATGAAGTTGTAACAATATTTTCGTCAGATGTTTTGTTTAAATATGTGTCTTGAAGAATATATCTAGATACGTGGAGACACTTTTTTTTTTCTTTTACCACTTAATTCTGTATAAGCCTTCAAAAATCAGTTTATCTGCACAATGTTACCTGAACTTTGGATGTTCATAATGTACTTATAAACGGTAAAAGTAAAAAAAGGGCTTCCTGGGTATCTCGGGGTATTTTGGGGTAAATTACAAGCATTTTGTTCTCAAAAGACTTTCTCAAAAAACCGTACATGCTGGAACAAGTTTTAGAATATTTTGCGCGTTTATTGCCGTTTCGCAAGTAAGTAGCGGAATTTTCCGAATTACAACCAAAGGATCTGGCACTAGCTTTCATTTTATACAGTGCCGCTCTTTCAAAAATTGAATTGTACACAAGAACCTACAAGATTTTAGTTCAAATCAAAAGGGGGCCCCTTAATATAACTTTATGTTTGTATACTGATTTTTGTAATGTTTGTTGATTTAAATCAATTTCAATTTCAATTTCAATAATGCATCTGTATTCATCCCAGGAATTCATCCCACAAGCTAAAAGTAATAATTATTATTCCGGATTCTGACCTCAACGGAGATGACAATAGAGTTAAATAGTTTTTTTTTAAGACGTGCCGTTTTATGAATCTTTAATTTTAAGGAAGAGCCGTTTTGAGAAAGGGACATTTTGAGAAAGGGCCATTTTGAGAAAGGGACATTTTAAGAAAGGGCCGTTTTGAGAAAGGGGCATTTTAAGAAAAGGCCGTTTTAAGAAAGGGACATTTCGAGAACGGGCCGTTTTGAGCATGCGGGACATTTTGCGAAAGGGACGTTCCCGTCCGAATCCTTATTTTTGACGGCTACAATTATAATTATTTTGATATTTACTTTTATGTACAGTGGCGGAATGAAAACGTTCGTCAGTTTTCAAAGGAATCCCCTTAGCTTGTCGCGAGCACATATTACCTTTTCCAACTATTCTACGTAGCAGACTGCTTTATAGAAAACCATAATTTAAATGTTTATTATAAAGATCAAAATCGCACACCTTTGATCAGTTGCTTGTTTAACTTTGGAACGACTTTTTTAGGGTCCCGTACCCAAAGGGGCCAAACGAAGCCCTATTGCCCTCGCTCATCCGTCTGTCCGTCTCTCTATCACACGAGTCTATAGCGGCTAAACCATTGAAGTATTCATATTTGTACTATTTATGTATATTACTGACCCAAATCCAAAAATAATAACCTAAAATTATTTTGAAGTATGGTTCCCGTACAAGTTAAAGTGGGGAGGGAAAAATAAATCTGTCGTACCCTAGCATGTGGAGTATAATTTTAGAGATTATTAAGTAGAATAAGACTGTATTTTTGTTAATAAGTTCAATTTAATTTCCATTTAACCCAGGAACTATTTTTTTTTTTTAATATTCTACATACTTATTATGAATATTTTACCAAAATATTATAATATTTTAGAAACTAGAAACATTTTGAGAATTTTCTCATATTTCTATTACAAACAGATTTAATTTTGCGTGTGGATTAACTAAACTTAGGCAATTTATAACTTCTACATTTGTTACGGATCCACGAATTATATAATTATACAACGGAAACCTGAATGCGCGAGGTCCGATGCGTAGGGTGGGTGTGGCACGAATGAGCCACCTAAATTTTAAGGACAAATTATTTCGCTCCTATTCGTTTAAAACCTATGTTTTATACGTCAAATTGTTGGTAATTTATTTGACTTTACGATTGCATTTAAGATTTTTATTATAGTGACATTGGTTTTTAGAAAAAAGTTTTTGAATAAAAAATGGAAAATGGCTCACTGTGTACATCCCGGGGTACACAATGAACATAGGGGGTGGTATTCAATAAACCAGAGGGTACTCAGTGAATCACGTGTGTTAAAATTGATGTTAGGATTAATAGCCGGAGCTGGGAATAATGGAACAACAAAAAAAAACTACTTCATTGTGCTTGAACTTTAATTTTATTAAAAAATCTGAGGTAGGGACATAATTTTCGAAACTTCTAAAAGAAAACAAAAATACTCTTCCGAAATAAAATAAACAAAACTTACTTCTACATTATTAAACTAATCAACGTCACACAACCAAGTAATTATTTATCAGATTTTTCAAGTAGGTATTATTAAGTTCGACATAAACACTTCTAAAAGAAAACAAAAATACACTTCCGAAATAAAATAAACAAAACTTACTTCTACATTATTAAACTAATCAACGTCACACAACCAAGTAATTATTTATCAGACTTTTCAAGTAGGTATTATTAAGTTCGACATAAACACTTCTAAAAGAAAACAAAAATACACTTCCGAAATAAAATAAACAAAACTTACTTCTACATTATTAAACTAATCAACGTCACACAACCAAGTAATTATTTATCAGACTTTTCAAGTAGGTATTATTAAGTTCGACATAAACACTTCTAAAAGAAAACAAAAATACACTTCCGAAATAAAATAAACAAAACTTACTTCTACATTATTAAACTAATCAACGTCACACAACCAAGTAATTATTTATCAGACTTTTCAAGTAGGTATTATTAAGTTCGACATAAACACTTCTAAAAGAAAACAAAAATACACTTCCGAAATAAAATAAACAAAACTTACTTCTAAATTATTAAACTAATCAACGTCACACAACCAAGTAATTATTTATCAGACTTTTCAAGTAGGTATTATTAAGTTCGACATAAACACTTCTAAAAGAAAACAAAAATACACTTCCGAAATAAAATAAACAAAACTTACTTCTAAATTATTAAACTAATCAACGTCACACAACCAAGTAATTATTTATCAGACTTTTCAAGTAGGTATTATTAAGTTCGACATAAACACTTCTAAAAGAAAACAAAAATACACTTCCGAAATAAAATAAACAAAACTTACTTCTAAATTATTAAACTAATCAACGTCACACAACCAAGTAATTATTTATCAGACTTTTCAAGTAGGTAGTAAGCACTTTTCAACGTGCAGGTCTATAGCTCGTTTCATATCTTCTTTAGAAGTTGACCCTTTTTTTCTCAATTCCCTTCCCTTTGAATTTCGTCCCATTCTGAAATTTATAAAAAAAACACTATTTCAAATCAATAATTTTATTAATCGTCATTTCTATTAATCGTCATCTTAAATCAAGCCAAAAGTACACAATGAACCATGATTCACTGTGTACACAGACAAAATGGCTCACTGTGTGCCACACCTGTTCCACAAACTTGTAGGTTATATAGCTTCCAACAAGAAGCACCGAATCAATTGTGAATAATACTCAAAAAATGCAATTTAAAAGTTATAAACAATAATCATATTCATTACTTAGCAAGTATCTTACAATTAAAGTAGGAAGAAAAATTAACTCACCTTTTTTTTTAACTTTTTGTCCCTTGGAAATTGAAAATGCTCCGCACGCGCGCGTGTTCAACGGCAGCTCGCCGGCGACTGGGGAGGGGTAATTGAAGCGGGGGCTACGTGTATTCTTGCGAGTTGCACGAACTGGCAACGCCTCGTTTTCAAGTTACCATGGGTGGGTCATTGTGTGCACATGGCTCATTGTTGGCATCCCTACCCTACTTGGCCAGTTTTTTTTTGAGTTAGCTAGAAATTTTGACATTTTATTCGTAGACTATCAGTCATTCAATCGCTGCTAATATCCGTTGTCATGGTAACTGAAGGTTATTTTCGTAATATTGACAATACTGTGTCGGTAAAACAGTACCAATGCAATACTATGTCGGTAAAGCAGTACCTATGCTTTTTGCATTGAACAACCAAAAATAGGCCCTAAGGTGACGAACATTTTAATTCCACCACTGTACCTACCTACCTACACGCTCAACAAACATTATTACGTTAACGCCCGAATACTGAAACGCTACTCATCTGATCAAATTAGCTAAAGGCTATTTAATTATGACGTACACTTAAATATAAGTGGCATACTCAACTGCCTTTTAGTAGCATTGAGACCATGATTCGCTGAGAGCCCGTTAAATTTTCTTTATATGGCAATATTATTTCAAAAAGTTTGTTCCCTATTACATTTCTTGTTATTTTGGACTGAGAGTTTCGTTTTACGCAGTGAACATGATAATTTTTAACAAAATGTATCTACTAAGTGGTAACGAAACGTAAAATGTGTCTTGTCATTGTCAGTCAAGAAAAGCAAAGTTTGTTTTGTTGTGAAAATTATCTCAAACAAAATGAGTGCTTCGTACGTTCATTTCATTATTTTCTGAAAATATGAATGAGATAACTAATAAAAAGAAGAGAGATTATTGGGGTGTAATTAATACCCTCAGAAAAAGAAATACTTGTAGATATTGTAAAAGGGTAAGAATTCGCAAAGACAAAAATTGGAATGAGAGCTACTAAAACTTAGAATTAATAGAATGCTTCAAAGAAAATAAATGTTAGCTGATAATATACAGTTGTTTGATTTGAACAGTTACCATTTATTTAGGAATAAATAATACCAAGTTATAGGCTGTAAAATATGTATTTATTATAGTGTTTCGGATACCCGGGCACCCGGGCTGGTCGCTAGTTACATAGACGTATAAATAATACCTACCAGGTGACTTGATTTTTATATGAGTGCAGCCCACAGCACCAATTATTCTAGGCATCCCAGCATTTCCATAAAACTCATGAGCGATAGTTGCTCACTGGTGGTAGGCATTTTTATGTAGGTTCCCTTTAACTTTGCTATTTCTGTTGCCACTCTATGGACAATAAGGTGAACTGTTGGTTGTTCTACAGTAGTAGTAGAGCTTTTTTGTGAAAGAGTTAGTCCAAGTTACACCGTACCTATTTCTGCCGCAAAGGAGTAGCAATGCGAGCAGCATTGCTGTGTTCTGGTTTCAAGGGAATGGTTGCCGGTGAAATTACTGGCACATGAGACTTTACATCTTTATGTCTCAGGGTGGCGGGCGCAGTGCAATGCCACATAGGGTGCGTCCTACGTGGACGTGACCTATGTGATAGGTAATGCACTGTTCATAGGCAGACGGTACCGCTTAACATCAGGTGGGCCATCAGCTTGATCCGTCATACAAAGTAGAATAAAAAAAAAACATGTAAAATGTCTCCAATGACCCTCTGGTAACTGCCGGTAGCAAAAAACCGAAGCGCTATCAATAATTGGTCCACTGCTTGTATCGCCTGATATCGCCTGGTCAGGGGCTGAATATGTTCCCCAAACAGAGAACACAAATTCAGCATAGTTTGTTTATCGAGGCGGATCCTTATTTTAAACCGCAGGTCGTCATATTTTGCAAAGGCATCTAGCTTATCTTCGTTTCGCCGCCCGGTGGAAACCACTTCTTCGTCAGACAATGAGGATAGCGAAGATACCGACATTTTTAGTGCAAAATAAAGATGCACCTACGTTGTTAGGTTAGGATTTTAGGAGAGGTCGTGAGTACTCTTATATTTGATGGCTACTTATAGAATTTGAGGCGTACTTACGCAGCTGTCAAATGCTAATCATCCTTTGAGAATACCGTTTTGAACATAAGTGGCGATTACAATCATACTCAAATCTGTCATGTTTAATTTTTAAGTGATGATCAAATTGACGTTTCAGTATACGAATTTTTAGGATAACGGCGTCTCAAACAGATGAGACGATCTCAATTATTTAAGTAGCGTTTCAGTATTCGGGCGTAAGTCTTCTAGTTTCTCATTTAAGTGAAATTGTATTTCTTATGAGGAAATAAATATCTAAAACCCGAATCACGCGCAAGATTTATCTCGCACATATCTCTCGCACACATTCCTCGCACACATCTCTCGCACACATTCCTCGCACACATCCCTCGCACACATTTCCCACGTTTGAGCATACAAATGTTTTCAATAATCTTAATATGTATACCTTTAAAGTATTTGAGTTATGGTGGCCAAGAAATGCTCGGTGACCAAGAGGCCGATGGTCGGAAGTTGGGCGAGAATGGATGAGAACAGGACCAGAGAGAGTGGCGTATTAGAGAGGAGACTTATACCCAGCAGTGGGTACACACAGACTAAATAGATAGATAGATTTGAGTTTTAAAATTTTACGCTACCTCTAACAAGGCTCCGCTTAAACTACCAACTTATTTCGTAGTTACCTACTTGGTTGGCGGTTTCATTCTGACACGTCAGTACCTACGTAGTAGGTACTATAATTTAGATTGTAGGGTATTTGTACCGTATATGTTTACATTGTTGTTATAATTAAGCTTATAGGTACTTACGAATGTTAAAGACATTCTGAGCGATATTGCTCCCAGACATCTTGCCAGTGGCGACGGTCCCGATGAAACTCAGGATCGACAGTACCAGGAACACCATGCCTTAGATGAGGTAAGCCTTCACATGGCCGGGCTTATTCTGAAAAAACAAAACAATTTGAATTATTAATCTGGGTGTTGCACTCTTCTGCGTTTCAACTAAGATGTGCGAGGTAGATGAGCGGTGCGATGATGCGTAGCGAGGCTGTGGAACGATGCGAATGCGAGTGCTTCCACCAGAGATGTGATAGGCAGATGAGCGGTGCGAGGATGTGAAGCGGGCTCTTTTCAGATGCCAGCGAATACTCCAAACGTGAAAGCTCGTGTCCGTCCTTTGCACATATCCCTCGCACACGTCTCTCGCACACATTCCTAGCACACATCCCTCGCACACATCTCTCTCGTTTTGTACGTATAAAAACCTCGCTCTGCTAAGCCGTTTCCACCAGAGCTGCGCTGAGCGAGGCTAGGTAAATGAAGTGATTCTGTTGGTTCTTAACAACACATCTCTCGCTACACATCCTCGCTCATCTCTGGGTGGAAACGTAGCCATACTATTAGTTTGAATTCACATTGCTGCGGATGAGCATATACACATTGTATTTTGAACTTTATTCCTCTTTTATTACCAACTCCTTTTATGCCTACCCTCCTTTTTAGTAGTAGTAGAGCTTTTTTGTGAAAGAGTTCGTCCGGCGAAGTACCTAGGTACTACTACCATACCTATTTCTGCCGCAAAGCAGTAGTGCTCGCATTGCTGTGTTCCGGTTTGAAGGGTAAGGGTGCCGGTGATATTACAGGCACATGAGACTTTTTCATCTTTATGTCTCAGGGTGGCAGGCGCAGTGCAATGCTACATAGGGTGCGTCCTAGGTGGACGTGACCTATGAGGTAATTCACTGTTCATAGGCAGAGGATACTGCTTAATATCAGGTGGGCCATATGCTTGTTCCGTCATGCAAGTAGTAAAAAAAAATGTACCTTATGTAAGCCGACCAGCAGAACAATGATGAAGGTAAGGAGGAAGGCCACGATGAGGAGGAGGATGCCAGACGCGATCAGCACCACGACTCCACCCTCTTGATTGTCAGCGTCATGACTATCAGCCGCAACGCAACCATGCCCCCGAGGGCCAGGCCGGCGATACATCCGATCGCTAGAATGAGGTAGCCAATCTGGAAATACAGGCAGAAATGTTTTTAAGACGATATTTGACAGTACAATTTTGGAGTCGTTGCGTTACATGCTTACTCAGTAACATTAAAGGTTACAAACTTGATGTTAAGGTGGTTGCTTTCGCTTGTGGTGCGAAATTCAATTTTTTTCGTGTTTTTTGCTTATCACATCTCATCAACACTCCTTCAGATAGCGAAAACTATGTTGCCGGTAATTACATATAATACACTGAATACGGTGATACTTTAGATTAAAACTTGTGTGTTAGGTTATGACCTAACACACAAGGTTTAATTTAAAGTATCACATAAATTTCATTAGTTTGGATACGATTGTGCTTCAATGGTTTTTAAAGTGTTTTTTTGTTTCAAGCACAATCGTAGCAAACTAATGATATTTATGTGATACTTTGAATTAAAACTTGTGTGTTAGGTCATTATATTACCGACAACATAGTTTTCGCTATCTGAAGGAGTTTTGATAAGCTGGGATGAGCAAAAAACACGAAAAAAATTGAATTTTGCGCCACAAACGAAAGCAACCCTAATACAGTAATTACTTGAGGTTTTTTATTATGCTATTTGAATTACGGAACAAGCAGATTACCAATATATACCAGAGTACTCTGTGCAGATGACCCACTTGATGAATAAATCATAGACAAGAAACAGGATTGGTGAAACTTTTCTCGAAAGCTTTATTTTTTGAAATTGGCTGTCCTAAAACCCGTTATAAGTCCCTCCTTCGATTAGAGACAATATTAAAAGGTATCCGATGTTGAAATATCTGCAATCATTGGCGCGATAACGTTATTTTGTTGCTACCAGTTTCAATCAGGAGTTTTCCTAGTGTCATTTTAGCTTTGTTTATTTCTCGCTTAGCCCGTTTTAGTCATAGATCTAGTATGTACGCGAAAATTCTACGTCTATGGTTTTAGTAACATTCAATATTTAAAAGTAGTAGGTACGTAACTATCACAAAGATATTAATTATTACATAATTTTACAGGATTTTGTACTTTTTAAACTATTTACGCTGGCTGAAAGAAGATATCCATAACCACGAAAAAAAAAAGTAGGTTTCTTACATTGTATTTACGCGAGTGCCATCTCTTGACGATGAAAGAACTCAACTGACAAAACTCATTGGAAACTCTTTCGTTTGAAATCTCATTTTTGCGATAGGTCACAGAATAGGTGTATAGATAGGTACACTCATGGACATAGTTCATGGGTACACTATTATAATTTACGCATTCTAGTTGCAATCTAGCTAGGTAGGCATAACATGTAGGTACACAGTTACAAAATGCCAATTAACAAATTGGCAAATCGAAGCGTCCTTTCGGTTAGGAACAAATTAAAACCGACAATTTCAAAAACCTGTAAAATAGAGTTGTCGAATATTTGTCATTGTTGACCTCTCTAGTAGCCGCTGAGATGCGAGAGGTTGCAGGTTCGATTCCCGCTGCGTGACATATATGTATCCTATACCAATATTTGTTGCGGGACCGGGTGTTTTAACGTACCTACCTACCATTGTAGGTAGGTACCTACTATACTCGTATTTCCTGGTACCCACGCAGGACACAGGGAATCCTAGTGTGGGATCAGGACTGTGTGACTATTAGGTACTTATGTTATGTAGGTAATTGTCTGTTAGGTTGTAACGAGCCCCGCAGACGTCCGGACCCGACGACAGCCACCAAGCGACTAACACACACATGGACATCGACGCAGCGTGGCCCCGCCTCCGCGCGCATCCAGACGCGCACACACACTACCGCGCCGGGCGTTAGGATATAAGGCAGCGCAGTCAGTAGCTCTGGGCACTCGCGGGCTAGCTCCGAAGCTGAGAGGTTCTCTGGCGCGGCCTCATGGTTACCCTGGTCGTGCGGCGAATCTTGAGAGCGAACCGAGCGACCCCACGCGGTGTCACTGCCCCTCATCCCGGGTATTCGCGGCCTGGTTTACCGGGTCGCTGGATATCTGGTTAGGGTATTAGGGCAAGGGGAGACGCGGCCTCATGGTTACCCTGGTCGTGTTTCCCTGGCTGATAGTTTGGAAGATCCGGCGGGTGGGATCACCGTGTTCCTACTCGTGGGGTCGTTCGTCCGAGTTCATTCTCCGTGGTCCCATGGTTTGGACCTGATCGTGGAGAGTGTTCTCCGCAGTAGTTCTCACAGTCTCCATTGCAGCGTCCCGCACCGATTGGCTAAACCAAGAGGTCGCGGGCCTGCTAGGTAGCTAGATTACTAACCCGAAGGGGGTTACGTCCAACCTCAAACACAGGTTGGGAGTAACTTACCTTCCCCGTCACAGACCGTTGGTCTCTGGGTAGCCCGCGCACCCAAGTCCGCGGTACCGAGTAAGCCGTAGATTAAGTAGTCTGTAAGAGTGTGACTTTACTCCCTAGGATATCAAAGGAGATTGCATTGTATGGTATTCAGTAAGCAAATAAACCTTAACTTATGTTAGACTGAGAGTATCATTCCAGCGAGTCCCCTATCCCGTCCAGTAAACCCGATATTAAATATCAACAGAACGCCGTGGCAAGGCTGCCCCCAGGCACTCCGTTATATTTTGGCGCCCAACTAAATAACTCACATCCCGAGGGGACTCTCAGCATTACAAGTACAGGGATAAACAAATGTCCACTTCATGGATCTACAAGCTCAGTAAAGAAGAATTAACAGAAGAGTCAAGAAACAGAGGATTACCAACTCAAGATCATACAGTAGAGAGCTTAAGAAGAAGCCTGTCCGATTATATAAAAAGTGAAGAAGTAAAAATAAAAGAAAAGGCGAAAACGCCTGACCAGACCACTATGTCAGTGGATGAAAAAGACCAGAACTCAACGGAAGATAGCATGGCTAACATTAATACTGATCAAAAAGTGAAGAAAATGTTGCAAGCGGTAAAAAGCTTAAATGTCAGCTTCGATACCAAAGATGATTCCATAGAGTTCTTAGAAAGGCTAAAGGAAGTAGCACAGATATGTGATGAGGACGCTAACCATCTAGTGCAAGTGCTACCATTCTGCTTAAAAGGAAACGCGTTATTATGGTATCGAAATAACAATAACGCATGGAATACATGGGAAGAATTCATAGAAGACTTCAAATTATACTTCATTCCTAAGAATTACGAAGAAAATCTAATAGGAAAAATAATAGCGAAGAAACAAACCTTCCGAGAAACCTTCATAGAATATCTGACTGGAATACACACATTAATCCGTAGATACGGAAAAATTACAGAAACCGATAAATTACAGAGAATTTACGAAAACATGAACCCAAAGTACAAGTTTTACATTAAAAGGCAGGAATTTACCTCATTAAAGGAACTTATACTTCTTGCCGCAGAATATGAACAAATATCAAGAGAAGTTCAACCAGGAACATCAAGCAAGCAACATGCAAAAAGAAATGAGGAAGCAGGAAATCCAGAAAGTAAACAGAAGTACATGAGAAACTATGACCCAGAAAAGTGCTGCTGGAACTGCGGAAAAGCAGGACATTCAAGTAAAGAATGCAGAAGCAACAGAATAATATTTTGCTGTAAGTGTGGCGAAATTGGGAAAATGAGCAGAGACTGCTGCAGACCGAACTCAAACAGAAAACCAATAAAAGCATCAACAGCGAATGAAGAAACAAGTAAAGACAACAGAATATTCATGGAAATAAAGATCGAAGGAAATCCATACAAAGCAATAATGGATACAGGATCGACAAGGTCGTACATAACCAGCAATATCTACTACCACTGCGTTAATGCGACAACAAGGGTAAAAACAGAGAACAGGGAAATAACAATGGCCGACGGTTAGATAACCGGCATCAATAAGGCATTAAACCTGAACATAGAAATGAAAGAAGCGAAAATCAAGCGTATAATGTACCTATTACCAGGAGCACCAGAAGCAATAATTGGTATGGACATACTTAGAGAAATGGGAATAGAAATCAAATGGGAAGGGAACACAAACAAAGCACAAACAGTGAAACAAAAATATTACCCACGCAACCCAATAGAATGCAAGCAGAATGTCATGGCCGATGAACTGTCTAGAAACCCAGTATGCACAGCTAGATCAGAAGAAGCAGATTGGTATGAAAAGAAATTAAGAGAAGTTAACAGAAACCCAGAGGAAAATGAAGACTACCAGATAAAGGAAAATAAACTATATAAGAAAATACAAAATGCAGCATACGGCGTTAAACAGAACCCAGACTCAGAATGGAAGCTGTGCGCACCAAAAACAGAAAGAGATACAATACTAAGAGAAAACCATGATGAACCTAACGCTGGACATCTGGGAACATCGAAAACCCTGACCAGAGTAGCCCAGAGATATTACTGGCCAGGAATGTTCAGAGACGTGGCAAAATACGTAAACAAATGCATCACATGCCAAAAACACAAACCTTCACAAGAAAAGAGAAAAGGCTTGATGCACATACGAAACGCCGAAGAACCATGGGAAATAGTCTCGACAGAGTTAATTGGACCTTTACCCCGGTCATCGCAAGGTTATAACTGGATAATAGTGTTCCAGGATAAGTTCTCAAAATGGATGGAGATACGACCACTTCGAACAGCAACGACAAAGACTGTCTTGAAAGCAATGAAAGAGTGCATCATAATGCGCTATGGCTGCCCAAAGACCTTATTAACAGATAATGGTAAACAGTTTACAAGTAAACAGTTCAAGAACGAATTACAGGAATACAGAATAGATCATCGCCTCGAGGATGTCAATAGGACACTAGAAACAATGATCGCCACCTACGTATCAAACAATCATAAGAAATGGGACGTGTATTTATCGGAGCTCAACTTTGCAATTAACACATCAAGACAAGAATCCACAAGATACACCCCCGCATTCTTACTATTTGGACGTGAACTAAGAATTCCTGGTGACCGGAACAGATTCCCTACACCTTCCATAAAAGAGAAACAAAAAACCGAGGAACTATACGAGTTAGTAAGAATCGATCAGAACAAGGCCCATCATCAGAATCATAAGAACAGAACCCATCAAAAACACCATTACGATAAACAAAGAAGAGAATGGAAACCACAGATAAGCAATCTGGTGCTTAAAAGAGACTTTCCACTATCCGACAGCAATAATTTATGTGCGAAATTATCACCAAACCGACCAGTACCGATTCAGATTCGTCCAGAAAAGCGATTCAGAGATACGGATTCAAGACCGTATAAAATAATGAAACAAAAATCATCCGTGTTATTAATTAGTAGTAATTTTATTTGTGATACCACAAGCAGTACTAAACCGGCGACTTTTACAGGTAAAAGTCTTCAGAGGGGGGAGGAGTGTAACGAGCCCCGCAGACGTCCGGACCCGACGACAGCCACCAAGCGACTAACACACACATGGACATCGACGCAGCGTGGCCCCGCCTCCGCGCGCATCCAGACGCGCACACACACTACCGCGCCGGGCGTTAGGATATAAGGCAGCGCAGTCAGTAGCTCTGGGCACTCGCGGGCTAGCTCCGAAGCTGAGAGGTTCTCTGGCGCGGCCTCATGGTTACCCTGGTCGTGCGGCGAATCTTGAGAGCGAACCGAGCGACCCCACGCGGTGTCACTGCCCCTCATCCCGGGTATTCGCGGCCTGGTTTACCGGGTCGCTGGATATCTGGTTAGGGTATTAGGGCAAGGGGAGACGCGGCCTCATGGTTACCCTGGTCGTGTTTCCCTGGCTGATAGTTTGGAAGATCCGGCGGGTGGGATCACCGTGTTCCTACTCGTGGGGTCTCCGCGGTCCCATGGTTTGGACCTGATCGTGGAGAGTGTTCTCCGCAGTAGTTCTCACAGTCTCCATTGCAGCGTCCCGCACCGATTGGCTAAACCAAGAGGTCGCGGGCCTGCTAGGTAGCTAGATTACTAACCCGAAGGGGGTTACGTCCAACCTCAAACACAGGTTGGGAGTAACTTACCTTCCCCGTCACAGACCGTTGGTCTCTGGGTAGCCCGCGCACACAAGTCCGCGGTACCGAGTAAGCCGTAGATTAAGTAGTCTGTAAGAGTGTGACTTTACTCCCTAGGATATCAAAGGAGATTGCATTGTATGGTATTCAGTAAGCAAATAAACCTTAACTTATGTTAGACTGAGAGTATCATTCCAGCGAGTCCCCTATCCCGTCCAGTAAACCCGATATTAAATATCAACAGAACGCCGTGGCAAGGCTGCCCCCAGGCACTCCGTTATAAGGTATCAGCCTTAGCATATTTATTCTGTGGTCTTAGTAAGTAGGTAAGACCCATCTTACCAATGACAGGTACCCGATGATGAAGCACCCTGTCTTCAGTTCAATGCAACCACAGCACTTGTCGAACACGAAAGCTCCCATGTTGCTTCTGTAAATAAATTATAGACAATATCAATAATCTGTAAGAACCAAGCCTGTCGTCAGTACCTACTACTCATTAGTTTATTTATGACCAACGACTTACCTACGGCTTGGTTTTCTAAAACAATACTAAGCAAATTAATTTGATCGCATCCTCCGTCATCTCCCATACTTCGGGATGGGCAGCAGCATCCACCTCAATAGGTAGGTACCTACCTACCTACCTACTCAAAATAAATTCAAAACTCCTCCATTGCATTCTATTATTATACCTATTCCTATTCTATTAAGTATATGCTGGTCCTAAGATAAAATAATCTTATATATTTTTTTCATCCTCTTGTACCATATTTTATGCAATAAATTATTATTTTATTATTTCATTAACTTCACCATATTAGAGCCATCTAGTAGGTAGGTACCTAAGTCCAATGTGGTGTATGGCTGTTGACCATGGTTAACAAGCTAGTCCAACATATTGTAACTAGGTAGCGCTGGTCTTGAACTACCTACCTAAATAAGAAATCGTAGGATATGGTCCTCTTTTTGACTGTTCTGTCTGAATACACCTCCACGTATAGCATTATTTTATCTGTGCCTGCACATTATACCTAATCAATTTACTGCTATAGCCTCACAGAGTACTTTGGTATATACTGTATAGCCTCCACTCATAAAACGGGGGTTAGACGGGAGGCAACGCTGGTTTTATAATATAGGTATATTTTAAGGTACCTACCTAAAGAAGTATGTTACCTACCTACCTACAATCCGCGAGTGCTGATGTGTGAGGGTCTGTATGTACCGAATAACTACCTACATGCATCGACGTAAATAAAATGAATGGACGGGCCTTAGGGAACGATAGTTTTGAAGCTTCTAAACAGACCTAGCTACACTTCGCTTCAGTCAGTCTTTGTCACGGCAACGAGTGACAGCTATGCTGAAAAATACCAAAATTAGATACCTTGGTAATACAATGCCTTCCTGTGCTTTTCTGCAAGTGCAAACAACACAAGAAATACAAGTAAAACTTCAGGCATCGCATTTAATTCGTAAGTAAAGGTTTTGTAATATAATTTTCATCAATTGATAAAAAACTTATAAATCGTCGTGTGGTAGGAAAACTACATAACTAACACATTTTCCGAAATCGACTTTATTGCATAGTTATGATGGCCCATACATGTCGATGGACACGTCTTGCTCTAGAGGACGAGCGACAAGGAGGACTACGCCCCAGGACATTATCTCAATGTTCCCCACTCTGAATGAAAGTTAACAGACACAAGTTTATACTCGTAGATAGTTTTAATTTTAGTCGACATACCTTTTTCTTTTTGATACTTAGAATTATTGTGTTCCACAATTTTTTTAATTTTTTGATTTTATAAGCATTAGTCGTATGATAAGTTTGTTATGTCACTTACTATAAGTCTGCTAAAATAATGTAGGTGTTTCAGTAGTTTTCTAATATTCAGTCTTGGTAAAAAGAAATGATTATAAGTTGGTTTTATTTTAAAATGTATTTTAATATTATATAAATCTATACCCATGGATAGGATTGTCATATTCAAATAAGTAAATAATAGATCATTTCAATTATTCAAAACTTTGGCGATGGAAAAATACATAGTCGTTTTTTTATTTTTTTCTCTTAATCAAAAGAACTAAAATGTATTATCATTAAATTCGAAAATAGATACAGTACCAATCTATAACATATCAAAACACGGACTGAAAAATTAGTTACGATAAAAAAGTTATTGCCATTTTTGACGCAATAAAACAGTAAATCGCGTTTTTCTCGCGATGTTGGTTTTGTTGTTGTTATTACTTATTTAGTTTTCCAACTACAGCGACGAAATATTTGACAAGACTTCACGCATGACGGATGGTCCGGTACAGACTGCAAAAAAATCTGATGCCTAAGGGGTATCGTATTGATTTAGAATTGTAAATTGCATTATTTACGTCAAAACATTGCTAAGCACGTCGCTTTAGGTAATTGCATATAATATGTAATGGCATGTTAATTAACCTTACAGCTTTCCAAAAAAAATCTAAGGTAAACAAAAATGGATAGAAGTCATAAGACGAGCAAGAACAGACGACTTTTGGAAGTGGAATACATTTTCCCGTATTTGCTCTGATCATTTTCTACACAATGAATTCTATACGCCAAAAAACGGTTAGTAGTAGTAGAGCTTTTTTGTGAAAGAGTTCGTCCGGGGAAGTACTACCACCATACCTGTTTCTGCCGCAAAGCAGTAGTGCTCGCATTGCTGTGTTCCGGTTTGAAGGGTAAGGGTGCCGAAGAAATTACGGCCACATGGGACTTTTCATCTTTATGTTTCAGGGTGGCGGGCGCAGTGGAATGCCACATAGGGCGCGTTCTAGGTGGACGTGACCTGAGGTAATGCACTGTTCATAGGCAGAGGGTACCACTTAACATCAGGTGGGCCATCTTCTTGATCTGTCATTCCAAGTAGTATAAAAAAACTCATTGTGCAAAATTCTTAAAACTGCACTCTGCAGTTTCTTAAATACTGGAATTTTTATACATTTATGTTTCCGTACGATTTTTATGATATTTTCTTAGTTTATTGAGTGATGAAAAATATATTTTTCACAAATTGATTGAGCTGAAGACCTTAGGTGGACTTGCTTTTCTATTGATTTATATTGTGTATGTTTGAGAGCTGAAAAATAGATACGTAACTACATAAAACAGAAGGGAACCATGTATTTTTGTAAAAGTTTCATTCAATAATTGCATTTTTTTCGGCGATTTTTTGTACTATAAACCTACTGAAATAACTTTAGAAAACACATTGCATCTGTTAAAGTATTAAAAAAATACAGTTTTTAAGAAGTTCAATAATTTAATTTCACCTAGTTTATTTAAAAGACCGCCAGGAGTGGCGCTATAGAGAAGAGGCCTTTACTCAGCAGTGGCTGGATAGATAGATAGATAGATAGATAGTTTATTTGTTGACCGTACCCTAAATCCGAATTGTCTTATTTTTCACGGACGTTTTGTATGGGTAAGGCCAGTCCATTTAATTTACTTTGGTCGAAGCCTACATGAGCGCTCGGATGCATTGAAGGTACTACTATTTATTCTGTGACCGTAGGCTCCTTGCAGTGATAACTGCTACAAATAGAACTAATCTCCTCGGGCATGCGCTATTTCCAAAGGCTCTTCGGATAGTCAACGAATTATATAATGTAACAACCCCCCCCTTTACTAACCGTATTTCCCTAGGGAGATTTTATGATATGAACTAAAAGCATTGGCCGGCGTGATCGTCTTTATGGAAAGGACTCTACGTTGTGAAATCTTAGCAGTAACTCGGATCTTTAAGGAAAATCTTCGAAATGGAACAAAATAATTTGGTTTTGCAGTAAAGAGGGCGCACCTCCTACGCGCTTCTCAGTGATCCTCAGCACATATACTTTGGTCAGATCTCCTCTGCATGATAGGGAATTTACATTATTAATTAATTCTATAGTAAGTCTGTACGTATAATCTCTACCATCAATGAGAGAAAAGAGGATAGCTTTTCTAAGTTCTCCCCAAGGATCTCTATAAATTAACCCTCGAATGTCCTAATACTGTAAAAATACGTGAACAAAGATCTCACTGGAGAGAAGTGGTAAAAATAAATGTTAATTCGAAGATCAGGAGTTATTCCTGCAAATCACTACTCGAAGGCGTCTCTCTGAATCCTCAAAGAATAATTAAGGCGGGGAAACTCCCAAATAAAGTCAAGAAGCTATTCCCATAGGGCCCTAGGACTTTCGTCCTTTAAGTTCAAGGTCCCAAGGTTTTACGGAGTCCTGTATTGGTTTAACAGGAGAGTCCAACAGTACTGCTCGGCATGACTGGTTATGGGTTTAAACTAGCGATAGCCAATATATTAGAATAGCCTTTCGACCATGGATTGAAGACTCATTTGACGCCCGTAGAGCCAGGTTTCACAGGAACTCCTCCTGATTACAATTCAATATAATAGATTTCAGTTCTTAGCATATTTAGGTTATGAAGATATTTTATTTGTTATTTAAGGCAGGGAATCTCCCAAATAAAGTCAAGAAACTGTTCTCATAGGGCCCTAGGACTTTCGTCCTTTAAGTTCAAGGTCCCAAGGTTTTACGGAGTCCTGTATTGGTTTAACAGGAGAGTCCAACAGCACTGCTTAGCATGGCTGATTATGGGTTTAAACTAGCGATAGCCAATACTAGAACCAGCCTCTCGGCTCTAACTTGGAGACTCAAAGTGAATTATTTAGGTTTTCAAAGCAGTTTCGCGCCCGGATATGTAGCCTAGCTAATTTTCCTAGCTAGAAGTGTTTTTATTTAGCCAAGCTTGCATTTGCTTGTCTTTTTAGTTATTTCCCAGGTAGCAAAATCCGACCTAGACGGAAAAAAGACGTCATCCTTAGGTAATTTTAGGGTCCGTCCTTTATTCGCCAAAAATGTACGTCATACTCACGTCGTTTTAGGTCTGGTACTCGACGGTACGACCTGGTGACATCCATTTAGGGTCGATTCTGTGACGCCCTGTGTAGGTTATGAAAAATACGTCCGGGCGACGTCCATTTAGGGTCAATTCTGTGACGCTCTCAAGTGACCATAAATAAGACGTCCTAGCAACGTCACTTTAGGTGCAATTTTCTGACGCCCCGTGTTGATCATAAATAAGACGTCCTAGCAACGTCAATTTAGATCCAGTTCTGTGACGCCCGTGTAGATCATGAAAAATACGTCCTGGCGACGTCCACTTTGGGTTAATTCTGTGACGCCATCTGTTGATCATGAATAAGACGTCCTAGCAACGTCACTTTAGGTACAATTTTGTGACACCCCGTGTTGATCATAAATAATACGTCCTAACAACGTCAATTTAGATCCAGTTTTTTGACGCCCGTGTAGATCATGAAAAATACGTCCTGGCGACGTCCACTTTGGGTTAATTTTGTGACGCCATCTGTTGATCATGAATAAGACGTCCTAGCAACGTCACTTTAGGTACAATTTTGTGAAGCCCTGTGTTTATCATGGTTCAATTCTGTGACGCCCTGTGTTGATCATGAATAAGACGCCCTAGCAACGTCAGTTTAAGTCCAACTCTGTGACGCCTGTGTAGGTCATGAATAAGACGTCCTAGCAACGTCAATCTAGATCCAATTCTGTGACGTCCGTGTAGATTATGCTAAATACGTCCTGGCGACATCAACTTATGGTCAATTATGTGACACCCTCTATTGATTATGAATAAGACGTCCTAGCAACGTCAATTTAGGTACAATTTTGAGGTCCAACTCTGTGACGCCTGTGTAGGTCATGAATAAGACGTCCTAGCAACGACAATCTAGATCCAATTCTGTGACGTCCGTGTAGATCCTGATAAATACGTCTACTAAAATGCTTCGTAGTAGAAACTTGAAAATTCACAGCTAGATTCCTTAAATAAAAATAGCAAACATATGTTTCAGCAGTACCTGAAAATTTAATAAAAAAAGCCATGGGAACGTTTTCTTTGTAAATAAATACACTTAACGTTTTAGCCAGATTTCAGCGTATTTAGATGATTTAAAAGTTAGTTTCACGGTTTAGTCATTGAGAAAAAAATATTTTTAGGATATCAAGGTTAAAATGGGACCCCTAAAAAGAAAAACTTGTGTATGTTGTCGTTTCAAAGGTCGTTTCACGGTTTCGTTGTTGAGATTAAAATATTTTCAGGAACTCAAGGTTATAATGTGACCCCTTAATTAAAAAACTTGTGTGTGGTGTTGTTTCAAAGGTCGTTTCACGGCGTGGTGTTGTTCTCTGCACACCGCGCCGAGGAAGTTTTCTGACTACAAGCGGACGAAGTCGCGAGCGGGTCATCTAGTATATAGGTATATAGAATCTTTGCATGACTGACTGACTGACTGACTGACTGACTGACTGACTGACTACACCTTTAACTCTAGAGAGCTGAAATTTGGAAGATACATTCCTTTTGTGGTCTAGGTGTGCACAATGAAAGGAATTTTTAAATTCATCCCCTAAGGGGGTGTAGCTAGGTGTTGAAGTGTTAAGGTTAATGCTCACGTTTGCGGCGCGAGATTCAAACTTTTTGGTGTTTTTTGCCCATTACAGGTCATCAACACTTCTTCAGATAACGAAAGTTGAGTTCGCGATAACTAGGAGACTTAACACACATGTTTTAATTGATGGTATCTAATAAATATCATCAGTTTAGCTATGATACCCCTAAACAAACAAAAACACTGGAAAAATGTGTTTAGGGGTATCATAGCTAAACTGATGATATTTATGAGATACCATCAATTAAAACATGTGTGTTAAGTCTCCTAGTTGTCGCGAACTCAACTTTCGTTATCTGAAGAAGTGTTGATGACCTGTAATGGGCAAAAAACACCAAAAAATTTGAATTTCGCGCCTCTAGCGTGCGCATCCACCTTAACACAATGTGGACGTTTTCGCTAGCGTGTTTTTCTCAAAGATTTCAATATCGTAGATATGCCCAGACCCCGAAAACTGTTGCATTGTATTTGAATGTGTGCGTTAACAAAGTGCTGACGCACTAGTAGACGCACACATAGTTAAAAATCGTGATTTTGTCTATAAACTTAACTGTTGAAATTACCATTTAATGTGCAATCATATTGCACACACTTTTGAGAACAAATAAACGTCCTCTACGTTCTGAAATTGTAAATATGTGTTGTTGTCTAAAAAGTGTGCAATCTATGTACGGTCAGCAAACTCATGAGATAATAAGCAAAATAATAGTAATTAAACTGTTAAATGTTGTGGAGTGGGTAAGTAAATTAAAACACGTTATTTACAAAGAATGACTATTAATTAGCAGAGAGATGGCGCTGCCATACGTGTAAACATTGAGCTCCGTTATTTTCGTTACAAATAAATATAAGAAATGACTTTTTTACCATTAAACTCATTATAATCGAGAAATAGTAACGTGTATCGAGTGTACAAACGTTATCTAATACTAACTTTACTGATAAACAAAGATTTTGTACAGATAAAACAGTGACAAAAAAGTGATGTTGAACAGTGAAAAAGTTATTTGATTACAGTCTTCTTAACACATAAGACAGTGAACTTAGTAAATAGTGTGTTAAATATACATAAACTTTATATCAGTGAAACAGTGCATCAAATTAACAGATAACAATATTTTTGTTGTGCTTAAAAATACTGTTGACGGCGCGCAAATACCTGCCTACATTAAAAAATAAATAATTGTATGCCGATCTTGAGCCCCTAGTTCCAATCTCTAAGAGGTTCAACTTTTTGTGCTCAAAGAAAAATATATAAATGTGAGAATAGCAGTAAGACACGCCACCTCCGTACCTAAGTGGTGCCCTCCGTACCTAAGTGGTGTCTTTGTGCTAGTTGCCCCATCCACATCATCCCATATTCCCAAAAAAAAAGCGGCCAAGTGCGAGTCGGACTCGCCCATGAAGGGTTCCGTAGCAGCAAGAAACATAATATAAAAGTTCTTGGATGGATTACGATTTATGACGTATTCAAAAAAAACTACTTACTAGATCTCGTTCAAACCAATTTTGGTTGGAAGTTAACATGGTAATGCACATCATATTTTTTTTTGTGTTATATAATTCTCTTATTTTAGAAGTTATGGGGGGGGGGGGGACACTTTTTACCACTTTGGAAGTGTCTCTCGCGCAAACTATTCAGTTTAGAAAAAAAAAATATTAGAAACCTCATTATAATTTTTGAAGACCTATCCATTCGTATGAGTTTGATGTTTTTTTTTTCTAAGTATGGGTAACCCCAAAAATAAAAAACTACTGACTAGATCTCGTTCAAACCAATTTTCAGTGGAAGTTTACTTGGTAATGTACATCATATATTTTTTAGTTTTATCATTCTCTTATTTTAGAAGTTACGGGGGTGGGGACACACTTTTTTCCACTTACGCTTTTTACGAGCGACTACAGTATGGGGTTCTTCAAAAGGGGTGTTTGGAATTTTTTATGGTTTTTATGGTTTTTTTAAGGGTTGGCAACGCGCGTGTGATGCCTCTGGTATTGCAGGCATTCATAGGCTACGGTAACCGCTTACCAACAGGTGGGCCGTAAGCTTGTTTGCTACTTTGGTATATATAAGAGTAGTAGAGCTTTTTTGTGAAAGAGTTCGTCCGGGGAAGTACTACCACCATACCTATTTCTGCCGCAAAGCAGTAGTGCTCGCATTGCTGTGTTCCGGTTTGAAGGGTAAGGGTGCCGGTGAAATTACAGGCACATGAGACTTTTCATCTTTATGTCTCAGGGTGGCGGGCGCAGTGCAATGCCACATAGGGCGCGTCCTAGGTGGACGTGACCTATGAGGTTATGCACTGTTCATAGGCAGAGGTTACCGCTTAACATCAGGTGGGCCTCTTGCTTGATCAGTCATCAAAGTAGTATAAAAAAAAAAAAAAAAACTTTGGAAGTGTCTCTCACGCAAACTATTCAGTTTAGAAAAAATATATATTAGAAACCTCAACTTCATTTTTGAAGGCCTATCCATAGATATACCAAACGTCAAGGGATGATGAAAAAAAAAAATGAGTTTCAGTTCTAAGTATGGGGAACCCCAAGAATAATTGTTTTTTTTAAATTTTTGTGTAAAAATCTTAATGCGGTTCACAGAATACATCTACTTACCAAGTTTCAACAGTATAGCTCTTATAGTTTCGGAAAAAAAGGCTGTGACATACACGGACAGACAGACAGACAGACAGACATGACGAATTCATAAGGGTTCCTTGTCTTTGACTATGGAACCCTAAAAAAGAATAAAAAGAAAAAAAAAATGCACAAGCGCCTTCTGTGCTCACCAAAAGCCCGGTAACTCAGTCATGACCCCAGGAGGTCAATTGAATTTAAATCCTTTAGAAAAAAATTGAAAAAAAAGACTCGCCGCCTTTATTAAAAATGGTGTATTACTCGTTGTGCCAACCAGTTGTAGAATATTGTATCACATCTTGGGGAGGTGCTGCCAAAACTCACATTATTGAACTTGAAAGAGCGCAAAGGGCTATATTGAAAGTTAGTGCAAGTCTTCCTTATCGTTTTCCTACGGCGGTACTTTATGCTAAATGGGATGTACTTACTGTAAGGCAAAGCTTCCTGCTTCGTACTGTGATGAAGCAACACTCCCAGTTAGTCTATGATGTGAATTGCGTCAGGGATAAACGTCGTAAGGGGAAAGTCTGTCCCTCTCTGTTGTACCATACTAGCTTGGCGCATAATTTCTTTTGCTTTCTTGGCCCATTCTTATACAACAAGGTCAACAATCTTCTATCTATCTATCATTTACATGCATCTAGCTGCAAGAAGACCACTAAGCTTTGGTTAAAAACCCTCGACTACGAGAAAACTGAAAATCTTATCTTGATAAGTGGCGAAGGAGATTTTCAGTTTTCTCGTTTTTACGAGTCGGATATCAAGATATCCAACTCGTTGTAGCTGAATCGCTACTTGCGCCAACTTCTTTAACTACCTTGTAATTTTTCACTTTTTTCAATTTCTTGTAACTTCACTCAACCTTCCCCCCTCATTTCCTACCTGTCTCATTCCTACCTTCATATCGTTTATTAATTCCTTGATTATCTGTATAATAGTTTAATTAAGTGTGTTCTTTTCATTATGTCTTAATATTATTATTATTTTTTTGCCCGGTTCTTCGTTTTTCTTAGCTTTATTTGTATTAGGTCCGCTTCGCTTACTAATTTACTACTAATTAATCAGTGGAGTGGAGTCCTGGTGACCTGTGGCACAGGTTTTTTTATAAACCTATTTCAGGCACCAGCTCTTACAAAACTTGTTCAAAGCTTGTAATTTATGTAAGTTTAGATATGTAAAGAGAAATAAATGAAATTTTATTATTATTATTATTATTAAAATTATCTAGCGGAAATCTGAAATATTAAATTAAAACAAATGCATAAAATATTTAAATTATTTATCTTCTAAAATATGAGAAATATTTTTTTTAAATGAATTCGCTTTTATTCAGTGGTTGTCACTACCAATATTGCATGCAATAAATTAAAACTCAATGACGCGGACGCGGCACGGCGCGGTCGGTGACTACGCTCTTGAATCGGCTGACGCTACCGAGCATATCTCTATATCCATTGGTAGATGATCCCTTATAAAGCGCAGGCTCCGTACACCCGCGTGTCTGTATATGTTGGTTTTATATCGCACCGTGTCTGTTTTAGAATGCACCGAGAAAATAGTGTCGTATCCTTTTCTCCTGAAGTGGTTGTACACACTTCTGTCTCTTTCATGCAATTTGCGTGCAATCGCCATATTGACTTGAATAATTAACACAACGGAAAGAAATAATAGTTATTTAATTAAATCACAATACTTAGAAGTGAAATGTTACACCTTTGGCTTTATTTGTGTTTTTTGAGTTGTTGTTTCACTTGTGAAATGCACACGATGGCATTTTGTGACACATCTCATAGAAAATCGTCAACATTACAACACGACCAGCTGGCACTGTGTCTAGATGTGCACTGAGTACAAATGAGCGAGCTATCTTATTTCACGTGGAAACATTTCGGCGCGGTCACTCAACGGTAAGGGCATATCTACGGTATTGAAATCGTTGGTTTTTCTTATAATAATAACCAAAGAACATGCTTAGTATGTCTTTATCGTGCGCCCAAGCCTAAGCATAGAGTACATTATACAGAATAAATAATAGTACAATATAGGGTTAGACCATATTCTATGAATAGGCATGATGACTGATGACTGTTTTAAAAACTATTTTATAATGTACTTATAGATCCACCAACTTATCTGTAGAACCATTTACCTACATTTTTATATCATCTACATAGTTTTCATTCTGCAGATAAGTTGGTGGATCTCTACGTGTTTACTATTGCCAAAAATTCTCTTATTTCTGTATAAAACTATCATTTAGTTGCAACATTTTGCATTTTTTATACCAACTTTGAATTTTGCGTTAAAAGGCTCGCAATTATGTCATGCATAGCATGGCGTTTGCTTGTGAAGTCACAAGTTTTTCTCAGCGAGAAGCTATTAGGTAGTAACTATTTTTTAATGTGTGCCCGCATTACCAGTGCGGTACGTTTGCCTCACGTTTGTTACCACGATGACGTCACGCCTTGGACTGGGTTCTGATTACCAAAAATCATAAAAACCTCGCGAAGCAAAGGAAACGTTTTGGGATTAAATGGTTCGTTTCGTTTCGTTTCGTATGAGGTGGTGCTGGCCTCTGGTGTCAGAGTTTGTCAAGCCGCCCGAGGGATTAAATGGTAAGAATAAAAATAGGTAAGTAAATGTACCTACTTACCTATTTTTATTTTGAAATATATAATGTCACTGGTTTTTTTGTTATTGTCATCATGCCTATTTGTTTTTTGTGTAAGTATTATTTTTTTATTATGCTTTTACGTTTGTAGACCATTCACCATGGTCTGATCAAGGAGGCATCGCCGTGCTGACTCCACTGGCCAAACAAAATTGTGTAAAACATTTTCTATTAGTTAAGTACCTATAGTACGCACCTACATCGTTTTAGTATATTTATGATTAATTCTCGTCTATCATTTTCGACTCTCAGTGTTATCAAAAACAAATCCCGGTTCCTAAGTACCGTAAATGCCGATTCTTTAGGACACCGTTGTTGCATTCCCTAGCGGGCAGACGCGCGCCGTGGGACCACAGTGGCCCGCGGCGCGTCGTCCTCATATATACTATTATTTATTCTATGCTCGGGTTTCAGACGCCTGTCTCTAGACGGGCCGTGGGAACGCGGCAAAGGCTTCAGGAATAATGTAACTTCCTGTTACTTAAATAATTTTCGGTATCGTTTATCCCCTATATCACCCGCGTTTTACACGGATTAAAACTAGTATATAGCTCAATCAAGTTCATACCTAATCCATCTATCAATCCCAAATTTAATTAAAATCAATTTAGATGTTTCGGCGTGATCGAGCAAACATACAAACATCCAACCATCGTTACTTTGATTAGGATTAAGCAGATGGCTCCTTAAGCGGTACCTTCTGCCTATGAACAGTGCATCACCTCATAGGTCACGTCCACTTAAGACGCACCCTATGTCTATCTGTCCTTTTCGTGAACTGCTAGGTCATTGTTACGTACATACGGCATTGTTATTTATTTATAGTAGTAATGTAGTTTATGTATGTTTAAAATGTGTTATATATTTTTTGGTTATTATTAGGTGTAAGTAGGTATATAAGTTAGTTGTAGTTTAGTTATTAGTATATAACTAATAGTTAGGTCTAGGTATATATTTATGTAGGTATGTTTCACTAGCGCATCGCCGTCTTTTGATTTTTTATTATCCTGTCCATCCAAAGGTTGTCTGGAAGAGATCGCTTTTAGCGATAAGACCACCCATTGTACATTACTGTTATTGATTTTTGTTATTTTATCTTTTTATTTGTCTATTTGGTGTGCAATAAAGTGTTTATCTATCTATCTATGTGGCATTGCACTGCGCCCGCCACCCTGAGATATATATATGAAAAGTTTCATGTTCCTGTAATTTCATCGGCAACCATACTCTTCAAACCGGAACACAGAAATTCGAGCATTTCTGCTTTGCGGCAGAAATAGGCATGGAGGTGGTACTTTCTCGCACGAACTTATTCACAACAAAAAAGCTCACGGTCATTTTAGACATAAAAATAGTGATCAAATAAAGAAAATTCCGACAGAGCCAAATCTTCGTAGAGACCCTTAGGTTTACCACAAGGAATAAAGTGTCAAAAGTCCCCATCAGTCCCATGTGAGCTTAGGGACTTATTCGGGGTCCAAGGTCAAAATTTTAGGTTTTTTGGATTTTTCTCGAAAACGGTAAGTTTTATCGAAAAAGTACCTCAGAGCAAAGTTGTAGATCTTAAAATTCTCTATAAAAATGGTCCCGATGATTTTTTTCTCTAAGACCCACTATTTCCCTGATATTGCGCTTGTAAGAATCATGTTCTACATAGTATGCACACATATGCCACGTATATACATATTTAGGTACTCAAGCAAGCAAAAATGCCTACTCGTGTCTCTTTTATGTAAACATTATACTATTCTAAGAAAATTTACTCTAAAATGACCGCCGGTCCCTTACCGAATCCCCTCTACTTGAATAACATCTGGCCTTGAAAAACATCTGCCTATTCTTTTGTCCATGTGGTGTCGTTCACGTATACCTGCTTCTTTTAGTGTTGAACGAGCAGTTCGAGTACGTATTTATTACAAGCGTCTACTATTGAAGTTAGTGATGATTAATATTTAAAAAAAAAAACACAATTTTGCTTTATTTGTACTAAACTTTTGACTGAAGATGAAACTGTTGTGGTCAGTCGTGGAATGCCAACTTTAATCGATGCAAGTGTCGCGAGAAGTGATGAATTTGCTGATTATTTAAGAAGCCAAAAGTCCGTTACAATTCACGTGGATTGCAGAAAATCATACACCCGGAAATATAATAGGCAGATGTTTTTCAAGGCCAGATGTTATTCAAGTAGAGGGGATTCGGTAAGGGACCGGCGGTCATTTTAGAGTAAATTTTCTTAGAATAGTATAATGTATACATAAAAGAGACACGAGTAGGCATTTTTGCTTGCTTGAGTACCTAAATATGTATATACGTGGCATATGTGTGCATACTATGTAGAACATGATTCTTACAAGCGCAATATCTGGGAAATAGTGGGTCTTAGAGAAAAAATCATAGAGACCATTTTTATAGAGAATTTTAAGATCTACAAATTGCTCTGAGGTACTTTTTCGATAAACTTACCGTTTTCGAGAAAAATCCAAAAAACCTAAAATTTTGACCTTGGGCCCCGAATAAGTCCCTAAGCTCACATGGGACTGATGGGGACTTTTGACACTTTATTCCTTGTGGTAAACCTAAGGTCTCTACGAAGATTTGGCTGTGTCGGAATTTTCTTTATTTCAATTGTCTAATATGACCGGACTAACTAGTACTAAAAAGTACTACTACTACTAGACATGTAGGTATATGAGAATATGTCGTTATGAATATATTGTGTCCTTGGTAAGAGTCTCATGCTATTTACATCATGTACTGGCTATTTCTTGGTCACCCTGTCCGAGTTAAAGTTAGAGCCAAGTATGACCGACGAGAACCTGCTTGAGCGCCTTGCAGAAGGGTCTTTCATGGACAATATTGGAGATCCATATAGGAACCAAGATAGCGAGTTGAAGTGGCAATGGCCATATAGCTCATAGAACTGGCAACCCGTGGAGGATATATTGTGTGGAGTGGTGATCTCGATACCGACGAAGCAGGGTAGGGGGCGACCCTCGATAGACCGACGACATATTTTTGAACATGTTAAACTATTTGCATAGCTCGCAAATCTAAACTCATAACTTGCTATTTGTGTCTCATAACTCGCAACTCGTAACTCACAACACAGAACAGGCAACTCTTATCCAAGTTGCATTTAATCGATAGTTATGAGTTATGATATTTGAGTTGGAAGTTGCAACTTATGAATCTTCGATCACAGAACTCTGTGGTTGAAGTATCTGTGATCGAAGTTATGAATAATCTCGTTTCTAAGTGACGTCCTGGGGGGCGATTCTTGGATTGTAGACATTGACATAATAAATAACATTTTAAATAATTACCGCCCTATTTCGCTCTTACCCACGCTCTCCAAGATATTTGAAAAGATAATCAACAAAAGACTTTTACAATTCCTGGAACATCACAAATTACTGTCAGAGAGCCAGTTTGGATTTAGATGGAAAAGATCAACTGCTGACGCTATTGAAAATCTGGTTACGCACACCACTAAGCATATGGATCTTAAAGACAAGTGCGTGGGTATATTCTTAGATCTTGCGAAAGCTTTTGATACTGTCTCTGTTCCCTTGCTACTCAGAAAGATGGAGGGCATGGGCATTAGGGCACTTGAACTTTTCAAGAGCTACCTTCTGGGTAGATATCAATCAGTAAAGATCGATTCCAACGTTAGCTCTGAAGAGTCAGTTTCCTATGGGGTCCCACAGGGCAGTGTTCTTGGCCCGACACTGTTCCTCATCTACATTGATGGCTTGTGTAGGAAACAATTGACGAATGCTAAAATTATAACATTTGCTGACGATACTGTCATTGTTTTTCATGGTAGGTCATGGGATAAAGTGAAAATAATCGCTGAAAAGGGAGTGGCTAAAATTGTTAAATGGTTGGACCTCAATCTGCTTACACTGAACCTAGAAAAAACGAAGTATATCACATTTACAATGAAAAATAAGACCCAGCCAAACAGTACATTCCATCTCCAAGCTCATTCAATACTTTGCACCAGAGTCAACACATGTGGATGCTATACTCTTACTAAAACTTGCAACATTAAATATTTAGGTATATTAATTGACCAAAATCTAACTTGGGATGATCATTTGGTGCAATTGAGAAGTCGTGTTCGCAAACTCATCTATATTTTTAAGCATTTAAGACATATAGGTGATCCGGACATTTTAAAAACTGTCTACTACAGTCTAGGTCAGTCAATAATATCATATGGTATTATTGCTTGGGGTGGAGCCGCTAAAACCCGAATGCTGGCTCTTGAAAGAGCTCAAAGAGTAATTTTAAAAGTAATGCTTTCCAAACCCTACTTATATCCGACGACTGATTTATACCAAATTGCAAAAGTCCTAACATTTCGGCAATTATTCATAAGATCCCTTATTTCATATCAGCACAAGTTGCCCAGTAATTCGAACCAATTAAATAGAAGACGCAGTGATATTATCTATAAAACGTTAAAATGTAGAACTTCTTTTGCGCGAAGATTCTCCACTTACCTTGGACCGCTGGTTTACAATAAAATCAACAGAACTATAAGTATTGATAGTGAGACCGCCCACTCCTGTAAAATTAAAGTGGATAACTATTTGAAAGCACTCAACTATGATGACACAGAAAAACTTATTAAAACAATAGTATAATTATGCTTATGTTATGTTATTTTCTATAGCCGTATTACATAGGCACCGTCAATCGATGTTAATTGAATCACTAATATTATAGTTTATTTATTGTATTTAATTTTTCTTTTTGGTTTATCTTATTTTAAATATACTTAAACTTTGTCTTAGTATATCTGTTATGAATTTGTTTAACTTTAATTAATTGCTTATAAGTATATCTTTTAATTTTGTTTTTCTACGTAATAGTTTTTCATAGTTTGTTTTAAATGTTATAGTTTTTTTTTTACTCATGTTAAAGTATTGTCTACTTTATTTATACCCACATTTCTTATTTTGTTGTTTTCCTTTCTATTCTAATGTTTAATTTAAATTAGTTGGGTCTAAGATCCTGCACTCTTTAGTGTTAATTATTTACAATCTAGTATTTGAACAACCCTTTAACAGGTTAACAACTATGTGTTTCGTCTACTAACTAACACAATTTGTGCAATTCGTTTGGAAGAGTACTGCCCTGCTGTCATACAGTTTACACTAGTACAGAGGGCTGTCACTCGTCTAAATATTTTGTAACTAAATATTTTTTGTGTACCTGTTTCTGAATAAATAATTACTTAATTATTGATGTCGAGTAGAGATATGTCGCAAATTAGGAGGAGGTACAGTCAAACATAATATTATTGTCATAATATATTTACTCAATTACAAATATTCACAAAGTTCGGTCCTACTTAATTGACGAATCTTTGGCCATAGATATAAAATAATAATAAATCATAAATCATAACATAATAAATATTAATACAAGTAGTGTAGAGAGAGTTAGATAATAAGAGAGGAAAAATAGGGATTTGGGAGGTTACAAAGTCCTTAAGCAGCGTTGTGCATTGATTGGTACTCCGTCAGGGCTCCTCATTACCAAGTACTGGCTTCTTATCACAAGGACGAAGTAGATTTGTAAAACTGAAACAATGTATACAATATTACAAGAAGTTATATTTTTGTAGGTACCTACTACAAATGATAATCACGCGCAAGATATACTTATCTCCACATTTACAACGGTCTAGTATAGTATTCTTTTATCTGTGCCACGATTGAGAGAAAGTGTATCGTGGGGAATGTAGAACGTTCTTAACCAAATTAACCCACACACGCGAGGAAAGTGAAGCTGAACGCCATCCTTCAAATCGAAGCTCGAGATATGCCTCATAGAGCACTCGTCCCACCATTGTAACGAGCTTACTGTGAAAAATATATAGGATGCTCCCGATTGTGGCAAACAAAGTTTTTTTTTACTAAATCTTCATACAAAAAGAAAACGTCTCACGCTGCTCTAAAAAGCGATTTTAATTATCTCTTTAAAAAAATGGAAATTTTGCAAAACCTCTACAGTACCTCGGCTTTATTGTATTTATTTTATTTCTCTAATTTTTACCTAATAATATGCTCCAATTTAATAAACAATCGAATCTAGCCAAATGTTTTGGCTACTATGGGTTTTTTTCGATCGCGAAAATATTGACCTATCGTGTTTCTGGTACAGTTATCACTCGGAATTAAAATGCATATTTATAATTAGAATATTGTAGCTGATATGTCTGTTAAAAATCAAATCTATGATTGGTAATTTTGCGTTATACCTCACCTTAAGGAAGCATTTTAAGGAATTTAACATTCTCACGGTGGTATCGCAATATATCTATGAAACCTTCTAACATACACTTGGATAGTTTTATGAAAATTATTCCTTACGAAAAAAAACTGACTTCGAAGCTAGGAATTTACAAGATTTTATATTATTAGGTAGTGATCGGAATCATGTGTTGATCAAAATTAGACTAGGCACGGCCAGTCTACTATTATCCATCGAGAAGTTCAATTGTCACCCTTCCGTCTTCATCATCAGATCAGCTTGCTGTAAAATTAGTGATTGGAACCGTGTACTGATCAAATTGAGCCTAAGCACGGCCAGTCTACTGTTATCCATCGAGAAGTTCAATTGTCCACCTTCCGTCTTCATCATCAGATCAGCTTGCTGTAAAATTAGTGATTGGAACCGTGTACTGATCAAATTGAGCCTAAGCACGGCCAGTCTACTATTATCCATCGAGAAGTTCAATTGTCAACCTTCCGTCTTCATCATCAGAGCAGCTTGTTGTAAAATTAGTGATTGGAACCGTGTACTGATCAAATTGAGCCTAAGCACGGCCAGTCTACTATTATCCATCGAGAAGTTCAATTGTCCACCTTCCGTCTTCATCATCAGATCAGCTTGCTGTAAAATTATTAATCGGAACCGTGTGCTGATCAAATTGAGCCTAAGCACGGCCAGTCTACTAGTTATCCGTCAAGGAGTTCAATTGTCCACCTTCCGTCTTCATAATCAGATCAGGTTGCTGTAAAATTAGTGATCGGAACCGTGTGCTGATCAAAATGAGCCTAAACACGGCCAGTCTACTATTATCCATCGAGAAGTTCAATTGTCCACCGTTGTCTCCATCATCAGATCAGCTCGCTGTGATCATATTGTATTGTCATCGGAACGAGACACGTATGTCAAATTTCAGCTCAATCGGATATCGGAAAGTCACCCATATCGCCTTATCATTGAGTAGTTCCAATGGCCATCTCTGGTCTTCTTCATCAGTACTACTTAACAAATGATAATGTCTGAATGCACGTAACATAACACCCAACAGTCACACACATGGTCCTGACCTGACCCCATACTAGGATTCCCCGTGTCGTCGGTATCAGGAACTACGAGTACCATGGTATCATACATGCTTGACTTGTTGCTGCAAATACCGAAATCGTTATATGTGTGCCTATAATATTCGAGGAGTTCCCTCAATTCCTCATGGATCCCATCATCAAAACCAGATAATGATGAAAATGGGACCAATTTGGAAGTAAGTCATGTCTATTAAAAAAAAAACAAATCGGTTCCTGAGTAACAAAAAAAAACATTAAAATAAAATAACTTAACATGAATTGAGAAGCTCCTCCTTTTTTTGAAGTCGGTTAAAAAAAGTGACGTACCTACATTGTATTAATACAAGAAATAAAAATAAACTTTATATTCCCACGATTAGAGAAAGTACGTGGATCTTATATGGGGAATTCTGTATATCAAGCGTAGCGTGTGCTGTCTTATGAATGTTTGCTGATTCCGGCGGAGGCTGCTGTGCCTAAGGCTGATTCTCTTTACAGCTTACTATTGACTACCTTCTTGGTTGTTAAGTTGTTTGTTCTTCTTAGAATCAACTTCTCCTCGTTCTCGAGACGCCATACAGGCGCTTCCCACCTAGTAGTTAGAAGGATCATCAGTTACCTAAAGCCAAGCCGTGTTCGTTGCCTGAAACTTCTTAGTTTGGTCGCGATAGAGCAGAAGTAAAATCACTTTATAAGACGATTCAAAAGATCCTTTTGATTTTAATAAACTCTAATAAAATAATATTTTTGACTTTGATTCCTCATTAGTATTATTATCGTTTTAATTTTTGAAATTCGAATTCGTTCGTTCCGCCGAAGAAATCCCTGTGAATGACATAGTCTAGAGAATAGGGTATTTTTTTGTTGGAAATATCGCGTTTTCCCAAATATGACACCTAGTTAGATAATTTTTTTGCCATCTGTTCTATAAATTGTGCTAGAGAGAGCGCCCTATATTAGTTTTTACCGTGAACACGGTAGTAGGCAGGTTATGTATGTGACTGTGTTGAGTTCGTTTTAAACTTTTTTAATTTGATTATGCTTATACTTACGTATGTGAAGGAAACTCCCAGCGATAACGCCCCAAGGCATTCCGTCTTTGAAAATAGTCCCGATGAAACCCAGGATCAACAGCACCAGGATCACCACGCCGTAGATCAGGTAAGCCTTCACATGACCTGGCTTATTCTATAAAAATAACATCAATGTACCAGATTTTTATGAAAATGGGAACAATCTTTAAGAATACAGGTAGTGCCAATGAAAAAAAAAACCTAATCGTTTCATAAATAACGGAGATATGAGCTACAAACATTAAAAAACCGGCCAAGTGCGAGTCGGACTCGCGCACGAAGTGTACCGTACAATTATCTATAAAAAAGGCATTCGTATTTGTAAAAAAATTAAAATTAAAATTGCACGTAAAAAGTGGTCACCCATCCAAAAACTGACGTTGTAGATCATTTCCTACATTTGGAAAAATCACGTTTGTTGTATGGGAGCCCACTTAAACATTTATTTTATTATATTTTTTAGTATTTGTTGTTATAAGCGGCAACAGAAATACATCATCTGTGAAAATTAAATTTTTGCTGTCTTACTATCACAGTTCATGAGATACAGCCTGGTGACAGACGGACAGACAGACGAACAGACAGACGGACAGCCGAGCCTTAGTCCCATTTTACCCTTTGGGTACGGAAACCTAAAACAACACAGTTTATACTATACTATAACACTAGTTTATAGGTACTTCTCTAACTGTAATTTCATGCCCAAAACTGCCAGAAATTAGATACAAACAACGACATTGTTACACAAATTAGATACAAACAACGTCATTGTTACACAAATTTTCGACCCCCCTTTTCTAGGGGTCTTTCTTGTAAATTATTTCCTAGTATAATCCCATTTAGAGAATAACTCGAATTACACTAGTATTAACGGCTTTTATGCAGGTACCTTATGTAAGCCGACCAGCAGAACAATGTCGAAGATAAGCGGGATGGCCACGATGAGGAGAAAGATGCAAAAAATGATGATCATTGCTCCATGAACGACAGCAGCAGCAACCCCCATGATCAAGAGAACGGTAAATGCAAGAGTCAAAATGCTGTAACCAACCTGGAAATACAGAAACGTTTTAAAGGCGCTATAGGTTCAACCAGTTTCAACGAAAAATTTTGTATGAGGCGAAGAAAGCGAGCGCACGCTCTGATACCATGTTTTTGTGTATTAAATGACATATAGAGTTTTGTTAATTTTTTTTGATGACTTCACTAACTCAAATAATAATTTTAATAAGTTACCAAATGTTTCACATGCAAGAAGTAAGTCTAAAAAGGTATTTCAATTTTAAAAATAAATAAATAATAAATATATAATTACCTAGCTGTTACGCGCGACTTCGTACGCGTAATATTATTTTATCCATAATAAATAATAATCAATATATATAAAATCGTTGCGTGACTGACTGACTGACTGACTGACTGACTGACTGACAATTTACGCACAGCCTAAACCGTAAGTCCTAGAGATCTGAAATTTGGAGAGTACGTTCCATATGTGGTCTAGGGGTGCACTAAGAAAGGAATTTTGAAAATTCGCATGCTAAGGTGTCCAAAATGGGCTTTTAATATACAACAAAAAAGCTCGGTATTTCAGAAACCGTTTGCAGTAGAACCTTGAAATTTTACATAAAGATTCCTCAAATAAAATAAATAAACATGTGTTTCAGCGATTCCTGAATTTTTCTTGAAAAACGGAAAGGGAACGTTTTCTTTGTAAAAAAATAAAAAAACTTTAGTTTTTACAACGCACAGCCTAAACCGCTGGTCGTAGAGACTTAAAATTTGGAGAGTGTATTCCTTTTAGGGGGGTGTATATTAAAAGCCCATTTTGGACACCTTAGCATGCGAATTTTCAAAATTCCTTTCTTAGTGCACCCCTAGACCACATAAGGAATGTACTCTCCAAATTTCAGATCTCTAGTACTTACGGTTTAGGCTGTGCGTTGATTGTCAGTCAGTCAGTCAGTCAGTCAGTCAGTCAGTCACGCAACGATTTTATATATATTGATGATGATTTACAACCAAAAAAGGTGGTATCTTTGTTTTTTTTAATCTAGTGAAGTAATTCAGATAGTCTTACAATTCAGAAAAGTGAAGTAATTCAGAACTCTTATCAAAAACTTGAAAATTCTAGAGCACATGCTGTGTACCTATTGCGCCTTAACCAATATCGGTTACTATTTGTATGAATCAATTAGGTATCTCATTTGTATTGGTGGACACTTGAGCAAGGAACATTATGCTGTCCATATATCTACTGCAAACAGCCGAACTTGACGGAGCGGGGGGTGCTCACAGTATACTGACGAAGCGGGCGAAGAGCCGGCTGGAATTCAAGACGTTGCGGTTTCGATTCCTGCTTTGGGACAAATAAACATAAAAAAAAAACATTAATTTTCTGTAACAAAAAGGTCTTTTAAACAATAAATTATAACTCGGTAGGGTACACAGACTGTATCCCTCTTTTGCGAGAGACTGGTGCCTGAGATAGGTTTGTGAAACCTGTATAGGTACAGGTCACCAGGTGCTCTCACTCCACGGATTTTATAAGGCACCATGCCTTGTTCAACCTATATGATCTAATGTACATAGAGAGAGAGAGAGACTATACTATACTATATAAAATATAAAATTACTGACAAATTAAAACTACAAGTACAGCTATGTATGACAGACATTGGCTAACAGATAGAGTGCGCATGACTAAAGAGTATGCTTATTGTGAGTGTGTGTGTCTGTGTGTTTGAGTGTGTCTGTGTGTCTGTATGTGTTGTTTGAGGATCTGGGAGGGTGATAGCACGTATGTGCGTGTGTGCGTGTAGGTAAGTAAAATGTTTAAATGAGTCAGTTTTTGTTAGATGTTTGATTAGTGGTACCCACGACACAGGGGCACAGAATAAATATACACAGGGGATCCTAGTGTGGGATCATGACTATGAAGCTGTTGGATATTATATCCCTAACTTAAGAACTTAAGTTATAAGGCATATAGCATAAGGGTTCGTGTCGTTTTTACAATTATTTAACACGAATGTGACATATATGTAATAAATAATTAATTAATTTGATACCTACCTATATTGACAAATAACTATATTGTTTTCATTTTTAAATTTGAATACTAAATATTTTCACGCTAGCTGTACCTAATACTAAAAATATATGCAATAAAAATATCTATGAGAACATCTTTGTAATTAACATATTTTTAAGCAAATAAATGAATAACATAACTTAACATAACAAGACTACCATCATTTGGTGTTAATTGACACCAGATGACTCAGAGCTACTAGTCTTATATGGACATTAAATACAGATTTATGAAGTTTAAATATCTGCAATCGGTGGCGTGATAACGTTCGCCGGCCAAGTCGCGCGATGTCGCTTGTATCTTAACCATCAAGTCGCGGGTGGGTCACTACAAAAAATAGGGGATGGAGGACTCATCACTAAATCGAAACTAAAGCCACAAACAAGGAAGGGAACAGGTATATGGGTAATAGCTTTACATTCTCTTATAAACGTATCTAGCGAACTTACGCTGGAGCCTCTCTACCATCATCGTATACTTAACCTCACGCGGATCGGCGGATCCCACCCTATTACACTTAACTCAAGTTTACTGCGAACAAAAGCATTATTCAACATAATTGCAACTGCAACATCTTTAAAATGAGAAGCCATCCTCATTATGAAGCCTGTTTGCTTTCTTACACATTGAGATAATGTGCTCGCGGAAACCAAGACGTGTGTCCTCAATAAGGCCCAGATCACGGATCTCATTCAGCCTTTCCAACGTTGAATCGGCCAAGGATAAAGCTAACTTTTTGGGCACTTGCAACCTGGTGAAGGTAATCGCTTTACACTTCGCGACATTGAAAGCAACTCGCCACTTTAGCTGACTCCACCTCTCCACTAAATCGATATCCTGCTGCAATTCCATACAGTCCGAGTCTTTACTCACAGACAGGTAGACCTTTAAGTTATCAGCAAACAATAAACATTGTACCTTGTTTAGGACTTTAGGAAGGTCGTTAATCATAACCATAGAGTTGGCCCAAGGGTACACCAGATCTGGTAAAGAACTCTTCAGATCTGAAGTTTTTTAACTGTACATATTGCCTGCGGTCACATAAATAATTTGCAAAAAATCTGAGTAATCTTGGTGATGTACCTAGTGATGAAAGCTTTACCAATAATAAGTCATTATCAACCACATCAAATGCCCGCCTAAAGTCGAGAAATATAGCGTCAACCTGACGACCAGCGTCCATCTGCGTCGCTACGTAATCCACAAAAGTGATGTGATTGGTGGTCGTAGAACAAGATACACGAAAACCATGCTGTGAGTAAAAATGTAAAGTTCCTTCTAGTTGCCGACTGAGATGCGAATTTATAATCGATTCAAAAACTTTAGCAGAGGCAGATAAAAAAAAAAAATCAAAATATCTTTATTTGGAACAATTAACTTAGAACACAAACAATGAAAAACGATGATACCCGCAGAAGTAAAATACTGTGTCGCAAGTACCAACGCCCTCCTCAAAAAAATTACGTGGAGTACAGGGTTCCAAAAGTTATAAACTTATAAAGTAATAAAAGGGAAAAGTAAAAATTAAGATAAGATAAGATACCTGACTAAACATGATGGAGTACAAATAAAAATGAAATTGGATTATTGACTACTTACAGGTAAACATTTTAAGTTTTTAAGTGTTTAGTGTGAGAGGGTGTGTATATAGGTGTGTGTGTGTGTGTGTGTGTGTGTGTGTGTGTGTGTGTGTGTGTGTGTGTGTGTGAGTGGGAGGGTGAGTGGGAGTAGGTGTGAGTTTGTGTGTGAGTGTGTGTGTATATTATTCAGCATAATGGTACATTATTCAGCGAACTTTAAGACAAGTTCAGTATCTTCATACGATAGTGATAAAAGCCATTCTAAACACTTCAATTTGCATTTAAAATGAGGAAGCGGGAATATATTTAGCTGTAGATTTATTCTGTTGTACAACATCGGGCTTAAGTAGTAAAAATGTCGATTTGCTAGGGCCGTTCGGCATCGCTCGACCGTACAAACCTTGTCCGATCTTCTTCTATAATTGACAGCCACAGGCACATAATATAATTGGGAGTGTTTGCGAAGAATAGTGTGCAGAATAAAGATTTTTCGGACTGAAGGAACTTGGCATAGAGAGTAGAGATCAGAAGTGGGGAAAAGAATAGGTTTTTTAGAAAGTACTTTCAGTACAGCTCTTTGTGCTCTTTCGAGCCGTATCAACAGGGTTTTGACTGCACATCCCCAGGATGTGATGCAGTAAGAAAGGATGGACTGGGCTAGTGCAAAATAAACAGTTTTCAAACTATTGAAATCCAAGACGGAACGCAATGTTTTAAACACAAATATCAATTTTCTGACTCTTGAAACATTTGATTCAATCTGAGGCTCCCAAGTCATAGCGCTGTCTATAAAAACCCCAAGATACTTAAGAGAAGAAGTCTGTTCAATCGAAATGCAGTTACACCCAACCGAGGCAGCGTCCACTGGACAAACATGAGCACGGACAGAAAATGAAGATGGTGGTTTCGAGGCTTGGTTGAATGCAAACGGAATAAACTTAGTTTTCGAGACATTAAGTGTAAGAAGGTTTATACGAAGCCAACTCATTACAACTCTTAGGGTGTACTCCGAGCGCTCTCGAGCCTCTTGCCAGCTCCTACCGTGTACAAGGAGAGCCGTGTCATCGGCGTAGCTAATTATTTTACAGTTTGGTAGAGACAGATTACATAAATCATTTACATAGACTAGGAATAAGGTTGGACCAAGGACGCTGCCCTGTGGAACGCCAAAACAGATAGATTCTTCCTTACTTTTTAGACCATCTATTAGTACATACTGTGTACGATTTGACAGATAGTCGCGAAAGATATCCAGAGCAACGCCTCTTATACCTATTAGTTCCAATTTCGTGAGTAAGGTAGGGACTGAAACAGAATCAAAAGCCTTAGAAAGGTCAAGGAAAATACCTAAAGTTTTTTGCTTTTTATCCATGTTTTTGATAACAGTGTCTGTCAGTTCTAAGACAGCATCTTCGGTAGACTTGCCACTTCTAAAGCCAAATTGCTGATGGGATAAAACATTGTTTTCGGTGATATATTTTGTAAGTCTGTTATTTAAGAGTTTTTCAAATATCTTAGACAAAACAGTTAAAACCGAGATAGGCCTATAATTTGTGACACAATCTTTATCACCACTTTTGAAAATTGGATGTACTACAGCCTTCTTGAATGCGCGTGGGAAGACACCAGAAGAGAGGGATATATTGAAAACATGTTTTAGTATGGGAATGAGTGTATGCCTGGCTGATTTAATTATTGAAGTAGAGATGCCATCCCATCCAACAGCGCAATTATCTTTCAGATTAAGAATAATGCATTCTATTTCTGTGTCGTCAACGCTGAAAAGAACCATGGACTTCAAGAAAGGCAAACTGGAACCCTGCGTAGACTGGATTGGAATATAATCCACAAAGGGAGCCGTGTTTGTACGTGACTGAGATTGAATCTTTGACGCGAGGTTTTTACCTACGCTAGCAAAGAAATTATTTACTGAATCGACAGAAGATGAGGGGCTATCACATAATTGTAGTAATTTAGATGAATTAGTATTTTTCTTATTAAGGTTGGCAATTTTCTTTATAACATTCCAAGTTGCTTTTGGATTTTTCTTGGCCTTCAGTATTTCATTTTGATCAAATTCTAGTTTTATTTTTTTTAAAAGGTTGTTGCAAAAATTGCGGTACCGGTTATAGATAGTTTTATGGATATCCTGATTAGGATTTCTTTTAAATTTACGGTAGAGATTGTCCCTATGACGGATACATTTTAAGAGTCCAGGAGTAATCCACGGCTTAATAATCCGTTTTCGGCTGGGTATAGGAACAAGGTGACTATGATTTGTAATGATTGTAGAGATAAGATTAACTAAAGTATCAGCTATAAAGTTGGGATCAATTAAGTGCATAAGAAAAGAGAAGTCTGTATTATTCAAATCATTTAAGATAGCAGGGATATCATTACGTTTAGAAAAACGTTTCGTAGTGTTTAAATTAACATTATTATTACAGCAAAGAAAAATAGGAGCATGATCTGTTATTTTAGAATCTAAAACTATAGTGGTAGCATGGTATTGTGTCCGGAGTATGACATGATCAAGACAGTTACCTAATCTCGTGGGATAGCGATGGGTTGGAAGCATTCCATGAGAAGCAATCAGAGTTAGATAATCATCAACTTTCTGCTCGATATTCTCCGGTATTATGTTGATATTTATGTCTCCGATGATTGTAGCAGTTTTATATGTTTTTAAAGCGTTAAGAGTGACGTCAAGACAACGTAAAAAAGGTTTAATATCTTCATACGACGGGGATCGATAAAGTGCTATTATAGCAACATTTGGAGAGAACTTTATAACAATGCAACTAGCGTCAGTAAACTTAGGTATTTCAACTTTATATTGGAGATTGCTTCTTATATACGCTACAACTCCATCATTTTGATTTTTAAAATCCGTTCTGAAGCTTTCAAAGCCAGACAGAGATGGTGTGTGGGGAGCCTTGCTCAACCAACATTCAGTTAAAACAATCACATCAATGTGAATTTTGATTCTATGTAACAAAACGAGGAGACTGTTAAAATTTTTGTTAATACTCCGAATATTAACGTGGAGAATCTTTAAACCAGGGTGGTCACTCCTAATATGTTTGCTTGTATCTTCAGGAGAACAAATCAGCATATCGGATACGGATATTTTTTCAATGTCATTATTTACCTGATCGATGTCATCCATACTTGAGGTTAAAAAAGAACATAGTGTCTCGAACTTTATTATGACAGGGAATAAGAGCATTTGACGAATGGTTGCGTTGCCAAAAAGCAGACATAGGCACGTACTGTTGAAGCGTGGTAGAATAAAAGTTACGCTGAAAATTAGTGTGTTTGTATGAGTGGGTGTGTGCATGTGTGTAGTGTAGATATATTATAGTTTTGTTAGACATATTTTTTAAATAACAAAAAATGAACAGAAAAACTTCGTAGCTGGAAGCTTTAGAAAGCTTAAAGTGGCTGACAAGATCCAAAACAATTTGGTTAAAGTACGCTGGGTTCTCCAATACTTCCAGTCACTTGGGATCTATGATTTTGCCCAAGTCAGTCTCATTAACCACTCGGAAGAGAGGTCCGTTTTCTCGCCTTCGAAGAAAGATCTTACCATGCGACACCCAACAAAACATAAAATCGTTGCTCTTTGCAAACTCCCTAGCAAGGTAAAACAATCGCTTCATTTTAGGAGAAAGGTTCTCAGAGATGAAAATCTGTTTTGGTGGACCACTTAAATGTATGTGCTCTGTGGTCAGTTTGGATGAACCTTTATTAAATTTGCGGTACATGGCAATCATTTTTTCTTTCAGCAGGGCGCTAGTAAGTTCGACTATTATCGTCCTGTGAGCAGGATCTTTATTGTTGATACGAAAAATATCTTTCACCTCGCGATGGTCTACCGGCACATTAAGAGCCTTGCTGGTGTTAATGAAGGTCTCCAATAGAACAGTCTTGCTTTCCGAGGTAGGAGCAGGAATATTTCTGATTTCCAGACATGTCGATCTAGAGTTGCGTTCGAGTCCATCCAACCTATCCTCCAGCGACTTAATGTGTTGGGCGTCAGCTTTTCGTCCAACCTCCAATTGCTCAACTCTGGTCCGAAGCGCATCTTGTTTTTCCGCAAGGAAGTCGACAGACGAACGAATGACTTCAACCGCAGAACATATTTGATCGGACCTTTTTTCTTGTTCGCCTTTAAAGTCTAGAAACATTTTACGCATTTCATCCATGAAATCATTTAGAACCTCTGAATAGCAACGCTTCCGTTTACGGATAACTTTAGGATTTTCTGTCAGATTAGGTTCTGAGGAAGAGCCATGTAGTGATAGTCCAACAGGCACTTTCAGAGTGTCAGCCACCGCAGATAATGGGATCGTTGGAACCGGCACATGCGCGAGCGCAGCGGTGCCTGCGGAAGTGGTGGCGGCGGCGGCGGGTGGTGCGGGCGAAGACGGAGTGGTAAACATTGTTTCGGCAAAATCAAATTACCAGGGCAGCAGCAAATCGAGGTAGCACAAATTAGAGCGAAATCTCAGCAATAAGACACACAACCGCATATAGGTCTACACAGGTGGTCAGTTATCTGCAAAAGGGAACTTTAGCGCGTTCCGTCCAGTCTAGAGAGATCCCTGCAACTGGATTGGCTGCGTCTCGCGTCCGATGACGGGTCCCACTATCCCACGGCGCAGTGTGTGCGTGCGTAGCGACAGTAGTATTGTATTATACTTGTGCAGGTCACAGGTCACAGGTAGATAGTACCGCTATAGGTCTAAATGTAGTGACGTCTGTCGATGAGTTCACTTTAGGAACTGGTGTTACTCTGGTTATTTTCCACGTAGCTGGATAGCGGCCATCCAATGGCCATCTTTGGTTTTCTTCATCAGTACCACTTCACGAAATGGTACTTAGTAAATGCACATGCTTGACATGTTGCTGAAAATACCGAAATCGCTATATGTGTGCCTATAATATTTGAGGATTTCCCTCAATTCCTCATGGATCTCATCATCAGAACCAGATTTTTTACCTAATGACGGTGAAATAAGGTAACAACATAAAAAAACGGACGAGCGGTACAGATGGGTAGGACCCGTTCCGTTCCTACTAGTTTCTATTTTCGTTTTAAAATGTGGTATTTGCGATATCCTAATTTGCGCATTTCATATAGTTGCAATCTAGCTATGTAGGCAAATGTACACAGTAAACAATTACCAAATTTACAAATTTTAAAGAAGTAGGTATTGTTGCGAGTAGACAAAATTGCCTACTCGCAACCATCGGAGCGACCTTTTGTCAAAGACTTCTATTAAAACTGAGGTTAATAGAAGTCTTTGCCTTTCGGAAACAGCGACGGAATCAGGTTTAAACCGTCGATTTAAGAAAACCTTTAAAAATAATTGCCGATTGTTGGTTATCAGCTTTAGTAAGTAAGACCCATCTTACCAATGACAGGTACCCGATGACGAAGCACCCTGTCTTCAGTTCAATGCAACCACAGCACTTGTCTAACACGTAATCTCCCATGTTGCTTCTGTAACTAAATTATAGACAATATCAATAATCTGTAAGAACCAAGTCTGGAGTGTGTAGGTTACTTTACCTACAAATTATTGTAAGACTTGCTTTTCTCAAAACAGATTTGTGAGGCGGTTCACATTTTCTAGCGCGTAATCTAAGATTTTAAGCGCCTAATTTAATATCATAGGAAAAGCTTCTATAATATTGAAGGAGTGTGTGTAAAAATTAGCCCATCTATTTTATTGACACATAGTACCTACACCATATTTGCAAAAACTACTTTATTTGTTTTTTAATAATCAATCTCCCACACCTAAGTTTTACTGGAAAACAAAAACATCCAAACTTCAGAGTCCTATTTTTTACCTTTACCTTTTTTTTTCGCTAGTGGCGCGAAATTCATTTGTTTTCGTATTTTTTGCTCATCACGGCTCATCAACACTTATTCAGATAGCGAAAACTGATTTGCCATTAATAACATACTAAAAAGCAACAAAAATAACCAATATTTAAAGTGCCGGCAGCCTGGACAGCTAATTAGAAACAGTATGGTGTATGTTCTAAAATTGAAATTTAAACCTTTCGGACATTACCGTCCGAATCCTAAAATCCGACTTTGCTATGTCATGTGTTATTTTTCCGCCTTTTCTAAAACTGTTGCAATTTGTCTGATTTTGTTAATCAAAATGGGTAAAAACAAAAGCTGTGATGCAGCAACTAGGAAAATTATAGTGAATTTGCATTTGAAACTAAAATGGACATACCTACAGAAAAATAGCTGATCATTTAGAGTGTTCTACAAAGATGGTATTTAACGCCATTGACCATTTTAAACAACATGGAACAACGGATAAGGTGCCTAGAAAAGTTCGGTCAAGGAAGACCACAGCTCATGACGACAGGCTTATGATTCGTTTGGCTAAGATGGATCCTTTTAAAAGTTCTAATCTAATTCGAAAGGAAGTTTTTTCACAAGAAGACCCTCGAAACATGTCCGCAAAACTAGTTCGCAGGCGGTTGGTTGAAGCAAAATTGTTTTTGGAACACTTGCGAGGAAAGTACCACTTCTAACCAGACAACATAGAAAAAATAGTTTAGCATTTGCTAGAAAATATGGCAGTTGGACTGTTCCTCAATGGAAAAAAGTATTATTTTCTGATGAAACTAAAATAAATTTGGTAAATTCAGACGGAAAACGATACGTACGCCGTCCAATCAACGAAGCATTGAATAACAAATATACCAAAAAGATAGTTAAGCACGGCGGTGGAAATGTTGAAGTGTGGGGATGATTTCGGGATACAGGGTTGGTCCCGTGAGAAAGATTGAAGGGATGATGGATCAGTTGCAGTACAAAAATATCTTGGAGGAGACAATGATTCCATATTCAGATCAAAATTTGCCAGTAACTTGGTGGATATTTCAACACGATAATGACTCAAAGCATACAGCGAATAGCGTTAAAACGTTTTTCAGGCAACAATTGGTGACTGTGTTAGAGTGGCCCGCGAATAGTCCGGATTTTAATCCGATAGAAAATTTGTGGCATATTGTAAAGAGAACGTTGTCGGATAAACAGGTCACCAATATCAACAATCTCTACGACGTATTTGTAGAATCTTGGAGATGTATTCCTTTGGAACCGTGTGAGAAATTGATAGAATCAATGCCACTTCGTTGTAGAGCTGTTATCGATAACAGAGGCTACCCTACCAAGTATTAGTCGTCTATGGATAAAGTATTTGTAATATTTATCCTTGTTATTTATGGTCTTGATAACTTTATTTTTGTTTGGACTGTTGTTTCTTTTCTGTTTCTAATTAGTTGTCCACCGCAGTCCGTCTTATTTACATACATACATACATAGACACACGCCTTTTTCCCCGAAGGGGTAGGCAGAGCCTCAATGGGCCTCTTTTCACAGTGGGTTGCACCATCGTGGAATATAGACGTGACAAGTGGTGAGCTCATCGCCGCCATTGCTTCCCACGACTGACTCGGCTAACGCCTTCTTCCAGTAATAACACATTCCATAATAAGCTAGCAGCCAGGACAAATCTTATACCAACGAATCTTATCAACAAGTCCGGGTTATCCCTTAGTCGGCTTTTACGACATCCACGGGAGGAGACGGAGGGGTCTATTCTTAGGCCGGACACACCACAGCTTATTTAATTTAATTTAATTAAAAAAACTAATTATTACATGATTTTGTTGACTAAACTGACATAATAACACAACATAGAGTCGATACATTTTAGATAAATACGTAGGAACTCACTATGACACGTAAAACATTCGTTATTAAATTTATTTTTACTAAGAAAATAAACCAAAGTCGTTGTTTCTAATTATATTATGTCCACCACTGTATATGTAATACTATCAATTAAAACATGTGTGTTAAGTCTCATAGTTCTCGCAAAATCAACTTTCGCTATCTGAAGAAGTGTTGATGAGCTGTAATGGGCAAAATCCTCCAAAACAAAATGAATTTCGCGCGGAATTCCCGCTCGATAGCTTGCAACGTGTGTGTCATACACACACTATCAAACACCGCACTGGTACCTACTATGACGAATTATTATAATTAGGTAGGTTATTCCTATTCCATGTTATCGTATGAGGAAGATTCCAGCCTGTTTGTTTCGGTCACTGTGAGCGCTGACCTAAATGAGTAGGTACGTACCTACAGTTTTACCCAAGATATAAGTCGCCCCGATGTATCTGCACCGTAGACTAATTTCTATAGCGCGTGAACCTTCTCTCTACGTCCAGTTTTAGATGACTATGAGGTCGACTCTTAGATGTTAGCGGGACAGAGCAATACAGCGGGACAAAGCTTTACAATACGTTCGGCTACTATCGGATATCAGTCTGCGCTTTTCTGCGCATACGAAATCAGTTGATCGTACTTATATTTTGGGTAAAACTGTACCTCTACTTTGTAAGAAGTTCTTAGTAAGAATAACGAACTTTGTGCGTTGTTTCATCTAAGTAATTTTCAATGGAATTTGTACGAAATTTTCCTTGTTATTTCTTTATGTACAATTTTAAGTTGTTGGACTATTCCTCGTTAACTTGTAAAGCCTATAAAGCTGTGATAGTTTTCCTTTTAACTTCTTTATAATATTTACTACTGACTTCAATTATTTTACTTATCCAAAAACAACCGTTTAGCTGGCAGGGGGCAATTGACTCTAACTGACATTAGCACTCATCTCCCAAAGGGATCCCTGAATCGAAAAATGGTATTCACACACAATATTTATGAACGATCCATCCAACGACACCTCACACCATGGGATAGACGGGGAAAATATCACCACCACGTGCCACTACGTGGACCCCAATTATTTTTTACTTTATTTTGTATTTATTATTTGGCTGCGTGTTTTTTTTTTCAAGAGCGGAATTATTTAATACTCTGCTCAATGAAAAGGAAAATATTAATCAAAGTAGAACTTCAGACTTTTAGTAAATAAGACCGCAGAGCCTATTCTTAGTCCTGAATCGATGACATTTAGTGCACAGTTAAATTATACCCTGGATTAAAACTTACAATACTTTTATCCTAAAATTCCACTTTCTCGGGAAGAACAAGGAAAGTTACCGCTGGTATTGAATAACGTCACGTTTAAAAATAGAATAATACTAATTAAGGTGGTTGCTTTTTCATACAAACGTAAAAAAAAACAAAAAAAATATAAAAATAATACAATAAAAAAAAAACATCGAAATTATAGTCCATACTAGTAATTTCTATGTTATTTTCGCTATTAGTCCACTGTTTTCTTCAACCAAATATGATTTGCCGCAAATAATGACCAATATAAAAGCCAACAACAGTCATTTCAGTTTAAAATTATACTCTGTTCTTCCATATTTGTGCAAATACGTTTATATGAAAAAGCAACCACCTTAAATATCGATACCTAGAGTTAAAGAGAAAATAAATATGTACAACTCACGTTTACAGTTGTGTTACCAAATTAGAAGATTGTAATGTACGACCGGTGGTCCCACCGGACTCTAGGAGACTGGTGCGTCGGTCTATTCTGTTGGAATAGGTTCGTCAGTAACTGGTGACTGATAAGGTAGCTAAGCGTTCTGCAAAAACCGGAAACATGCTCCTTGTTAAACTTATAAAAAAATTAGGAAAATAACCAACTAATTAATTAGGTAGTGTTTTTTAAGAAAAATACGAACCGCCTTCAATTCTGAGTAGAGAGTAGGTTATGAAACTGTTGCATAATAAGGGTTCTTAAAAAAATTTCTTCTTAGTGTGAGTTCAAAAACGAGCCGTAGGCGAGTTTTTTAAAGCATCACTAATTGTGTGCAGTTTCATACACTACCTACTAAAGTAGATAAAAATCTAAGAGGTAGGTGTAGGTAAATCTAATCTTATAAAGAGATAATTATGTATAATACATTTTAGTCATGTCATCTAAGGCAAAAACTGCTTCCATGAAGCTGGGTATCCTGAATAAGGTAGGTAAAGCGTTACTTCACACCAGAACAGCTTCGAAGTCTGTACAAAGCACAAGTCCGGGCTGGTATGGAGTACTGCTGCCACGTTTGGGATGGCTCGGACAAACACCAGCTTGCTGCCTTGGACTCGATCGAACGCAGAGCTTTCAGGCTTATAGGTGAGCACAATATAGCGGAGACTAAGATCCAGAGTCTCGAGCACCGCCGTAAGGTTGCATGCCTTGCGATCTTCTATAGGTTACATTTCGGGGAATGCTCCCAGGAACTTCATGATCTGATCCCACCATCTCCTTTTCATCATAGGACGAGCAGACGCACGGCTCCGTACCACCCTTACCTCATTAGTATACCCTCTATTCGTACTAAATGTTTCAGTTCTACCTTTATAATGCGAACTGCTAAGGAGTGGAACAAACTACCGTCGTCTGTCTTTCCTGAAAACTATAATCTGGGTCTCTTCAAGGCTAGAGTGAATAGGTGCCTTCTAGACCTATGTGCTCCATCTTCGGCCACATTGCCACTTACCAACAGGTGAGATCGTGGTCAAACAAAGGTCAATCAATGTTAAAAAAAACTTGTCAACTTTGTCGTAAATACCTAGTGTACTTTTAATCATGGATTAAGCCCATAATGTTGAAGCCTTATATTTTTTGAAGCCTTAGGTAGGTTGACTCTTAATTAAATATCTATTATCTATTATGTTGAAGTTTTTCTTAAAGATAAATATCAATAGGGCTCTTAATGGTAGGCAGCGCGTTTGCAATACCGTGGGTCTTGCAGATGTCCATTTGATAGGCGGAGGTAAATGCTTTAAATCAGGCGGCCCGTCTGCTTGTTTGTCATCTTGTAATATAAAAAAAAGGAAAAAAAACGAATAACGATCACGTTATTTGTGTAGTACCAATATTTTTGTAATCTTAATTAATAATATCTTTTTGTAATTATTATCTCAGAAATAAGCACTTCTAAACGAAAATAGAATATAGATCAATATAGGAAATAGAATATAACAGATGAAAACTCAATAAATCTTAATTTACCCATATTTTAGCCCTGTGACGGGAGCTCATTCCACGCCTTGCAGGTGCGCGGGCGAAACGATCGCGTGAAACGCACTGTGCGAGACCTCTACGCATCCAAAATGTGCGAGTGAGCTCGGTGCATGACGATGGCGCATGTGCGGTTATAAAAGTGCGACTCTGGGATTAGTTCAAAACAGCTCCTCAGATAATTCCCCGTTAAAAATCTTATAAAAGACGCTAAGCGCGCCAATATCTCGGCGCATGCTTAACGGCTCTAGATCCCTGGTAATTTTGGGTGCGTCGACAATCCTAACAGCTCTGCGTTGTAGGGAATCCAGAGGTGTTGGTAGGTACTTAGGTGCACCAATCCAGATGTGAGAGCAGTACTCCAAGTGGGGCCGGACCTGCGCTCTGTAAAGCGTTAAACGTTGCCCCGGTGCGAAGTACCGCTTCGATCTGTTGAGTACACCGAGTTTTTTGGAGGCAAGAGCAGCTTTGCTCTCTACTAAATGACCCCTGTACTGTACTTCGCTCGAAATATTGTCTCCCAGAATCGGAGACTGTTTGAAATGGGAAGGGTAATACCCTGAAATTGCGGGGCAACAACAAATGGAGCCTTTTTAGAGGTGAATAAATAAATAAAATAAAATAAATTCTTGAACGAGCGAAGCGAGTTTTTTTAATCAACTTGGAAGAATTGGCTTTTGTATGTATGTATGTATGTATGTATGTATGTATGTATGTATGTAAGTATGTATGTTTGTCCGAGCATAACTTCCGAACCGTTAAACTGATCTTCATGAAATTTCTTCGGATACAAGCATGTCTCGGTGTGCATCCACCTCTGCCCGAGAGTCACTCGCACGGCCTGCATATCGAGCATCGCAATTGCTGTCATCCGCATATGCGACATATGACGCAACTCCGCGGTGTCTCGTGTCAGGCGTCCGAAGAACCTCAACGTGACACCTTTCAGCCAGAAGTCTCCATACATTCATTAGTAGTAGTAGAGCTTTTTGGTGAAAGAGTTCGTCCGGGGAAGTACTACCACCATACCTATTTCTGCCGCAAAGCAGTAGTGCTCTCATTGCTGTGTTCCGGTTTGAAGGGTAAGGGTGCCGGTGAAATTACAGGCACATGAGACTTTTCATCTTTATGTCTCAGGGTGGCGGGTGCAGTGCAATGCCACATAGGGCGCGTCCTAGGTGGACGTGACCTATGAGGTAATGCACTGCTCATAGGCAGAGGTAACCGCTTAACATCAGATAGGCCATCTGATTGCTCCGTCATACAAGTAGTACTAAAAAAAAAAAAAAAATTGAAGGTCTATAGACGGTCAGTCGGCACCCTCACCATAAAGGAAATAAAATTGACATCATGGCGAGATTCCAACTGCTCGACCCTCATGGTTAGCCCTGTCTTCTGCTTGAGGTACTCCACCACTGCTTCGGGCTTCACGGCGTAGTGAATCCGGGACACGTACAGTGGAGTTGTGGGCATAGCAGTGCATGTTATTAATGTTCAGGAAGTCGTTGATATGCAGGATGAACAACGTCGCGAGAGCACAGAACCCTTTGGGACCCCCCTGCATTGATAACCATGACCTCGGAACAGACCCCGTCGACAGCGGCCTTCATTTTCCGGTCAGATATAAATCCCAAGATCCATTTGCACAGTCCCTCTGGAAAGCCATAGGACGGTAGCTTCGAAAGCAAGGCCCTGTGCCAGACCCGGTCAAATGCTTAAATGATATCGAAGCTGACAGCTAACGCTTCACCTCTGCAATCAATTGCTTCAGCCCACTGGTGTATTAGGTAAGCAATAAGATCACCAGCAGACCTGCCATTGCGAAAACCGTATTGGCGGTCATTGAGCAACTGGTGCTCCACCAGGTACTCAAGAAGCTGACTATTTAACACTCGCTCCATCACCTTGGAAAGAAGTGAGGTAATCACAATATGCCTATAGTTTGCCGGGTCTGTTCGGTCACCTTTTTTTGGAACATGGTGAACCAAGGCAATCTTCCACGATGAAGGCACTATACCAGTGGAACAGGAGATAGTGAACAATTGCGTGAGTAGTAGTAGTAGAGCTTTTTTGTTTTTTTTTGTTTTTTTGTTCGTCCGGGGAAGTACTACCACCATACCTATTTCTGCTGCAAAGCAGTAGCGCTCGCATTGCTGTGTTCCGGTGTGAAGGGTAAGGGTGCCGGTGAAATTACAGGCACATGAGACTTTTCATCTATGTCTCAGGGTGGCGGGCGCAGTGCTATGCCAAATAGGGTGCGTCGTAGGTGGACGTGACCTATGATGTACTGCACTGTTCATAGGCAGAGGTTACCGCTTAACATCAGGTGGGCCTCTTGCTTGTTCCGTCACCCAAGTAGAACAAAAAAAAAAAGTTAGCTCAGAAGCACATGCTTTCAAAGCCACTGCCGGAATTCCATCAGGCCCACTGGACTTTCGAACGTCCAGAGACAAAAGCTCTTTCCGTACCTTTCTCCGTGTGATAAGTATTTCTGTCATGGAACTCTCGCTCGAAGGCAGTGTGGGCCGTATAGTGGCTTTGGCGTCGAGAGTCGAGTTTGAATCAAAACAGAGTTACAAGTGTATGGTACCACAATGTTTTCAATTATTAAACACTAAAATAATCAATATTAATGATTAATCTAAAGCCTGAGATGACTTACGAATTAGTGATTTTATTTTAATAAACGATTGTACATATTAGTAAAAACGTAACTAGATAGTTAGGTAGGGTTTCTTGCAATGAAATAACTTTTTTAAATGGGTGTTTTATTATATTCAATTCAATAAATCCCCCCCCTTGACGACCTCTGTGGCGCGGCGGGCGAAGCTTGGCCTGCGACGCAGGAGGTTGCGGGTTCGATTCCCGCCTCGGAACAAATATTTGTGCGATCGCAGATATTTGTTCAGGGTGTTCTGGGTATTTTCTATGTATAATAAAAAATATCTATCTATGTAATATATTGTATTAAGTATATCAGTTATCTAGTACCCATAACACAAGCTCTGCTTAGCTTGGGGCTAGGTAATGTTGTGTGAATTGAATTGTCCAGCATTATTTATTTATTTATTAATTAATAGATTTTAATATAGATTAGGTTCTCTTTATCACCTGTTACATGTATTCAGGTAATAACTACTTATAGATAGATTGGGCGATGGTGCTCATAGCTTCGCATGGTTGTTAGGGTTCCACACCTCAAAAGATACCAACAGAACCATTATAGCAACACTCCCGTGTCTGTCAGTCCGTCTGTTACAGCCTATTTTTTTTTAAACTGTAGACAACAGTTGAAATTTGGTACATTTACAGAGTTAGGTAACTGAATCATACATGTGTAACGTAAATAAACTAATTCTGAACTTGGGAATTAAAATCAAAGGGAAAACTAGAATAATTAAACATAAACATTCGATAGTTCATCATGCGACATACCAAATTATAACTCACTATGGGCCTCCATAGGTACCTACATAAAAGCGGTGCGTGCGATGTCACTGCCACTGACCTCAGAGCCATCTGTTGGACAACGGTTGAACCACAAGGCAAGAAGATACCTATCTAAAATACTGTTTAAAGTCAATACCCGGCTGCTTATTTAACTAGCTGACAAGCTAGTCCAGTATATTTATTTTTACTAGGTGGCGCTGATCTAGCAATAATTTAAGAAATCGACGATTTTTTTTTACTGTGTTACATACACCTGCTCACAATATAGGTACCTATTAATTTACTGTTATAGCCTGAAGATTCCGATGGACACGATGGGCCACCAGGTGGCCGGGCCGCGGCCAAGATTACGTAGGTAGTAAATAGCAAGTAGGTACCTACCTACCTTATACCTATGTGGCCAAGAGTTAAGACAGCCCGTCTCTGTGCTACCAGTTTAGTGTAATCTAACTCTCCGACCCCCATAATATTTAGGTAGGTAGGTACCTGCCCAATACTGTACACGGCTAAATTAGGTACGTTTAATCTCTAATTCATTTGATTGTCGCTCGACGTCTGAATCCACCAGGAAAGATAAACTGAGTTCATAGGTTATCTAACAGTACCTACCTACACTTGGTCAGTTTTTATTTCGATTTTAAGTATAATACTAATTTTGGGCGCGTGGTGTATATAAAGCCCGTATATAAAGCCGTGTATATATAACTCTTCCCCCACCCTGCTCCTACTTGCCCCTGCTGCTGCCATTCCTCTCGGCATCCACCCCACACCTAATAGGTATAATCAAAATCTGATCAGCACTGAGGGATAATGTAGTTTTCTGTTAGTGAAATAATTTTCGGAATCTGATCAGTATGTAGGTAAGTAGGTAGGTACCTATAGTAGTTAGTAGGTAGTTAGTTCCGGTGATTACCTACTCCTACATACAAACTCGCAAAGCAATGCACGCGACTTCGTTCGCGCGCTGCATTCATATCTTATGAACCCTGCAATAGGTATAGAAATGGAACATTATTCGATTCAGTGAAATTTTCTGGTTAAATACACACAATACATACATAAACAGATGCTTTTTTCAAGAAGGGGGGTAGGCAAAGCCTCGATGGGCCTCTTTTCACAGTGGGTGCACCATCATGGAATATAGACGTGCAAATGGTGAGCTCATCGCCGCCACTGCCTTCCACGGCTGATTCTCTCTTTTTTAACGCTTTCTCCCAGTACCTAATAATACATTCTATAATAAGCTAGCAGCCAGGACAAATCTTATACCAACGAATCTTATCAACAAGTCCATGTTATCCCTTAGTCAGCGTTTATGACATCCACGGGAGGATACGGAAGGGTCCATGTCCCTAAAATTTTCATTGAAATCCGTTGAGCCATTTCGGTGCCTATTCGAGACAAACTTTCAGCCAAAAATTTCAAATTTTAAAAAGGTTTTTTTTTTATTATGTCGTCTAATAGTAACTATATTGGTACCTAGGTATTGGTTTTTATTATGAAATCACAGATGTCTGAAAAGCGGGGAGAAAATCTGCAATTTTTATAGATTTAAGAAATTTAAGTTAAAATCAGCAAATAGCGAAAATACCGTTTGTAAGTAGGTAAGTAGGTAAGCCCACCTTTTGTAGCATTATTTTATGTACCATATAGTACCTATAAATAGATAAATTCATTAAAATATTTAAATCGTTGAACTTACCTGGGGTGATTTAAATAACTTTTCCTTTTTTTGCCTGTGTTGCTGAATTATCTATATTATAATATGCCGATTCTATTTTTTTGACAACCCTATAAGCATGAGCGGCGCGGCGACGGCTCGATATCCCTCCTATTGAGGGTTTATTGATAACAGGGCTAGAGAGAAAGAGAGTGATACTTAGAGAGAGATAGGAATGGAGTTGTTCAGAATAAACTAAACAACGACTAATGAACGTTTCCTACCGTGGATGTCGTAAAAGCTGACTTAGAGATTACCCGGACTTTTTGAAAAGATGATATAACATTGTTGGTATAAGATTTATCCTGGCCGCTAGCTTATTATAGAATGTGTTATTACTGAAAGAAACCGTTAGCCGAGTCAGACGCGGGAAGCAATGGCAGCGATGAGCTCACCACTTATCACGTCTATATTCCACGATGATGCAACCCACTGTGAAAAGAGGGCCATTGAGGCTCTGCCTACCCCTTCGGAGAAAAAAGCGTGTGTCTATGTGTGTAATAACTAAACAATGTAAATTAGCTTAAAGCTTTACGAACAGATTCAAATACAATCAATAACGGGGTGGCGGGGCACTTCGCGTTTTCAAAATTATTTCAGGGCGTCTGGTCGAAGCGAAGTGGATGTTTTGATTGGATTTTTTAAAGTAATACAAAACAGCTCTGTATTTCGGAAACCCTTCCTAACCCTCTGTATAGTAGACCCTTGAAATTTGACATGTAGATTCCTCACATAAAACAAACAAAACACGTTTTAACATTTCCTGAAATTTTCCTGAAAAAATTCACAGGGATGTTTTGATTGGGTTTTTAAAGTAAAAAAAACAGTTCTGTAATTCGGAAACCCTTGGTGATAGACACTTGAAATTTGACGTGTAGATTCCTCAAATAAAGTAAGCAAAACATGTTATGGATATGAATGTAGTTTGGATGCAGGTGCATGTGCATTTATATATTGTTTATAAGTATATTATATATTTATATATATACATATTTGCAGAAATCTTCTATTATTATTATAAATGGTCATTCATGGTGTTTTAAATTGTTTAGATTAGAACATGAAATTTCAGTAGTTTTTTTGAAGAGTTGAGTTGAACTAGTTTGTTTGATATCTTTCGGCAATTTATTGTACACCTGTGCACCCTTCATTCATACATTACGCTCTTTTTACCATAGTTAGTCCTATGAGATTGCAATACTAAGTTGTCTGAATTTCGTAGTTTCTGTTTTTGTATTTGATTCTTTTTAGTAAATGTTAGGCGTGTATCATGTGTAATCTTTGCTAAGTATTTTACGTATAAGGAGACAAGTATAGTAAGTGTACGAGTATGTTTGTTTAACGTTCATTATCCCTGTATCTTTATAAATTTTGTCTGTATAAATTAAAAAGTTGAAGTTGAACAGAGTTTTGATAAGCTTATTTTGAGCCGTTTGTATATTTTTCAGATTCGTTTTTGCGAACTATACTGCGGAGAGCACCTGTCAATGACACCAGTTTTGTTTGTTTCTTCTCCACATGCGGCTTCCATGTCAGGTAGCTGTCCAAAATCAGACATAGGTACTTTTCGTTTGTTTTCCTATTTATAGTTTGTTTATCAATAGTAAGTTTGTTGAAATCATTAAGTTTCTTGTTTTTAGCTGCAAAGATTACATAGTTTGTTTTGGAAATGTTTATAATAAGAACATTGCGTTGGAACCACATATTTAGAAGATCCAAATCTTTTTGTGCATCAGGTATAATGGATTCCATTTTAATTCCATAGTAAAATAGACTAGTGTCATCCGCATATAGCGTTAGGTCCCCTTTGAGCCCAATGTCCTGTATATTATTAATATAAATAAGGAAAAGGAGGGGTCCCAAGATTGACCCTTGTGGGACACCACATGTGATGAGTCTGGGACTACTTTGATAATCACTTATTTTGACCACTTGTAAACGATTTGATAGATATGATTCAAAGATTGTGTATGCTTTTCCTGTGACCCCTATAGTAAATAATTTTCTTAGCAGTATTTTGTGACTAATTGTGTCAAACTTCGTTCAAAAACAAAACAAGGAATCCTTATAGTTTTGCAATGTCATGTCCGTCCGTCTAACTGTCTGTCTGTCTGTCTATCCTCGGCTTATCTCAGAGACTCTTATTGCTAGAATGGTGTAACTTGTCATTGATATAGGTACATAATATCACGCCGAAAAACTGGTCAAATAAAATATCGAAAAATCCATTTGATGAAACCATATTTTGATTCATTATTAAATATAACAACACCGCATACCTATCTCGAATGAATGAATGAATGATTTATTTCGCAGAAAAAGCGTTTACAAATATGTAGATCTTATTAATATTAACAAAATTGTATTGTAACAAAAGTAAGAAACAAAATTGTCTGTTTTACTTATTTTTAAATCAGTTGATTGTAGTTGGCTTCAAGTGCAGCTGTCAAGAGCAGGTTTATAGCTGGTATTGCAGAATGTAGGTAGGTACCTACCTACCTACTGTTATAGAGGAAGCTCTACTGTTATCTACTAACAAAGCCGGAATTTACACATCCATTGGACATTATCTGCGGTCGCACGCACGATAAAAAACTTCATAGAATTTGAGAACCTCCTCATTTTTAGAACTGTGGAGTCTGTCGGCAATACTGGTCCAACAAAAACTCCATCAAAAACTAAAAACGTTCTATGAGTACCTATTAGACTAGTTGGCGAATTGCAAACATTCCCAATCTTATTTACTTTCTAGTAAGTAGGTAGGTACCTACATTGAAATCACAAAAGGTTAATTTTGAAAATCGTGGGGCAGTAAATTTACTCACTTAATAGGTATATAGGTACCTACGTCAAAGGCTTATATAACTACTGGCCACGCGAGCACGACACGCCTAGCTATGTGATTTATGGTATACCTACCTACCTATTCGTTGGTAGGCTAAATACCAAATGGCAAATACCTACATACCTACCTACACAACAACCTTACCATCAAGCAAGAGGTAATGTACCAAGTTACTTCCAGGTTCTTGCTTCATGGGAAACATTTTCAAAGATTACTGAAAGAGGTAAATGCGTTTGGTATGTAATCCTACAAGTTTATAAGATTTGTACCTACATAAATAAACGGAAAAGTCAGAAATATTTACTGCACAGTAGTGTAGGTACAGTAACGTTTTTGATGTCAACCATACGTAGGTACCTACCTCTTTAAACGCACGTGTGCAAATACGTTTTAAACCGGCAACCGTCTCGTCAAAATCTACAAAAATATTTGTTTTCGTGTCTATACAAAACGAAAAAGAATAGATTGTTTTTTTCTATTGTTATTAAATCCACACGCTTTCGGTCTACATAAAGACTATCTTCACGAAGTGTGTAGGTATCGCTTTGTTGAAACCATTTTTAAAAGCATTCTCAAGTGTAATGTTTTTTTTAAGTAATTGTCGTTATGTATGGATCGGAATGCTGGCCCATGAAGAAGGATTTGTGGAGTGACAACCTCTCAGAAATAAGTTACCTATATTAGAGCAAATAACATAATCTTAAACTCCACGCTTTTTATTCTGAATTGAATTCTTCTGTTAATAACTTAAACTTTATTATAATTTTATTTTGAGGTGATAAATTCTGATTGATTGTTCGATCTTTTACTAGTGTAATATAAACTATTTGAAATTGAAAATTATTTTCTATTTTTTAGTTCGGTTAGCTATAAAAGCGTGTTTTTTTAGTTTTTTTAAAGTATTATTTATTTATTCTCTTTTCTCAGAAAGAACAACGAAGATGACCGCTGGTATGGAGTAGGTACTGTCACGTTTAAAAACAGAGTAGTACTAATTAAATATTTAGAGTTAAATAGGAAATAAATATATGTATACAACTCACGTTTAGAGGTTGTGAAACCAAATTAGACGATTGCAATGTACGGCCGGTCCACCGCACTCCTGGAGACTGGCGCGTGCGTGGGTCGGCCTATTCTGTTGGAATACCTAATGACTGATAAGGTAGCTAAGTGATAAGCCCGTTGGGCAAAAACAACCGCAAACTTGCTCCTATGCCGCAATTGGCCGGTTTTTTTATAAGTTTATCGAGATAAACTCATAAAAAAACCACCCAAGTGCGAGTCAGACTCGCGCACGAAGGGTTCAGTACCATTATCTATAAAAAAGGCAAAAAAACACGTTTGTAAGAAAATTCAAATTAAAATTCCACGCAAAAACTGGTCACCCATCCAAAAAGTGACCTCGCAGAGCATTGCTTACCCTACATTTGGAAAAATCACGTTTGTTGTATGGGAGCACCCTTAATTTTTTTTTTATTATTTGTTGTAGCGGCTACAGAGATACATCATCTGTGAAATTTTCATGAGATATATATAGCCTGGCATCACCATTATCCATAAAAACGGCAAAAAAAAACACGTTTTTTGTATGGGAGCCCTGTTCTGTTCTGTTTTTTAGTATTTGTTGTTATAGCGGCAACTGAAGCGACACATGACCAGCGATACATGATAACAACTGTGAAAATTTAATCTGTCTAACCATCACGGTTCATGAGACACAGCCTAGTGACATGCGGACAGACAGACAGACATAAAGACAGACAGATGGACAGCCGAGCATTAGTAATAGGGTCCCGTTTTACCCTTTGGGTACGGAACCCTAAAAATGAGAAAAATAAATTAATTTTTAAAATAAATAAAGTCGCTCGAATTTTACCAGTAGACAGTACCTATCATAGAGCTCAATGCAGGTCATACCTGCGTACCAATGTATGTTCATCTAAATCATTTCGGCGTTATTGAAGAAACATACAAACACTGAATCCATCCATCTATCATATCATGTCAAAGTTACGATGAACTTTGACATGTATGATATTAGTGCGATAAATAAAATAGGTACTTGTAAATATTTCGAAGTCGGCACCAAAACAAGTGTTCTATATAGGCATGACGTCCCTGACAAGAACCTTGTGACCTATGGTGGAAGCATCCTTCCACCTTCCAGGACCTTCCCAGTTGTCTTTTGTGTGAGTAGAATGTAGGTTTGCATGAATTCTGTAGTTAGACATAGATTTGGAGCCAACTTCACAATGTGTATACAGACCGTTCTCCGGCACCTGCCATGGAGTATTCTCAGGTGCCATCTTACGGTGAACGAGCTGTACCTAAGGTGTACGCTTTTAGTCTTTCATTTATGAATCAGCAGCAGTAGCAGTCGCCCGCGGTTTCACCCGCGATATTATCCTAACGTTTTATTGCAGTTTTTGATATTGTGTTGGTAGGTAGGTAGGCTAACCTAACCTACTTTCTACCAATTTTCATCTATAAGCTCTATCGCTATAACACTCTAGCTCAAATTCGTGCAGCGAGCTATGGAGAGAGCTTTGATCGGGGTTTCACTACGCAATGGAATCCGAAACGAGGAGAACCGTAGAAGAACCAAGAAAGATCAGCTCTCATTTTTAGAAATATATCAACAGTAATTTCAAATATTAGTATTGAGCTACTGCTTACCTTCTTCGACTAATATAAAAAGTATTTTGGTCATAGCTTACCTCGACTATTTATATATTTTTTAGTATTTTTTTATCTGTGCCTTGACATACAATTTAGTAACACCTTAGAGAATTGATAACTTCGCCAACACCAGGCAGAAAGCTGCATACAAAAAAAACGTCTTGCGCAGCATGAAAAAGCAGTTTATATTGAATATCTCGTAATACCACAGTAATACATAGATAATTGTACAAAACCCCTACAGTAAACCCACAGCTTGGTTTTATTGATTTTATTTATCTTATTTTTTACCCAGTAATAATATAATATAATATAAGCTTTTATTTCTCTTACACTTCTAATATTTAAAATTAACAATTTATTGACTTATCTTAACCTTATATATAATTAGTTTTTCAGTTTTTAGAATATCTCAACCAGTGTAGGTACCACTTTGAGCTGTAAAAGCCTCCTCCATCTGCCTCCCTCTCTCTATCTCTAGCTGCTCTGCTCCAGGTAATACCTGCCGTTTTAGCGATGTCATCGCTCCAACGTTTATGCGGTCTTCCAGGTCGTCTCTTTTTGTCCATGGGGTACCAGTTAGTTATCGTTTTCGACCACCTATCGTCTGTCGCTCGCTGTACATGTCCAGCCCATTTCCACTTTAGCTGAAGAACTTTTTTCACAGCGTCTTTTGCCTTTGTCTTTTTCCTAATTACGGTATTTTTGATTTTGTCCTTCAGCTTGTGACCTGTGTAGCTTCTCTCGAGTCCTCTTTGACATACTCTTATTTTTTCCAGTGTCTTCTTCGTGAGTGGCCATGTCTGACATGCATACGTGAGGCATGCCAACAAACACATTTCCATAGCTTTTGTTTAGTTTAACTGGCAAATTGTTTTTGAAAATCTCTTTTATGCTCCAGTACTTATTCCAAGTATTTTTAGTTCTTCATATAATGTATTTTTCCGTGCATGCTTTGAAAAAAATCAGGTGTCCTAAATAGTTGTATTCCTCTACATACTCTAGATAGTTGGATTGGAACTCTATCGGTACCTTTTGTCGGTTGGTCATTATTTTAGTCTTATCTTCGTTGACTTCTAGTCCTACTTTCTTACTTTCTGCACATAGCGATTCAAGCATACTTTGTAATTCTTGTGGATCTTCTGAAAGCAAAACTATATTGTCTGCGAAGCGTAAATGTGATAGATAATTTCCGTGTATTTGTAGACCATTTCTCTCCCACTCTACATTCCGGAAAACTTGTTTAAGTACGGCTATGAATAGCTTCGGTGAAAAGGGGTCCCCTTGTTTTGCTCCTCTTTGTATTTTGAAACTGGGTCCAGGTTTTTCTAGATAAATTTGTGAGATGCTGTTCTTGTAAATTACTTTTACTATTACTGTTGAGAAGTGTTTCACAAAACCAGCCTGCTCTATTGGCTGGTTTTCGTCTATAATTTTGGTCAATCGCCTCAGTAGGGTTGTAGAGAACACTTTACACAAGCATGATGTTAGGCTAATTGGTCTGTAGTTCGAAATTTGTTTTGTGTCACCCTTTTTGTAGAGAAGTACTATGTGTGAGTTTGTCCACTGCTTCGGTATATGTTTCGTAGATAGAATCTTGTTAAAAAGGTTGGTGTTGCTAGGATCTCTTTGCTTGCAATCAACATTTAATTTGTTATACCATCCAGCCCTGGGCTTTTTTCAGGTTTCAGCTGCTTGATCGATTGAAGTATTTCGTTTTCATGGAATTCTGGTACAGGTTCGTCGTTTCTAGGGACTATAATATTATTATGATGATTTGGTAGTGGATCTGTCTTTGTATAGAGATCTTTGTAAAAATCTGTTTCTATCTGCATTAACTCCTTTCTGTTTGTGACTATTTCTCCTTCTTTGTGTTTAAGTTGGCTCAATAACTGTTTTGAGTTATTCAGATGCTTGTAGGCCCTTTTCACTGCACCCGAGTGTTCTAGATACTTTTCAATGATTTTCATTCTATATTTCTTAGTATTGTATTTTATGCATTTATGAATTATCTTGTATAATCTACTCAGTCGGTTTTTCTCATCTTTTGTCTTATTGTTTTTGTTTTTAAGTTAGTGTTTTTCCTCTTATAGCTCTACAATTTTATCCGTCATAATTTCATGATTTTTCAATAATTTCTGTGATATACCGGCAGAGCTACAGCTTCGTACAATATTTTTCTCTATGCTGTCATAACAATCTTGCACTGTTTTATGCTCTTTATTGTCATAATCACCTTTTTGTAAAGTAATAATATGCTCCATTTTAATAAACAATCGAATCTGCCTAAAAGATGCAACTTTGGGTTTTTTCTATCGATGAAATATTGGCATATCGTGTTTCTGGTACAGTGATCCCTCGGAATTATAAGTAGTATCCATGCATATTTATTATTTGAATATTGTACTAGATTTAGACCGTTAAAAATCAACTGTAAGATTGGTAATTTTGCGTTGTACCCACCTGAGGCCTAAGGAGGATGTAACTTCCTGTTACTTTAATAAATTTCGGTATCTTCCGCGTTTTACCAGGTTAAAAAGTAGTATCATACAAACATTTAGAGAAAAAGAGGCAATAATTTTTTTTTTAATCGGATTTTTATGTTTCGGAGGTTACTTCCTACGTACAAACTTACAACCTTTACCTCTTTATAATATTAGTGTAGAAGAGTCCCCGATACCGATCATCTTCCTCTGAGAGACTCCAGTAATGCAACGATAGGATATAACGGAACTAACACAAAAAATATTTATACTAAAGTTTTGGGTTACATTTTAATTTAATGTTATCCATGAAGTGTGGTTTACACTTGAAAAATAATAAACTATAATATTTATACTAATTAAATTTTAATCAAAAAATATTTAAATACACCATTTGAGGTACTTTATAAAAAAACTATAGTTAGGTTCTTATCCATGTAAATATTTCTCATTTGAAACTTGAAGTAGTTATGTATAGGTAATAATTTTAGGTTTCATAATGTGTGGCTATTCATGTCGGGGTACCGCGAACTAGCGTGGTCCGCACACACGCGGAGTTGGCTACCGTGGCTCTGACCGAATCAGCCCCCACCCGTAGTATATATGCGGATTCGACAGCACAACTGAGTCTGCATAGGTACCTGACTATGAAAAAGAATTTTCAACACACCTGCTCCTACTGCAGTGTTTTTAGTTTCATATTGCAGCATATTACTCACTTACTTTTACTTACTTACACATGGATTTTGCTATTGCAATTTATTTCTCCATTTAAATAATAAAGTTTAATTTTACATAAAATGATGTCGCTTTTTATGAACAAAAATTTATAAATAGATAAAACTGACCAATGAATTTGTAAAACTGATTGAAAATATTATAAACTGTAAATAATTACAGCAGAATTTAAGTGTTTTAATATTTTATATTTTGTAAAAAGGCTAAACGTTCGAGACTCTCTTTTTCAGACCAAGGAGTTTTATAAGAATTAAAATGAATGCAATTTTATACGAAGAAAAAATAATCTTGAGATAGGTAGGTATTTGGCGAGATATTGTTTGGCAAGTGTGTTGAAAAACTTCGTATGAAACGCGTGAGCATTATGGTCATTACAGCTCTCGGCTCCATTACGCCCTTCTCTATCGGCTCGGGATGCAATCCCGCCTCGACTGTAATGACCAACTTTGCTCACTAGTGTCATAATGTACTATTATTATTTATTAATTGTGTGTCAAACTAACGTATATACAATTAAAGTTGCTTCTTATTATTAGACTATGAGATAATCAAATCACTCATGTTTTATAATAAAGTTAGGCACAATACAGTATGGATATAATTGATCTTATAGTTTTATCATATTTTTTCGTAAACTCTAACAAGCTGTAGTTAAGGCCAGTTTATCAAACACTGATCAGGAAAGTACCTACAACCAAATTGTTACATTTAACTGGAAATCGGCTTAAACAAACTTTAGTGTACACGAAATTGAATGCCTGCTCTTTTTAAATAGTAATACAACGAATAGTTAGAACTACATTATGAAATGCCTGCTCGTTAATTAGTGTTCGAGAAACTGGGAGTTAATCACACAAAATATCACTAAAAACAAAACAACAGTACCGTAAAAAAACTTAATTAGGTAGTTAGATAGGTTGTCTCATATTGAAATACCTATTTTATAATTATGTTGAAGTTTTTCTAACGATTTGTTGAGGTATCATCTGTTTTAAGTGCTTATTTCTGAGATAATAATTACAAAAGGACAAAATTAATTAAGATTACAAAAATATGGGTACTACACAAATAACGTGATCTATCTTGTATGGCACCACAGTATTTTTAATTATTACGCACAAAAATAATCAATTAAATTATTAAAAAAATAATATTAATGACTTATCGAAAGAAGCTTGAGATGACTTACCAATTACTGAGTTTATTTTAATAAACGATGGTACATATTAGTAAAAAAACTTAACTAAATAGGTAGGTAGGTTTTTTGCAATAAAAAACATTCTTTTTTAAAGAGGTATTATTCTACTTTAAATTCATTTAACAGATTTTAATAAAGATCAGGTTTTCTATTCCGTATCACATGTTACATGTATTCAGGTAATAACTATTAAAATATTGTGCGATGGTGCTCATAGCTTCGCATGGTTGTTAGGGTTCCGTACCTTACACACATACACCACATACATCACATAGACATTCGTTAATTCATTATGTGAGATACCAAATTATGTAACTCACTATGACGAAAACAAAACTATTTTTCTATAGTTTTAAGTAGGTACATTGTATAAAATATATTAAAGAAAATATAGGAAAGTACCCTTTATCTACAAAACTAAAAAGATAAAAATTTTGGAAAAATAAACAAGGAAATCTAGTTAATCGTAAATCCTAAGTCTTCAAATTTCAACGGAAATCTTAACCATATTTTATGTAGCGTAGCGATGCTCTGGAATATTCGTGTACCAATATAAGCATATTTATATTCCTTTTCATCTGACTTTACCACCAAGCCTTATTGCCAAAAGAGATTTGGCTCAATTTTATATATTTTCTATAAGGCCAAATGTATTTTTAATCGAGTTGTTATAAAAGTGCAAATATTTTATAATAAAATAGTAAGATTGGACTTTGGAATGATGATTTTAACTGTCAGGCCCTGTAAACATAGGACCGGGCGGTCAACTATGCATCTCAGAATATAGAATAAACCAGAAGGTGCGTACGATGCTATTAGTACGGGGCGCTGTGTCGCCAACACAATGCCTCCCCCGCACCTATCATACTTCCCACCAGTAGGGGTAATGTTTTGGTGATGTTTGTAACAATGACAAAATGGACGCCTGACTTTTTTCCTAAGAATGAATGGAAAGCAAAATTCATTATTTAAACCAAAAAGATATTTAAATGTAGGTAATTCATGCTTACATATGAAATAGGATTCTATCCTTTTTCTTTTTACGCCTAGCGGAACTTTTACATGTGGGAACGACACACGACGGCATACACAAGAAAAAAAAACGAATTCGGCACGACTAGCCGCGCGGCCGACCACAGACAGACTGGGTGAAACTATTCTCATTGAGACTAGATTGCGTGGTGACAGTTTTTACGCGTAACACAGGTTCTGATTTATTCTATATTCTACGCGATGCATACAAGCCCTCTCGTCGCTTTGTGTAAAAGAGAAAGCCACATTCCTCGGGCCTACTCTTCCTAGCCACGTTTGGTGGGTCTATGAGATTTTTGGTAAAATGGCTTACAAAATACAAAACGTTCATATAAAAGCACAATACGAAATGCAAAAAGCAGTAAATAGGTATCAAGTGAAATGCTGTCCTTAGGCGGTGCTGTAGATGGCTGGTCCACGCTCAGGTTGGTTCCTCATCACCAAATACTGGCTTCTTATGACAAGGAGGAAGTAGATTGTCAAAACTGAAACAATGAATACAATATTAGATGTCACGTTTAGCACAAAGTATTACCAATGGCAATCACTACGCAAATCTATTCTACGCAACAAAACTACAGATCGTTCACAAAAGCAAGGCCCTTTTTCGCCGTGATGTTGGCACTATAAGCTTGTCAACCTGTTACTGTCAGATGGGCAGATTGTCATAGACTGCTCCGGTAATTTTTGTGATAATATTAAATATTTTTCGAATTAATCATGCCAAAACCATATGGAAGCAATGCAAGAGAGATTGTTTTGAAGGTGCGTGCCTTTTGTAAGAGAGAAAAGGGAAACAAAGCCCCGTTAATTCCACTCAATCATATGACAGGTTTGTAAAATAGGGATACCAGCTTCCGAGACAATATCTTTAGTATGGGTAATTAGAATTTACTAACATAACGAATTAAAATAAAATAAATAATAAATAATGCTGGACAGTTCACACAACATTATCTAGCCCCAAGCTAAGCAAAGCTTGTGTTATGGGTACTAGATAACTGATATACTTAATACAATATATTACATAGATAGATATTTTTTATCATACATAGAAAATACCCAGATACCCTGAACAAATATCTGCAATAAAATAAAGAAGTAGGTACACAATCTCAGTAAATTTAATTTATTTCTTTATAATATTGTCCTTGTTTGTGATTTTATAAATATTTAATTTTATAAAATGATACAAATTGTGTGTCTATTTCAGGCATTTCGGATAGAAGCGTGAGTTGAATATCTAAAGAAGGTGAAGTTGCTGCCTCTACCACTCTACTCTACCCCCTGCCACTGCAACTTAAATGCAATTGAGTTTATATGTGGAGTCTTCTAAAGAAACGAGTAGCTAGCAATAATGTCGGCCAAGAAGCTGGGAATATCGTGAAGAAGCTATTTCATCTATAACCCCTCAGGATTGGCAAAAACAGTGAACACGTAAAAAATGTAGAAGCCCAATTTTATTAACTTGATGTCTGGATGGATTATATTACTGATTGACAGCAGCACAGATTCGGATACGACAGATGATGATGACGTTTATGCAAGTGACAGTGATATGTCTGGAATCATTTCGACCATAATTACTGTCAGAAAATAAATAAAACATAAATAGTATATAATTTAAATTGTGTCATCTTTTACAACCTTACTAGTCTTGTAACTGTATATTATTAGTAGGAACATACAAGTTTAGACAATGTTGTCGGCGACCACCAATCACCAAGTGGGGTAAATGCTACATATATTGTTGGCAGCACCGTAGGCAATGCTGCCAATACACAAAATAAGTGCCTTGCTTTTGTGAACGTAATATGGTCAGTGACACCATAAAAGTATATTCAGATGAAACACCAAGGCAGCAGGATTACTTAAACAAACTCAAAGAAGAACTAAAACGCCGCGCAGAGACTGATGGAAAGAAACTAACCATTAAGTATATAAAAGGTGTATCTAAAATAATAGAGAATAATCCAAAAGACTACAAGCAATAGAAGCCCAATACAACAATACTTTTACTGTAACTGATAAACCGTACACTACACTAAGCACTAACATACAAGATATGCTTCCAGTTACATTTGTTCTGTGTAATCTATTCATTATACATTTCGATCAACCTGCAGAAAACTACCCACATCGTCACGCATCATTCTCGAACTGATAGGAGATTATTTTTGGATTCGGACGGGAAAGTCCCTTTCGCAAAATGTCCCGCGCTTAAAAATAAGCCTTGTTCGCATAACGTCCCATTCGCAAAACGTCCCTTACGCAAAATGTCCCGTTCGCATAACGTCCCGTGCGCGAAATGTCCCGTTCGCATAACGTCCCGTTCGCGAAACGTCCCTTTCGCGAAAATAACATATTCAATCGTAGATTCTTAGATTGTGAACCTTCATTACTATCGGAATCGAACCTTTTCACAATTTCAAGGGTCCGCCGCACCTCAGATGGTTCGAACCGGACGAAACGGGCAGACCGGACATTTTAAAGAATTCGACTATCCACTGTTAACTAAAGCCGTTTCAGCGTGATGAAGTAACAAACGCACGTACACACTCACAAACTTTCGCATTTATAATATAGATAGATAGATAGATAGATAGATAGATAGATAGAAAATTCTTTATTGCACAAGACAAAAAGCAGTACATAGGCGAACTTAATGCTAATTAGCATTTTCTTCCAGCTAACCTTTGTGTAATGTAGAGTGGGTGGTAGAAATTAATTATAGGTTGAGATTAAATGATAAACATAACTAAATACCTACTCTAAATAACTAGCTACATAAATACCTAACATAATATAATATATATAAATAATTCAATAAATAACATAAGCTCAATTTTGTTGGACATTTTGCAATGACAAAAAGTATTGGTACAGTTTGGACTTGAAGACTCCCATGGAAGCGGCTTTCCTAACTTCCACTGGAAGAGAGTTCCACAAGCGGATTGAAGTGACAGTAAAAGAGTATGAGTAAAAAGAGGTCCTATGGGCAGGGGTCATGAGTAGAAGATGTTGAGAGGATCGAGATAGATGGTCAGGAGAAAAAAGGGGAGGGAAACGTTCTTTTAAATAGTTTGGTGAAAGAGGATTGTGGAGGATGTTGTAACAGAGACAGAGTAAGTGTGTATCCCGACGATATCGAATTTTGAGCCATTTTAACTGTGAGCGGTAGTGTGAAATGTGGTCGTACTTACGTAGACCATAAATGTACCTGATGCAGAGATTCAACAACCGCTCAAGTTTGTTAAGCTGTTCTTCGGTAGCATCGGGATAACACACGTCTGCATAATCTAGGATAGGAAGTAGGATAGAGTTTACAAGAGTTACTTTAGCGGAAAAAGGTAGAAAATTTTGCATGCGCTTCAGAGCATGCATTGAACCATACATTTTCCTGCTGACTTCAGTGATATGCTGCTCCCAGGATAGGTTTTCAGAAAGGATAAGACCAAGATTCTTTACCTCAGAGCAATAGACCAAAGGAATGTCATTATATTTGACGGAAGGGAGAGAGTTTTTGTCAAGTCTAGAAATAAAAGCCCTACTACCGGTGATCATCACTTGGGTCTTACTGGTGTTAATATGAAGACCAAACTTCTGTGACCATGAAGAAACAGCACGTAAATCTTCAGTCAGCAGGTTTACCGCATCAAGAATGTCATCAGGTCGGAAAGAAAGATATAATTGTACGCCATCAGCATACAAGTGAAAAGAAGCAAAACGTAGACCAGAAACTAGAGTATTTATGAAGATAGAGAAAAGAAGAGGAGAGAGTACTCCGCCCTGTGGAACGCCGGCAACTACGTTACACCAATCCGAGTGAGCATCATCGACTTGCACCCGCTGTTGGCGTCCGCAAAGGTAAGATCGAAACCATTCACAGGTAGATAGGGAAATGTTTAAGGATCGTAGTATGGCTAGGAGTATGGAGTGATCAACACAGTTGAAAGCGTTACTGAAGTCAAGAAGAGTTATAAGGGTGAGCTGTCTATAGTCCATAGCAAATCTGATGTCATCAGTGATTTTGATGAGAGCTGTGCTAGTACTATGTGCAGCGCGGAAGCCCGACTGGAAAGGATTTAAGAGAGAATGAGATTGAAGGAAATTGGAGAGTTGATGGTAAACAATACGTTCCAGAACCTTAGATAAAAAGGGAAGAATGGAGATAGGGCGAAAATCTTTAAGTTCAAAGGTAGCAGATTTTTTTGGTATAGGAATAATATATGCTTTCTTCCAGATGGAAGGGAAACAACCAGAGGAAAGAGAGAAGTTTATGATATGAGAAATGCAAGGAAGGAGATGTTTGAGGATAGGATCTATAAGGTCACGGCCGAGTCCGTCCTGTCCCACTGCTTTACTAGTGATACTAGATATAACACGTTGTATTTCGTCCTCACCCACAGAGCAGAAAGAAAAAGGTGTAAAACTGAGTTGTGTTAATGTACCTAGTTCAGCTATGGTACTCTCCCTCACGACATCACTAATACAGTGGGTGACAGTAGAAAAATGTTTATTCAATGCATTTACATCCACCGAGGAAGAAGCAGAATTTTTACATCTACCAAAACCAAGGCTATGCAGGAGCTTCCACATATTGTTTGGAGTACCGGAGTTGATTTTACCGAATATGAAGCGTCGTTTGGCATTACGAATCATCTGATTACATCTATTACGGGCTTTTTTATATAAAGAGAGATGCTCCTCAGTTGGGTGCTTCCTATTCCTACGATAGAAGTAGTCACGCCTAGCCATACATTTCCGTATTTCATCGGTAAGCCAGGGCGCTGGCTGCCGCTTCATACGGCCCGGGTGTAGGGGTGCATGTATTTTGTAGACATTGGTAATAGAGGCATTCAGAAAATCCACTTTCTCATCAATGCTAGGAAGACAATACAGTTGAGACCAGTCAATACTAGCAACATCAGCACATAAGCTTTCCCTGCACATACCGGCTAAGTTACGCTGAATTATAACCTTGGGCTTGGATTTGGGAACCCTAACTTTGTAAGAAGCATAGAGGAGGTCATGATGAGAGAAACCCGGGGCAGGATATTGTCCATGACAAGTGATACGGTCTGCATCACCTGTCATTACATGATCAAGCCAGGTATGTGAATTGTTGACATGATAGGTAGGCTCTAAGTCTAGGAGAGAAATGTTAAGAGAAGAGGTGAGATTAGTAAACTTCTTGGCTCTAGAATCTTGCTTCAGCAGACATGTGTTAAAATCACCCATGATCAGGGAGTGATCGTATTGGGGCAGGTAAGTTTCAAGAATTTGTTCAAGAGTTCTAAAATAATCAATATTAGGGGGAGCATATACTACCCCGAGAAGTAATCGAACAATGGGATTGACAATCACCTCGATAAATATGTGCTCCATTGAGGCAGAGTATGCAGATGGAGAAACAGATAAAATTTTGTATTTTAACTCAGATCGAAGATAAATTGCAACTCCACCACAGCCACAGCCAGTACGATCATTCCTGATAAGAGTAAAGCCAGGAAGTTTGAAAGAAGTTGAAGGAAGAGTAGGTTTTAGAAAGGTTTCAGAGATTAAGCAGGCATGAAGCGAATTAAAATCAAATGTGTCAAGGAAGTCTGTAAAGTGTGCTGGGATGCTCTGAGCATTGATATGACACACATTGAAGTTATGTTTGGGACTAGGAAATGACTCGATTAGCAAATCTCTAAGTGGTTTTGATGAAAGGCTGTCATCTAACGCATCCAAGAAATCATCAGAGTCCAAAGAAGCAAATAAGTTGGAACAAATTGAGCTATCCATAAATTATTATAAATAAATAATAAAAATAATACACAATAAATAATATAGGTACAATAAACTACAAGTACTTACTATATAACTAAAATTTACTTGGTAATACGATAATACCAAATAAATTACCATCAAACTTGCCACAAAAAACACTGCCAGTTAGCTAAAAGTTAAATGCCGTTTAGTGCTAAACAAACCTTTAGTAGGTACACTACCAGATCACAAGTGCGTACAAGAGCATTTGTTGAGGTACATAAACTAAACCTACACTGAAAAACATCAAACAACATTCCAAGTATCTAAAGTTTTAAATTAAAATTAAATAAACAAAAGACATAAACATCATATGGAGTGCACAGAACACTAATACTCTATAGAGTAGATACTTGAGAGTGAGTGAGACAGAGACTACCTACAGAGAGTACAGGTTATGCCATAGATATAGCGTAGTGAAAATTCTATGTCTATGGGTTTTACACGATTTTGTTATAAAGATCTGGAACGTGAATGGAAAATAAATTGTACATTGATCAACATTGTGCCAAAAAATTACTGTGGAACATTCATTAAAAAAAAAAAAGAGATAGCTTAACAAAAGCACAGAAAAGAAAGAGATATACAAATGACGCAACATATGTTCCTCAAAAGATACAAAAGTAACAAAACGTTAAAAAATAAACAAAGTTAGTAATTTACTCTATGGCTGACTATGACATTCCAGATGAATTGATGTTGATGCATTACAATCATTACATACATTACATTACATTTACATTTTACATTATGGATGTACATTGTACCTATGCATGATGCAATTAAATTAAGGTTATACGAAAAATTACGTTACTACCGGCATTTTACGTACAATACAAAAAGATCCTTGCCTTGAAGATTCACTCACTCAATGTTGCGTTAGTTTATTAGCCCTAGAGCGAGTTGTCGGGGCCGTCGCTAGCGCTACGGTAGCCGATCTGTTCGGCTCCACAGACACGGATGACCCGGGCGCGAGTCCTGGCTTCGTCGGTGGGAACTTCTGCGTGATTTCCTTCAGCTGGGCTTGCGATAAAAGACGATGCCTCGTCCCATCGGATGTCAGGAGATACACACTGCCTTCCTGCGACCAGCATTTATGAACGCCGTAGATTTTGCGAGCATCGTTGAAAATAGCTCTCCTAGGAGCCGTGAGATATTCGGCCACTGAAACCTCAGCACCCTTGAGCTCTTTCTTGCATTGCCAGATTCTGGCTCGGACATCGAGGCTCTGGAATCGGACCAGAATCGGCCTCTTTCCGGCTTTTGACTTGTCCTTTCCAAGAGGATAACATAAACGGATGCTATCTGGGTTGAACTCTTTAATTTTGAGCTTACCAACAATGACACCAGACAAGATTGTTCTCAAATTCTCACCCTCAGTCTCTCTGACCCCTCGGAACAGAATAAATTTGCGTCTGCTCCTGTTTTCCATTTCGTCCACAGCAGATGTGACATGGCTTCATGGATCAGATCTATGGCAAGCTTCATGTAATCCTTGAATTGTTTAAAATCAGCTGCCAGCTGCTCTAGAGAAGGATTTGATGTTGATGATGCGCTGCTCAGCCGGCCTTCGAAGGATGCTGCACAACTCTCCAACTTGGCATCAAGCTCCATGATGGCTGCCAAGGGATCATTGAAGTAGATAGTGGGCATTTTCTTGTCCGTTGACATGATGAATCACAGGAAGTTGAAGTGAATAGAAAAATTAATGTGGCAGTGTATGTGACAAAAATAACAGCTGAGTTATATCATACCCTGTGGTTTGCTGCTGCTGTTATCAGGTGTCCTTGTGCAGTAGGCAGTGTAGGGTGGAATTATACTGGATATAACTCAAATTGATGCTTGTAAGTATTTTTATTATTAAATATATAAGACGAAAATTTATGAGTTGTTATTTTCGCAACTACCCTCAAATATATCAATAATAATATAATATAAGTGTGATTATGATGCACATAATGATTTTGATTATTTTTTAATGATTTTGTTTGTTTATTTTATTATTAATTCTACCTCCATTTGAATATTTAAATTGTGATCATTTTTATTTCTCATTTTATGTTGAAGATTATTTTAATGGATTTCGTATCTAAAGTATAACTTAAGCCTTAATTTAAGTCATTCTATTTATTCCGAATTAATCACAAACTATAAAAAATGCATTATATACTTTTTCATATCACCCGGCGGAGAGTATTGGTACGCCATAACACAGGTAATCCTAGTTTGGGTACCAATGCTGGCAAACTATGAATTACCTACTATAAGATAATTTTAAGAGCAGCCAATTCCAGTACTTTCGATAAAAACGCTTGTGCTCAGCTCGTACGTGATTATGAAGTTGTAACAATATTTTCGTCAGATGTTTTGTTTAAATATGTGTCTTGAAGAATATATCTAGATACGTGGAGACACTTTTTTTTTTCTTTTACCACTTAATTCTGTATAAGCCTTCAAAAATCAGTTTATCTGCACAATGTTACCTGAACTTTGGATGTTCATAATGTACTTATAAACGGTAAAAGTAAAAAAAGGGCTTCCTGGGTATCTCGGGGTATTTTGGGGTAAATTACAAGCATTTTGTTCTCAAAAGACTTTCTCAAAAAACCGTACATGCTGGAACAAGTTTTAGAATATTTTGCGCGTTTATTGCCGTTTCGCAAGTAAGTAGCGGAATTTTCCGAATTACAACCAAAGGATCTGGCACTAGCTTTCATTTTATACAGTGCCGCTCTTTCAAAAATTGAATTGTACACAAGAACCTACAAGATTTTAGTTCAAATCAAAAGGGGGCCCCTTAATATAACTTTATGTTTGTATACTGATTTTTGTAATGTTTGTTGATTTAAATCAATTTCAATTTCAATTTCAATAATGCATCTGTATTCATCCCAGGAATTCATCCCACAAGCTAAAAGTAATAATTATTATTCCGGATTCTGACCTCAACGGAGATGACAATAGAGTTAAATAGTTTTTTTTTAAGACGTGCCGTTTTATGAATCTTTAATTTTAAGGAAGAGCCGTTTTGAGAAAGGGACATTTTGAGAAAGGGCCATTTTGAGAAAGGGACATTTTAAGAAAGGGCCGTTTTGAGAAAGGGGCATTTTAAGAAAAGGCCGTTTTAAGAAAGGGACATTTCGAGAACGGGCCGTTTTGAGCATGCGGGACATTTTGCGAAAGGGACGTTCCCGTCCGAATCCTTATTTTTGACGGCTACAATTATAATTATTTTGATATTTACTTTTATGTACAGTGGCGGAATGAAAACGTTCGTCAGTTTTCAAAGGAATCCCCTTAGCTTGTCGCGAGCACATATTACCTTTTCCAACTATTCTACGTAGCAGACTGCTTTATAGAAAACCATAATTTAAATGTTTATTATAAAGATCAAAATCGCACACCTTTGATCAGTTGCTTGTTTAACTTTGGAACGACTTTTTTAGGGTCCCGTACCCAAAGGGGCCAAACGAAGCCCTATTGCCCTCGCTCATCCGTCTGTCCGTCTCTCTATCACACGAGTCTATAGCGGCTAAACCATTGAAGTATTCATATTTGTACTATTTATGTATCTTACTGACCCAAATCCAAAAATAATAACCTAAAATTATTTTGAAGTACCTATGGTTCCCGTACAAGTTAAAGTGGGGAGGGAAAAATAAATCTGTCGTACCCTAGCATGTGGAGTATAATTTTAGAGATTATTAAGTAGAATAAGACTGTATTTTTGTTAATAAGTTCAATTTAATTTCCATTTAACCCAGGAACTAGTTTTTTTTTTTAATATTCTACATACTTATTATGAATATTTTACCAAAATATTATAATATTTTAGAAACTAGAAACATTTTGAGAATTTTCTCATATTTCTATTACAAACAGATTTAATTTTGCGTGTGGATTAACTAAACTTAGGCAATTTATAACTTCTACATTTGTTACGGATCCACGAATTATATAATTATACAACGGAAACCTGAATGCGCGAGGTCCGATGCGTACTTGGGCAGTTTTTTTTTGAGTTAGCTAGAAATTTTGACATTTTATTCGTAGACTATCAGTCATTCAATCGCTGCTAATATCCGTTGTCATGGTAACTGAAGGTTATTTTCGTAATATTGACAATACTGTGTCGGTAAAACAGTACCAATGCAATACTATGTCGGTAAAGCAGTACCTATGCTTTTTGCATTGAACAACCAAAAATAGGCCCTAAGGTGACGAACATTTTAATTCCACCACTGTACCTACCTACACGCTCAACAAACATTATTACGTTAAGTCTTCTAGTTTCTCATTTAAGTGAAATTGTATTTCTTATGAGGAAATAAATATCTAAAACCCGAATCACGCGCAAGATTTATCTCGCACATATCTCTCGCACACATTCCTCGCACACATCTCTCGCACACATTCCTCGCACACATCCCTCGCACACATTTCCCACGATTGAGCATACAAATGTTTTCAATAATCTTAATATGTATACCTTTAAAGTATTTGAGTTATGGTGGCCAAGAAATGCTCGGTGACCAAGAGGCCGATGGTCGGAAGTTGGGCGAGAATGGATGAGAACAGGACCAGAGAGAGTGGCGTATTAGAGAGGAGACTTATACCCAGCAGTGGGTACACACAGACTAAATAGATAGATAGATTTGAGTTTTAAAATTTTACGCTACCTCTAACAAGGCTCCGCTTAAACTACCAACTTATTTCGTAGTTACCTACTTGGTTGGCGGTTTCATTCTGACACGTCAGTACCTACGTAGTAGGTACTATAATTTAGATTGTAGGGTATTTGTACCGTATATGTTTACATTGTTGTTATAATTTAGCTTATAGGTACTTACGAATGTTAAAGACATTCTGAGCGATATTGCTCCCAGACATCTTGCCAGTGGCGACGGTCCCGATGAAACTCAGGATCGACAGTACCAGGAACACCACGCCGTAGATGAGGTAAGCCTTCACATGGCCGGGCTTATTCTGAAAAAACAAAACAATTTGAATTATTAATCTGGGTGTTGCACTCTTCTGCGTTTCAACTAAGATGTGCGAGGTAGATGAGCGGTGCGATGATGCGTAGCGAGGCTGTGGAACGATGCGAATGCGAGTGCTTCCACCAGAGATGTGATAGGCAGATGAGCGGTGCGAGGATGTGAAGCGGGCTCTTTTCAGATGCCAGCGAATACTCCAAACGTGAAAGCTCGTGTCCGTCCTTTGCACATATCCCTCGCACACGTCTCTCGCACACATTCCTAGCACACATCCCTCGCACACATCTCTCTCGTTTTGTAATACGTATAAAAACCTCGCTCTGCTAAGCCGTTTCCACCAGAGCTGCGCTGAGCGAGGCTAGGTAAATGAAGTGATTCTGTTGGTTCTTAACAACACATCTCTCGCTACACATCCTCGCTCATCTCTGGGTGGAAACGTAGCCATACTATTAGTTTGAATTCACATTCCTGCGGATGAGCATATACACATTGTATTTTGAACTTTATTCCTCTTTTATTACCAACTCCTTTTATGCCTACCCTCCTTTTTAGTAGTAGTAGAGCTTTTTTGTGAAAGAGTTCGTCCGGCGAAGTACCTAGGTACTACTACCATACCTATTTCTGCCGCAAAGCAGTAGTGCTCGCATTGCTGTGTTCCGGTTTGAAGGGTAAGGGTGCCGGTGATATTACAGGCACATGAGACTTTTTCATCTTTATGTCTCAGGGTGGCGGGCGCAGTGCAATGCTACATAGGGTGCGTCCTAGGTGGACGTGACCTATGAGGTAATTCACTGTTCATAGGCAGAGGATACTGCTTAATATCAGGTGGCCCATCTGCTTGTTCCGTCATGCAAGTAGTAAAAAAAAATGTACCTTATGTAAGCCGACCAGCAGAACAATGATGAAGGTAAGGAGGAAGGCCACGATGAGGAGGAGGATGCCAGACGCGATCAGCACCACGACTCCACCCTCTTGATTGTCAGCGTCATGACTATCAGCCGCAACCATGCCCCCGAGGGCCAGGCCGGCGATACATCCGATCGCTAGAATGAGGTAGCCAATCTGGAAATACAGGCAGAAATGTTTTTAAGACGATATTTGACAGTACAATTTTGGAGTCGTTGCGTTACATGCTTACTCAGTAACATTAAAGGTTACAAACTTGATGTTAAGGTGGTTGCTTTCGCTTGTGGTGCGAAATTCAATTTTTTTCGTGTTTTTTGCTTATCACATCTCATCAACACTCCTTCAGATAGCGAAAACTATGTTGCCGGTAATTACATATAATACACTGAACACGGTGATACTTTAGATTAAAACTTGTGTGTTAGGTTATGACCTAACACACAAGGTTTAATTTAAAGTATCTCATAAATTTCATTAGTTTGGATACGATTGTGCTTCAATGGTTTTTAAAGTGTTTTTTTGTTTCAAGCACAATCGTAGCAAACTAATGATATTTATGTGATACTTTGAATTAAAACTTGTGTGTTAGGTCATATAATTACCGAGAACATAGTTTTCGCTATCTGAAGGAGTTTTGATAAGCTGGGATGAGCAAAAAACACGAAAAAAATTGAATTTTGCGCCACAAACGAAAGCAACCCTAATACAGTAATTACTTGAGGTTTTTTATTATGCTATTTGAATTACGGAACAAGCAGATTACCAATATATACCAGAGTACTCTGTGCAGATGACCCACTTGATGAATAAATCATAGACAAGAAACAGGATTGGTGAAACTTTTCTCGAAAGCTTTATTTTTTGAAATTGGCTGTCCTAAAACCCGTTATAAGTCCCTCCTTCGATTAGAGACAATATTAAAAGGTATCCGATGTTGAAATATCTGCAATCATTGGCGCGATAACGTTATTTTGTTGCTACCAGTTTCAATCAGGAGTTTTCCTAGTGTCATTTTAGCTTTGTTTATTTCTCGCTTAGCCCGTTTTAGTCATAGATCTAGTATGTACGCGAAAATTCTACGTCTGTGGTTTTAGTAACATTCAATATTTAAAAGTAGTAGGTACGTAACTATCACAAAGATATTAATTATTACATAATTTTACAGGATTTTGTACTTTTTAAACTATTTACGCTGGCTGAAAGAAGATATCCATAACCACGAAAAAAAAAGTAGGTTTCTTACATTGTATTTACGCGAGTGCCATCTCTTGACGATGAAAGAACTCAACTGACAAAACTCATTGGAAACTCTTTCGTTTGAAATCTCATTTTTGCGATAGGTCACAGAATAGGTGTATAGATAGGTACACTCATGGACATAGTTCATGGGTACACTATTATAATTTACGCATTCTAGTTGCAATCTAGCTAGGTAGGCATAACATGTAGGTACACAGTTACAAAATGCCAATTAACAAATTGGCAAATCGAAGCGTCCTTTCGGTTAGGAACAAATTAAAACCGACAATTTCAAAAACCTGTAAAATAGAGTTGTCGAATATTTGTCATTGTTGACCTCTCTAGTAGCCGCTGAGATGCGAGAGGTTGCAGGTTCGATTCCCGCTGCGTGACATATATGTATCCTATACCAATATTTGTTGCGGGACCGGGTGTTTTAACGTACCTACCTACCATTGTAGGTAGGTACCTACTCTACTCGTATTTCCTGGTACCCACGCAGGACACAGGGAATCCTAGTGTGGGATCAGGACTGTGTGACTATTAGGTACTTATGTTATGTAGGTAATTGTCTGTTAGGTATCAGCCTTAGCATATTTATTCTGTGGTCTTAGTAAGTAGGTAAGACCCATCTTACCAAAGACAGGTACCCGATGATGAAGCACCCTGTCTTCAGTTCAATGCAACCACAGCACTTGTCGAACACGAAAGCTCCCATGTTGCTTCTGTAAATAAATTATAGACAATATCAATAATCTGTAAGAACCAAGCCTGTCGTCAGTACCTACTACTCATTAGTTTATTTATGACCAACGACTTACCTACGGCTTGGTTTTCTAAAACAATACTAAGCAAATTAATTTGATCGCATCCTCCGTCATCTCCCATACCTACTTCGGGATGGGCAGCAGCATCCACGGTAGGTACCTACCTACCTACCTACTCAAAATAAATTCAAAACTCCTCCATTGCATTCTATTATTATACCTATTCCTATTCTATTAAGTATATGCTGGTCCTAAGATAAAATAATCTTATATATTTTTTTCATCCTCTTGTACCATATTTTATGCAATAAATTATTATTTTATTATTTCATTAACTTCACCATATTAGAGCCATCTAGTAGGTAGGTACCTAAGTCCAATGTGGTGTATGGCTGTTGACCATGGTTAACAAGCTAGTCCAACATATTGTAACTAGGTAGCGCTGGTCTTGAACTACCTAAATAAGAAATCGTAGGATATGGTCCTCTTTTTGACTGTTCTGTCTGAATACACCTCCACGTATAGCATTATTTTATCTGTGCCTGCACATTATACCTAATCAATTTACTGCTATAGCCTCACAGAGTACTTTGGTATATACTGTATAGCCTCCACTCATAAAACGGGGGTTAGACGGGAGGCAACGCTGGTTTTATAATATAGGTATATTTTAAGGTACCTACCTAAAGAAGTATGTTACCTACCTACCTACAATCCGCGAGTGCTGATGTGTGAGGGTCTGTATGTACCGAATAACTACCTACATGCATCGACGTAAATAAAATGAATGGACGGGCCTTAGGGAACGATAGTTTTGAAGCTTCTAAACAGACCTAGCTAGTACACTTCGCTTCAGTCAGTCTTTGTCACGGCAACGAGTGACAGCTATGCTGAAAAATACCAAAATTAGATACCTTGGTAATACAATGCCTTCCTGTGCTTTTCTGCAAGTGCAAACAACACAAGAAATACAAGTAAAGCTTCAGGCATCGCATTTAATTCGTAAGTATAGGTTTTGTAATATAATTTTCATCAATTGATAAAAAACTTATAAATCGTCGTGTGGTAGGAAAACTACATAACTAACACATTTTCCGAAATCGACTTTATTGCATAGTTATGATGGCCCATACATGTCGATGGACACGTCTTGCTCTAGAGGACGAGCGACAAGGAGGACTACGCCCCAGGACATTATCTCAATGTTCCCCACTCTGAATGAAAGTTAACAGACACAAGTTTATACTCGTAGATAGTTTTAATTTTAGTCGACATACCTTTTTCTTTTTGATACTTAGAATTATTGTGTTCCACAATCTTTTTAAATTTTTTGATTTTATAAGCATTAGTCGTATGATAAGTTTGTTATGTCACTTACTATAAGTCTGCTAAAATAATGTAGGTGTTTCAGTAGTTTTCTAATATTCAGTCTTGATAAAAAGAAATGATTATAAGTTGGTTTTATTTTAAAATGTATTTTAATATTATATAAATCTATACCCATGGATAGGATTGTCATATTCAAATAAGTAAATAATAGATCATTTCAATTATTCAAAACTTTGGCGATGGAAAAATACATAGTCGTTTTTTTATTCTTTCTCTTAATCAAAAGAACTAAAATGTATTATCATTAAATTCGAAAATAGATACAGTACCAATCTATAACATATCAAAACACGGACTGAAAAATTAGTTACGATAAAAAAGTTATTGCCATTTTTGACGCAATAAAACAGTAAATCGCGTTTTTCTCGCGATGTTGGTTTTGTTGTTGTTATTACTTATTTAGTTTTCCAACTACAGCGACGAAATATTTGACAAGACTTCACGCATGACGGATGGTCCGGTACAGACTGCAAAAAAATCTGATGCCTAAGGGGTATCGTATTGATTTAGAATTGTAATTTGCATTATTTACGTCAAAACATTGCTAAGCACGTCGCTTTAGGTAATTGCATATAATATGTAATGGCATGTTAATTAACCCTACAGCTTTCCAAAAAAAAACTAAGGTAAACAAAAATGGATAGAAGTCATAAGACGAGCAAGAACAGACGACTTTTGGAAGTGGAATACATTTTCCCGTATTTGCTCTGATCATTTTCTACACAATGAATTCTATACGCCAAAAAACGGTTAGTAGTAGTAGAGCTTTTTTGTGAAAGAGTTCGTCCGGGGAAGTACTACCACCATACCTGTTTCTGCCGCAAAGCAGTAGTGCTCGCATTGCTGTGTTCCGGTTTGAAGGGTAAGGGTGCCGAAGAAATTACGGCCACATGGGACTTTTCATCTTTATGTTTCAGGGTGGCGGGCGCAGTGGAATGCCACATAGGGCGCGTCCTAGGTGGACGTGACCTGAGGTAATGCACTGTTCATAGGCAGAGGGTACCACTTAACATCAGGTGGGCCATCTTCTTGATCTGTCATTCCAAGTAGTATAAAAAAACTCATTGTGCAAAATTCTTAAAACTGCACTCTGCAGTTTCTTAAATACTGGAATTTTTATACATTTATGTTTCGGTACGATTTTTATGATATTTTCTTAGTTTATTGAGTGATGAAAAATATATTTTTCACAAATTGATTGAGCTGAAGACCTTAGGTGGACTTGCTTTTCTATTGATTTATATTGTGTATGTTTGAGAGCTGAAAAATAGATACGTAACTACATAAAACAGAAGGGAACCATGTATTTTTGTAAAAGTTTCATTCAATAATTGCATTTTTTTCGGCGATTTTTTGTACTATAAACCTACTGAAATAACTTTAGAAAACACATTGCATCTGTTAAAGTATTAGAAAAATACAGTTTTTAAGAAGTTCAATAATTTAATTTCACCTAGTTTATTTAAAAGACCGCCAGGAGTGGCGCTATAGAGAAGAGGCCTTTACTCAGCAGTGGCTGGATAGATAGATAGATAGATAGATAGTTTATTTGTTGACCGTACCCTAAATCCGAATTGTCTTATTTTTCACGGACGTTTTGTATGGGTAAGGCCAGTCCATTTATTTTACTTTGGTCGAAGCCTACATGAGCGCTCGGATGCATTGAAGGTACTACTATTTATTCTGTGACCGTAGGCTCCTTGCAGTGATAACTGCTACAAATAGAACTAATCTCCTCGGGCATGCGCTATTTCCAAAGGCTCTTCGGATAGTCAACGAATTATATAATGTAACAACCCCCCCCCCTTTACTAACCGTATTTCCCTAGGGAAATTTTATGATATGAACTAAAAGCATTGGCCGGCGTGATCGTCTTTATGGAAAGGACTCTACGTTGTGAAATCTTAGCAGTAACTCGGATCTTTAAGGAAAATCTTCGAAATGGAACAAAATAATTTGGTTTTGCAGTAAAGAGGGCGCACCTCCTACGCGCTTCTCAGTGATCCTCAGCACATATACTTTGGTCAGATCTCCTCTGCATGATAGGGAATTTACATTATTAATAAATTCTATAGTAAGTCTGTACGTATAATCTCTACCATCAAAGAGAGAAAAGAGGATAGCTTTTCTAAGTTCTCCCCAAGGATCTCTATAAACCCTCGTATGTCCTAATACTGTAAAAATACGTGAACAAAGATCTCACTGGAGAGAAGTGGTAAAAATAAATGTTAATTCGAAGATCAGGAGTTATTCCTGCAAATCACTACTCGAAGGCGTCTCTCTGAATCCTCAAAGAATAATTAAGGCGGGGAAATTCCCAAATAAAGTCAAGAAGCTATTCCCATAGGGCCCTAGGACTTTCGTCCTTTAAGTTCAAGGTCCCAAGGTTTTACGGAGTCCTGTATTGGTTTAACAGGAGAGTCCAACAGTACTGCTCGGCATGACTGGTTATGGGTTTAAACTAGCGATAGCCAATATATTAGAATAGCCTTTCGACCATGGATTGAAGACTCATTTGACGCCCGTAGAGCCAGGTTTCACAGGAACTCCTCCTGATTACAATTCAATATAATAGATTTCAGTTCTTAGCATATTTAGGTTATGAAGATATTTTATTTGTTATTTAAGGCAGGGAATCTCCCAAATAAAGTCAAGAAACTGTTCTCATAGGGCCCTAGGACTTTCGTCCTTTAAGTTCAAGGTCCCAAGGTTTTACGGAGTCCTGTATTGGTTTAACAGGAGAGTCCAACAGCACTGCTTAGCATGGCTGATTATGGGTTTAAACTAGCGATAGCCAATACTAGAACCAGCCTCTCGGCTCTAACTTGGAGACTCAAAGTGAATTATTTAGGTTTTCAAAGCAGTTTCGCGCCCGGATATGTAGCCTAGCTAATTTTCCTAGCTAGAAGTGTTTTTATTTAGCCAAGCTTGCATTTGCTTGTCTTTTTAGTTATTTCCCAGGTAGCAAAATCCGACCTAGACGGAAAAAAGACGTCATCCTTAGGTAATTTTAGGGTCCGTCCTTTATTCGCCAAAAATGTACGTCATACTCACGTCGTTTTAGGTCTGGTACTCGACGGTACGACCTGGTGACGTCCATTTAGGGTCGATTCTGTGACGCCCTGTGTAGGTTATGAAAAATACGTCCGGGCGACGTCCATTTAGGGTCAATTCTGTGACGCTCTCAAGTGACCATAAATATGACGTCCTAGCAACGTCACTTTAGGTGCAATTTTCTGACGCCCCGTGTTGATCATAAATAAGGCGTCCTAGCAACGTCAATTTAGATCCAGTTCTGTGACGCCCGTGTAGATCATGAAAAATACGTCCTGGCGACGTCCACTTTGGGTTAATTCTGTGACGCCATCTGTTGATCATGAATAAGACGTCCTAGCAACGTCACTTTAGGTACAATTTTGTGACGCCCCGTGTGGATCATAAATAAGACGTCCTAGCAATGTCACTTTAGGTGCAATTTTGTGACGCCCCGTGTTGATCATAAATAAGACGTCCTAGCAACGTCAATTTAGATCCAGTTCTGTGACGCCCGTGTAGATCATGAAAAATACGTCCTGGCGACGTCCACTTTGGGTTAATTGTGTGACGCCATCTGTTGATCATGAATAAGACGTCCTAGCAACGTCATGTTAGGTACTATTTTGTGACGCCCCGTGTGGATCATAAATAAGACGTCCTAGCAACGTCACTTTAGGTGCAATTTTGTGACGCCCCGTGTTGATCATAAATAAGACGTCCTAGCAACGTCAATTTAGATCCAGTTCTGTGACGCCCGTGTAGATCATGAAAAATACATCCTGGCGACGTCCACTTTGGGTTAATTTTGTGACGCCATCTGTTGATCATGAATAAGACGTCCTAGCAACGTCACTTTAGGTACAATTTTGTGAAGCCCTGTGTTTATCATGGTTCAATTCTGTGACGCCCTGTGTTGATCATGAATAAGACGCCCTAGCAACGTCAGTTTAAGTCCAACTCTGTGACGCCTGTGTAGGTCATGAATAAGACGTCCTAGCAACGTCAATCTAGATCCAATTCTGTGACGTCCGTGTAGATCATGCTAAATACGTCCTGGCGACATCAACTTATGGTCAATTATGTGACACCCTCTATTGATTATGAATAAGACGTCCTAGCAACGTCAATTTAGGTACAATTTTGTGACGACCTTTGTTGATCATGAATAAGACGTACCTAGCAACGTCAGTTTAGGTCCAACTCTGTGACGCCTGTGTAGGTCATGAATAAGACGTCCTAGCAACGACAATCTAGATCCAATTCTGTGACGTCCGTGTAGATCCTGATAAATACGTCCTGGTGAACTTAGGGTCAATTGCGTGACGCCCTTTGTTGATCATGAATAAGACGAAGGTACCTAGTAACGTCAATTTAGTTACAATTCAGTGACGCCCAGGTCACGAAGGTCACGAATAAGACGTCCTAGCAACGTTAGTAGGTAGGTTACTATAATCGTCGATCAAGTATATCACAATGACGTCAATTTAGCGTAGGTACCTCAGTCCTACATCTCGTAGTTGTGTCGTCGCTTTGGCGACCTCTGTCTGTTCGTCCGTTGTTCATACGTCATTGGTAGGTATCGTCGTTATTTGCACCAATCAAACCAATGCATAACTTTTTTTCTAACAATTACTTAACGTAGATAGACTAGATAGGTAGGGTTTGCGACGTGATTGAATAATTAGGGTAGCAACATTCAACCTAGACGAAAAAATTATGCAAAGGTGATTTTACGATCCGTCCTTTCTTTATCGAAAATTTACGTCATACTAACGTCGTTTTAGGTCCAAAACTGTGACGCTCTGTGTAGGTAATGGAAAATACGTCCTGGCGACGATCATTGAAAGTCAATTCTGTGAAGCTTTGTGTTGGTCATGAATAAGACGTCCTAGTCACGTTAATTTAGGGTCAATGTACCTACATTGTACGTTCACCGGACACCATATCCTTCAAACCGACCGAAACTCAGCAAATGCAAAGACTTGTAATAGAAGTATTTGACTGCTTGGCAGTAGAAATTGGGTATGACGGTTGCATTACTCTGGAACAAACTCCATTCGAACGATATTCACAGTAGGTTTATTAAAACAAAAAACAAGTTTATTAGGTTTACAATGTTACCTAACAGGTAATGTTAAATTATTAAAAGTTCCTCAAACAACAAGAATTAGTAGACAATATAGGTACTTAGTTTCCCTCCATTTTAACGGTTGCATGTGGTGCAGTTACACGGCCCGTTTTCACACAGGCACAGACGCAAGGTCACAGGCAACACCCCGTCGGCAGACGCCTGCCGATGTCTGGTAGTCATCGTCCAATCAGCATGAGTCCGCGCCCTCCCTCCCCGCACTCTTGTACCCGCCGGCACAGACCACGGGCCGTGGGACCACGCAAGCCTGTGCACGCCTGTGCCGGCGCGCCGAATCCATCGAGAGTCGGTAAACTTCAAAGGCGCGGACGGCGCGACGGACTCGCGCCGACGACGTGAAGTATTGAGTTTACCGACAGCCAAACAACACGTGCAGTGCTGCCACCTCAGCGCTTTCGGAGTTAGATCTGGCGCTTTTTTGGGACACTTAGCGCTGAAATTTTAATATTAACTTGTAGCGCATTTTTTTGGCAGACCAATCTTGGTAGTAATCATGTCGCAATCTCGGCAAAAAGTAGGAAGTAAGCAGCAACGCCGCAATTCGTTTAGCTTCCGTTCCGTTCCATATGTTTAGGGTAGGGTATTCCCCGAATAATATAAATTGTTTCTGCTCGTTGGTTTACAATGTGCCTTTTTTATGTAGGTAGTAAGATTATAGTAGAATTTAGAAGATAAATACAATTTGTATTGAAATAAATAAAAACTTCTTATTTCGTAATGCCCTTTTTGTTCATGCAAGCTAGCGGAATCTAGCGCTATTTTCAAACACTTTTAGGGCCGATCGGCCTCAGAGGTGGCAGCACTGAACACGAGTTTCGAAACGCGTGGCGGCAAAACCTCAAAGGAGCTATGCACAGTTATAGTATTATTTTATCTGTGGCACGATTCTGAAAAACTGCGGACTTAAACAATTGCTACCGATATAACATTTTATGTAAAGATATGTGAAGAGCTCTTCATTGTTTATAAAACTACTTCGAAAAAAGTTAATGGTAATATTTATAGTGGGAAATGTTTGGAACACAATTTTTGACTTCTTAACTTTGTTTGGACTAGGTAGGTACGTAGTTAGGAGGTGAACATATCAAAAGTCCCTGACCGAAGCCTTTGAGCCGGGGGGAGGGGGAGGGGGGGCTCTGGGGGGGGGGGGGGTTAATGATCACTCTATACAGAATTAAAGCTAATGTTAGCTATGAGGCTAATATATGAAACAAGTTTTACTTCGTAAATTTTTTCGATATCTTTTATAGTTTTCGTGATATCCGATCTTGAAAGTCTGCCATTTTTGGAAAAAAAAACTTTTTTGCCGTTAAATTCTTTATACTCGTAAAACGTCAAGCAACAAGGTTTCAAATACGTGCTGTTTTTGCACGCCTTTACATCAGGATGCGTGCGACACAACATCTTCAGCATTTCAAAATAGCATGGTCGCATTTGCTAAGTGGTTTCTGAAGTCGCCAGAGGTCCAGAGAGCAGCAGCGGTCTTTTCAGACCCTTCCTCTGAGGAGGTATGGGGCTCCAGTGAAAGAGGTCTCCCTCTATGCCTCCAGGTACATAGGCCTACAAGTCATTCTTGAAATCGGTGTCCACCGTCAAGCCTGATATCTCTTGTCTTCCTCCCACCCAAGAAGCTGCTTTTTAGGGTTCCGTAGCCAAATGGCAAAAAACGGAACCCTTATGGATTCGTCATGTCTGTCTGTCTGTCTGTCCGTCCGTATGTCACAGCCACTTTTTTCCGAAACTATGGGAACTATTTTGTGGAAACTTGGTAAGTAGATGCGTATTCTCTGAACCGCATTAAGATTTTCACACAAAAATAGAAAACAAAACAATACATTTTGGGGGTTCTGAAACTCAACATTTATTTTTTCATCAAACCCATACGTGTGGGGTTTCTATGGATAGGTTTTCAAAAATGCTTGGCTTATTATATTTTTTTTTTCTAAACAGAATAGTTTGCGCGAGAGACACTTCCAAAGTGCTAAAATGTGTCCCCCCCCCCCCCCCCCCGTTACTTCTAAAATAAGAGAATGATAAAACTAAAAAAAATATATGATGTACATTTACCATGTAAACTTCCACCGAAAGTTGGTTTGAACGAGATCTAGTAAGTTTTTTTTAATACTTCATAAGTCGTAAACCGCAATTTACCTTTCATTCAAGAACGAATGAGGCCCAGGCCGCGTTCAATAGAGATAAAAAAAAGCGGACAAGTGCGAGTTGGACTCGCCCATGAAGGGTTCCGTAGCAGCAAGTAACATAATATAAAAGTTCTTGTAGTTCGTTGTAACTTTGATCGATGTTTTAATAATAGTGTATCTAATAAAAACTACTTGCTAGATCTCGTTCAAACCAATTTTGGGTATAAGTTTACATGGTAATGTACATCATATATTTTTTTTAGTTTTATCATTCTCTTATTTTAGAAGTTTCACACATTTTACCACTTTGTAAGTGTACCTTGCGCAATCTATTCAGTTTAGAAAAAAAAAAAAACCTCAATATCATTTTTGAAGTCCTATCCATAGACACGTATAAGTTAGATGAAAAAAAAAAATGTTGCAGTTCTAATTATGGGGTTCTAAGTACCTACCCCCAATATTTATTGTGTTTTTCTATTTTTAAGCGAAAATCTTAATGCGGTTCACAGAATACATCTACTTACCAAGTTTCAACAACATAGTTCTTATAGTTTCGGAAAAAAGTGGCTGTGACATACGGACGAACAGACAGACAGACAAACAGATAGACAGACATGATGAATCCATAAAGGTTCCGTTCTTTGCCATTTGGCTACGGAACCCTAAAAAAATACACTATTATTAAAACATCGATCAAAGTTACAACGAACTACAAGAACTTATATTATGTTACTTGCTGCTACCTGTACTAATATTTATTCTGTGCTGCTAAGGAACCCTTCATGGGCGAGTCCGACTCGCACTTGGCCGCTTTTTTTTCCATAATTACAGACTTTCAAGAGCGGATAATGCGAAAACTATTCAAGATTTCGAAAAACTTGACAAAGTAAAACGTTTAGCAAATTTAATAAGCTTTTATTTTGTATAGTGGTAATTTCGCTAGGACGCATATTTTCCGAGATTTTTAAATGAAATACCTTCGTTCGTGCGTAGGTATAGGTAGGTAGGTACTTAGGTATCTAGATACAGTAGTCGCGAGAAGTAGAATTTATGTACCTACCTACAACCTACAACTCAACCTTTGATTGCCTTTCACTTTTTTATTCTGGAATATGGTGTGTAGCTGTGTCTTTTTTTTTTTTTTTTTTTATACTACTTGAATGACGGAACAAGCTGATGGCCCACCTGATGTTAAGCGGTAACCTCTGCCTATGAACAGTGCATTACCTCACTGGTCACGTCCACCTAGGACGCGCCCTATGTGGCATTGCACTGCGCCCGCCATCCTGAGACATAAAGATGAATAGTCTCATGTGCCTGTAATTTCACCGGCACCCTTACCCTTCAAACCGGAACACAGCAATGCGAGCACTACTGCTTTGCGGCAGAAATAGGTATGGTGGTAGTACTTCCCCGGACGAACTCTTTCACAAAAAAGCTCTACTACTACTAAAGTGTCTGTCTGTATCCTATTTTTTTTAAACAACTTTCAGTGACATATCAAGCAGATGGCCATCAGTACCCTCTGCCTATGAACAGTGCATTATCACATAGGTCACATCCACCTAGGACGCACCCTATATGGCATTGCACTGCGCCCGCCACCTTGAGACATAAAGATGAAAAGTCTCATGTGCCTGTAATGTAGATAAAAGATAAAAAGATATTTATTTTGTAACCACTACATTTAACAAATTCTAATTTCACCGGCAACCATACCCTTCAATCCAGAACACAGCAATGCGAGCACTACTGCTATGCGGCAGAAGTAGGTATGATGGTAGTACTTCCCCGGACGAACTATTTCACAAAAAAGATCTACTAGTTGAACTACAATGTTTACCTACACTAAAAAAATGCGTCGCGAGGTGTTATGTTCCTTAGGTTGACCAGTTTGTACCAGTTATTAACCATGCATTGCACCAATGATTGACCAGGTAATAAAACTAGTGTTTTTATTGAAAAGAAGCTACTTTACGAGTAGTGTTTTTTATTATCTTATTTTATTACGTGTCATCAATGAAATATTAAATAATTATTACGAAATCAACATTTATAATTAATAACTCGGCACTTAGAAAGTTATTACTATAAGAGATTAATTTTAAATTTTAAGAGATCATACTTTCACAACAAACACTACACTTATAAAATAACAACAGAAAACTTTTCGGAAGGTTGATGAGTTTAAAAGAAAATGTAAATAGTCAACTACTGTAACAAATTGATAGTACTGATTTTACCAGAGTTAAACCACTGGACAACTATTGGAACAATGTAAGTTTCCGAAGTGTTTCCTATAAAAAAGTAATCAATTAACTTAACCTTAAATTTGTATAAAGTTAAATAACAATTATCTTTAAAAAAGCTCGACCACCAGTAGTTTACCAGCGAAACTATCTCTTCACGAAGATATATTTTTCAAAAATAGTATGCAATACCATTAGTAAACACATTATATTAACGAATTAAAACAATAGGAGCTCATAACAATAGATACAACCCGAGATTTAAGTAGATTAAAAAACTTACCTTCATGCGCGTGCTTATTGTAATGGCCGCCAGAACCAAATGAATATAAGGAAAAGAACCCCAGTGTCTATCTTTGTTATAAAAAATAGGCGTGAAGTCAGAAATTGTAATAATCTCTCAGATAAACACAGGACAAGTGCGTGTCGTCCCTAAGGAAAGGACCCCAGTTTTTATGTTTTTTATAAAAAAAATAGAGGTGGGTTCAGAAATTGTAATAACTTCTCAGATGAACAAACAGGACAAGCGCGTGTCGCCCCCTGTATGAAGGGACCTCAGTAGTTTTTTTTAGGGTCGAAGAAATAAGATAAGAATAAAGTCAATCCTACAGAAGAAAGACTCGTTTTAATTGTTAAAGCCTAAACACCTAGTCCACGTCTCATATCCACTTAATTCACACATCCTTAAATCGCAAGATAATAAAATAACATTTAGTAGCGAAACCGCTGAGCTAAGGGAGCTGCATCTGCGAGGTTTGTCCTCCCACCTCCCCAATTTACCCCGTTACAATATGGCAATAATGAACGAGTGATTGTTACATAAAAATCATTATAATTTCTGCAGATGGCGTCTCATTCTGTTTTAACAACAAAAAAAAAAAGGTAAAAGTAAAAAAGTAGTGGGAAATTTAAAAGAAGCTTATTATTTATGGTTGAAGTTTTAAATGGTGTACTACTGGTGCAGGGTGTGCGGCTGGTCCACCCACCCTAGTAGTTACTAGTGGTCCCTAGTTACCTAGAATTTTTTTGTGAAAGAGTTCGTCTGGGGAAGTAGGTTCTACCTCCATACCTGTTTCTGTCACAATGCAGTAGTGCTCGCATTGCTGTGTTCCGGTTTGAAGGCTAGGTTCCGGTGAAATAGATAGATAGATAGATAGAAGAAAACTCTTTATTGTAATCACCTTAAAAAATAAAATAACAACATACTTATATTATCTTACAAACTAGTTCACGGTGATTTAATGGGCGGCCTTACCGCTAAGAGCGATCTCTTCCAGGCAACCTTTGGATGGACAGAATTGTAAAGAACGTGAGAGGAGGTGAATTTACAACAAAAAAAAAACAACGTGTAAATATATAAAAAACAAAATACAATATAGGTACCTAGTAGAATTACAAACACATGACATTTTTCATCTTTATATGTCTCAGGGTGAAAGGGCACAGTGCAATGCCACATAAGGCGCGTCCTAGGTGGACGCGACCTATGAGGTAGGTTACCGCTTAACATCAGGTGGGCCATCTACTTGATACGTCATTGACGTAGGTAGGTACCTAGTTAAAAAACCAAAACCAACCCGGGCTATTGCAAAAAAAGTGTATATGTTAATAAATGGAAACTAAATTGAACGTAACGAACTTATGACGAACTGGAAACATAAGGACTTGCTCATAATGAGAGGATTTTTTACTTCATCATCATCAGCTGATAGATGTTAATTTATGGATAACAGGCTTCTCCATAGAATGCCACAGAAATGTTTAAACTTTTTCCGCCTCCATCCATTGATTCGATACGCAGATGTTAAATCCCACTAATATTATAAATGTGAAAGTTTGTGTGTGTGTGTGTGTGTAGTGCGTTTGTTACTTCTTCACGCTGAAACTGCTGGACAGACTTGAATGAAATTTGGAAGGTATATAGATAGATCAAAACCTACTCAGAAGGAGAATAACGCGGGTGAAACCGCGGGCGACAGCTAGTTTATAAATAAAATAAATAAATAAATAATGCTGGACAGTTTAAATTACACAACATTATCTAGCCCCAAAGCTATGCAGAGCTTGTGTTATGGGTAGGTACTAGATAACTGATATACTTAATACAATATATTACATAGATAGATATTTTTGAACGAGCTAAGCGAGTTCTCTGAATCAACTTGGAAAAATCGGTGTTTGTTTGTATGTATGTATGTATGTTTGTCCGAGCATAACTTCCGAACCATTAATCCGATCTTCATGTTTGATTGGGGGGAAGATAGTATTGGTATTTGTTGGTAAGGTTACGAGCTAGGTATATCGGTCGGGGGGTTGTTGAGACATTGGGGTCCAAGAGGGGGTAAAAAAAAAAGTGAGACTATAAGATCAAATGGAATGTCATATGAAAGTCCCTTGCTTCAACATTTCAAAACTATTTTTTATAATTTTTTAACTTATGTAGTTCGAAACTTGTAGGTACTCCATAAAAAATAACCAGTATTTCTGACCTACCGTTTCTAGGAATTTGAACGACGTTGTAGGTCTAACTCTTCAAACCGACAAGAACGTTCATTTTATGTGGATGTACTCACGTACTCTGTACGTACTAATGTACATTGACGACCTCTGTGGCGGCGGGCGAAGGTTCGCCTGCGGCGCAGGAGGTTGCGGGTTCGATTCCCGCCTCGGAACAAATATTTGTGCGATATGCAGATATTTGTTCAGGGAGTTAGTTCTGGATATTTTCTATGAATAATAAAAAATATCTATCTATTTAATGTATTGTATTAAGTATATCAGTTATCTAGTACCCATAACACAAGCCCTGCTTAGCTTGGGGTTAGATAATGTTGTGTGAACTGTCCAGTACTATTTATTAATTATTTATTTGCATAGATATTTTATCGAAATAAATGAGGTAACCTATCTGAATCGCGTGTATTCGCGAGGTCTCAGTTCGGGGTGAACCACTAGTTTATTATATATAGAAAATACACAGAACACCCTGAACAAATATCTGCAGATCGCACAAATATTTGTTCCGAGGCGGGAATCGAACCAGCTACCTCCGGCGTCGCAGGCGAACGTACGCCTCGCCACATAGGTCTTCATAAAAATGAAATTAGATTGCTCAGATTATGTAGTTTCCAAAAATATTTCAGTAAGAATATCCCCAGAGTATTTCTTTGTTGCAATGACCTTGATGTGACATGCACAATTTGTATGGAGAGATTTTGTGGCATATTTTTTGAATTTATCAAAGTACTACTTAGTTCATTATTTGCTTATTGTTTACAATTAAATGGATCAAACAATGATTAAACTAAGTAAAGTTGATAGTGAAATAATGAGGCTACCTACTGATAGTTTAGATTTTAAAAAAAAACCTTGTGACAGTAAGTACTTTGTGAAATGTAGGTACACTTTTTTTGCAAATGGCCCTTTTACACTTTCTTCAGTGCATCAAGTGCGGGCATTCCACACTACGTAGTACCTACCTACAACTAGCTAGGTACTTACCTCTAACTGGCTATAGGTAGGTACTTACCTACAAGCCTACAACTAGCTATAGCTAGGTAGGCAATGTATGTAGTAAGCTACATACCTACATACATAATACAACTATGAGTAGAAAGGTATGTACACCGTGTACAGGTGTCCCAGAATTGGTAGGTACCCTACCTATAATATTCCAAAATGCATGTGCTGAATGCAGGACTGCATGCAGGAGCAATATGGCAACAGAATATCTGGAATTCCGGTGAAATGGGGGCGACAGCAATCCAGTATTTTCAAGGGTATTCCAGACATTCTGCAACTAGAAGACTCCTGCAGTCTGCTGCTTGCCTGGTATATGTACATGCTGCTGCAAGAGTAGTCGGCTTGTCGGATACCTACTGGATAGTATCCTCAATACTGGAATTTATCCAATACAGCAGGCTGCTTGCGGAGTAATTATGTTTATTAGTCTTGGTTTTGATGAAATTTGGTAGGTATATAGATAGATCAAAACCTACTCTAAAGGAGAATAACGCAGGTGAAACCGCGGGCGACAACATTATCTAGCCCCAAGCTAAGCAGAGCTTGTGTTAATGGTACTAGATAACTGATATACTTAATACAATATATAACATAGATAGATATTTTTGAACGAGCGAAGCGAGTTCTCTGAGTCAACTTGGAAGAAGCGGCGTTTGTTTGTATGTATGTATGTTTGTCCGAGCATAACTTCCGAACCGTTAATCCGATTTTCATGTTTGATTGGGAGGTAGATAGTATTGGTACAATTTGTTGGTAAGGTTACGAGCTATATCGGTCGGGGGGTTGTTGAGATATTGGAGTCCAAGAGGGGGTAAAAAAAAAGTGAGAAAATCAGATCAAATGGGATGTCATATGAAAGTCCCTTACTCGACATTTCAAAACTATTTTCTTGAATTTTGTAACTTACTTATGAAGTTTTTTAGATGTTAAGGTAAATCTAAAAACGTAAAAAACCAAAACCTCTAGGGTACTTCCACTAATCCTACAACGCAGAAATTTGGTATGTTTGTAGCTTTTATGATGCGAATACTGGGAAAAGTCTAAAATTGAAGAATTTCGAAACTTGTACCTACTCCATAAAACATTAACCAGTATAGTTGACCTCCCGTTTCTAAGAATTTTAACGACGTTGTATGTCTAACTCATCGAACCGACAAGAACATTCATTTTATGTGGATGTACTCACGTAGGGACATTGACAACCTCTGTGGCGCGGCGGGCAACGGTTCGCCTGCGACGCAGGAGTTTACGGGTTCGATTCCCGCCTCGGAACAAATATTTGTGCGATCTGCAGATATTTGTTCAGGGTGTTCTGGATATTTTCTATGTATAATAAAAAAAAAGTATCTACTTGATGTATTGTGTTAAGTATATCAGTTATTAGTACCTACCCATAACACAAGCTCTGCTTAGCTTGGAGCTAGATAATGTTGTGTGAACTGTCCAGTATTATTTAATTATTTATTTACATAGATATTTTATCGAAAGAAATGAGGTAACCTACTTGAATCTCGTGTATTCGCGAGGTCTCAGTTCGGGGCGAACCACTAGTTTATTATGTATAGAAAATACCCAGAACAATCGAACCCAGCGGGAATCGAACCCGCAACCTCCGGCGTCGCAGGCAAAGGTTCGCCCGCCCCGCCACAGAGGTCTTCATAAAAATGAAATTAGATTGCTTAGATTATGTAGTTTCCAAAAATATTTTGGCTAGAAATTTCCCCAGAGTATTTTTTTGTTGCAATGACCTTGCTGTGACATGCATAATTTGTATGGAGAGATTTTGTGGCATATTTTTTGAAGTTATCAATAGTATTATAACTTCAAAAATCGCGGCGGGCGAAGCTTGGCCTGCGACGCAGGAGGTTGCGGGTTCGATTCCCGCCTCGGAACAAATATTTGCGCGATCGCAGATATTTGTTCAGGGTGTTCTGGGTATTTTCTATGTATATGTAATATATTGTATTAAGTATTTCAGTTATCTAGTACCCATAACACAAGCTCTGCTTAGCTTGGGGCTAGATAATGTTGTGTGAACTGTCCAGTTTTATTTATTTATTTATTTATTTATTATTATTTATTACTTATGTTCAATATTTAGTTATTGTTTACAATTAAATGGATCAAACAATAATTAAACTAAGTAAATTTGATAGTGAAATAATGAGGTTACTGATAGTTTAGATTTAAAAAAAACCTTGTGACATGTACTTTGTGAAATGTAGGTACACTTTTTTTGCAAATGGCCCTTTTACACTCTCCTCAGTCCATCAAGTGCGGGCATTCCTCACTACGTAGTAGGTACCTACAACTAGCTAGGTACTTACCACTAACTGGCTATAGGTAGGTACTTACCTACAAGCCTACAAACTAGCAATAGCTAGGTAGACAATGTATGTAGTAAGCTACATACTTACATAATACAACTATGAGTAGAAAGGTAGGTACACCGTGTAGGTACTTACAGTTATCCCAGAATTGGTAGGTTACTAGGTACCTATACCATTCCGAAAGGCATGTGCTGTTTCGCTTTGATTTTGCTAGTTCGTTACTTTAATATTGCAAATGTTTTTTTTGGGGACAAATAAATGAATTTTGTTTCGAAGAATTTTATTTGTTTAAACACTAGCTGAAACCAGACTTTGCCCAAGCACCAGAGAGCATCTACATATAAATAAATAAATAATAATAATGCTGGACAAGTTCACACAACATTATCTAGCCCCAAGCTAAGCAGAGCTTGTGTTATGGGTACTAGATATACAATACATTACATATCAAAAAAATCAAAATCGGTTCATCCGTTCGGGAGCTACGATGCCACAGACAGACACACACACAGACACACACACAGATACACACATACACACACACACACACGCACACACACACACACACACACACACACACACACACACACACACACACACACACACACATATATACACACACAGAACACACACAGACACGTCAAACTTATAACACCCCGTCGTTTTTGCGTCGGGGGTTAAATATACTTACATATTTTTTATTACATTACCTATTTTTTTTTTTTTTTTTGTTTGTTTTTGACGACCTCTATGGCGCGGTGGGCATAGCTTGGTCTGCGATGCAGGAGGTTGCGGGTTCGATTCCCGCCTCGGAACAAATATTTGTGCGATCGCAAATATTTGTTCAGTGTGTTCTGGGTATTTTTTATGTTTAATAAAAAATATATATGTTTGTAATATATCAGTTATCTATGGCCATAACACAAGCTCTGCTTAGCTTGGGGCAAGATAATTATTTTATTTTATTATTTATTTTATTTATTTTACATATAAACTACCCAGAACAAATACCTGCAGATCGCACAAAATATTTGTTCCGAGGCAGGATTCGAACTCGCAACCTCCTGCGTCGCAGGCGAACCTTCGCCCGCCGCGCCACAGAGGTCGTCAAATATCTAAGCAAATTTATACAATTTATAGGTTTTCATAATATTTTCAAAGTGATCGCAAACTTTTTAATGTGTACGTACACTACTTATTATAGACTATATACGAGTACCTACTTACAACACCCGCCTACATACCTAAAACTAGCTAGGTAATTACCTACATATTTCGATTTGAATACCTAATCCTATATAGTGGCGAACGATAGTGTCGTAGGCAGTAATGTATGCTCCCTGGAAATCCCGGACCCAGAGTACCGCGAAATCGTAGTATTTCGTGTCCATTAAAGAACCGGGAATTCCAAACTAAATACTGGTTCATTCGTTTCTTTTAGAATTCTATCGCATTTTGTTCTGCGTCTGAAACATAGTAGTTAACAATACATATATATATATATATATATAAAATGCAGTGTCCTGACTGACTGACTGACAAGTGACAACGCACAGCCTAAACCACTGGTCGTAGAGACTTGAAATTTAGAGGGTGTATTTGTATCAATGTGAAGGGTTGTACTAAAACAGGAATTTTGGAAATTCATATCCTAAAGGGTTCAAAATGGGGTTCTAACTTAAAATAAAAATACTCCGTATTTCGGAAACCGTTAGTAGTAGAACCTTGAAATTTTACAAGGAGATTTCTCCATTAAAATAAACAAACACATGTTTCAGCGGTATCTGAAATTTTCCTGAAAAACGGAACGGGAACGTTTTATTCGTAAAAATTAAAAAAAAACTTTAGTTTTCACAACACACAGCCTAAGCCGCTGGTCGTTGAGACTTGAAATTTGGACAGTGTATTCCTTTTAGGGTGTAGAGGTGGATTAAGAAAGGAATTTGGAAAATTCGCCCTCTTAGGGGTCCAAAAAGGGCTTTTAACGTATACACTTTGCGTTTTGCAACGCACAGCCTAAACCGCTGGACCTTGATACATGAAATTTAGAAGATGTATTCCTTTTTGGGTTTAAGAGTGTACTGAAAAAGGATTTTGGAAAATTCACCCTGTAGGGGGTCCAAAACGGCTTTTAATGTAAAACTAAAATGCTTCGTAGTAGAAACTTGAAAATTCACAGCTAGATTCCTTAAATAAAAATAGCAAACATATGTTTCAGCAGTACCTGAAAATTTAATAAAAAAAGCCATGGGAACGTTTTCTTTGTAAATAAATACACTTAACGTTTTAGCCAGATTTCAGCGTATTTAGATGATTTAAAAGTTAGTTTCACGGTTTAGTCATTGAGAAAAAAATATTTTTAGGATATCAAGGTTAAAATGGGACCCCTAAAAAGAAAAACTTGTGTATGTTGTCGTTTCAAAGGTCGTTTCACGGTTTCGTTGTTGAGATTAAAATATTTTCAGGAACTCAAGGTTATAATGTGACCCCTTAATTAAAAAACTTGTGTGTGGTGTTGTTTCAAAGGTCGTTTCACGGCGTGGTGTTGTTCTCTGCACACCGCGCCGAGGAAGTTTTCTGACTACAAGCGGACGAAGTCGCGAGCGGGTCATCTAGTATATAGGTATATAGAATCTTTGCATGACTGACTGACTGACTACACCTTTAACTCTAGAGAGCTGAAATTTGGAAGATACATTCCTTTTGTGGTCTAGGTGTGCACAATGAAAGGAATTTTTAAATTCATCCCCTAAGGGGGTGTAGCTAGGTGTTGAAGTGTTAAGGTTAATGCTCACGTTTGCGGCGCGAGATTCAAATTTTTTGGTGTTTTTTGCCCATTACAGGTCATCAACACTTCTTCAGATAACGAAAGTTGAGTTCGCGATAACTAGGAGACTTAACACACATGTTTTAATTGATGGTATCTAATAAATATCATCAGTTTAGCTATGATACCCCTAAACAAACAAAAACACTGGAAAAATGTGTTTAGGGGTATCATAGCTAAACTGATGATATTTATGAGATACCATCAATTAAAACATGTGTGTTAAGTCTCCTAGTTGTCGTGAATTCAACTTTCGTTATCTGAAGAAGTGTTGATGACCTGTAATGGGCAAAAAACACCAAAAAATTTGAATTTCACGCCTCTAGCGTGCGCATCCAGCTTAACACAATGTGGACGTTTTCGCTAGCGTGTTTTTCTTATAATAATAACCAAAGAACATGCTTAGTATGTCTTTATCGTGCGCCCAAGCCTAAGCACAGAGTACATTATACAGAATAAATAATAGTATAATATAGGGGTAGACCATATTCTATGAATAGGCATGATGACTGATGACTGTTTTAAAAACTATTTTATAATGTACTTATAGATCCACCAACTTATCTGTAGAACCATTTACCTACATTTTTATATCATCTACATAGTTTTCATTCTGCAGATAAGTTGGTGGATCTCTACGTGTTTACTATTGCCAAAAATTCTCTTATTTCTGTATAAAACTATCATTTAGTTGCAACATTTTGCATTTTTTATACCAACTTTGAATTTTGCGTTAAAAGGCTCGCAATTATGTCATGCATAGCATGGCGTTTGCTTGTGAAGTCACAAGTTTTTCTCAGCGAGAAGCTATTAGGTAGTAACTATTTTTTAATGTGTGCCCGCATTACCAGTGCGGTACGTTTGCCTCACGTTTGTTACCACGATGACGTCACGCCTTGGACTGGGTTCTGATTACCAAAAATCATAAAAACCTCGCGAAGCAAAGGAAACGTTTTGGGATTAAATGGTTCGTTTCGTTTCGTTTCGTATGAGGTGGTGCTGGCCTCTGGTGTCAGAGTTTGTCAAGCCGCCCGAGGGATTAAATGGTAAGAATAAAAATAGGTAAGTAAATGTACCTACTTACCTATTTTTATTTTGAAATATATAATGTCACTGGTTTTTTTGTTATTGTCATCATGCCTATTTGTTTTTTGTGTAAGTATTATTTTTTTATTATGCTTTTACGTTTGTAGACCATTCACCATGGTCTGATCAAGGAGGCATCGCCGTGCTGACTCCACTGGCCAAACAAAATTGTGTAAAACATTTTCTATTAGTTAAGTACCTATAGTACGCACCTACATCGTTTTAGTATATTTATGATTAATTCTCGTCTATCATTTTCGACTCTCAGTGTTATCAAAAACAAATCCCGGTTCCTAAGTACCGTAAATGCCGATTCTTTAGGACACCGTTGTTGCATTCCCTAGCGGGCAGACGCGCGCCGTGGGACCACAGTGGCCCGCGGCGCGTCGTCCTCATATATACTATTATTTATTCTATGCTCGGGTTTCAGACGCCTGTCTCTAGACGGGCCGTGGGAACGCGGCACGGCTTCAGGAATAATGTAACTTCCTGTTACTTAAATAATTTTCGGCATCGTTTATCCCCTATATCACCCGCGTTTTACACGGATTAAAACTAGTATATAGCTCAATCAAGTTCATACCTAATCCATCTATCAATCCCAAATTTAATTAAAATCAATTTAGGTGTTTCGGCGTGATCGAGCAAACATACAAACATCCAACCATCGTTACTTTGATTAGGATTAAGCAGATGGCTCCTTAAGCGGTACCTTCTGCCTATGAACAGTGCATTACCTCATAGGTCACGTCCACTTAAGACGCACCCTATGTCTATCTGTCCTTTTCGTGAACTGCTAGGTCATTGTTACGTACATACGGCATTGTTATTTATTTATAGTAGTAATGTAGTTTATGTATGTTTAAAATGTGTTATATATTTTTTGGTTATTATTAGGTGTAAGTAGGTATATAAGTTAGTTGTAGTTTAGTTATTAGTATATAACTAATAGTTAGGTCTAGGTATATATTTATGTAGGTATGTTTCACTAGCGCATCGCCGTCTTTTGATTTTGTATTATCCTGTCCATCCAAAGGTTGTCTGGAAGAGATCGCTTTTAGCGATAAGACCACCCATTGTACATTACTGTTATTGATTTTTGTTATTTTATCTTTTTATTTGTCTATTTGGTGTGCAATAAAGTGTTTATCTATCTATCTATGTGGCATTGCACTGCGCCCGCCACCCTGAGATATATATATGAAAAGTTTCATGTTCCTGTAATTTCATCGGCAACCATACTCTTCAAACCGGAACACAGAAATTCGAGCATTTCTGCTTTGCGGCAGAAATAGGCATGGAGGTGGTACTTTCTCGCACGAACTTATTCACAACAAAAAAGCTCACGGTCATTTTAGACATAAAAATAGTGATCAAATAAAGAAAATTCCGACAGAGCCAAATCTTCGTAGAGACCTTAGGTTTACCACAAGGAATAAAGTGTCAAAAGTCCCCATCAGTCCCATGTGAGCTTAGGGACTTATTCGGGGTCCAAGGTCAAAATTTTAGGTTTTTTGGATTTTTCTCGAAAACGGTAAGTTTTATCGAAAAAGTACCTCAGAGCAAAGTTGTAGATCTTAAAATTCTCTATAAAAATGGTCCCTATGATTTTTTTCTCTAAGACCCACTATTTCCCAGATATTGCGCTTGTAAGAATCATGTTCTACATAGTATGCACACATATGCCACGTATATACATATTTAGGTACTCAAGCAAGCAAAAATGCCTACTCGTGTCTCTTTTATGTAAACATTATACTATTCTAAGAAAATTTACTCTAAAATGACCGCCGGTCCCTTACCGAATCCCCTCTACTTGAATAACATCTGGCCTTGAAAAACATCTGCCTATTCTTTTGTCCATGTGGTGTCGTTCACGTATACCTGCTTCTTTTAGTGTTGAACGAGCAGTTCGAGTACGTATTTATTACAAGCGTCTACTATTGAAGTTAGTGATGATTAATATTTAAAAAAAAAAACACAATTTTGCTTTATTTGTACTAAACTTTTGACTGAAGATGAAACTGTTGTGGTCAGTCGTGGAATGCCAACTTTAATCGATGCAAGTGTCGCGAAAAGTGATGAATTTGCTGATTATTTAAGAAGCCAAAAGTCCGTTACAATTCACGTGGATTGCAGAAAATCATACACCCGGAAATATAATAGGCAGATGTTTTTCAAGGCCAGATGTTATTCAAGTAGAGGGGATTCGGTAAGGGACCGGCGGTCATTTTAGAGTAAATTTTCTTAGAATAGTATAATGTATACATAAAAGAGACACGAGTAGGCATTTTTGCTTGCTTGAGTACCTAAATATGTATATACGTGGCATATGTGTGCATACTATGTAGAACATGATTCTTACAAGCGCAATATCTGGGAAATAGTGGGTCTTAGAGAAAAAATCATAGAGACCATTTTTATAGAGAATTTTAAGATCTACAAATTGCTCTGAGGTACTTTTTCGATAAACTTACCGTTTTCGAGAAAAATCCAAAAAACCTAAAATTTTGACCTTGGGCCCCGAATAAGTCCCTAAGCTCACATGGGACTGATGGGGACTTTTGACACTTTATTCCTTGTGGTAAACCTAAGGTCTCTACGAAGATTTGGCTGTGTCGGAATTTTCTTTATTTCAATTGTCTAATATGACCGGACTAACTAGTACTAAAAAGTACTACTACTACTAGACATGTAGGTATATGAGAATATGTCGTTATGAATATATTGTGTCCTTGGTAAGAGTCTCATGCTATTTACATCATGTACTGGCTATTTCTTGGTCACCCTGTCCGAGTTAAAGTTAGAGCCAAGTATGACCGACGAGAACCTGCTTGAGCGCCTTGCAGAAGGGTCTTTCATGGACAATATTGGAGATCCATATAGGAACCAAGATAGCGAGTTGAAGTGGCAATGGCCATATAGCTCATAGAACTGGCAACCCGTGGAGGATATATTGTGTGGAGTGGTGATCTCGATACCGACGAAGCAGGGTAGGGGGCGACCCTCGATAGACCGACGACATATTTTTGAACATGTTAAACTATTTGCATAGCTCGCAAATCTAAACTCATAACTTGCTATTTGTGTCTCATAACTCGCAACTCGTAACTCACAACACAGAACAGGCAACTCTTATCCAAGTTGCATTTAATCGATAGTTATGAGTTATGATATTTGAGTTGGAAGTTGCAACTTATGAATCTTCGATCACAGAACTCTGTGGTTGAAGTATCTGTGATCGAAGTTATGAATAATCTCGTTTCTAAGTGACGTCCTGGGGGGCGATTCTTGGATTGTAGACATTGACATAATAAATAACATTTTAAATAATTACCGCCCTATTTCGCTCTTACCCACGCTCTCCAAGATATTTGAAAAGATAATCAACAAAAGACTTTTACAATTCCTGGAACATCACAAATTACTGTCAGAGAGCCAGTTTGGATTTAGATGGAAAAGATCAACTGCTGACGCTATTGAAAATCTGGTTACGCACACCACTAAGCATATGGATCTTAAAGACAAGTGCGTGGGTATATTCTTAGATCTTGCGAAAGCTTTTGATACTGTCTCTGTTCCCTTGCTACTCAGAAAGATGGAGGGCATGGGCATTAGGGGTATTACACTTGAACTTTTCAAGAGCTACCTTCTGGGTAGATATCAATCAGTAAAGATCGATTCCAACGTTAGCTCTGAAGAGTCAGTTTCCTATGGGGTCCCACAGGGCAGTGTTCTTGGCCCGACACTGTTCCTCATCTACATTGATGGCTTGTGTAGGAAACAATTGACGAATGCTAAAATTATAACATTTGCTGACGATACTGTCATTGTTTTTCATGGTAGGTCATGGGATAAAGTGAAAATAATCGCTGAAAAGGGAGTGGCTAAAATTGTTAAATGGTTGGACCTCAATCTGCTTACACTGAACCTAGAAAAAACGAAGTATATCACATTTACAATGAAAAATAAGACCCAGCCAAACAGTACATTCCATCTCCAAGCTCATTCAATACTTTGCACCAGAGTCAACACATGTGGATGCTATACTCTTACTAAAACTTGCAACATTAAATATTTAGGTATATTAATTGACCAAAATCTAACTTGGGATGATCATTTGGTGCAATTGAGAAGTCGTGTTCGCAAACTCATCTATATTTTTAAGCATTTAAGACATATAGGTGATCCGGACATTTTAAAAACTGTCTACTACAGTCTAGGTCAGTCAATAATATCATATGGTATTATTGCTTGGGGTGGAGCCGCTAAAACCCGAATGCTGGCTCTTGAAAGAGCTCAAAGAGTAATTTTAAAAGTAATGCTTTCCAAACCCTACTTATATCCGACGACTGATTTATACCAAATTGCAAAAGTCCTAACATTTCGGCAATTATTCATAAGATCCCTTATTTCATATCAGCACAAGTTGCCCAGTAATTCGAACCAATTAAATAGAAGACGCAGTGATATTATCTATAAAACGTTAAAATGTAGAACTTCTTTTGCGCAAAGATTCTCCACTTACCTTGGACCGCTGGTTTACAATAAAATCAACAGAACTATAAGTATTGATAGTGAGACCGCCCACTCCTGTAAAATTAAAGTGGATAACTATTTGAAAGCACTCAACTATGATGACACAGAAAAACTTATTAAAACAATAGTATAATTATGCTTATGTTATGTTATTTTCTATAGCCGTATTACATAGGCACCGTCAATGGATGTTAATTGAATCACTAATATTATAGTTTATTTATTGTATTTAATTTTTCTTTTTGGTTTATCTTATTTTAAATATACTTAAACTTTGTCTTAGTATATCTGTTATGAATTTGTTTAACTTTAATTAATTGCTTATAAGTATATCTTTTAATTTTGTTTTTCTACGTAATAGTTTTTCATAGTTTGTTTTAAATGTTATAGTTTTTTTTTTACTCATGTTAAAGTATTGTCTACTTTATTTATACCCACATTTCTTATTTTGTTGTTTTCCTTTCTATTCTAATGTTTAATTTAAATTAGTTGGGTCTAAGATCCTGCACTCTTTAGTGTTAATTATTTACAATCTAGTATTTGAACAACCCTTTAACAGGTTAACAACTATGTGTTTCGTCTACTAACTAACACAATTTGTGCAATTCGTTTGGAAGAGTACTGCCCTGCTGTCATACAGTTTACACTAGTACAGAGGGCTGTCACTCGTCTAAATATTTTGTAACTAAATATTTTTTGTGTACCTGTTTCTGAATAAATAATTACTTACTTATTGATGTCGAGTAGAGATATGTCGCAAATTAGGAGGAGGTACAGTCAAACATAATATTATTGTCATAATATATTTACTCAATTACAAATATTCACAAAGTTCGGTCCTACTTAATCGACGAATCTTTGGCCATAGATATAAAATAATAATAAATCATAAATCATAACATAATAAATATTAATACAAGTAGTGTAGAGAGAGTTAGATAATAAGAGAGGAAAAATAGGGATTTGGGAGGTTACAAAGTCCTTAAGCAGCGTTGTGCATGATTGGTACTCCGTCAGGGCTCCTCATTACCAAGTACTGGCTTCTTATCACAAGGACGAAGTGGATTTGTAAAACTGAAACAATGTATACAATATTACAAGAAGTTATATTTTTGTAGGTACCTACTACAAATGATAATCACGCGCAAGATATACCTATCCCAACATTTACAACGGTCTAGTATAGTATTCTTTTATCTGTGCCACGATTGAGAGAAAGTGTATCGTGGGGAATGTAGAACGTTCTTAACCAAATTAACCCACACACGCGAGGAAAGTGAAGCTGAACGCCATCCTTCAAATCGAAGCTCGAGATATGCCTCATAGAGCACTCGTCCCACCATTGTAACGAGCTTACTGTGAAAAATATATAGGATGCTCCCGATTGTGGCACACAAAGTTTTTTTTTACTAAATCTTCATACAAAAAGAAAACGTCTCACGCTGCTCTAAAAAGCGATTTTAATTATCTCTTTAAAAAAATGGAAATTTTGCAAAACCTCTACAGTACCTCGGCTTTATTGTATTTATTTTATTTCTCTAATTTTTACCTAATAATATGCTCCAATTTAATAAACAATCGAATCTAGCCAAATGTTTTGGCTACTATGGGTTTTTTCGATCGCGAAAATATTGACCTATCGTGTTTCTGGTACAGTTATCACTCGGAATTAAAATGCATATTTATAATTAGAATATTGTAGCTGATATGTCTGTTAAAAATCAAATCTATGATTGGTAATTTTGCGTTATACCTCACCTTAAGGAAGCATTTTAAGGAATTTAACATTCTCACGGTGGTATCGCAATATATCTATGAAACCTTCTAACATACACTTGGATAGTTTTATGAAAATTATTCCTTACGAAAAAAAACTGACTTCGAAGCTAGGAATTTACAAGATTTTATATTATTAGGTAGTGATCGGAATCATGTGTTGATCAAAATTAGACAAGGCACGGCCAGTCTACTATTATCCATCGAGAAGTTCAATTGTCACCCTTCCGTCTTCATCATCAGATCAGCTTGCTGTAAAATTAGTGATTGGAACCGTGTACTGATCAAATTGAGCCTAAGCACGGCCAGTCTACTGTTATCCATCGAGAAGTTCAATTGTCCACCTTCCGTCTTCATCATCAGATCAGCTTGCTGTAAAATTAGTGATTGGAACCGTGTACTGATCAAATTGAGCCTAAGCACGGCCAGTCTACTATTATCCATCGAGAAGTTCAATTGTCAACCTTCCGTCTTCATCATCAGAGCAGCTTGCTGTAAAATTAGTGATTGGAACCGTGTACTGATCAAATTGAGCCTAAGCACGGCCAGTCTACTATTATCCATCGAGAAGTTCAATTGTCCACCTTCCGTCTTCATCATCAGATCAGCTTGCTGTAAAATTATTAATCGGAGCCGTGTGCTGATCAAATTGAGCCTAAGCACGGCCAGTCTACTAGTTATCCGTCAAGGAGTTCAATTGTCCACCTTCCGTCTTCATAATCAGATCAGCTTGCTGTAAAATTAGTGATCGGAACCGTGTGCTGATCAAAATGAGCCTAAACACGGCCAGTCTACTATTATCCATCGAGAAGTTCAATTGTCCACCGTTGTCTCCATCATCAGATCAGCTCGCTGTGATCATATTGTATTGTCATCGGAACGAGACACGTATGTCAAATTTCAGCTCAATCGGATATCGGAAAGTCACCCATATCGCCTTATCATTGAGTAGTTCCAATGGCCATCTCTGGTCTTCTTCATCAGTACTACTTAACAAATGATAATGTCTGAATGCACGTAACATAACACCCAACAGTCACACACATGGTCCTGACCTGACCCCATACTAGGATTCCCCGTGTCGTCGGTATCAGGAACTACGAGTACCATGGTATCATACATGCTTGACTTGTTGCTGCAAATACCGAAATCGTTATATGTGTGCCTATAATATTCGAGGAGTTCCTTCAATTCCTCATGGATCCCATCATCAAAACCAGATAATGATGAAAATGGGACCAATTTGGAAGTAAGTCATGTCTATTAAAAAAAAAACAAATCGGTTCCTGAGTAACAAAAAAAAACATTAAAATAAAATAACTTAACATGAATTGAGAAGCTCCTCCTTTTTTTGAAGTCGGTTAAAAAAAGTGACGTACCTACATTGTATTAATACAAGAAATAAAAATAAACTTTATATTCCCACGATTAGAGAAAGTACGTGGATCTTATATGGGGAATTCTGTATATCAAGCGTAGCGTGTGCTGTCTTATGAATGTTTGCTGATTCCGGCGGAGGCTGCTGTGCCTAAGGCTGATTCTCTTTACAGCTTACTATTGACTACCTTCTTGGTTGTTAAGTTGTTTGTTCTTCTTAGAATCAGCTTCTCCTTGTTCTCGAGACGCCATACAGGCGCTTCCCACCTAGTAGTTAGAAGGATCATCAAATACCTAAAGCCAAGCCGTGTTCGTTCCCTGAAACTTCTTAGGTTGGTCGCGATAGAGTAGAAGTAAAATCACTTTATAAGACGATTCAAAATGATCCTTTTGATTTTAATAAACTTTAATCGACTTTAACTAATAAAATAATATTTTTGACTTTGATTCCTCATTAGTATTATTATCGTTTGAATTTTTGAAATTCGAACTCGTTCGTTCCGCCGAGGAAATCCTTGTGAATTACATATTCTAGAGAATAGGGTTTTTTTTTTGGAAATATCGCGTTTTCCCAAATATGACACCTAGTTAGATCAATTTTTTGCCCCAATAACTCCCATCTGTTCTATAAATTGTGCAAGAGAGAGCGCCCTATATTAGTTTTTTTCCGTGAACAGAGTAGTAGGCAGGTTATGTATGTGACTGTGTTGAGCTAGTTTTAAACTTTTTTAATTTGATTATGCTTATACTTACGTATGTAAAGGACACTCCCAGCGATAATGCCCCAAGGCATTCCGTCTTTGAAAATAATCCAGATGATACTCAGGATAAACACCACCAGGGTCGCCACGCCGTAGCTCAGGTAAGTCTTCACATCACCTGGCTTATTCTATAAAAATAACATCAATGTACCAGATTTTTATGAAAATGGGAACAATCTTTAAGAAGTGCCAATGAAAATAAAAAAACCTAATCGTTTCATAAATAACGGAGATATGAGCTACAAACATTAAAAAACCGGCCAAGTGCGAGTCGGACTCGCGCACGAAGGGTACCGTACAATTATCTATAAAAATGGCATTCGTATTTGTAAAAAAATTAAAATTAAAATTGCACGCAAAATGTAGTCACCCATCCAAAAACTGACGTTGTAGATCATTTCTTAACCTACATTTGGAAAAATCACGTTTCTTGTATGGGTGCCCACTTAAACATTTATTTTATTCTATTTTTTAGTATTTGTTGTTATAGCGGCAACAGAAATACATCATCTGTGAAAATTTTTGCTGTCTGACTATCACAGTCCATGAGATAAAGCCTGGTGACAGACGGACAGACAGACAAACAGACAGACGGACAGCCGAGCCTTAGTCCCATTTTACCCTTTGGGTACGGAAACCTAAAACAACACAACTTGAGAACCTCTTCCTTTTTTTTGAAGTCGGTTAAAAAACAGTGGTTCCATTAGTATAAGGCATTCAAATTAAACCGACCATTTATTAAAATCTGTAAAGTAACTAATAAGTAAAAACTAGTTTATAGGTACTTCTCTAACTGTAATTTCATGCCCAAAACTGCCAGAAATTAGTTACAAACAACGACATTGTTACACAAATTAGATACAAACAACGACATTGTTACACAAATTAGATACAAACAACGACATTGTTACACAAATTAGATACAAACAACGACATTGTTACACAAATTTTCGACCCCCCTCTTTTTGGGGTCTTTCTTGTAAATTATTTCCTAGTATAATCCCATTTAGAGAATAACTCGAATTACACTAGTATTAACGGCTTTTATGCAGGTACCTTATGTAAGCCGACCAGCAGAACAATGTCGAAGATAAGCGGGCCGGCCGCGATGAGGAAAAAGATCAAAAAAATGGTGATCATTCTGAATCCAAAATCTCCATCAGGATCGACACCTTCAGCCGCAGTAACCGCAGCTTCAGCCGCCCTCATCATCAAGAGAACAGTAAATGCAAGAGTCAAAATGCTGTGGACAACCTGGAAATACAGAAACGTTTTAAAGGCGCTATAGGTTCAACCAGTTTCAACGAACATTTTTGTATGAGGCGAAGAAGGCGAGCGCACGCCCTGATACCGTGCTTTTGGGTATAAAATGACCTGATGATGGTGACTTTTGTTAATTTTTTTTGATGACTTGACTAACTCAAATAATAATTTTAATAAGTTACCAAATGTTTCGCATGTAAGAAGTAAGTCTAAAAAGGTATTTCAATTTTAAAAATAAATAAATAATTCTGGACTGTTCACACAACCAAAAAAGGTGGTATCTTTGTTTTTTTAAATCTAGTGAAGTAATTCAGATAGTCTTACAATTCAGAAAAGTGAAGTAATTCAGAACTCTTATCAAAAACTTGAAAATTCTAGAGCACATGCTGTGTACCTATTGCGCCTTAACCAATATCGGTTACTATTTGTATGAATCAATTAGGTATCTCATTTGTATTGGTGGACACTTGAGCAAGGAACATTATGCTGTCCATATATCTACTGCAAACAGCCGAACTTGACGGAGCCGGGGGTGCTCACAGTATACTGACGAAGCGGGCGAAGAGCCGGCTGGAATTCAAGACGTTGCGGTTTCGATTCCCGCTTTGGGACAAATAAACATAAAAAAAAACATTAATTTTCTGTAACAAAAAGGTCTTTTAAACAATAAATTATAACTCGGTAGGGTACACAGACTGTATCCCTCTTTTGCGAGAGACTGGTGCCTGAGATAGGTTTGTGAAACCTGTATAGGTACAGGTCACCAGGTGCTCTCACTCCACGGATTTTATAAGGCACCATGCCTTGTTCAACCTATATGATCTAATGTACATAGAGAGAGAGAGAGACTATACTATACTATATAAAATATAAAATTACTGACAAATTAAAACTACAAGTACAGCTATGTATGACAGACATTGGCTAACAGATAGAGTGCGCATGACTAAAGAGTATGCTTATTGTGAGTGTGTGTGTCTGTGTGTTTGAGTGTGTCTGTGTGTCTGTATGTGTTGTTTGAGGATCTGGGAGGGTGATAGCACGTATGTGCGTGTGTGCGTGTAGGTAAGTAAAATGTTTAAATGAGTCAGTTTTTGTTAGATGTTTGATTAGTGGTACCCACGACACAGGGGCACAGAATAAATATACACAGGGGATCCTAGTGTGGGATCATGACTATGAAGCTGTTGGATATTATATCCCTAACTTAAGAACTTAAGTTATAAGGCATATAGCATAAGGGTTCGTGTCGTTTTTACAATTATTTAACACGAATGTGACATATATGTAATAAATAATTTATTAATTTGATACCTACCTATATTGACAAATAACTATATTGTTTTCATTTTTAAATTTGAATACTAAATATTTTCACGCTAGCTGTACCTAATACTAAAAATATATGCAATAAAAATATCTATGAGAACATCTTTGTAATTAACATATTTTTAAGCAAATAAATGAATAACATAACTTAACATAACAAGACTACCATCATTTGGTGTTAATTGACACCAGATGACTCAGAGCTACTAGTCTTATATGGACATTAAATACAGATTTATGAAGTTTAAATATCTGCAATCGGTGGCGTGATAACGTTCGCCGGCCAAGTCGCGCGATGTCGCTTGTATCTTAACCATCAAGTCGCGGGTGGGTCACTACAAAAAATAGGGGATGGAGGACTCATCACTAAATCGAAACTAAAGCCACAAACAAGGAAGGGAACAGGTATATGGGTAATAGCTTTACATTCTCTTATAAACGTATCTAGCGAACTTACGCTGGAGCCTCTCTACCATCATCGTATACTTAACCTCACGCGGATCGGCGGATCCCACCCTATTACACTTAACTCAAGTTTACTGCGAACAAAAGCATTATTCAACATAATTGCGACTGCAACATCTTTAAAATGAGAAGCCGTCCTCATTATGAAGCCTGTTTGCTTTCTTACACATTGAGATAATGTGCTCGCGGAAACCAAGACGTGTGTCCTCAATAAGGCCCAGATCACGGATCTCATTCAGCCTTTCCAACGTTGAATCGCCCAAGGATAAAGCTAACTTTTTGGGCACTTGCAACCTGGTGAAGGTAATCGCTTTACACTTCGCGACATTGAAAGCAACTCGCCACTTTAGCTGACTCCACCTCTCCACTAAATCGATATCCTGCTGCAATTCCATACAGTCCGAGTCTTTACTCACAGACAGGTAGACCTTTAAGTCATCAGCAAACAATAAACATTGTACCTTGTTTAGGACTTTAGGAAGGTCGTTAATCATAACCATAGAATTGGCCCAAGGGTACACCAGATCTGGTAAAGAACTCTTCAGATCTGAAGTTTTTTAGCTGTACATATTGCCTGCGGTCACATAAATAATTTGCAAAAAATCTGAGTAATCTTGGTGATGTACCTAGTGATGAAAGCTTTACCAATAATAAGTCATTATCAACCACATCAAATGCCCGCCTAAAGTCGAGAAATATAGCGTCAACCTGACGACCAGCGTCCATCTGCGTCGCTACGTAATCCACAAAGGTGATGTGATTGGTGGTCGTAGAACAAGATACACGAAAACCATACTGTGAGTCGTCTAAAGTTCCTTCTAGTTGCCGACTGAGGTGCGAATTTATAATCGATTCAAAAACTTTAGCAGAGGCAGATAGTACCGCTATAGGTCTAAATGTAGTGACGTCTGTCGATGAGTTCACTTTAGGAACTGGTGTTACTCTGGTTATTTTCCACGTAGCTGGATAGCGGCCATCCAATGGCCATCTTTGGTCTTCTTCATCAGTTCCACTTCACGAAATGGTACTTAGTAAATGCACATGCTTGACATGTTGCTGAAAATACCGAAATCGCTATATGTGTGCCTATAATATTTGAGGATTTCCCTCAATTCCTCATGGATCTCATCATCAGAACCAGATTTTTTACCTAATGACGGTGAAATAAGGTAACAACATAAAAAAACGGACGAGCGGTACAGATGGGTAGGACCCGTTCCGTTCCTACTAGTTTCTATTTTCGTTTTAAAATGTGGTATTTGCGATATCCTAATTTGCGCATTTCATATAGTTGCAATCTAGCTATGTAGGCAAATGTACACAGTAAACAATTACCAAATTTACAAATTTTAAAGAAGTAGGTATTGTTGCGAGTAGGCAAAATTGCCTACTCGCAACCATCGGAGCGACCTTTTGTCAAAGACTTCTATTAAAACTGAGGTTAATAGAAGTCTTTGCCTTTCGGAAACAGCGACGGAATCAGGTTTAAACCGTCGATTTAAGAATACCTTTAAAAATAATTGCCGATTGTTGGTTATCAGCTTTAGTAAGTAAGACCCATCTTACCAATGACAGGTACCCGATGATGAAGCACCCTGTCTTCAGTTCAAAGCAACCACAGCACTTGTCTAACACGTAATCTCCCATGTTGCTTCTGTAACTAAATTATAGACAATATCAATAATCTGTAAGAACCAAGTCTGGAGTGTGTAGGTTACTTTACCTACAAATTAGTGTAAGACTTGCTTTTCTCAAAACAGATTTGTGAGGCGGTTCACATTTTCTAGCGCGTAATCTAAGATTTTAAGCGCCTAATTTAATATCATAGGAAAAGCTTCTATAATGTTGAAGGAGTGTGTGTAAAAATTAGCCCATCTATTTTATTGACACATAGTTCACCATATTTGCAAAAACTACTTTATTTGTTTTTTAATAATCAATCTCCCACACCTAAGTTTTACTGGAAAACAAAAACATCCAAACTTCAGAGTCCTATTTTTTACCTTTACCTTTTTTTTTCGCTAGTGGCGCGAAATTCATTTGTTTTCGTGTTTTTTGCTAATCACGGCTCATCAACACTTATTCAGATAGCGAAAACTGATTTGCCATTAATAACATACTAAAAAGCAACAAAAATAACCAATATTTAAAGTGCCGGCAGCCTGGACAGCTAATTAGAAACAGTATGGTGTATGTTCTAAAATTGAAATTTAAACCTTTCGGACATTACCGTCCGAATCCTAAAATCCGACTTTGCTATGTCATGTGTTATTTTTCCGCCTTTTCTAAAACTGTTGCAATTTGTCTGATTTTGTTAATCAAAATGGGTAAAAACAAAAGCTGTGATGCAGCAACTAGGAAAATTATAGTGAATTTGCATTTGAAACGAAAATGGACATACCTACAGAAAAATAGCTGATCATTTAGAGTGTTCTACAAAGATGGTATTTAACGCCATTGACCATTTTAAACAACATGGAACAACGGATAAGGTGCCTAGAAAAGTTCGGTCAAGGAAGACCACAGCTCATGACGACAGGCTTATGATTCGTTTGGCTAAGATGGATCCTTTTAAAAGTTCTAATCTAATTCGAAAGGAAGTTTTTTCACAAGAAGACCCTCGAAACTTGTCCGCAAAACTAGTTCGCAGGCGGTTGGTTGAAGCAAAATTGTTTTTGGAACACTTGCGAGGAAAGTACCACTTCTAACCAGACAACATAGAAAAAATAGTTTAGCATTTGCTAGAAAATATGGGAGTTGGACTGTTCCTCAATGGAAAAAAGTATTATTTTCTGATGAAACTAAAATAAATTTGGTAAATTCAGACGGAAAACGATACGTACGCCGTCCAATCAACGAAGCATTGAATAACAAATATACCAAAAAGATAGTTAAGCACGGCGGTGGAAATGTTGAAGTGTGGGGATGATTTCGGGATACAGGGTTGGTCCCGTGAGAAAGATTGAAGGGATGATGGATCAGTTGCAGTACAAAAATATCTTGGAGGAGACAATGATTCCATATTCAGATCAAAATTTGCCAGTAACTTGGTGGATATTTCAACACGATAATGACTCAAAGCATACAGCGAATAGCGTTAAAACGTTTTTCAGGCAACAATTGGTGACTGTGTTAGAGTGGCCCGCGAATAGTCCGGATTTTAATCCGATAGAAAATTTGTGGCATATTGTAAAGAGAACGTTGTCGGATAAACAGGTCACCAATATCAACAATCTCTACGACGTATTTGTAGAATCTTGGAGCTGTATTCCTTTGGAACCGTGTGAGAAATTGATAGAATCAATGCCACTTCGTTGTAGAGCTGTTATCGATAACAGAGGCTACCCTACCAAGTATTAGTCGTCTATGGATAAAGTATTTGTAATATTTATCCTTGTTATTTATGGTCTTGATAACTTTATTTTTGTTTGGACTGTTGTTTCTTTTCTGTTTCTAATTAGTTGTCCACCGCAGTCCGTCTTATTTACATACATACATACATAGACACACGCCTTTTTCCCCGAAGGGGTAGGCTGAGCCTCAATGGGCCTCTTTTCACAGTGGGTTGCACCATCGTGGAATATAGACGTGACAAGTGGTGAGCTCATCGCCGCCATTGCTTCCCACGACTGACTCGGCTAACGCCTTCTTCCAGTAATAACACATTCCATAATAAGCTAGCAGCCAGGACAAATCTTATACCAACGAATCTTATCAACAAGTCCGGGTTATCCCTTAGTCGGCTTTTACGACATCCACGGGAGGAGACGGAGGGGTCTATTCTTAGGCCGGACACACCACAGCTTATTTAATTTAATTTAATTAAAAAAACTAATTATAACATGATTTTGTTGACTAAACTGACATAATAACACAACATAGAGTCGATACATTTTAGATAAATACGTAGGAACTCACTATGACACGTAAAACATTCGTTATTAAATTTATTTTTACTAAGAAAATAAACCAAAGTCGTTGTTTCTAATTATATTATGTCCACCACTGTATATGTAATACTATCAATTAAAACATGTGTGTTAAGTCTCCTAGTTCTCGCAAAATCAACTTTCGCTATCTGAAGAAGTGTTGATGAGCTGTAATGGGCAAAATCCTCCAAAACAAAATGAATTTCGCGCGGATTTCCCGCGCGATAGCGTGCAATGTGTGTGTCATACACACACTATCAAACACCGCACTGGTCCATACTATGACGAATTATTATAATTAGGTAGGTTATTCCTATTCCATGTTATCGTATGAGGAAGATTCCAGCCTGTTTGTTTCGGTCACTGTGAGCGCTGACCTAAATGAGTAGGTACGTACCTACAGTTTTACCCAAGATATAAGTCGCCCCGATGTATCTGCACCGTAGACTAATTTCTATAGCGCGTGAACCTTCTCTCTACGTCCAGTTTTAGATGACTATGAGGTCGACTCTTAGATGTTAGCGGGACAGAGCAATACAGCGGGACAAAGCTTTACAATACGTTCGGCTACTATCGGATATCAGTCTGCGCTTTTCTGCGCATACGAAATCAGTTGATCGTACTTATATTTTGGGTAAAACTGTACCTCTACTTTGTAAGAAGTTCTTAGTAAGAATAACGAACTTTGTGCGTTGTTTCATCTAAGTAATTTTCAATGGAATTTGTACGAAATTTTCCTTGTTATTTCTTTATGTACAATTTTAAGTTGTTGGACTATTCCTCGTTAACTTGTAAAGCCTATAAAGCTGTGATAGTTTTCCTTTTAACTTCTTTATAATATTTACTACTGACTTCAATTATTTTACTTATCCAAAAACAACCGTTTAGCTGGCAGGGGGCAATTGACTCTAACTGACATTAGCACTCATCTCCCAAAGGGATCCCTGAATCGAAAAATGGTATTCACACACAATATTTATGAACGATCCATCCAACGACACCTCACACCATGGGATAGACGGGGAAAATATCACCACCACGTGCCACTACGTGGACCCCAATTATTTTTTACTTTATTTTGTATTTATTATTTGGCTGCGTGTTTTTTTTTTCAAGAGCGGAATTATTTAATACTCTGCTCAATGAAAAGGAAAATATTAATCAAAGTAGAACTTCAGACTTTAAGTAAATAAGACCGCAGAACCTATTCTTAGTCCTGAATCGATGACATTTAGTGCACAGTTAAATTATACCCTGGATTAAAACTTACAATACTTTTATCCTAAAATTCCACTTTCTCGGGAAGAACAAGGAAAGTTACCGCTGGTATTGAATAACGTCACGTTTAAAAATAGAATAATACTAATTAAGGTGGTTGCTTTTTCATACAAACGTAAAAAAAAACAAAAAATAAATAAAAATAATACAATAAAAAAAAAACATCGAAATTATAGTCCATACTAGTAATTTCTATGTTATTTTCGCTATTAGTCCACTGTTTTCTTCAACCAAATATGATTTGCCGCAAATAATGACCAATATAAAAGCCAACAACAGTCATTTCAGTTTAAAATTATACTCTGTTCTTCCATATTTGTGCAAATACGTTTATATGAAAAAGCAACCACCTTAAATATCGATACCTAGAGTTAAAGAGAAAATAAATATGTACAACTCACGTTTACAGTTGTGTTACCAAATTAGAAGATTGTAATGTACGACCGGTGGTCCCACCGGACTCTAGGAGACTGGTGCGTCGGTCTATTCTGTTGGAATAGGTTCGTCAGTAACTGGTGACTGATAAGGTAGCTAAGCGTTCTGCAAAAACCGGAAACATGCTACTTGTTAAACTTATAAAAAAATTAGGAAAATAACCAACTAATTAATTAGGTAGTGTTTTTTAAGAAAAATACGAACCGCCTTCAATTCTGAGTAGAGAGTAGGTTATGAAACTGTTGCATAATAAGGGTTCTTAAAAAAACTTCTTCTTAGTGTGAGTTCAAAAACGAGCCGTAGGCGAGTTTTTTAAAGCATCACTAATTGTGTGCAGTTTCATACACTACCTACTAAAGTAGATAAAAATCTAAGAGGTAGGTGTAAATCTAATCTTATAAAGAGATAATTATGTATAATACATTTTAGTCATGTCATCTAAGGCAAAAACTGCTTCCATGAAGCTGGGTATCCTGAATAAGGTAGGTGTTTAATTTAAGATCTAAGAAATTATAGGCTCATACGACAGTTGATGCGTCCATGAATAACTAGGTGTCGCTGTTAAAAGATGTCGAGGTCTAGAACGCGCTATCGTTGCGTTTTGACTTTTATGTAAGTAAACTATTGGAGATTTAATAAATGAGTTCTAAGTACTGTGAAGTGTTTATATTTTATAGCAAAATCGTTACGCAAATGGACATGGTGCCGAAACCAGGGAATTAAATAAATATTGAGAAAGAACAGTGTAGTAAAGTGTCAAGTGAATAAAAATAAATTCAGTGAAGTCTCGGGTGAGTAACAATAAACTAAAAGTGCGTAAAAAATTACAAGTGTCTAAATAAGTGAACCTACGTGGACTCTGTGTCGAAAATTAAACTTTTCTTAAAGACTCTGAAATATTTACTCTATAAGGCACTTGTAAAATTTACGAATAAAAACTTTACTCTATACCGGACTTAGAAAAATCGAGTGACAAATTGGACTTTTACAAAAATACTACTAACACTGGACTTAGAAAAATTGTAAAAAAAAAAAAAAAAAAAAAAAAAAATGGAAAAATTATGCAGAAAGCAGGACGATCATCTGGAAAATGTACAAAAGGCGTTTGCCAATTACAAAAAGTCTCCAAAGAGCCGAATTACTCGTTCGTACATAGAATCACGACTTGAAAGTTTAGAAAAAATATGGAATGAATTTAATAAGGTGCACTCCAACATAGTCGAAAATGTATCTAAAGAAACGAAAAAGACCATGGAGTACTTTCAAGACGATGTGTATGATAATTTTGAGGAGGCTTATACAGAGTATAAAACGACAATGAAAGATGATATGCCAAACTCTACTACTTCAACGAATACAACAACCACAACAAGCCAAGCGGGAAGCAAGGTGAAATTACCCCAAATACAACTACCTACCTTTAAGGGTAGCTATGAAGAGTGGCAGACGTTTCACGACATGTTTGTCTCATTGATCCACCAGAATTCAAACTTAAACCCAGTGCAAAAGCTACATTACCTAAAGAGTTGCCTATCGGGAGAACCTGAAAGGCTCCTTATGAATCTCGCAACAACAGAAAGTAACTACGAGGAAGCTTGGAATCAACTGATGAAACGGTATAACAACAAGAGATACAATGTTAATGAAGTGATGAAGCGTTTGTTTGCCCAAAAAGCTATAGTGGGAGAATCGTCAACACAGATAAAACATTTACTGGATAATACCACTGCCTGCTTAAAAGCCTTGAATAATTTGGGGACAGACACGAAATCTTGGGACACAATCGTGAATTACCTGGTCTTATCAAAACTTGACCCAGAAACTAGAAAGGCTTGGGAGTTGGAAACAAATAAGCAAGATGTAGAGACCTTGCCAACATGGAATGATCTTGTGAGTTTTCTAGAGACGAGATTTCGCACACTGGAAATGTTGGAAGAATGTAAACCTGCGTCTAACAAGCAAACTTCAAAAAAGAATGCATTCCATTGTAAAGTAGAAGACAAGAACGAAGAGAAAGGAAACAATAACAAAGTAATTTGCATAATGTGCACAAATAAACACTTGTTACACCAATGCGAGCAATTTCAAAAGCAGTCTATCGAAAAAAGAGTAGAGTTTATCCAATCCAATAGTCTGTGCTTTAATTGCTTCGCTTCCAATCATAGTGTAAAAAGCTGTCACCGATCCACTTGCTGCCGTAAATGTGGAAGGCGACACCACACATTATTACACTTTGAGAGAACTCCAAATCAAGGACCTTCACAATCAGAGAGTACAAAATCTGAAAACCCAGTTACCGGAACAACGTCTACAAAGAACGAGAGTGAGAGAAAAATCGTTTCTCTTTTTGCAAAGGAGAATCAGAACGAGGTGCTATTAGCAACATCATTGATCAAGATCAAATCCCCAAATGGTTATGCCAGAGTAGTTAGAGCGTTAATAGATCAGGGTTCTGAAGCATCTTTTGTAACTGAAGATACTGTACAATCGTTAGGCCTAAAAAAGATACCTGTGAATGGTCTTGTGTCCGGTGTAGGTGATGGTGAGATGAAAATAAAAACGATGGTCTTATTTAATTTAGAGTCCATTCATAATCCCAAATTTTCTGTGCAGGTTAAAGCTTACGTATTACATACTCTGACATCCTTTTTACCTACGAGCAAAATATCCATAAAGGATTGGTTGGAAATTGAAGAGCTGCCCCTAGCAGACCCAAAATACGGAGCACCTGGTCGAATCGATATTATCCTGGGAGTTGAGATATATAGTGAAATTATTCTAGGAGGCCTTTTAAAACACCCAGAAAACAGTGGTCCAATTGCGCAAAACACGCAACTTGGATGGGTTTTATCAGGCCCAGTCATTGAGAGTCAGACACCATCATCGCGTCAAAGAATTGTCAACCTACATTTACGAGTGAAAGAAGATGAACTTTTACGTCAATTTTGGGAAATAGAAAGAGAACCAGATGCAATAAAGAAGAAAATGACGAGAGAAGAAATAAAATGCGAAGAGATATATGAAAAAACTACAGTGAGAGAAGCAAATGGACGTTACAAAGTACGCCTACCATTTAAAGATTTAGAACCAAAGTGTTTGAACAACCGATCCGACAAAATAGCACTACACAGATTTAACTTATTAGAGAAGAAACTACAGAAAAATGAGTCATTGAAAGAAGAATATACGAAAGTCATGGAGGATTACATTGAACAAAATCACATGGAAGAAATCAAACAGATAGAAGAGATAAATAAATCAGATACGGTGTATCTTCCTCACCATGCAGTAATAAAACAAGATAGAGAGACAACAAAAGTTCGAGTAGTCTATGACGCATCGTGCAAGGGTACGAACAATATATCGCTAAATGATACACTTTTCGTAGGACCGAAATTACAAGATGATTTACGACATATTCTAATGAGATGGAGATATCACCCTTATTGCATTGTTGCAGATTTGACACAGATGTATAGACAGAATCTTGTGCATGAAGATGATACAGACTACCAAAGAATAATGTGGAGATCTGACACAGATCAACCGATTCAGCATTTTAGGTTGTTGAGATTAACTTTTGGAACAGCTTGTGCCCCGTATCTGGCAGTAAAGTCTCTTCAACAATTAGCTAAAGATGAAAGGAGTAAATATCCAGTAGCAGCAGAGATTACTTTGAGAGATTACTACATGGATGATTTGTTAACAGGTTGTGAAACAGAAAGAGAAACAATTAAAATTTTTGATCAAATGAATGAATTGATGAACTCTGGTGGTTTTTCTTTACAAAAATGGTGTACAAATAGTGAAGTATTACAAAACTACATAAAACGAGAAAATCAAAATGTTGATCAAAAGCTAGTGTTTAAATCGGATAATATAATGAAAGTTTTAGGAATTTGCTGGAATAAAACTACGGATAAATTTGAATATAGCTATAAAATTACCGAAACTAATGAGCCTATCACTAAAAGAAAAGTATTGTCAGATATAGCTAGACTTTACGATCCAATGGGTTGGATTGCACCTGTCATAATAATTGCAAAGATTTTTATGCAAAAACTTTGGAAGTCGAATATAACTTGGGATACAAATCTAACACCAGAGCTTCTAAAAGAATGGCTTAATTTTAGAGAGAGTTTAAGTCATGTGCAAGGTATTTTGATTCCGCGTTGGCTAAATACTAAGAAAACAAACTCCTGCGAGTTACATGCGTTTGCAGATGCTTCAAATGCCGCATATGCTGCTACTGTATATATCAAGGTTAAAGATGAGAGTCAGAATATTCACATACACTTGGTCTCAGCAAAAACAAAAGTGGCTCCTATTGATAAAGAAATTTCTATTCCAAGACTTGAGTTGTGTGCTGCTTTACTCACCGCTAAACTCCTGTATGAAATCTCACAAATAATGGAAATTCCAAAGGATAAGTTATTTGCTTGGTCCGATTCAACAGTTGTTCTCGCATGGATAAAAGGAGAACCCAGCCGATGGACAACTTTCGTGAGTAATAGAGTGTCAGAAATCCTAACAGTGCTGGATCGCGAGCAGTGGAATCATGTCAGAACTCATGTAAACCCTGCGGACTGTGCTTCAAGAGGTTTATCAAGTAGTGATTTGATGAAACATGAGTTGTGGTGGCATGGTCCAAAATTCTTGTTGGAAGAGCAAGATTATAAAACGAATCTTGCGTTCACGACAACGGAAGAAGAGAAATCCATCAAGGCTTTGACTATCGTCTTAAGCCCAAAAGAAGAGTTTATCTGGTCAAAATTTTCTAATTTACAAAAGATGTTGAGAATCATTGCATACTGCAGAAGGTTTCTTAAACTAAAGTTACCAAAAGAACAAAGAGAAATAAATACAAAAACTGTGACCAAAACTGAAATGAGAGAAGTAACAGAAATATGCATTAAGGAGACACAGAAGTTCTATTTTGAGGAAGAAATTAAAGTGTTAAAGACAAGAGGAAATATAGCAAAAAGAAGTGTACTGCATAATCTAAGTCCATTCCTAGATGAGAATGACGTTTTAAGAGTAGGTGGTCGAATAAATCAGTCAGACGAAGAGTTCAACAAAAGACATCCTGTGATCATGCCAAATGAAAGTCACTTTACTAAGTTGATAGTTTCAGACGCTCATTCTAAAACCCTACACGGAGGACCACAGATTATGTTAAACTTGCTAAGATCTAAATATTGGATTATACGTGGAAGAGAAGTTGTTAAGAAATGTTATAAGCAATGTATTACCTGTGTCCGATATTCAAGACAGAACAATAATCAGCTAATGGGTCAGTTACCAAAAGCGCGAATCACTCCAACTAGACCATTTAAGAGTTCAGGAGTTGATTTCACAGGACATATCAATATCAGATTTTCACCTGGAAGAGGCTCCAAATCGTATAAAGGCTACGTCTGTGTTTTCATTTGTATGGTTTCACGAGCCATTCATTTGGAAGCGGTGTCTGACTTAACGTCTAAAGGATTTATAGCTGCTTTTCGGAGGTTTGTGTCAAGAAGAGGCCATTGTCAAGATTTATACAGTGATAACGGCACTAATTTTGTTGGCGCTGATAAAGAATTACGTCAGATGTTTAACAAAGCTGTATCCCAATTACCAATTGAGATTGACCAGTTACTTGCGAACGAGGGCACAAAGTGGCATTTTATACCACCACATGCCCCTAATTTCGGGGGCCTATGGGAGGCCGGGGTTCGATCTACCAAGACTCATTTAAAAACCGTGATCGGAGACACCACGCTTACATTTGAAGAACTTACAACAGTTCTCAGTCAGATTGAAGCTTGCTTAAATTCCCGTCCAATATCCTATTTGAGCGATAATCCTAACGACCCACTTCCTTTAACACCTGGACATTTTCTCGTCGGAGAACCTCTTATTGTTATACCGGACGAGGACTATTCACGAGATCTTACAACAGGAATCAGTAGATGGAGATTATGTCAAAAAATGTTAGATAGTTTCTGGAAAAGGTGGTCTAAAGAATATCTTGTGACATTAAACAAAAGGTATAAATGGTGTACTAAAAGAGATGAGCCTGAAATTGATGATGTAGTTATTATAAGAGAAGATAATTTACCACCAGCAAAATGGTTATTAGGGAAAATTGTACAAAAACACCCAGGTAAAGACAATATTACGCGCGTAGTCACTTTAAAAACGAAGTCAGGCTTATGTAAGCGACCCTGTAATAAATTGAGTTTTGTACCGAAGAATTGTGAAACCTAAATTCCTTTTATGCTGTTTAAATTCAGTTAAATTTGTATGATTGAATCAAAACCCATAATTATCAAGTTAGTATTAGAGGAATAATTTGGTGTGTTTTGTTGTTAAAGCGTTTCGTCTACTTAAGTTAGGTTAAAGAACAGAGTTCTTGGCGGGCGAAATGTTTAATTTAAGATCTAAGAAATTATAGGCTCATACGACAGTTGATGCGTCCATGAATAACTAGGTGTCGCTGTTAAAAGATGTCGAGGTCTAGAACGCGCTATCGTTGCGTTTTGACTTTTATGTAAGTAAACTATTGGAGATTTAATAAATGAGTTCTAAGTACTGTGAAGTGTTTATATTTTATAGCAAAATCGTTACGCAAATGGACAGTAGGTAAAGCGTTACTTCACACCAGAACAGCTTCGAAGTCTGTACAAAGCACAAGTCCGGGCTGGTATGGAGTACTGCTGCCACGTTTGGGATGGCTCGGACAAACACCAGCTTGCTGCCTTGGACTCGATCGAACGCAGAGCTTTCAGGCTTATAGGTGAGCACAATATAGCGGAGACTAAGATCCAGAGTCTCGAGCACCGCCGTAAGGTTGCATGCCTTGCGATCTTCTATAGGTTACATTTCGGGGAATGCTCCCAGGAACTTCATGATCTGATCCCACCATCTCCTTTTCATCATAGGACGAGCAGACGCACGGCTCCGTACCACCCTTACCTCATTAGTATACCCTCTATTCGTACTAAATGTTTCAGTTCTACCTTTATAATGCGAACTGCTAAGGAGTGGAACAAACTACCGTCGTCTGTCTTTCCTGAAAACTATAATCTGGGTCTCTTCAAGGCTAGAGTGAATAGGTGCCTTCTAGACCTATGTGCTCCATCTTCGGCCACATTGCCACTTACCAACAGGTGAGATCGTATGGTCAAACAAAGATCAATCAATGTTAAAAAAAACTTGTCAACTTTGTCGTAAATACCTAGTGTACTTTTAATCATGGATTAAGCCCATAAAGTTGAAGCCTTATATTTTTTGAAGCCTTAGGTAGGTTGACTCTTAATTAAATATCTATTATCTATTATGTTGAAGTTTTTCTTAAAGATAAATATCAATAGGGCTCTTAATGGTAGGCAGCGCGTTTGCAATACCGTGGGTCTTGCAGATGTCCATTTGATAGGCGGAGGTAAATGCTTTAAATCAGGCGGCCCGTCTGCTTGTTTGTCATCTTGTAATATAAAAAAAAGGAAAAAAAACGAATAACGATCACGTTATTTGTGTAGTACCAATATTTTTGTAATCTTAATTAATAATATCTTTTTGTAATTATTATCTCAGAAATAAGCACTTCTAAACGAAAATAGAATATAGATCAATATAGGAAATAGAATATAACAGATGAAAACTCAATAAATCTTAATTTACCCATATTTTAGCCCTGTGACGGGAGCTCATTCCACGCCTTGCAGGTGCGCGGGCGAAACGATCGCGTGAAACGCACTGTGCGAGACCTCTACGCATCCAAAATGTGCGAGTGAGCTCGGTGCATGACGATGGCGCATGTGCGGTTATAAAAGTGCGACTCTGGGATTAGTTCAAAACAGCTCCTCAGATAATTCCCCGTTAAAAATCTTATAAAAGACGCTAAGCGCGCCAATATCTCGGCGCATGCTTAACGGCTCTAGATCCCTGGTAATTTTGGGTGCGTCGACAATCCTAACAGCTCTGCGTTGTAGGGAATCCAGAGGTGTTGGTAGGTACTTAGGTGCACCAATCCAGATGTGAGAGCAGTACTCCAAGTGGGGCCGGACCTGCGCTCTGTAAAGCGTTAAACGTTGCCCCGGTGCGAAGTACCGCTTCGATCTGTTGAGTACACCGAGTTTTTTGGAGGCAAGAGCAGCTTTGCTCTCTACTAAATGACCCCTGTACTGTACTTCGCTCGAAATATTGTCTCCCAGAATCGGAGACTGTTTGAAATGGGAAGGGTAATACCCTGAAATTGCGGGGCAACAACAAATGGAGCCTTTTTAGAGGTGAATAAATAAATAAAATAAAATAAATTCTTGAACGAGCGAAGCGAGTTTTTTTAATCAACTTGGAAGAATTGGCGTTTGTATGTATGTATGTATGTATGTATGTATGTATGTAAGTATGTATGTTTGTCCGAGCATAACTTCCGAACCGTTAAACTGATCTTCATGAAATTTCTTCGGATACAAGCATGTCTCGGTGTGCATCCACCTCTGCCCGAGAGTCACTCGCACGGCCTGCATATCGAGCATCGCAATTGCTGTCATCCGCATATGCGACATATGACGCAACTCCGCGGTGTCTCGTGTCAGGCGTCCGAAGAACCTCAACGTGACACCTTTCAGCCAGAAGTCTCCATACATTCATTAGTAGTAGTAGAGCTTTTTGGTGAAAGAGTTCGTCCGGGGAAGTACTACCACCATACCTATTTCTGCCGCAAAGCAGTAGTGCTCTCATTGCTGTGTTCCGGTTTGAAGGGTAAGGGTGCCGGTGAAATTACAGGCACATGAGACTTTTCATCTTTATGTCTCAGGGTGGTGGGTGCAGTGCAATGCCACATAGGGCGCGTCCTAGGTGGACGTGACCTATGAGGTAATGCACTGCTCATAGGCAGAGGTAACCGCTTAACATCAGATAGGCCATCTGATTGCTCCGTCATTCAAGTAGTATTAAAAAAAAAAAAAAAAAACTTGAAGGTCTATAGACGGTCAGTCGGCACCCTCACCATAAAGGAAATAAAATTGACATCATGGCGAGATTCCAACTGCTCGACCCTCATGGTTAGCCCTGTCTTCTGCTTGAGGTACTCCACCACTGCTTCGGGCTTCACGGCGTAGTGAATCCGGGACACGTACAGTGGAGTTGTGGGCATAGCAGTGCATGTTATTAATGTTCAGGAAGTCGTTGATATGCAGGATGAACAACGTCGCGAGAGCACAGAACCCTTTGGGACCCCCCTGCATTGATAACCATGACCTCGGAACAGACCCCGTCGACAGCGGCCTTCATTTTCCGGTCAGATATAAATCCCAAGATCCATTTGCACAGTCCCTCTGGAAAGCCATAGGACGGTAGCTTCGAAAGCAAGGCCCTGTGCCAGACCCGGTCAAATGCTTAAATGATATCGAAGCTGACAGCTAACGCTTCACCTCTGCAATCAATTGCTTCAGCCCACTGGTGTATTAGGTAAGCAATAAGATCACCAGCAGACCTGCCATTTCGAAAACCGTATTGGCGGTCATTGAGCAACTGGTGCTCCACCAGGTACTCAAGAAGCTGAGTATTTAACACTCGCTCCATCACCTTGGAAAGAAGTGAGGTAATCACAATAGGCCTATAGTTTGCCGGGTCTGTTCGGTCACCTTTTTTTGGAACATGGTGAACCAAGGCAATCTTCCACGATGAAGGCACTATACCAGTGGAACAGGAGATGGTGAACAATTGCGTGAGTAGTAGTAGTAGAGCTTTTTTTTTTTTTTTTTTTTGTTCGTCCGGGGAAGTACTACCACCATACCTATTTCTGCTGCAAAGCAGTAGTGCTCGCATTGCTGTGTTCCGGTGTGAAGGGTAAGCCGGTGAAATTACAGGCACACGAGACTTTTCATCTATGTCTCAGGGTGGCGGGCGCAGTGCTATGCCACATAGGGTGCGTCGTAGGTGGACGTGACCTATGATGTACTGCACTGTTCATAGGCAGAGGTTACCGCTTAACATCAGGGCCTCTAGCTTGTTCCGTCACCCAAGTAGTAAAAAAAAAAAAAAGTTAGCTCAGAAGCACATGCTTTCAAAGCCACTGCCGGAATTCCATCAGGCCCACTGGACTTTCGAACGTCCAGAGACAAAAGCTCTTTCCGTACCTTTCTCCGTGTGATAAGTATTTCTGTCATGGAACTCTCGTACGAAGGCAGTGTGGGCGGTATAGTGGCTTTGGCGTCGAGTGTCGAGTTTGAAGCAAAACAGAGTTACAAGGAGGGTTGGCATGGCACCATGAATCACCATGAATCATGTATGATACCACAATGTTTTCAATTATTAAACATTAAAATAATGTAAAGCTTGAGATGACTTGTGATTTTATTTTAATAAACGATGGTACATATTAGTCAAAAAAACTTAACTAGATAGGTAGGTAGGGTTTCTTGCAATGAAATACCTTTTTTAAACAGGTATTTTATTATATTCAATTCAATTAATAGATTTTAATATAGATTAGGTTTTCTATTCTTTATCACATATACATGTATTCAGGTAATAACTACTTATAGATAGATTGTGCGATGGTGCTCATAGCTTCGCATGGTTGTTAGGGTTCCTCGCCTCAAAAGATACCAACAGAACCATTATAGCAACACTCCCGTGTCTGTCAGTCCGTCTGTCACAGCCCATTTTTTTTAAACTGGACGACAACATTTGAAATTTGGTACATATACAGAGTTAGGTAACTGAACCATGCATGTGTAGCGTAAATAAACTAATTCTGAACTTGGGAATTCAAATCAGGGGGAAAACTAGAAAAAATAAAAATAAACATTTGGTAGTTCATCATGCGACATACCAAATTACAACTCACTATGAGGAAAACATATCTATTTTTATATAGTTTTAAAACACATTGTATAAAAGATATTAAATAAAATCTAGGAAAGTCGACATTTCCTCAGGCAGTCCTGTAGATGGCTGGTCCACGCTGCTTCATCACCAAGTACTGGCTTCTTACGACAAGGAGGAAGTAGATTGTCAAAACTGAAATAATCAATACAGTGTTAGATGCAATAGATGTTATGTGTGTGTAGGCCTGCGATCTTTCTGTATCTTTTATCGAAGGTGTAGGCACAATTTATTACCAATGACACTATATAAATAAATAATGCTGGACAGTTCACACAACATTATCTAGCCCCAAGCTAAGCAGCGCTTGTGTTATGAGTACTAGATAACTGATATAGGTACTTAATACAATACATTACATAGATATATATTTTTGTTATACATAGAAGATACCTAGAACACCCTGAAAAAATATCTGCAGATTGTACAAATTTTTGTTCCAAGGCGGGAATCGAACCCGCATCCTCCTGCGTCGCAAGCGCCCGACGCGCCAAGAGGTCGCCAACCACGCGCAAGATTTACCTATCTCCACATATACCACGGTAGAGAGAAAGTGTATCACCTGAGGGAAAGCTGAATCACAGAATAATATATAATTAATAGGCTGAATTCAATCCTTCAAAACTAAGCTCAAGAAATGGCACATAATAGCAGTCGTTCTATGAGCTAACTTCCCTAAATCGTTATTCAAAATTATTCAAATCATCATTAGTGTGTAATTAGACATTAATTAAAATATTAACATTCTTTTAAATTCATATATTTTCTGTAAATAATGACTTATGTTTTAAACAATAATTTATGTGATTTATTTGTTTTGTATTGATATTACAGTATATCCCTATACTTTACTACTTTATTACTGTCTGATGCAGGTAGGTCCTTTGTTTCAATCCGACATGTCACACACATATTTTATTATTGAATACACTATATACTTTAACATATTTAACCGCGCTAACATCTATTTAGCTGGTCAGAGATATCTTTACTTGATGATGGAAATGGTCGCATTATTTTTTTACTTTTTTGTCCTTTTTTGACCACGATCTCACCTGTTGGTAAGTGACGATGTGGCCCAAGATGAAGCACAAAGGTTTAAAAGGCACCTATTCACTCTAACCTTGAAGAGACACAGATTATAGTTTTCAGGAACGACGGACGACGGAAGTGTATTCCACTCCTTAGCAGTTCGCATTAAAACGGTAGAACTGAAACGTTTAGTACGAATAGAGGGTATACTAAAAAGGTAAGGATGGTACCGAGCCGTGCGTCTGCTCGTCCTATGATGAAAAGTAGATGGTGGGATCAGATCGTAAAGTTCCTGGGAGCATTCCCCGAAAAGTAGCCTATAGAAGATCGAAAGGCATGCGACTTTACGGCGGTGCTCGAGACTCTGGATCTTAGTCTCCCCATGTGTTGCTCACATATAAGCCTGAAAGCTCTGCGTTCAATCAAGTCCAAGGCAGCAAGCAAGTTTTTGGCCGAGCCATCCCAAACATGGCAGCAGTACTGCATACCAGCCTGGACTTGAGCTTTATATAGACTCAGAAGCTGTCCTGGTGTGAAGTAACGCTTTACCTTATTCAGGATGCCTAGCTTCATGGCAGCTGTTTTTGCCTAAGACGCGATGTAGGAACCAAAGTTGTGAATAGGCGTAAGTGAGTGATATGACCGTTTTACTTACAAATACATACATAAACTCACGCCTGTTTATGTACACGGGTAGGCAGAGACCACGGATTTCCACTTGCTACGATCCTGACACACCTCTTTTGCTTCATTCACTCTCATCACATTCTTCATACATGCTCCTCGGCTAAGGGTACTCTTGACCTGGCCTTTTTCCAGAACGTCTCCGATCTGGTCTGAATACGTTCGCCGATGTCTCCCCTTCCCACTATCCCATTCACGCTCGTCTTAGTACCCGTTTCGTCAATCTACTATCGTCCATCCTTTCTAAATGTCCAAACAATCTAAGCATACCTTTCTCAATCCTAGTCACTTTGTCTTCTTTAACTTCACAAAGTACACTGTACTCTTCGCTGTACCTACACTTCACAATATACCTACAAATGTTTTCATCTTTATATAATATAATAATATCGTATTGAGTTTTAATATTTTTAGCTAACCTTTTCTAGCCTGAGCATAAATTATCAATTTATTTATTAGTTACTTGGTTCGCAGTTTCAGTCTCATATGTCAGTACGTACGTATTTATTTAAACCTTGTTATTTTAATTAAGCTTATACTTACGCAAGATTAAGACATACACAGCGCCAGTGATCCAATCCATTCCATTGGAAAAAGCCTTGATTAATTCACACATGGTATATATTACCAGGAACACCACGCCGTAGATGAGGTAAGCCTTCACATAGCCGGGCTTATTCTGAAAAAACAAAACAATTTTAATTATAAATCTGGATGTTGCACTTTACTATTATAGTTGCTCCTAACGAGCGTCAATTTCACATACGTACGCATTGCATTTTGAACTTTATCTCCATTGAGCAACATCGTTGTCCAGGACAGCCGCGAGGATAAACGTTACAAAATTGAGTACCTAATGTGAATAATTAGGCTCTGGTACCCGCGAACAAGGCAGATCTAGATTCTAGTCTGTGATAAGAAATATTTGTGTGACTGTTGGTTATTATTATTAAATGTTATGTTCATATTAGGTCATCTGCAAATATAATAAAACTTGGAAAAGGAATCTTTTTCTGTCTTAACACCCATCAAATATTTTATATACTCAGATTAACTTAGTGTCTCATGCAAATTATTGTACATTACCGACAAGCAAGTATAATAATTATAATAATACTTACAAATTTGACCACAGAGCAGTGGTTAAAGAGGTAAATTATTCAAAAAGTACCGACTTTCGATTAAAATCTAGATAAATCAATGTTTACGCAGTAGATAATTCACAGTTACTAGATTTTAATCGAAAGTCTGTTAATCTAAGTTATAAGTAGTTATAAGTTATATAGTAAGTCTAAGTTAATCTGAGTATATAAAATATTTGATGGGTACCTTTTCCTAGTATTATTATGATGATTTTTAAGATGATTACCCAAAGACAGGAGTTATGTTGAATGTTACAAAGATGAATTTAAGTTAAATAATAAATGAATTTGATTATCAAAAAGCGGCCAAGTGCGAGTCGGACTCGCCCACGAAGGGTTCCGTAGCAGCAAGTAACATAATAGGTATAAAAGTTCTTGGATGGTTGACGATTTATGACGTATTCAAAAAAAACTTAGATCTCGTTCAAACCAATTTTCGGTGGAAGTTTAGTTGATAATTTACATCATATTTTTTTTTAGTTTTATCATTCTCTTATTTTAGAAGTTACGGGGGGGGGGGGGGGGACACATTTTACCACTTTGGAAGTATCTCTCGCACAAACTTCTCAGTTTAGAAAAAATTAATGAGAAACCTCAATATCATTTTTGAAGACCTGTCCATAGATAACCCCACACGTATGGGTTTGATGTTTTTTTATTAATTAGTTTCAGTTCTATCTAAGTATTGGGAACCCCAAAAATTTATTGTTTTTTTTCTATTTTTGTGTGAAATTCTAAATGCGGTTCACAGAATACATCTACTTACCAAGTTTCAACAGCATAGCTCTTATAGTTTAGGAAAAAAGTGGCTGTGACATGCACGGACAGACAGACAGACAGACAGACAGACATGACGAATCTATAAGGGTTCCGTAATTTTGTTACGGAACCCTAAAAAAGCAAAGTACAACCTTTTGAAAGGGTCGGCTCATGACGTAACGTGGTGAGACGGAAGGTCACCCATAAAGGTTCGATAGATTTTGGGCGCAATCTGTAGCATTATATGATTATGTACCTTATGTAAGCCGACCAGCAGAGCAATGATAAAGGTGACGAAGAAGACCACGAGGAGGAGGTAGATGACAGACGCGAGTATCATTATGACTCCAGCCTCATGCTTTGCAATGTCACTATCAGCCGCTTCAACGCTCCCGAGGACCATGACGACTATACCTTCAATGATGTAAAAAATCTGGAAATACAGGGAAAAATGTTTTTAACCGATATTGGTTACGATTTGAATAATTTTGATTGGTTGACACTTGAGCAACTAACTAAGTGCCACCAGTATAAGATGGCGGTGGCGCTTTTGGGGAATGTTGTTCGAGACTTTCATTCGTGATTTCTCATTTGAGATTTTTCAAAATGACAATTTACAAATTGGTTAATCGCAAGAGCGTCCTTTCGGATAGAAACAGATTGAAAATCTTTGGTCAAAGTTGAAAATAGGCAATTTTAAAAAACTGTAAAATCGTTGCCGAATTTTACCATTGTGCCTCTCTAGTAGCCGGCTGAGATGCGAGAGGTTGCGGGTTCGGGTCCCGCTGCGTGACAAATGTATGTATGATATACCAAATATTTGTTGCTGGACTGGGTGTTATGGTACCATTGTACCTACCTACCTCTTCGTAGTTCCTGGTACCCACGCACGGCACAGAGAATCCTAGTGTGTGATCAGGACTATGTATGTGACTTTTGGTTATTACCTATGTATGTTAAGTAGGTTGTTATATTATTGTTGGTTATCAGCCTATATATAGGTAAGTAAGACCCATCTTACCAATTGCAGGTACCCGATGATGAAGCACCCTGTCTCCAGTTCAATGCAACCACAGCAGTTGTCAAACACGAAATCCACGTAATCTCCCATGTTGCTTCTGTAAATAAATTATTGACAGTATCAATAATCTGTAAGAACCAAGAACCAAGCCTGTAGTGTAGGTACTTATTAGTTTATGACCAACGACTTACTGCTTGGTTTTCTAAATCAATAAGCAAATTAATTTGATCGCATCCTCCGTCATCTCCCATACGCATCTGCAGCAGCATCCACCACGGTAGGTAGGTACCTACCTACTCAAAATTAAAGTCAAAATTCCTCTGTTGCATTCGGCCTCGTCTAGCAATGAACGAAGCTGATGAGGATAACTAACAGTCATCATATTTGAGCCATCTAGTAATGTCCAAAGTGGTGTTTGACCATGGGCCTCCATAGGTACATAAAAACGGTGCGTGCGATGTCACTGCCACTGACCTCAGAGCCATCTGTTGGACAACGGTTGAACCACAAGGCAAGAAGATACCTATATAAAATACTGTTTAAAGTCAATACCCGGCTGCTTATTTAACTAGCTGACAAGCTAGTCCAGTATATTTATTTTTACTAGGTGGCGCTGATCTAGCAATAATTTAAGAAATCGACGATTTTTTTTACTGTGTTACAGCAGTGCTTCCATTGCTGTGTTCCGGTTTGAAGGGTAAGGGTGCCAGTGAAATTACAGGCACATGAGACTTTTCATCTTTATGTCTCAGGGTGGCGGGCGCAGTGCAATGCCACATAGGGTGCGTCCTAGGTGGACGTGACCTATGTGGTAATGCACTGTTCATAGGCAGAGGTTACCGCTTAACATCAGGTGGGCCTCTTGCTTGTTCCGTCATTTAAGTAGTATAAAAAAAAAAAAAACACCTGCTCACAATATAGGTACCTATTAATTTACTGTTATAGCCAGATGATTCCGATGGACACGATGGGCCACCAGGTGGCCGGGCCGCGGCCAAGATTACGTAGGTAGTAAATAGCAAGTAGCTACCTTATACCTATGTGGCCAAGAGTTGAGACAGCCCGTCTCTGTGCTACCAGTTTAGTGTAATCTAACTCTCCGACCCCCATAATATTTAGGTAGGTAGGTACCTGCCCGATGGCGATACTGTACACGGCTAAATTAGGTAGGGTCAATTCGCTAGTTAGCCGGCCGCCTTTAGTTTTCGGCCTTTTGGCGAAGTCTCTATAGTAAAATGGAGATAATAGCGATTCCTAGCAATTTTTTTGTGCGAAAGTATGATCAATTCATCTAGAAATAGTTGCATGACATCTGGTTTTTTTTTCGGCTAAATAACCTTCACTAGTAATTTTTAGTGAATTTATCAGTTTGACGCCAGCATCGAACCAGTCACCGCATGCGTAATTGTACGAAAAAATTAGTGACACGCGTTTCACTCCAAGATATTTTTTAAATGTTTTTGTAAGTAAATGATGTTGATTTTCATTTAATTGACTGTAGAAATGACTTATTAACATATTACCACTATGTTTATTGCAATATTTGATTTAAAACTACGATAATTAAGGTGGCCGGAAAGTAGCATCGAAAATTTCCAAAATGTTTAGTTCTCGGCCTAGTGGCCGAAAACTAGCATAACACAGCCTATAATACAATTGTCTCTTTCTTTTATTTGGCTACGCATATATCGAAATTCTCTTCTGTTTCCGATTATGAGCCATGTGATGGATTAGCTTATTAGTTTTCGGCCACTAAAGTACATCAGTATGAATAAATAGCGATGAATCAAAGTTGGCCATTTTATTAAATGAAAACTAAAACAGAAATAAAATTGTAACTCAGTTTTCGGCCTACCTGAATTTGTATGGAAAAGTTGTGGCCAGAAACTGAACAGCGTCATTCAGTTTTCGGCCACAATTTTAAGCCAAATAGGCATCAATTATAATAAGTGTTCTAGATTGATTTTCTAAGTATAATTTCTATATTAATAGTTTTTTTCTTCAGGTTTCAACTAATAATATTAAATTATCAAATATAGTTTTTAACAAAGTCAGTACCTACATAAATACATAGATCTATCGCAAAGACAAATTTTTGTGCACTGTTCCGGGATACAATAAAACACTTATACCGCAAAACATTAATCAAATTAAATTCATAGTATGCAGTGGATTATACTAAATGTCTCCAAAACATACTGGGGAATTTAAACTGAGAAAAACCTGAAATAACGTACGTAGATTTCGTTTCACAAAAGAAAGTTTTTTAACATTTAAAACCAACTCTGGCTATAAAAAACATAAACATGCCTGTGATTCTAAAGAAGATGAAAAAAACTCGAGAAAAGGACTTCTGAAATCCAAAATGACGATGTTCTGTAAGAAACATGTTCGAAAGACAGGAAAAACTCCAAAATTAATTTGTTGACATCTCTATTAGTTGAAGATGAAAAAACAACCAGAAATTGAGAAGAATCTGAGCGGAAATGAAATAAATTGAGCGGAATATCCCAAAAACTTAAAACTTTGACACTATGCATTAGCATTACACAAAGTCAAACAAATCAAGACTAGCCAATTAAGTTTGCTGATTTTCTACCACCAAATCAATCCATAATAGAAGAACCTTTCAAATTTCATGAAATCCCGACTTATAAAGACAACATAATATCACCATCAAATTCAAACAAAGAGTTACTAGTAGCCGCATTCCTGCATACACAGTGACGCTATAGTAACTCGGAGCAATACGCTGACTCTGACACAAACTATAACACACCTTATAAAATAACAAGCAAAATGCCAGAATCAATTATGGAATATAGAGAGGCTTTTAATAAATACTTATTTATACCGGATCCCCGAAGGAAAACTATTAATATACGTACGCCAGCAGCAATTTCGTCTTGAAACATGCCAAAAAGCCTAAAGATAAATAAAGACAACATAAAGGATAGAAGTGCGTAAACAAAGACAAGGAAGTCAAAATTGAAGAGATTGGAAAGAGATCAGATAAGCAGTTGAAGAAAGCAGAAGTTTCAACACGAATGGTGACAAAAGTAAAAATTCAATAAAGAAAATGAAAGAATAAAGTACCGTTGTGATGATATTTTAATAAGCCACACAGAATAAAATGCAGAAAGGAATACAAGATGTGATTTCTTCACTAAATAGTATCATTTAAATTTACAAATTTTTTAGGACTCAAACAACTAACGCTACAAGATAAGCCTTTCTAATGCAATGCATGCAATATTGATTCCTAATTAATTCATTTGTCTTAGTTTTTCGTGATTATATTTTCAATTGGGGTGGTTAAAAAGATTGAATGTAGGTACCTAATTGTTAAAGCTTCATGTTAATGTTAAATAATGGCCATCTTTAAAATATATGTAATATTGATAACGTCAAATTATTAATGTGTTTTTAATGTTTAAAATGCTTATAACTATTCGAAATTAGTGACTGCTACTTATAATTAATATGATTTTTTAAGATTTGTTTTTTTTTTAATTTGATGTTTTTTTAAGAGTAAGAAAAAAATAAGATGATATTTTGATGATAACCATAAACGTAAAAGACTGTTAAGTAATCAATTTGATCAACTTGAAATGTCATTAGTTATTTGAATTAAAGGCTGTGATTACTATGTAATTTATTAAATTGCAAACACTGATCGAGAAAATATAATACATGATAATTATTACTTTTGAAACTATCATGGTTATGTACATAATTTTCACTAGAAACGGGATATTTACCATGATTTTTGAGTTTTATATGTTCCCGATATTTCGGCACAGTTGCATGCGCCATGATCACGGGAGAACTGACTAAAGTCTTTGCGAGTAGATGTTATTGGCAGATATATCGATCTACCCTCTTTCTCACTCTTTTATTACGAACGATACCACTACCATAAATCATGGTAAATATCCCGTTTCTAGTGAAAATTATGATAATTATTGTTAAAACCATAGTTGATGATACTAGACTTGTGGTTGTTAATAATTAAAAAAACTGTAATTACTATTTCAACAGTAAAGAAAAAAAGAATTAAAAAGAAAAATGTATAAGTAATAAAAGGATTTAAATTTAAAGACTTAAAAATTATAAGACAGATAAGTGAGTACCTAAACTTCTACCTAACAGGACATTTCAAATTAAATTATAAAAAAAAACAAAGTCAAACTTTGATTTTGTTTATTTTTATAGTTTTTCTGGTGAGGCCTAAAAACATTTTTACGAAAAAACGAGTTTTTAATGTAACTATAATAGCTTCGTCTTACTTTTTTATCCATTATAAATACAAACAACATACAATACAAACTAAATACCATGTGGCCGAATACTGAAATTTGTGGCCGAAAACTAGCGTTTTGGTCATTTTTGGGATTAAAATTTATTATGAAAAAAACTAAGGTCACTTCGCGTCAAACAGTTTTGAAATCAGAAACTACAATATTTTATCTATCAAAATACATTATCAGTACAGATTATCAACAGTAACATTATTTTTTTCTGACCGTTTAAAGTTGCCAAGTCCACTAAGAGGCCGTAAACTAGCGAACCGACCCTACGTTTAATCTCTAATTCATTTGATTGTCGCTCGACGTCTGAATCCACCAGGAAAGATAAACTGAGTTCATAGGTTATCTAACAGTAGGTACCTACACTTGGTCATTTTTTATTTCTATTTTAAGTATAATACTTATTTTGGGCGCGTGGTGTATATAAAGCCCGTATATAAAGCCGTGTATATATAACTCTTCCCCCACCTTGCCCCTACTTGCCCCTGCTGCTGCCATTCCTCTCGGCATCCACCCCACACCTAATAGGTATAATCAAAATCTGATCAGCACTGAGGGATAATGTAGTTTTCTGTTAGTGAAATAATTTTCGGAATCTGATCAGTATGTAGGTAAGTACCTATAGTAGTTAGTAGGTACCTAGTTAGTTCCGGTGATTACTCCTACATACAAACTTGCAAAGCAATGCACGCGACTTCGTTCGCGCGCTGCATTCATACCTATCTTATGAACCCTGCAATAGGTATAGAAATGGAACATTATACGATTCAGTGAAATTTTCTGGTTAAATACACACATACATACATAAACAGATGCTTTTTTCAAGAAGGGGGGTAGGCAAAGCCTCGATGGGCCTCTTTTCACAGTGGGTGCACCATCAGTGAATATAGACGTGACAAGTGGTGAGCTCATCGCCGCCACTGCCTTCCACGGCTGACTCTTTCTCTTTTTTAACGCTTTCTCCCAGTACCTAATAATACATTCTATAATAAGCTAGCAGCCAGGACAAATCTTATACCAACGAATATTATCAACAAGTCCATGTTATCCCTTAGTCAGCGTTTTGGACATCCACGGGAGGATACGGAAGGGTCTATGTCCCTAAAATTTTCATTGAAATCCGTTGAGCCGTTTCGGTGCCTATTCGAGACAAACTTTCAGGCAAAAATTTCTAATTTTAAAAATGTTTTTTTGTTTATTTATAGGATAGTCTAATAGTACCTAACTATATTGGTACCTAGGTATTGGTTTTTATTATGAAATCACAGATGTCTGAAAAGCGGGGAGAAAATCTGCAATTTTTATAGATTTAAGAAATTTAAGTTAAAATCAGCAAATAGCGAAAATACCGTTTGTAAGTAGGTAAGTAGGTACTAAGCCCACCTTTTGTAGCATTATTTTATGTACCATATAGTACCTATAAATAGATAAATTCATTAAAATAAATAAATCGTTGAACTTACCTGGGGTGATTTAAATAACTTTTCCTTTTTTTGCCTGTGTTGCTGAATTATCTATATTATAATATGCCGATTCTTTTTTTTTGACAACCCTATAAGCATGCGCGGCGCGGCGGCGGCTCGATATCTCTTTAGTCTGAGGGTTTATTGATAACAGGGCTAGAGAGAGATAGGAATGGAGTTGTTCAGAATAAACTAAACAACGACTAATGAACGTTTCCTACCGTGGATGTCGTAAAAGCTGACTTAGAGATTACCCGGACTTTTTGAAAAGATGATATAACATTGTTGGTATAAGATTTATCCTGGCTGCTAGCTTATTATAGAATGTGTTATTACTGAAAGAAAGCGTTAGCCGAGTTAGACGCGGGAAGCAATGGCAGCGATAAGCTCACCACTTATCACGTCTATATTCCACGATGATGCAACCCACTGTGAAAAGAGGGCCATGGAGGCTCTGCCTACCCCTTCGGAGAGAAAAGCGTGTGTCTATGTGTGTATGTATAAATAATAACTAAACAATATAAATTCGCTTAAAGCTTTACGAACAGATACAAATACAATCAATAACGGGGTGGCGGGGCACTTCGCGTTTTCAAAATTATTTCAGGGCGTCTGGTCGAAGCGAGGTGGATGTTAGGATTGGATTTTTTAATCTGTATTTCGGAAACCCTTGATAGTAGACCCTTGAAATTCGGCATGTAGATTCCTCACATAAAACAAAAAAAAACACGTATTAATATTTCCTGAAATTTTCCTGAAAAAATTCACAGGGATGTTTTGATTGGGTTTTTAAAGTAAAAAAAACAGTTCTGTAATTCGGAAACCCTTGGTGATAGACACTTGAAATTTGACGTGTAGATTCCTCAAATAAAGTAAGCAAAACATGTTATGGATATGAATGTAGTTTGGATGCAGGTGCATGTGCATTTATATATTGTTTATAAGTATATTATATATTTATATATATATATACATATTTGCAGAAATCTTCTATTATATATAAATGGTCATTCATGGTGTTTTAAATTGTTTAGATTAGAACATGAAATTTCAGTAGTTTTTTTGAAGAGTTGAGTTGAACTAGTTTGTTTGATATCTTTCGGCAATTTATTGTACACCTGTGCACCCTTCATTCATACATTACGCTCTTTTTACCATAGTTAGTCCTATGAGATTGCAATACTAAGTTGTCTGAATTTCGTAGTTTCTGTTTTTGTATTTGATTCTTTTTAGTAAATGTTAGGCGTGTATCATGTGTAATCTTTGCTAAGTATTTTACGTATAAGGAGACAAGTATAGTAAGTGTACGAGTATGTTTGTTTAACGTTCATTATCCCTGTATCTTTATAAATTTTGTCTGTATAAATTAAAAAGTTGAAGTTGAACAGAGTTTTGATAAGCTTATTTTGAGCCGTTTGTATATTTTTCAGATTCGTTTTTGCGAACTATACTGCGGAGAGCACCTGTCAATGACACCAGTTTTGTTTGTTTCTTCTCCACATGCGGCTTCCATGTCAGGTAGCTGTCCAAAATCAGACATAGGTACTTTTCGTTTGTTTTCCTATTTATAGTTTGTTTATCAATAGCATTCTTTTATCTGTGTCAATAGTAAGTTTGTTGAAATCATTAAGTTTCTTGTTTTTAGCTGCAAAGATTACATAGTTTGTTTTGGAAATGTTTATAATAAGAACATTGCGTTGGAACCACATATTTAGAAGATCCAAATCTTTTTGTGCATCAGGTATAATGGATTCCATTTTAATTCCATAGTAAAATAGACTAGTGTCATCCGCATATAGCGTTAGGTCCCCTTTGAGCCCAATGTCCTGTATATTATTAATATAAATAAGGAAAAGGAGGGGTCCCAAGATTGACCCTTGTGGGACACCACATGTGATGAGTCTGGGACTACTTTGATAATCACTTATTTTGACCACTTGTAAACGATTTGATAGATATGATTCAAAGATTGTGTATGCTTTTCCTGTGACCCCTATAGTAAATAATTTTCTTAGCAGTATTTTGTGACTAATTGTGTCAAACTTCGTTCAAAAACAAAACAAGGAATCATTATAGTTTTGCAATGTCATGTCCGTCCGTCTAACTGTCTGTCTGTCTGTCTGTCCTCGGCTTATCTCAGAGACTCTTATTGCTAGAATGGTGTAATTTGTCATTGATACATAATATCACGCCGAAAAACTGGTCAAATAAAATATCGAAAAATCCATTTGATGAAACCATATTTTGATTCATTATTAAATATAACAACACCGCATACCTATCTCGAATGAATGAATGAATGATTTATTTCGCAGAAAAAGCGTTTACAAATATGTAGATCTTATTAATATTAACAAAATTGTATTGTAACAAAAGTAAGAAACAAAATTGTCTGTTTTACTTATTTTTAAATCAGTTGATTGTAGTTGGCTTCAAGTGCAGCTGTCAAGAGCAGGTTTATAGCTGGTATTGCAGAATGTAGGTAGGTACCTACCTACCTACTGTTATAGAGGAAGCTCTACTGTTATCTACTAACAAAGCCGGAATTTACACATCCATTGGACATTATCTGCGGTCGCACGCACGATAAAAAACTTCATAGAATTTGAGAACCTCCTCATTTTTAGAACTGTGGAGTCTGTCGGCAATACTGGTCCAACAAAAACTCCATCAAAAACAAAAAACGTTCTATGAGTACCTATTAGACTAGTTGGCGAATTGCAAACATTCCCAATCTTATTTACTTTCTAGTAAGTAGGTAGGTACCTACATTGAAATCACAAAAGGTTAATTTTGAAAATCGTGGGGCAGTAAATTTACTCACTTAATAGGTATATAGGTACCTACGTCAAAGGCTTATATAACTACTGGCCACGCGAGCACGACACGCCTAGCTATGTGATTTATGGTATACCTACCTACCTATTCGTTGGTAGGCTAAATACCAAATGGCAAATACCTACATACCTACCTACACAACAACCTTACCATCAAGCAAGAGGTAATGTACCAAGTTACTTCCAGGTTCTTGCTTCATGGGAAACATTTTCAAAGATTACTGAAAGAGGTAAGTAAATGCGTTTGGTATGTAATCCTACAAGTTTATAAGATTTGTACCTACATAAATAAACGGAAAAGTCAGAAATATTTACTGCACAGTAGTGTAGGTACAGTAACGATTTTGATGTCAACCATACGTAGGTACCTACCTCTTTAAACGCACGTGTGCAAATACGTTTTAAACCGGCAACCGTCTCGTCAAAATCTACAAAAATATTTGTTTTCGTGTCTATACAAAACGAAAAAGAATAGATTGTTTTTTTCTATTGTTATTAAATCCACACGCTTTCGGTCTACATAAAGACTATCTTCACGAAGTGTGTAGGTATCGCTTTGTTGAAACCATTTTTAAAAGCATTCTCAAGTGTAATGTTTTTTTTAAGTAATTGTCGTTATGTATGGATCGGAATGCTGGCCCATGAAGAAGGATTTGTGGAGTGACAACCTCTCAGAAATAAGTTACCTATATTAGAGCAAATAACAATCTTAAACTCCACGCTTTTTATTCTGAATTGAATTCTTCTGTTAATAACTTAAACTTTATTATAATTTTATTTTGAGGTGATAAATTCTGATTGATTGTTCGATCTTTTACTAGTGTAATATAAACTATTTGAAATTGAAAATTATTTTCTATTTTTTAGTTCGGTTAGCTATAAAAGCGTGTTTTTTTAGTTTTTTTAAAGTATTATTTATTTATTCTCTTTTCTCAGAAAGAACAACGAAGATGACCGCTGGTATGGAGTAGGTACTGTCACGTTTAAAAACAGAGTAGTACTAATTAAATATTTAGAGTTAAATAGGAAATAAATATATGTATACAACTCACGTTTAGAGGTTGTGAAACCAAATTAGACGATTGCAATGTACGGCCGGTCCACCGCACTCCTGGAGACTGGCGCGTGCGTGGGTCGGCCTATTCTGTTGGAATACCTAATGACTGATAAGGTAGCTAAGTGATAAGCCCGTTGGGCAAAAACAACCGCAAACTTGCTCCTATGCCGCAATTGGCCGGTTTTTTTATAAGTTTATCGAGATAAACTCATAAAAAAACCACCCAAGTGCGAGTCAGACTCGCGCACGAAGGGTTCAGTACCATTATCTATAAAAAAGGCACAAAAAACACGTTTGTAAGAAAATTCAAATTAAAATTCCACGCAAAAACTGGTCACCCATCCAAAAAGTGACCTCGCAGAGCATTGCTTACCCTACATTTGGAAAAATCACGTTTGTTGTATGGGAGCACCCTTATTTTTTTTTTTATTATTTGTTGTAGCGGCTACAGAGATACATCATCTGTGAAATTTTCATGAGATATATATAGCCTGGCATCACCATTATCCATAAAAACGGCAAAAAAAAACACGTTTTTTGTATGGGAGCCCTGTTCTGTTCTGTTTTTTAGTATTTGTTGTTATAGCGGCAACTGAAATACATGATAACAACTGTGAAAATTTAATCTGTCTAACCATCACGGTTCATGAGACACAGCCTAGTGACATGCGGACAGACAGACAGACAGACAGACATAAAGACAGACAGATGGACAGCCGAGCATTAGTAATAGGGTCCCGTTTTACCCTTTGGGTACGGAACCCTAAAAATGAGAAAAATAAATAAATTTTTAAAATAAATAAAGTCGCTCGAATTTTACCAGTAGACAGTACCTATCATAGAGCTCAATGCAGGTCATACCTGCGTACCAATGTATGTTCATCTAAATCATTTCGGCGTTATTGAAGAAACATACAAACACTGAATCCATCCATCTATCATATCATGTCAAAGTTACGATGAACTTTGACATGTATGATATTAGTGCGATAAATAAAATAGGTACTTGTAAATATTTCGAAGTCGGCACCAAAACAAGTGTTCTATATAGGCATGACGTCCCTGACAAGAACCTTGTGACCTATGGTGGAAGCATCCTTCCACCTTCCAGGACCTTCCCAGTTGTCTTTTGTGTGAGTAGAATGTAGGTTTGCATGAATTCTGTAGTTAGACATAGATTTGGAGCCAACTTCACAATGTGTATACAGACCGTTCTCCGGCACCTGCCATGGAGTATTCTCAGGTGCCATCTTACGGTGAACGAGCTGTACCTAAGGTGTACGCTTTTAGTCTTTCATTTATGAATCAGCAGCAGTAGCAGTCGCCCGCGGTTTCACCCGCGATATTATCCTAACTTTTTATTGCAGTTTTTGATATTGTGTTGGTAGGTAGGTAGGCTAACCTAACCTACTTTCTACCAATTTTCATCTATAAGCTCTATCGCTATAACACTCTAGCTCAAATTCGTGCAGCGAGCTATGGAGAGAGCTTTGATCGGGGTTTCAATACGCAATGGAATCCGAAACGAGGAGAACCGTAGAAGAACCAAGAAAGATCAGCTCTCATTTTTAGAAATATATCAACAGTAATTTCAAATATTAGTATTGAGCTACTGCTTACCTTCTTCGACTAATATAAAAAGTATTTTGGTCATAGCTTACCTCGACTATTTATATATTTTTTAGTATTTTTTTATCTGTGCCTTGACATACAATTTAGTAACACCTTAGAGAATTGATAACTTCGCCAACACCAGGCAGAAAGCTGCATACAAAAAAAACGTCTTGCGCAGCATGAAAAAGCAGTTTATATTGAATATCTCGTAATACCACAGTAATACATAGATAATTGTACAAAACCCCTACAGTAAACCCACAGCTTGGTTTTATTGATTTTATTTATCTTATTTTTTACCCAGTAATAATATAATATAATATAAGCTTTTATTTCTCTTACACTTCTAATATTTAAAATTAACAATTTATTGACTTATCTTAACCTTATATATAATTAGTTTTTCAGTTTTTAGAATATCTCAACCAGTGTAGGTACCACTTTGAGCTGTAAAAGCCTCCTCCATCTGCCTCCCTCTCTCTATCTCTAGCTGCTCTGCTCCAGGTAATACCTGCCGATTTAGCGATGTCATCGCTCCAACGTTTATGCGGTCTTCCAATGCCGTCTCTTTTTGTCCATGGGGTACCAGTTAGTTATCGTTTTCGACCACCTATCGTCTGTCGCTCGCTGTACATGTCCAGCCCATTTCCACTTTAGCTGAAGAACTTTTTTCACAGCGTCTTTTGCCTTTGTCTTTTTCCTAATTACGGTATTTTTGATTTTGTCCTTCAGCTTGTGACCTGTGTAGCTTCTCTCGAGTCCTCTTTGACATACTCTTATTTTTTCCAGTGTCTTCTTCGTGAGTGGCCATGTCTGACATGCATACGTGAGGCATGCCAACAAACACATTTCCATAGCTTTTGTTTAGTTTAACTGGCAAATTGTTTTTGAAAATCTCTTTTATGCTCCAGTACTTATTCCAAGTATTTTTAGTTCTTCATATAATGTATTTTTCCGTGCATGCTTTGAAAAAAATCAGGTGTCCTAAATAGTTGTATTCCTCTACATAGTTGGATTGGAACTCTATCGGTACCTTTTGTCGGTTGGTCATTATTTTAGTCTTATCTTCGTTGACTTCTAGTCCTACTTTCTTACTTTCTGCACATAGCGATTCAAGCATACTTTGTAATTCTTGTGGATCTTCTGAAAGCAAAACTATATTGTCTGCGAAGCGTAAATGTGATAGATAATTTCCGTGTATTTGTAGACCATTTCTCTCCCACTCTACATTCCGGAAAACTTGTTTAAGTACGGCTATGAATAGCTTCGGTGAAAAGGGGTCCCCTTGTTTTGCTCCTCTTTGTATTTTGAAACTGGGTCCAGGTTTTTCTAGATAAATTTGTGAGATGCTGTTCTTGTAAATTACTTTTACTATTACTGTTGAGAAGTGTTTCACAAAACCAGCCTGCTCTATTGGCTGGTTTTTCGTCTATAATTTTGGTCAATCGCCTCAGTAGGGTTGTAGAGAACACTTTACACAAGCATGATGTTAGGCTAATTGGTCTGTAGTTCGAAATTTGTTTTGTGTCACCCTTTTTGTAGAGAAGTACTATGTGTGAGTTTGTCCACTGCTTCGGTATATGTTTCGTAGATAGAATCTTGTTAAAAAGGTTGGTGTTGCAAGGATCTCTTTGCTTGCAATCAACATTTAATTTGTTATACCATCCAGCCCTGGGCTTTTTTCAGGTTTCAGCTGCTTGATCGATTGAAGTATTTCGTTTTCATGGAATTCTGGTACAGGTTCGTCGTTTCTAGGGACTATAATATTATTATGATGATTTGGTAGTGGATCTGTCTTTGTATAGAGATCTTTGTAAAAATCTGTTTCTATCTGCATTAACTCCTTTCTGTTTGTGACTATTTCTCCTTCTTTGTGTTTAAGTTGGCTCAATAACTGTTTTGAGTTATTCAGATGCTTGTAGGCCCTTTTCACTGCACCCGAGTGTTCTAGATACTTTTCAATGATTTTCATTCTATATTTCTTAGTATTGTATTTTATGCATTTATGAATTATCTTGTATAATCTACTCAGTCGGTTTTTCTCATCTTTTGTCTTATTGTTTTTGTTTTTAAGTTAGTGTTTTTCCTCTTATAGCTCTACAATTTTATCCGTCATAATTTCATGATTTTTCAATAATTTCTGTGATATACCGGCAGAGCTACAGCTTCGTACAATATTTTTCTCTATGCTGTCATAACAATCTTGCACTGTTTTATGCTCTTCATTGTCATACTCACCTTTTTTGTAAAGTAATAATATGCTCCATTTTAATAAACAATCGAATCTGCCTAAAAGATGCAACTTTGGGTTTTTTCTATCGATGAAATATTGGCATATCGTGTTTCTGGTACAGTGATCCCTCGGAATTATAAGTAGTATCCATGCATATTTATTATTTGAATATTGTACTAGATTTAGACCGTTAAAAATCAACTGTAAGATTGGTAATTTTGCGTTGTACCCACCTGAGGCCTAAGGAGGATGTAACTTCCTGTTACTTTAATAAATTTCGGTATCTTCCGCGTTTTACCAGGTTAAAAAGTTAGTATCATACAAACATTTAGAGAAAAAGAGGCAATTTTTTTTTTTTTTAATCGGATTTAGATGTTTCGGAGGTTACTTCCTACGTACAAACTTACAACCTTTACCTCTTTATAATATTAGTGTAGAAGAGTCCCCGATACCGATCATCTTCCTCTGAGAGACTCCAGTAATGCAACGATAGGATATAACGGAACTAACACAAAAAATATTTATACTAAAGTTTTGGGTTACATTTTAATTTAATGTTATCCATGAAGTGTGGTTTACACTTGAAAAATAATAAACTATAATATTTATACTAATTAAATTTTAATCAAAAAATATTTAAATACACCATTTGAGGTACTTTATAAAAAAACTATAGTTAGGTTCTTATCCATGTAAATATTTCTCATTTGAAACTTGAAGTAGTTATGTATAGGTAATAATTTTAGGTTTCATAATGTGTGGCTATTTCATGTCGGGGTACCGCGAACTAGCGTGGTCCGCACACACGCGGAGTTGGCTACCGTGGCTCAGACCGAATCAGCCCCCACCCGTAGTATATATGCGGATTCGACAGCACAACTGAGTCTGCATAGGTACCTGACTATGAAAAAGAATTTTCAACACACCTGCTCCTACTGCAGTGTTTTTAGTTTCATATTGCAGCATATTACTCACTTACTTTTACTTACTTACACATGGATTTTGCTATTGCAATTTATTTCTCCATTTAAATAATAAAGTTTAATTTTACATAAAATGATGTCGCTTTTTATGAACAAAAATTTATAAATAGATAAAACTGACCAATGAATTTGTAAAACTGATTGAAAATATTATAAACTGTAAATAATTACAGCAGAATTTAAGTGTTTTAATATTTTATATTTTGTAAAAAGGCTAAACGTTCGAGACTCTCTTTTTCAGACCAAGGAGTTTTATAAGAATTAAAATGAATGCAATTTTATACGAAGAAAAAATAATCTTGAGATAGGTAGGTATTTGGCGAGATATTGTTTGGCAAGTGTGTTGAAAAACTTCGTATGAAACGCGTGAGCATTATGGTCATTACAGCTCTCGGCTCCATTACGCCCTTCTCTATCGGCTCGGGATGCAATCCCGCCTCGACTGTAATGACCAACTTTGCTCACTAGTGTCATAATGTACTATTATTATTTATTAATTGTGTGTCAAACTAACGTATATACAATTAAAGTTGCTTCTTATTATTAGACTATGAGATAATCAAATCACTCATGTTTTATAATAAAGTTAGGCACAATACAGTATGGATATAATTGATCTTATAGTTTTATCATATTTTTTCGTAAACTCTAACAAGCTGTAGTTAAGGCCAGTTTATCAAACACTGATCAGGAAAGTACCTACAACCAAATTGTTACATTTAACTGGAAATCGGCTTAAACAAACTTTAGTGTACACTAAATTGAATGCCTGCTCTTTTTAAATAGTAATACAAAGAATAGTTAGAACTACATTATGAAATGCCTGCTCGTTAATTAGTGTTCGAGAAACTGGGAGTTAATCACACAAAATATCACTAAAAACAAAACAACAGTACCGTAAAAAAACTTAATTAGGTAGTTAGATAGGTTGTCTCATATTGAAATACCTATTTTATAATTATGTTGAAGTTTTTCTAACGATTTGTTGAGGTATCATCTGTTTTAAGTGCTTATTTCTGAGATAATAATTACAAAAGGACAAAATTAATTAAGATTACAAAAATATGGGTACTACACAAATAACGTGATCTATCTTGTATGGCACCACAGTATTTTTAATTATTACGCACAAAAATAATCAATTAAATTATTAAAAAAATAATATTAATGACTTATCGAAAGAAGCTTGAGATGACTTACCAATTAGTGAGTTTATTTTAATAAACGATGGTACATATTAGTAAAAAAACTTAACTAAATAGGTAGGTAGGTTTTTTGCAATGAAATACATTATTTTTTAAAGAGGTATTATTCTACTTTAAATTCATTTAACAGATTTTAATAAAGATCAGGTTTTCTATTCCTTATCACATGTTACATGTATTCAGGTAATAACTATTAAAATATTGTGCGATGGTGCTCATAGCTTCGCATGGTTGTTAGGGTTCCGTACCTTACACACATACACCACATACATCACATAGACAATCGTTAATTCATTATGTGACATACCAAATTATATAACTGACTATGACGAAAACAAATCTATTTTTCTATAGTTTTAAGTAGGTACATTGTATAAAATATATTAAAGAAAATATAGGAAAGTACCCTTAAAGTTACCTACGAAACTAAAAAGATTAAAATTTTGGAAAAAATAAACAAGGAAATCTAGTTAATCGTAAATCCTAAGTCTTCAAATTTCAACGGAAATCTTGACCATATTTTATGTAGCGTAGCGATGCTCTGGAATATTCGTGTACCAATATAGGCATATTTGTATTCCTTTTCATCTGACTTTACGACCAAGCCTTATTGCCAAAAGAGATTTGGCTCAATTTTATATATTTTCTATAAGGCTAAATGTATTTTTAATTGAGTTGTTATAAAAGTGCAAATATTTTATAATAAAATAGTAAGATTGGACTTTGGAATGATGATTTTAACTGTCAGGCCCTGTAAACATAGGACCGGGCGGTCAACTATGCATCTCAGAATATAGAATAAACCAGAAGGTGCGTACGATGCTTTTTTTTTTTTTTTTATACTACTTGGATGCCGGATCAAGCAAGAGGCCCACCTGATGTTAAGCGGTAACCTCTGCCTATGAACAATGCATTACCTCATAGATCACGTCCACCTAGGACGCGCCCTATGTGGCATTGCACTGCGCCCGCCACCCTGAGACATAAAGATGAAAAGTCTCATGTGCCTGTAATTTCACCGGCACCCTTACCCTTCAAACCGGAACACAGCAATGCGAGCACTACTGCTTTACGCTATTAGTACGGGGCGCTGTGTCGCCAACACAATGCCTCCCCCGCACCTATCATACTTCCCACCAGTAGGGGTAATGTTTTGGTGATGATTGCAACAATGACAAAATGGACGCCTGACTTTTTTCCTAAGAATGAATGGAAAGCAAAATTCATTATTTAAACCGAAAAGATATTTAAATGTAGGTAATTCATGCTTACGTATGAAATAGGATTCTATCCTTTTTCTTTTTACGCCTAGCGGAACTTTTACATGTGGGAACGACACACGACAACATACACAAGAAAAAAAATCGAATTCGGCACGACTAGCCGCACGGCCGTCCACAGACAGACTGGGTGAAACTATTCTCATTGAGACTAGATTGCGTGGTGACAGTTTTTACGCGTAACACAGGTTCTGATTTATTCTATATTCTACGCGATGCATACAAGCCCTCTCGTCGCTTTGTGTAAAAGAGAAAGCCACATTCCTCGGGCCTACTCTTCCTAGCCACGTTTGGTGGGTCTATGAGATTTTTGGTAAAATGGCTTACAAAATACAAAACGTTCATATAAAAGCACAATACGAAATGCAAAAAGCAGTAAATAGGTATCAAGTGAAATGCTGTCCTTAGGCGGTGCTGTAGATGGCTGGTCCACGCTCAGGTTGGTTCCTCATCACCAAATACTGGCTTCTTATGACAAGGAGGAAGTAGATTGTCAAAACTGAAACAATGAATACAATATTAGATGTCACGTGTAGCACAAAGTATTACCAATGGCAATCACTACGCAAATCTATTCTACGCAACAAAACTACTGATCGTTCACAAAAGCAAGGCCCTTTTTCGCCGTGATGTTGGCACTATAAGCTTGTCAACCTGTTATTGTCAGATGGGCAGATTGTCATAGACCGGTCCGGTAATTTGTGTGATAATATTAAATATTTTTCGAATTAATCATGCCAAAACCATATGGAAGCAATGCAAGAGAGATTGTTTTGAAGGTGCGTGCCTTTTGTAAGAGAGAAAAGGGAAACAAAGCCCCGTTAATTCCACTCAATCATATGACAGGTTTGTAAAATAGGGATACCAGCTTCCGAGACAATGTCTTTAGTATGGGTAATTAGAATTTACTAACATAACGAATTAAAATAAAATAAATAAAATAAATAATAAATAATGCTGGACAGTTCACACAACATTATCTAGCCCCAAGCTCAGCAAAGCTTGTGTTATGGGTACTAGATAACTGATATACTTAATACAATATATTACATAGATAGATATTTTTTATTATACATAGAAAATACCCAGAACACCCTGAACAAATATCTGCAATAAAATAAAGAAGTAGGTACACAATCTCAGTAATTTTAATTTATTTCTTTATGATATTGTCCTTGTTTGTGATTTTGTAAATATTTAATTTTATAAAATGATACAAATTGTGTGTCTATTTCAGGCATTTCGGACAGAATCGTGAGTAGAATATCTAATTTAATTTAATCTAATTTGTCTTTAATTATTTCTTCCCTTCTTTTGTATCTATAATATACATACACCCCCGGCCATTCTTCCTAACTTATAAATTTATCTCCATCCAAAGGTTGTCTGGAAGAAATCGCTGCTAAGCGATAAGACCGCCCATTGTACGTTTAATTATATAGTTAAGTTTGTTTCTTTTTGTTTGTATTATTAGCTATTAAGGTGTACAATAAAGTATTTTCTATCTATCTATCTATCTATCTAAAGAAAGTGAAGTTGCTGCCTCTACTACTCTACTCTACCCCCTGCGCGACTTAAATGCAATTGAGTTTATATGTGGAGACTTCTAAAGAGACGAGAAGCTAGCAATAATGTCGGCCAAGAAGCTGGGAATATCGTGAAGAAGCTATTTCATCTATAACCCCTCAGGATTGGCAAAAACAGTGAACATTTAAAAATGTAGAAGACCAATTTTATTAACTTGATGTCTGGATGGATTATATTACTGATAATTTAACTAGGAAATGACAGCAGCACAGATTCGGATACGACAGATGATGATGACGTTTATGCAAGTGACAGTGATGTGTCTGGAATCGTTTCGACCATAATTACTTTCAGAAAATAAATAAATAGTATATTATTTAAATCGTGTCATCTTTTACAACCTTACTAGTCTTGTAACTGTATATTATTTAAAAATAGGCAAGTAAAACATATTAATCGGTGGTAGACATACAAGTTTAGACAATGTTGTCGGCGACCACCAATCACCAAGTGGGGTAAATGCTACATATATTGTTGGCAGCACCGTAGGCAATGCTGCCAATACACAAAATAAGTGCCTTGCTTTTGTGAACGATCTGTAATTTGGTCAGTGACACCATAAAAGTATATTCAGATCAAACACCAAGGCAGCAGGATTACTTATACAAACTCAAAGAAGAACTAAAACGCCGCGCAGAGACTGATGGAAAGAAACTAACCATTAAGTATATAAAAGGTGTACCTTAAATAATAGAGAATAATCCAAAAGACTACAAGCAATAGAAGCCTAATACAACAATACTTTTACTGTAACTGATAAGCCGTACACTACACTAAGCACTAACATACAAGATATGCTTCCAGTTACATTTGTTCTGTGTAATCTATTCATTATACATTTCGATCAACCTGCAGAAAACTACCCACATCGTCACGCATCACTCGAACTGATAGAAGATTATTTTTGACGGCTACAATTATAATTGTTTTGATATTTACTTTTATGTACCTACCTACACGCTCAACAAACATTATTACGTTAAGTCTTCTAGTTTCTCATTTAAGTGAAATTGTATTTCTTATGAGGAAATAAATATCTAAAACCCGAATCACGCGCAAGATTTATCTCGCACATATCTCTCGCACACATTCCTCGCACACATCTCTCGCACACATTCCTCGCACACATCCCTCGCACACATTTCCCACGATTGAGCATACAAATGTTTTCAATAATCTTATTAATATGTATACCTTTAAAGTATTTGAGTTATGGTGGCCAAGAAATGCTCGGTGACCAAGAGGCCGATGGTCGGAAGTTGGGCGAGAATGGATGAGAACAGGACCAGAGAGAGTGGCGTATTAGAGAGGAGACTTATACCCAGCAGTGGGTACACACAGACTAAATAGATAGATAGATTTGAGTTTTAAAATTTTACGCTACCTCTAACAAGGCTCCGCTTAAAATACCTACCAACTTATTTCGTAGTTACCTACTTGGTTGGCGGTTTCATTCTGACACGTCAGTACCTACGTAGTAGGTACTATAATTTAGATTGTAGGGTATTTGTACGGTATATGTTTACATTGTTGTTATAATTAAGCTTATAGGTACTTACGAATGTTAAAGACATTCTGAGCGATATTGCTCCCAGGCATCTTGCCAGTGGCGACGGTCCCGATGAAACTCAGGATCGACAGTACCAGGAACACCACGCCGTAGATGAGGTAAGCCTTCACATGGCCGGGCTTATTCTGAAAAAACAAAACAATTTGAATTATTAATCAGGGTGTTGCACTCTTCTGCGTTTCAACTAAGATGTGCGAGGTAGATAGATAGGTAGGTAGATGATGCGTAGCGAGGCTGTGGAACGATGCGAATGCGAGTGCTTCCACCAGAGATGTGATAGGCAGATGAGCGGTGCGAGGATGTGTAGCGGGCTCTTTTCAGATGCCAGCGAATACTCCAAACGTGAAAGCTCGTGTCCGCACATATCCCTCGCGCACATCTCTCGCACACATCTCTCTCGTTTTGTACGTATAAAAACCTCGCTCTGCTAAGCCGTTTCCACCAGAGCTGCGCTGAGCGAGGCTAGGTAAATGAAGTGATTCTGTTGGTTCTTAACAACACATCTCTCGCTACACATCCTCGCTCATCTCTGGGTGGAAACGTAGCCATACTATTAGTTTGAATTCACATTGCTGCGGATGGGCATACACATTGTATTTTGAACTTTATTCCTCTTTTATTACCAACTCCTTTTATGCCTACCCTCCTTTTTAGAAGTAGTAGAGCTTTTTTGTGAAAGAGTTCGTCCGGCGAAGTACCTAGGTACTACTACCATACCTATTTTTGCCGCAAAGCAGTAGTGCTCGCATTGCTGTGTTCCGGTTTGAAGGGTAAGGGTGCCGGTGATATTACAGGCACATGAGACTTTTTCATCTTTATGTCTCAGGGTGGCGGGCGCAGTGCAATGCTACCTAAGGTGCGTCCTAGATGGACGTGACCTATGAGGTAATACACTGTTCATAGGCAGAGGATACCGCTTAATATCAGGTGGGCCATCGGCATTGTTCCGTCATGCAAGTAGTAAAAAAAAATGTACCTTATGTAAGCCGACCAGCAGAACAATGATGAAGGTAAGGAGGAAGGCCACGATGAGGAGGAGGATGCCAGACGCGATCAGCACCGCGACTCCACCCTCTTGATTGTCAGCGTCATGACTATCAGCCGCAACCATGCCCCCGAGGGCCAGGCCGGCGATACATCCGATCGCTAGAATGAGGTAGCCAATCTGGAAATACAGGCAGAAATGTTTTTAAGACGATATTTGACAGTACAATTTTGGAGTCGTTGCGTTACATGCTTACTCAGTAACATTAAAGGTTACAAACTTGATGTTAAGGTGGTTGCTTTCGCTTGTGGCGCGAAATTCATTTTTTTTCGTGTTTTTGCTCATCACATCTTATCAACACTCCTTCAGATAGCGAAAACTATGTTGCTGGTAATTACATATAATACACTGAATACGGTGATACTTTAAATATAACCTAACACATAAAGTTTAATTTAAAGTATCACTTAAATTTCATTCGTTTGGATACGATTGTGCTTCAATGGTTTTTAAAGTGTTTTTTTGTTTCATGCACAATCGTAGCCAAACTAATGATATTTATGTGATACTTTGAATTAAAACTTGTGTGTTAGGTCATATAATTACCGGCAACATAGTTTTCGCTATCTGAAGGAGTGTTGATAAGCTGGGATGAGCAAAAAACACGAAAAAAAAAGAATTTTGCGCCACAAGCAAAAGCAACCACCCTAATACAGTAATTACTTGAGGTTTTTTATTATGCTATTTGAATGACGGAACAAGCAGATGACCAGTATATACCAGAGTACTCTGTGCAGATGACCCACTTGATGAATAAATCATAGACAAGAAACAGGATTGGTGAAACTTTTCTCGAAAGCTTTATTTTTTGAAATTGGCTGTCCTAAAACCCGTTATAAGTCCCTCCTTCGATTAGAGACAATAGGATATCTGCAATCATTGGCGCGATAACGTTATTTTGTTGCTACCAGTTTCAATCAGGAGTTTTCCTAGTGTCATTTTAGCTTTGTGTATTTCTCGCTTAGCCCGTTTTAGTCATAGATCTAGTATGTACCTACGCAAAAATTCTACGTCTATGATTTTAGTAACATTCAATATTTAAAAGTAGTAGGTACGTAACTATCACAAAGATATTAATTATTACATAATTTTACAGGATTTTGTACTTTTTAAACTATTTACGTTGGCTGAAAGAAGATATCCAGAACCACGAAAAAAAAGTAGGTTTCTTACATTGTATTTACGCGAGTGCCATCTCTTGACGATGAAAGAACTCAACTGACAAAACTCATTAAAAACTCTTTCGTTTGAAATCTCATTTAATACGATAGGTCACAGAATAGGTATATAGATAGGTACACTCATGGACAGTCCATGGGTACACTATATAATTTACTCATTCTAGTTGCAATCTAGCTAGGTAGGCATAACATGTACACAGTTACAAAATGCCAATTAAGAAATTGGCTAATCGAAGCGTCCTTTCGGTTAGGAACAAATTAAAACCGACAATTTCAAAAACCTGTAAAATAGAGTTGTCGAATATTAGTCATTGTTGACCTCTCTAGTAGCCGCTGAGATGCGAGAGGTTGCAGGTTCGATTCCCGCTGCGTGACATATATGTATCCTATACCAATATTTGTTGTGGGACCGGGTGTTTTAACGTACCTACCATTGTAGGTACGTTAAACTACTCTACTCGTATTTCCTGATACCCACGCACGACACAGGGAATCCTAGTGTGGGATCAGGACTGTGTGACTATTAGGTACTTATGTTACGTAGGTAATTGTCTGTTAGGTATCAGCCTTAGCATATTTATTCTGTGGTCTTAGTAAGTAGGTAAGACCCATCTTACCAATGACAGGTACCCGATGATGAAGCACCCTGTCTTCAGTTCAATGCAACCACAGCACTTGTCGAACACGAAAGCTCCCATGTTGCTTCTGTAAATAAATTATAGACAATATCAATAATCTGTAAGAACCAAGCCTGTCGTCTGTACCTACTACTCATTAGTTTATTTATGACCAACGACTTACCTACGGCTTGGTTTTCTAAAACAATACTAAGCAAATTAATTTGATCGCATCCGTCATCTCCCATACTTCGGGATGGGCAGCAGCATCCACCTCAGTAGGTAGGTAGGCTACCTACCTACCTACTCAAAATAAATTCAAAACTCCTCCATTGCATTCTATTATTATACCTATTCCTATTCTATTAAGTATATGCTGGTCCCAAGATAAAATAATCATATATATTTTTTTCATCCTCTTGTACCATATTTTATGCAATAAATTATTATTTAATTATTTCATTAACTTCACCATATTAGAGCCATCTAGTAGGTAGGTACCTAAGTCCAATGTGGTGTATGGCTGTTGACCATGGTTAACAAGCTAGTCCAACATATTGTAACTAGGTGGCGCTGGTCTTGAACTACCTAAATAAGAAATCGTAGGATATGGTCCTCTTTTTGACTGTTCTGTCTGCATATTCCACGCATAGCATTATTTTCTCTGTGCCTGCACATTATACCTAATCAATTTACTGCTATAGCCTCACAAAGTACTCTGGTATATACTGTATAGCCTCCACACATAAAACGGGGGTTAGACGGGAGGCAACGCTGGTTTTATAATATAGGTATATTTTAAGGTACCTACCTAAAGAAGTATGTTACCTACCTACCTACAATCCGTGAGTGCTGATGTGTGAGGGTCTGTATGTACCGAATAACTACCTACATGAGCGCTCGGATGCACTGAAGGTACCTACTACTATTTATTCTGTGACCGTAGGCTCCTTGCAGTGATAACTGCTACAAATAGAACTAATCTCCTCGGGCATGCGCTATTTCCAAAGGCTCTTCGGATAGTCAACGAATTATATAAGGAGGACGATGTTGATTTATTTACAATTTCATTGCTTATTTACTATAATGATATCGTAAAAAGAAAAAAAACCGGTTCGATGTCGCTTTTGACCGCAGACCCATCTGTTGGACAACGCTTGAACCACAAGGCAAGATACCTATCTAAAATACATTATCTAACTATCTGACAAGCTAGTCCAGTATATTGTCACTAGGTGGCGCTGATCTAGCACTAGAGATCGTAGATAGATTTGAGTCCTTGTTTTTTACTGTTTTGAATACAACTGCACATAATACATTAATTGACTGTTAGAGCCTGCTGATTTATTTACCCACCACTGGCCACTAACTATTTTCACTGCAATGAGGGCTTTTCATTTTCGAATAAAAAACAAAAGTAGTTCAATTTGGCTCGATAGATGGCGCTGACACAAGTATGCTTGTAAAAATTAACAAATGCATTGTCTGTGCTTTTGTGTGATGGTAACAAAATACCACGAAAATATATCACTACGTTGTTGACTTTGACATTAAACTTTTTTTTTAAAGCTAGGTTCAAAGCAGCGCCATCTATTAGCGCATGATTTTAAACGTCCGTGAAAACCCCTCATTATAGCCTCACTTTTCAGTAAAACGACGAACAAAACTGTGACGCAAAGGTCAGTGTTTATTTTTGAAAATTAATGAATAAAGTTATTACTCTCTTAAAATACGCCGTGTGTTAAGCTCTCAGCGCATTTCAAGAACGCGCAACGCGCGTAGGTATTAGGTAGGTATTACACACGCTGCGAAGTCGTCGAAATAACAAGAAAATTGAAAATTTAAAAACCCTTGTCAGTATTAAATGGATGAACCGATTTTGATAAAACATGTCTAAGAACCATCTTTAGAAAACCTGCTTTGAGACAGCCCGTCTCTGGTGCTACCAGTAATAGTGTAGGTACTAGGTACCTAGGTAGGTAATCTAATTCCGTGACCCCCATAATTAATCAGGTAGGGCCCGATCCGAAAAACCGCTAGGTTTTTAATAAAATAATCTCTGACTTGATTGTTTTAAGTTTTTAACTTTAATTTAAATATTTTTATAGCAGTTTTTTTTTTTTTTTTTCATTGATAGACCTTTGTTTGACCACGATCTCACCTGTTGTTAAGTGACGATGTGGCCGAAGATGGAGCACAAAGGTCTAGAAGGCACCTATTCACTCTAGACTTGAAGAGACCCAGATTATAGTTTTCAGGAAAGACAGACGACGGTAGTGTATTCCACTCCTTAGCAGTTCGCATTATAAAGGTAGAACCGAAACGTTTTGTGCGAATAGAAGGTACCTATACCAATGAGGTAAGGATGGTACTGAGCCGTACGCCTGCTCGTCCTATGATGAAAAGGAGATGGTGGGATCAGATCGTGCAGTTCCTGGGAGCATTCCCTGAAATGTAACCTATAGAAGATTGAAAGGCATGCAACCTTACGGCGGTGCTCGATACTCTGGATCTTAGTCTCCGCCATATGTTGGTCACCTATAAGCCTGAAAGCTCTACGTTCGATCGAATCCAAGGCAGCAAGCTGGGATCATTGTGTTTTTTTCGAAATTCCGTTTTTGTTGCAATAAAGTGGCAACTGGTTGGTGACGTTGGTGACTCCATATTCTGGTGCTAGTCTCGGAATAACAGACCTTGTTTAAAATACAGCCGCGTGGCCTGATGTCGCTCTGCCCTTCGCAAGCTAATTTGTCATGCTTAATAATTTACTAGCTGGGCACAGGTTCTAGAACTTTCAGATATTTCCCGAAGGTTCTCGATCTTTTTCAAACATTTTTTGAGGTTTTTGATATTTTAGAACTGTCTCGAAGGTTCTACAACTTTTGGAATTTTTTTGAAAGTTCTTGAATTTTTTTTAAACTTTTCTAGAGGTTTTTGAACTTTCAGAAATTTCCGGAAGGTTCTAGCTAGAACTTTTGGAAATTTCTCGAAAGTTCTCGAACTTTTTCTAACCTTTCTGGAGATTCTCGAACCATCTAGAATTGCCTTGAACTTTCCAGAACCTCCCGAAGTTTTCGAACTTCCTCGAACCTTCTAGAAGTTTTGATTGAGTTTCAGGTCAAGTTGACCTCTTTCTAAACCGTTTTTCTCTAAACCTTAACCGCGCAGACCAAAACCCAAACCACAGATTACTTAATAGTTACTACGCCCAAACCTTCTAAACCGTTTTTCTCTAAACCTTAACCGCGCAGCCCAAAACCCGAAATTTCTTCATGGATGAGGGTTGGGGCTACCCTACGGTTAAACCTTTTTTGGGCTGCATTGGTTCGTTTTTGAGTTTTATCGGAACATATCAACATCGACATACCAACTTTCTTTTATAATATATATTGATTATTGATTTGTTATTTATGCGTAGGTAGGTATATCAAGCGTAGCGTGTGCTGTCTCATGATTTTTTACTGATTCTCTCTAACATCTTACTTTTGACTGCCTACCTGAGGGTTTTAAATTGGTTTTCCTTTTTTCTTTGAATCAGCTTATCCCTTATCCTTGCTTGTTCTGGAGGCACCACACGGGCGCTCCCCACCTAGTAGTGAGAAGGATCATCAAATAAAGCCGAACCGAGTTTGATGCCTGATTCTCTTCTAGGTTTGGTCTCGATGAACAGGAGTAAAAATATTTTTTAAGACGTTTCAAAACGATCCTTGTGATTTCAATGAATATTAAAATACTTTTGACTTTGACTTTGACTTTGACATAAGTGGTATCTTGGATCATGCGCGTAATATGAAAGCAATGAAATGAAAATAGATGAATGCGCATCTGTTCGCGTTGTCAAGGGATCCATTCAGGAACTACCTACATACTATCTATATATCACACATCATTCCTTAGGTATGTTAGAGTATAACTTGTATATTTTTTTCTTACTATCTATTGTGTTCGTGGTTGCTTTCGCATGGGGCGCGAAATATATTTTTTTTCGTGATTTTTGCACATCACAGCTCATCAACACTTTTTCATATAGCGAAAACTAATTTTCCGGTAATTATATGACCTAACACAGAAGTTTTAATTTGTAGTAGCACATAAATATCACTATGAATGTGCTTGAAACAAAAACACACTGTAAAAACCATTGAGGCACAATCGTAGCTAAACTAATGATATTTATGTGATAGGTAGGTACCTACTATAAATTAAATCTTGTGTGTTAGGTCATATAATTACTGGCAAATTAGATTTCGCTATCTGAAGAAGTGTTGATGAGCTGTGATCAAAAAACACGAACAAATTTGAATTTCGCGCTACAAGCGAAAGCAACCAGAGCATTATAATAAAAGTAAGTAGGTATGTGTAGTAATTAGACCATAAAATAAATAACCTATACTACACAGAACGACGCTCATAAATCATTTGTTAGGCGTCACCGCCATGTTCGGACTTCCGATAGAATACAATGTTGAATTGAATAATTATTTAAATTGTAGTCTGACATCATAGTCTGCATTTAGATGTGAGGATTTGTTTTGCCTCTAAAGAATTTAAAATCGTGTAACGCGTTCATTTAATAACAAAGAACCTATAGTCCGGTCATTTTAGACAATTGAAATAAAGAAAATTCCGACAGAGCCAAATCTTCGTAGAGACCTTAGGTTTACCACAAGGAATAAAGTGTCAAAAGTCCCCATCAGTCCCATGTGAGCTTAGGGACTTATTCGGGGCCCAAGGTCAAAATTTTAGGTTTTTTGGATTTTTCTCGAAAACGGTAAGTTTTATCGAAAAAGTACCTCAGAGCAAAGTTGTAGATCTTAAAATTCTCTATAAAAATGGTCCCTATGATTTTTTCTCTAAGACCCATTATTTCCCAGATATTGCGCTTGTAAGAATCATGTTCTACATAGTATGCACACATATGCCACGTATATACATATTTAGGTACTCAAGCAAGCAAAAATGCCTACTCGTGTCTCTTTTATGTATACATTATACTATTCTAAGAAAATTTACTCTAAAATGACCGCCGGTCCCTTACCGAATCCCCTCTACTTGAATAACATCTGGCCTTTAGTATTAAAATTATTTGCAAAAAATGATTTCATTGACTGCGCAAAAGTATTTACAGAAATTAATTCTTCACCTCAAATACTAATTACTAAAGGAATTCGGTTTCTTCTTGCGGTTTATGGAGCTCCAAAAAAAATTGATTGCATAGATACGTACAGATATTTAACATTTGTAAAAAATACACGAAACAAAAAGCAAGTACAGCTATCTTGTCTTCCTCCAACATCGGCATCTGCTAGTCAAAATTTGTTTCGAGTATACTATCAAGTTCAGACATGGCAAGGCAATGAGCTGAACCCTGAAGACTGGGGTTGGAAATTGATAAATAATACTTTGGAACCGATTCGAACTTTACTGCCCCCTGCTCCAGAAAAACTTCTTAACACTATTTTTTGCAATTGCAAGAAAGGTTGTAGTGCCAAATGTGGCTGTAAAAAAGTAGGGTTGCAGTGTTCTCCAGCGTGTACCAATTGCCAAGGTGTCTCTTGCTCAAATGTTCAATTAAATACAAGAGAGGAAGATTCATGTGATTTTGATGAAGAGACAACTGATTCATCTTCATTTGAACGATTTCAAAGCGTTCATCAACAGGAAGGAGAAGAAGAAATTGAAGAAAACATGATTGTTGAAGTTGAATATGAAGAGTATGAGTCAGATTAAAGTAATAAAAAAAAGTTAGAACGACAGTTAAACTCAGTAACCCATATCAATAATCTTCATACTATTAAATAATTATTGTTCCTGAAAATAACGTCATAAAGGTTCGTGGAATAGGCCTACCGGGAATACCACGTTAAAAAAAACGCGCCGAGTACACTACCTCACAGGTGGTGTGGAAATGTGTGCATATTATATAGAACGTGATTCTTACAAGCGCAATATCTGGGAAATAGTGCGTCTTAGAGAAAAAATTATTGGGACCATTTTTATAGAATTTTTTTAGATCTACAACTTTGCTCTGAAGTACTTTTTCGATAAAACTTACCGTTTTCGAGAAAAATCCAAAAAACCTAAAATTTTGACCTTGGGCCCCGAATAAGTCCCTAAGCTCACATGGGACTGATGGGGACTTTTGACACTTTATTCCTTGTGGTAAACCTAAGGTCTTTACGAAGATTTGGCTCTGTCGGAATTTTTTGTATTTGATCACTATTTTTATGTCTAAAATGACCGGACTACTACTCTTTTAGATGAAATACATATATTTACGAATAAGGAAACTGACTGGCGATACGCTAATTCTTCACAAACACATCACAACTGAAGACTTTCTTCTTTTCTGTTTTTAGGGATGTTTACGTTATGTCCCACTGCTCGTTAATTATTTAGCATTAGGTATTTTTAACCCCCGTCGCAAAAACGACGGGGTGTTATAAGTTTGACGTGTCTGTGTGTGTGTCTGTGTGTGTGTGTGTGTGTGTGTGTGTGTGTGTGTGTCTGTCACCTCGCAGCTGCCTAACGGATGAACCGATTTCGATTTTTTTTGGTTTGAAATGTGAATTTGTCGGGACTATTCTTAGCTATGTTTGATGAAAACCGGTTCAGCCGGTTCATTGCGGTGAGGGTTTAATAATTTTTACAAAATTAATTACTTGTCGTTGACATAACCAACCTCGTGTCCCAATTTGTGACGACATGTCAGTAGCCAAAATATTTATTTTTTAGTTTACTTCGTGCCCCACTATCGACATCTGCAGCTGCATGTACTGTAAGAAGTGCCTAGGTATTGAAAGCCTGTGGTAGGGCAACTCATTGCTCGACGGCGCGGCGCCAGGTCGTGGAAGGAGATGGTATCCTTCAGTGAATGTGTTATGTCACCGATGGAAGCTGCGAGAGAGGGATATCTCCACCGATCTCACAATCCGTAGCAGGAGAGGCGGGCGTCGGAAAAGCACCTTCCACACTCTCCTACAGCCCCCTACTGGGGCCTAGGCAGCGGACACGGGGGGTCCGTTGCCGATGATGGTTTAGGCCCCGAGGTGGCGCGCGAAGTGTTCCTGCGAGCCCCTCATGGAGACAGGGTGGAGTATCGTGCTTCCTCCACCGGGAAGGGTTTCCTCCGTAGGGGATCAACGCTGTCGGGACAGCGGAAGAGTGCGAAAGCGTACCCGCTGTCCCGACTCGACCGGATGAACACGGTGATGGTTTTAGCCGGTTCGAGTCCGGCATAACCCTCCTGTCACCCCCGTGGCAGGCGGGTATCCACGACGGATTTAAAAAAAAACCCAAAAGCCGCGCTCAACGCCCGCATTTTTGAGCCGAATTGAACATGGAGCGAATTGAAAACAACGATTTATTAAAATGTCTCTGATTGAACCTAACCCGAAATTAGTGTATATTTTGGGGCGCAGTTAACTGTAGGTACACGATCTTGGTCGCTAGCTCAATACCAGACCGTTTAAAACTATGTTTTACTTTTGTAGGTAAATAAACATAGGCGCGGTGCTTTGAACGATTTGAACCAGTTTGAAACAATGTTGATGACGTCATGGGTGTGAGACTGTGAGTCAAGGTCAGGCGCCTGCCCGCCATGCGGTCGCCAACCTAGGGCCGTCACGTGTGTAGAGCAAAATTAAATATTATTTACAGGGGGAAATTGTTTGTAAGGTTATTCACTAAAATTATTTCACTAACAGGAGGTTACATTACTTCTGAGTGCTATCTTTTATATATGGTACTATTTATAAGAGTCAGGTCAGGGGGAAATACAATAGGACAATAGGAGAAAGACGATATAAAATAAATAAATAAATAATGCTGGACAGTTTACACAACATTATCTAGCCCCAAGCTAAGCAGAGCTTGTGTTATGGGTACTAGATAACTGATATACTTAATACAATATATAACATAGATAGATATTTTTTATTATACATAGAAAATACCTAGAACACCCTGTACAAATTTCTGCATATCGCACAAAAATTTGTTCCGAGGCGGGAATCGAACCCGCAACCTCCGGCGTCGCAGGCGAACGTTCGCCCGCCCCGCCACAGAATATGTCGTCAAAGGATATGTTAAAGTATTGGAGTCGTCGCTCACTCAATAACGGTAAAAGTTACGAACTATTACTTTAGGATTTAATCTAAATAAATCAAGAACAGCACGATTCGTAAACCTTTACTCGAAAGATTTTTTTTTGAAATTGGCCCTCGTATATCCCGTTTTAGGTCCCTCCCTCGATTAGAGTATATACTACCCATTCAGAGATTAAAGGAGAAGGATTTATTTTATATTTGCTACTTTAGAAGCAAAACTAAGTTTTATCATTTGTCGTTTATACGTCAGTTACTTCCGAGCGGCAGAAATCTATACCTCATCTCTTTCCGGGTTCGAGTGTGTAATTAGCGCTATCACTTTCTTGCAGCTATTGTTTTCACTCTGCCCATTCGATATTTTAACATATCGCCTTATCATTATCGTGCATTCAATGCCGTCTTTACCATAAGGGCACATGGGGCCTGTGCCCAGGGCCCCCGACCTCACGGGGGCCCCGAAGGCCCATACAACGCTTGCGCTCATATAGCACATTTTTCCAAGCTGTATTTTTCGCGGCTCACTCTGCTGGCGGGGTACATTTTTCTAAGTAGGTAATAATATAATTTTTGCTCAATAACACAGATGTTTTGCGGCTTTTTCCGTTCGCCGTTATATAATAAGACGTTAAATATCATTTTTGCTGCACTCTTTTCGACCTAATACCCTGAAAATGCAATACCAAATCTTTGCTACGCCATGCATATCACAGTCATAGGGATAGGGGCCCCATTATCAAAAAGTGCCCAGGGCCTAAAATAAGTTAAAGACGGCCCTGCGTGCATTACATACATACTATCGTACGTCATCTGAATCCACCAGGGTTATTATTAAAACAAAGATAAACTGGGTTTATAGGTTATCTAACAGTACGCACACTTTGTAATGTCTGATTTCCATTTTAACAATAATACTCATTTTACCCGCATCTTCGTACACGTCCAGGTGTCCAGATAAAAAGCAGTAGGTCCCTACTCCATCCCCATCACCCATCCTGCCCCTACTTGCCCCTGCTGCTGCCATTCCCCTCGTATCCACCCCCACACCAAATATAATCAAAATCTGCGCAGCACTGAGGGATAATTTTCAGAATCAGCAAGGCTATTTTGAAATGTTCGAAAAGTCTTCCGATCGGATTCGTTAGTTTTTGTCGGAAGAGTTACCGACACCAAATAGCTGTCAGAGTGTTTTGAGCAAAAGTTTCGAATTATAATGTCAATGTTTTCGTTATCGGATACTTTAGAATCGCGTCTATCGGAATCTCCGTCGGTAACTTCCGAATCCGCTATCGGCATGCCTTTCGAACGTTTTAAAATAACCCTGCTGATCAGTATGTAGTTCCGATGATACTCCATCCAAACAAACTTGCAAAGCAATGCACGCGACTTCGTTCGCGCGCTGCATTCATATCTTATGAACCCTGCAATATATAGAAATGTAACATACACGATTCGGTTAAATTTTCTGGTTAAATGTCCCTAAAATTACATTGAAATCTGTTGAACCGTTTCGGAACCTATTCGAGAAAAACTTTCAGACAAAAAAAACTCTAAAAAGGGTAATTGATAAATCTTATATACATTATATAGTAAACATCGTATAAATAGCAGTTTTCACTTAAATATTGTTTTTACTTAATTATTTATGTAGGTACCTATGATTTACTTATGCATCGCCGTCTTTTGATTTTGTATTATCCTGTCCATCCAAAGGTTGTCTGGAAGAGATCTCTTTCAGCGATAAAACCGCCCATTGTACATTACTGTTATTGTTTTTTGTTATTTTTATTTTTCTATTTGGTGTGCAATAAAGTGTTTATCTATATATCTACTTATTGGTATTTATTTAGAAATCACACACAGAAACTTATTTTATTATCTATAATGATTTACATTATGTTCCGGGACACGTGTCCCCAGCGAAGGGACGTCGGTTTTTTTTTTTTTTTTTATACATCTTGAATGACGGAACAAGCTGATGGCCCACCTAATGTTAAGCGGTAACCTCTGCTTATGAACAGTACATTACCTCATAGGTCACGTCCACCTAGGACGCGCCCTATGTGGCATTGCACTGCGCCCGCCACCCTGAGACATTAAGATAAAAAGTCTCATGTGCCTGTAATTTCACCGGCACCCTTACCCTTCAAACCGGAACACAGCAATGCGAGCACTACTGCTTTGCGGCAGAAATAGGTATGGTGGTAGTACTTCCCCGGACAAACTCTTTCACAAAAAAGCTCTACTACTACTAAACGACGACTATATAACAAGATATGTCCGAAAAAGGGGCGAAAATCTGCAATTTGTATAGATTTCAGAATTTTTATACAAAATCAGAAAGGGGGCTAATAGCGAACAGACTGCTAGTAAGTATGTAGTACGCCACCCACCAGCTGGTTACAAACTGTTTGGCTGGTAGAGAATACTATTAGCATTAAGCCCACCTTTTGTAACATTATTTTACGTGTATAAGATAAATTCATTAAAATAAATAAATCGTTGAACTTAGTGGAATGATTTAAATTAATATTCCTTGTTTTCCTGTGTTAGCTGAATTATTTATATAATCTGCCGATTCTATTTTTTGACAACCCTATAAACATGAGCGGCGCGGCGGCGGCGGCTCGCCCGCCCGCCCAGCGCGGCGCCGCCCTTGGTACTTGTACTATTATTTATTCTGTGCCTGGGCGCGACTATCCTCCCTACCATTAAATTCGTTATTTGTCTGAGGGTTTACTGATAATAGTAAGGTAGGGCTAGAGCGATATAGGTACCTAGAAAGAGATAGGGATAGAGTTGTTCAGAATTCATACAAAACTACTAATGGACGTCTCCTCCCGTGGATTTCGTAAAAGCCGAGTAAGGTATTACCGGCTAGCTTATTACGTAACTTGCAATAGCAATGCGATAGCAACAATTGCGCGATTATCGCATCCAAATCGCAAATTTGTATTACGTATCGCTGATAGGTACGTAGGTAATACGAATTTGCAATTTGGATGCGATAATCGCGCAATTTTTGCCATCGCATTGCTATTGCAAGATACGTAATAAGCTAGCCGGATTTTTTGATAAGATTCGTTGGTAGGTTTAATATTTGTTCTGGCTGCTAGCTTATTAAGGAATGCATTATTACTGGTAGAAAGCATTAGCAGAGTCAGTCGCGGGAAGCAATGGCGGCGATGAGCTCACCACTTGCCACGTCTACATCCCACGATGGTGCAACCCACGGTCAAAAGAGGCACATTGAGTGTAGCAATGCAAATTACGATAGATGTTTCTATAGAATATTCCGCAGCTAACATCAGACGATCTCACTCACACATAGAAATGTGTTTACAAAATCGTAAGGAATGCATTACTCACACATGCACACAGCTATAGGTGTCACATCTCACGCACACATACACGTTGTTCACAACGAGCCTCCCTATAATTAATAATATTTAAAAAAAAAACACGCTTTTATAGTTAACCGAACTAAAAAATAGAAAATATTTTTCAATTTCAAAGAGTTTATTATTACAGTAGTAGAAGATTGAACAATCAATCAGTTTTTTTTTTTTTTTAAAGCGTGAGAAAAAATATGAGACAAATATAAAAAAAAAAATATGTAAAAATATTAGACATCACATAAAGCAAGTCCTCTGGTTTTTGTTTAAATAACTTAAAATGTAAGAAATTTTGCAAAGTAGCCTCTGTTTTCGTAGTTACAGCCATTTGTCTCCTGAACTATCAATCATAAGATGTTTGTATTGCCTTCATTAAATAACATTATTATATTAAATAACTACACCGAGAGGCCCTTGTTTTTGTTTTTTAAGATTTACTTTCCTAATGATTTTTATATAAAAAAATCGTGTGATACTATTAAAAACCTCGCCTCGTGTTTTAATAACCCATGTTATGTGACAGTTTCGTAATAAAAATAGTAAAAATAATATAAACTACAAGTAAAAGAGCTTTCGGCATAACGAGGGCAAAACTCATTACCCGAAGTGGGTCATCTACAGAATGATAAATTGTCGACTCAATACCACAACATGTCATTATTCCATGTGTTGATTCGAGGAATGATGTTGTGTAAAGAAAGACACGCTTGACCTACTGACACCGGAGGTACGACATACAGCCCTGAACAACACTCCCTTTATAGCAGTCAAGTAAAAGCAGTCAATATTGACCTGAATAACAGGATAAGGTTGCGCCAACCCCATAGACAGATATCTTCATACAAACAAAAACGACTCGCGCCCATCGAAAAAGCAATCGATTGAATATCTCGTAATACTTGCTATTATTTATTCTGTGGTAATACATAGATAATTTTACAAAAGCCTTCCAGTAAACCCTCGGCTTTGTTGTATTGATTTTATTTTATATAACTTTTTACCCAATAATAAGCATTATTTTAGTAAACAATCGAATCTAGCCAAAAATTAGAGGTACTTATGTAACTTTGTCTTTTTTTCTCAATTGCGAAAATATTTTCTTAACGTGTTTCTGGTATACAGTGATCCCTCAGAATTATAATTTAGTATCAATGCATATTTATAATTTGAATATTGTACTTGATTAAGAGATAAGACCCAAGTTCACAAAGAAACAAATGGGTGGTTACCGTAACCATTCGTAAAAGTGACAGATAATGTATGAAAACATCTGTCAAAAAGAGTTGTTTAAGCGAAACAGCCGTTGAATGAGTTGATGAACAAGCGTTACCTTGCCGTAACACAGTTTTTTAACTAGCAGGAAGTTTAAGTTCTCTCAGTTTCATATACCTACTTACATATCTTTGAAATTTAATTATGTTTTTTGGTACCTACCTATCCTAAGTGCAATAAACTTAATACCTCTGTGGCGCGGCGGGCGAAGGGTCGCCTGCTACGCTGGAGGTTGCGGGTTCGATTACCGTCTCAGAACAAATATTTGTGCGATCTGCAGATATTTGTTCAGGGTGGTATTTTCTATGTATAATAAAAAATATCCATCTATGTAATGTATTGTATTAAGTAGGTATATCAGTTCTCTAATACCCATAACACAAGCTCTTCTTAGCTTGGGGCTAGATAATGTGTGATATGTCCAGCATTATTTATTTATTTTATTATTATTTTATTTATCTCTTATCTAAGTCGGAAACCTAATTTACTTAACGTTTTGTATAAAATTAAATTAATTATGAATTATTAGTCAAATCTTTTATTTAGTCTTATTAACCTGACGCACAACGGTTATCAATTACCTACTTAGTTATAACAATATAATATTATAATTGTTAATTAATTATGAATTATCCTTGTTACAGTGATTTACATAGGTACCTACATTGTCTGGTCGTGGTACATACATCTTACGACCTTATGCTGAGCGGTACCGCTTTACTAAAACATGACTTGGCTGTTACTTTGATGACTTGGAAGGAGTGTAATGTTGGAAATTATATTAAAAATATAATTTTAAACAATACCTTTACCTATAATACACTTGAAAGTGGCATAACAAGCCGTTCGACGCCAATAATAAAGAAAATAAAGAAAAAAAACAGGACATAATTACTGGAATAACTACAGATAAAAACTTGAAAAGTATAGAATCTATATCTTTGTTATAGTATAGATACCTAGATAGAAGATAGATAGATGATAAATAGAAGATAAATTGCGGGTGAAGTAGATGCACACAAAATCACTTTGTGACTGAAAATACCTCCAAGTCATAAGGGCCGATAAGGACAGACTGCAATTAGGTACTCCAGAATATATACCTATATATACCGACTTATAAAGTCCCTTTGGCTGGATACACGACTCACCATTGTGTGTAAAGTACCTACAAAGTTAGGCCACAAATTGACCTCAATATTTGCGCCAGATGACATCACTATAATAATTGACAGACCGAAACGATGCCTCTATAACAAACATGGATGTAGGTATCATCGTTTGTATAAGTAAGGAAGGATTAAATAAAACTGTACAATAAATATAATGTTCCTTATTCCGTAACCACAAGGATAGTTTTATGAAACGTCAAGGTTGAGGGTAGTGCCACGGTGGAGAAGCGTGCAGTTCTAGCACAGAATATAATTATAGTTTTAAATTGGTTTTGATTTTGAACGAAACTCACGCGGAGAGAGAACTGTTTTTTGACGAAGTAACAGATGGAGGAAAGTCTTACGTAGTATTTAAATCCTCTTTGGAGGAAATAAAGAAAGAAAGAAAGAAATGTTTATTACAGCATTAACAAAGTCGGTTACATATAAAACTAAAAACATTAATTAATAAAAGATATAATTAATTAAACAACATTAACATTTATTAATTAATTATTAATTATACAAGTAATTTATTTTGTAAAAATTAAAAAAAACCCTCAACGCAATGAAACGGCTGACGCGATTTTGATCAAACATAGCTAAGAACACTCACGACAAATTCAACTTTCAAACAAAAAAAAAATTTATATCGGTTCGATCCGTTCGGGAGCTACGATGCCACAGACAGACACACACTCAGACACACACACAGACGCGTTGGGGGTTAAAAAGGGAGATCAACGATTCTTCCAGAACAAGTTTCTAATTATCCCGAGGTCTGCAAGAAAGGACTCCTTTTCCTCGATTAACAAACAGATGGGATTATTGTACCTACACGAACATTTTGTAACCTGTACTTGCACAGTCAAAGTTCTATGGGAAGACAGGAATAAACGTTTTGTTTTTGTGGTCGTGTTTGTGAATCGTTTCTCCTTATTACTAACAATCTCCTAAAAGACCTTACTAATGCCTCATCATCATCTTAAGAGGATGAAACTCTGAATCTGAGGCTGCTCTGTCTGTCAACTAGTCACTAGGCTATCAGTGCTCAGTAGGTAGGTACGTATTAATAAAAACACTCTTGCTACCCTAGATACGAAAAGTAATATCGTAAATACGTAATACAAGCTAGTCGAGCAAGCGTGTTGTATTATTTTTAGACATTAGCAAAGATTTCAAACAGTTTTATTGAGAGGCCAACTGAACTAAATGATTTTGTGTTATTGTGATTGAAGTTCATTTTAGGGTTCCGTTCGGGTTAGTCAAGAACAAGGAACAGAACCCTTACCGTCTTACTACAAAAAGTTAAACATCTGTAACAAATTCGCCATGCGCCGGTCCGTCAGTCTATCGACGGGTTAGCTCGGAGACTCTTAGTACTAGAAAGCTGTAATTTGGCATGGGTAAAAAAACGAAAAAAATGAAAAACGTCATATAAATCACTTCGACAAAGTGGTAAAATTAAATCATGGAATTCATTATTTTAGTGGAGGTATGTAAATTGGAGATGTTTTTCCTCTGATCTTCCCCATGATAACCTCTGTAGCGCATCGGGCGAGTAGCCGGCTGATATGCGAAAGGTTGCGGGTTCAATGCTTATAAGCTATTATAAGCGTGTTAAAAAAATGATAATAAAACTGTAAAATGTGTTTAAAACAGTGTTTAAAACATGTTTAAAACAATACAAAAAAAAATAACAGAAATTGATTACCTACATGTTTTTTTGTTTGCATTTTTTACGGTGTTTTGTTCTTTTATAAAAAAACACTGTTTTTTTTCCAACCCTGGTCTTAACGCTCGGGTTTACGATTTCATGTCTATTTGCGAAACGCGTGGTTTATATTGAAACTCGATTCGTACGGAGTAAACTTTAAAAACCGGCCTCCGGGTCAAACTGGAATCTAGTTTTTAATTGGTTGAAGACTTAAAACAATTCATCCTTAATTTGCTAAATGGTTATTTTATTACGAATTTGGGGCATCTGTGTCTTTAGCTGAGTCTCTTCGTGCTATGCAGACTGGCACGCATCTTTAGATATGTTAAAACTAGCAGCGCCCCGCGGTTTCACCCGCGTAAGTCTCCATCCCGTGGGAATATCGGGATAAAAATGTGCCTATGTGTTATTCCGGGAGTCCAGTTACCTCCATTCCAAATTTCAACCAAATCCGTCCAGCCGTTTCAGCGTGAAGAAGTAACAAATACACTACACACACACAAACTTTCGCCTTTATAATATCGAATGGGTGGAGTCTATCAAGACAACAATAGCTGTGTAAAATAATAACAGTGACAGTGTTATTACTCACATGAACCCGGGAAGTGATGAGGTAGGTATAGATTTCTGCCGCTCGGAAGTAGGTACCTACCTAAAAGTTTCACCAATCGTGTTTCTAGTCTTTGATTTTTACTTTAGGTTAGATTACATCCTCAAGTAATTACTGTATTGGCATCAAGTTTGTAACTTTTACTGTTACTGAGTGAGCGTGGAACGCAACGACTCAAAAATTTTATAAAAATTAATTCACTTTTGAATTAATTGTGACCGATTTCGCTAATTATTTTTTTGTTGTGTTTGGTATTTTCAGGCCTTATGGTTGGTTCTATTGGTTCTTATAAAATGTATTTTTTCAAAAACCCGTTATGTAGTGCTACAGTCGGGCCACCGGGACCACGCGAAAGAAGTCACGAGCGGGCTACTAGTTTAAAATCATCATCATATAACGCAAAATTACTAATTTTAGATTAGATTTTTAAATGACTACATCAAGTATTATATTCGAATTAAAAATATTCATGGATACTACACAATAATACCGTGGGATCACCCAGACAGAAACAGGATAGGACAACATTTTCTCGATAAATAAAAACACAAATTTAACTCTAACTTTTGGCTAGATTACTTGTACTATTATTTATTCTATGGCTAGATTAGATTGTTTGTCAATATGGTACAGATTATTGGGTAAAAATTTGAAAAATAAGTTCAATACAATAAAACGGAGCGGTCACCAACACGGTTTTTTTTTAAATTATCTATATATCACGAGATATTAAATAAAAAAGAGGCCAAGTGCGAGTCGGACTCGCCCAGGAAGGGTTCCGTAGCAGCAAGTAACATGATATAAAAGTTCTTGTAGTTCGTTGTAACTTTGATCGAAGTTTTAATAATAGTATATTAAAAAATAAATACTAACTAGACCTCGTTCAAAACAATTTTCGGTGGAAGATTACATGGTAATTGTACATTATATATTTTTTAGTTTTATGATTCTTTTATTTTAGAAGTTACACACATTTTACCACTTTGGAAGTGTCTCTCGCGCATCCTATTCAGTTTAGAAAAAAATGTTAGTAGAAACCTCAATATTATTTTTGAAGACCTATCCATAGATAACCCACACGTATGGGTATGATGAAAAAAAAATTGTTGAGTTTCAGTTCTAAGTAACCCCCAAAATTTATTGTTTTTTTTTTCTATTTTTGTGTGAAAATCGGTTCACAGAATACATCTACTTACCAAGTTTCAACAGCATAGCTCTTATAGTTTCGGAAAAAAGCGGCTGTGACATACACGGACGGACAGACAGACAGACAGACAGTCAAACAGACATGACGAATCCATAAGGATTCCGTAATTTTGTTACGGAACCCTAAAAAACGCTTCGTGCTGCTTGAAATAGCCGTATTTATTAAATATCTCGTAAAATATAGATAATTTTACACAAACCCATCAGTAAACCCTCGGCTTGGTTCTATTGATTTTATTTATCTAATTTTTTACCCAATAGTATGCATCATTTTAATAAACTTTGGGGTTTTATTCTATCGAGAAAATGTTTTCCTATCGTGTTTCTGGTAAAGTGATCCCTCGGAATTATAATCCATGTATCCATGCATATAATTTGAATATTGTACTTTGTTTATTCAGTTAAAAATAAAATCTATGATCAGGAATTTTGCGCAATACCCCACCCTAAGGCGCTAACAACGCTAGCCAGATTTTCTCATAAGTTCGTATAATCTGGCCTATAGTGAGAATAGTTAGTTTGTATTTAAGTAGGTACCTACCTACCTATGTTGTTGTTTTGTATGATGCTTGTTTAGTTTTAATTTTAGTTATGACATCTACCAACATATCTGTAGAGTTAAATGTATGTAGATGATAGAAAAATGTAGGTAAATGGTTATACAGATAAGTTGATGGATCTATAATTTTTTCACTGTATTATAAACTGAGCGTGTGCTGTCATATGAACTTTGGGTTGGGTTTAGAATCGTGCCGCACGAATTAAGGGGGAAGGGTGGGAGGGAGGGGTGGAGTGGGGTAGGGGACGCCCCCCCTAGAGTGGGGATGTGCGGAAACTTCTGGTTTAAGAGAAAAAAAATAAAGAAGTTTTGAGGTTAAGTATGTATTTTTTAGTGAGGTTAAGTATGAAGTTTTATAATTGGAAGTGTCGGACTCCGGTATGAGACTCAGAATCGACTCAGGGCATTCTGACATGAGTAGGTTAGGTTCAAAATAAGTGACAGAGCCGACACGGAGCACCCCGACTCCACATGGTCTTGTGCGTCACGCCCCTAGAGTGTATATAAAAACGCGGAGCAGTAGCTCGCGTGGGAGGTCCTGAGCGGAGCAAGCCCGTGAGGTCGAGCGGAGCGAAGGGGGGAGGTGGCGAGCGAAGCGAGCCGGCGACCTCCGTAGTGTAGCGAAGGTCGAATGGGTGAAGCGACACTCAGGGGCAACCTCGCTAGAGTACTGGCGAGAGCCCATACCGGAGTCCGACACTTCCAATTATATAACTTCATACTTAACCTCACAAAAAAACATACTTAACCTCAAAACTTCTTTTTTTTTTTCTCCAAAACTATAAGTTTCCGCTCATCCCCACTCTAGGGGGTGGCGTGCCCTACGACCATAACCCCTCCCCCCCACCATCCCCCCTTAATTCGTGCGGCACGATTCTAAACAATACCCTGAACTTTTGCTGATTAACTTTACTCTAACTATGGACTTCCTACCTTAGGTTTTAAATTTATTTTAAGTTTTAAGTTGACCTTTGGTTTTTATTGGTTGATTTTTGTGACTAAATTTTAAGCACCCTCGATTTATTTATTAATTTGAAATGTACCTATTTTTTATGTAGATACCCTTTAATTAGTATAATAATATATTAGTAATAAATAAGTTCGGTGACAACTTGACAAGTCAATGTGGGAGAAAGTGCTCGCGAAATGGTAGGTAGGTATGTGAGCGAAATTCACGAAGATAAAATATATTTAATGCGTTATTGAAATTATAATAAATCTACTTGGCTCTTTGACACAATATTATTTGTAAGGCAATGCATTTATCACCGTATGTTTATAAACAAGGTTAGGTACATAGTTCACGATATTTTATCAAGAAAATTTATCGAAATAGTGTTTTGAACACTTGTATGTTCAAATATGAAGAGCGACTCGTTTCTCGAGATTTCTTCCCCATACCTACAAACTAATGGAATGAGCTTCCATCTGAGGTATTCCCGCTTGGTTACGTACGACATGTCGCTTCATGAAAAATGTTCATAAAATTCCTTCAGGCAGCGCATCGACAATACCCCCGGTGTTGACGGTGTCTATAAGCGACGGTGACCACTATACATCTACGGGTCTAGGTCGGTCATAGTCTACAGGTTTCATAAAAAAAATATTAGTTTTTTAGAGTTCGGTAGGTACTCAACAAAACAAGGAATGCTTATAGTTTCGCCAAGTCCGTAGGTCTAACTGCGTGTCTGTCTGTCCTCTGCTTAGCTCAGAGACTCTAATTAGGTACCTACTAGAAAGGTGTAATTTGTCATGGATATATACATACATACCTATATAACGACGATAAAGTGGTAAAATAAAATCTTGAAAGATATTTTTTTAAACCATATTTTGATTCATTAATATATATAACAACAACACAACATACATGCATAGGTACCTACCTATCTCAAAAGAAAGAAAAGTAGTCTGTTTTATTTATTTTTAAATCAGTTGATTTTAGTTGGCTTCAAGTGCAGCTGGCAAGAGCAGGTTTATAGCTGGTATGGCAGAATGTAGGTAGGTACCTACCTACCACATCACCACATCACCATTTTTATCGTCGTACGCACGATAAAAAACTTCATAGAATTTGAGAACCTCCTCATGAATTGCAAACATTCCCAACCTTATTTACTTTCTAGTAAGTAAGTTCCTTTTGTGATTTCAATGTAGGTACCTAGTTGAACTAACAAAAGGTTAATTTTGAATATTGTTGGGAAGAAAATTTACGTAATAGGTATATAGGTAGAGTCTATGGCCTAAGACTACTGACCACGCGGCGCGAGCACGACACGCCTAGCTATGTGATTTATAGTACCTATACCTACCTACCTATTCCTTGGTAGGCTAAACATGGCAAATACCTACATACCTACATAACAACCTTAAATCAAGCAAAAGGTAAGTACCTACCTAGCTAGGTACCTACCTAGTTACTTTTAGGTTCTTGCTTGGGAAACATTTTCAAAGATTACTGAAAGAGGTAATGCGTTTGGTAGGTAGATAATCCTATAAGTTTATAGGATTTTTACCTACATAAATAAACGGAAAAGTCAGAAATATTTACTGCACAGGTAACGAATTTAATGTCAACCATATGTAGGTAAATCTTTAAAGGCACGTGTATAAATACGTTTTAAACCGGCAACCGTCTTGTGAAAACCTACAATTGTTTTGATTTCGTGTCTATGCAAAACGAATAAGAATAGATTGTGTTTTTATTCTATTACTAACAAAACCACACGCTTTCGGCCTACATAAAAATTTGCTTCACGAAGCGTCCGCGCTTTGTTGAAACCTTGAATTTTAAAAGCATTCTCAATGACGCCATCCATTTATTTAAAGACGCAACGCAAAAAACTCGCATAAATAAAATAAAAAACACAAAAAATACAATTAATCAAATATTAAAGAGAAAATAGTGGGTAATAATAAAAATCTACTTACTGTTTTTTTGTAGAAATAGGTCAAACTCAAATCACTAGCGATGCTCAGTCCTGACACCCAAAGACTGGCGGCTGGGCTTGCGCGGCGCGACGGTCTGGTAATTGTCTGTCTGGTTGGTTGGGTGTTGGTGTAACAGGTTTCATACCGATACCACAGAATAAATAATAGTACTAACAACCAACCAATTGGATAAGGCAACACATGCACCAATAAACAAGCGTTGCAAAAATCCCCGGACAGAGTCATTGAAGGAAACTGTAGATAAAAGATTAAGTAGGTACCTACCTTGTTCCTTTTTAACCCCCGCTGAAAACAAAGGGGTGTTATCTATGTATTTGTGTAGGTACCAGTTAACAGTCTGTGGCAATATGGCTGTGATGTGATCGATATCTGCCAGGACGCAAGGAGACGTGGCCCGCCCAATCCCGTTTGACCTTTCAGAGTGAGCAATGTTTATTTTTTACCACGGCGGAGTCGAGAAGGTTTATGGTGTTTAGGGTGAGAGGTTGTGTGTGCATACCTTTACACATAGACATACGCGTTTTTCCCCGAAAGGGTAGGCAGAACCTCAAATGGGCCTTTTTTCACAGTGGGTTGCACCATCGTGGGAAATAGACGTGACAAGTGGTGAGCTCATCGCCGCCATTGCTGTCCACGACTGACTCAGTAACGCTTTGAAATTCCATAATAAGCTAGCAGCCAGGACAAATCTTATACTAACGAATCTTACCAAGTCCGGGTAAAATTCCCATTAATCTCCAAGACGGTTTGACCGTTTAGATTAGATACGATTTTCTTTACTACAGTGCTATACAGTTTATATTATATATACTTACAAGTAGTTAATTTCTAAAATTAATTAATTGTAAAAATTAAAAAACCCTCAACTCAATGAAACGGCTGAACCGATTTTGATCAAATATAGCTAAGAACACTCCCGACAAATTCACGTTTCAAACAAAAAAAAAAACGCAATCAGTTCATCCGTTCGGGAGCTACGATGCCACAGACAGACACACACACACACAGACACGTCAAACTTATAACACACCTTAGTTTTTGCGTCGGGGGTTAAAAACATAAATATGAGAGTTTGTGGATAGATAGATAACTCATTATTGTACACCTAAGAAAAGTAAAATAAACAAAGTTACAAACAACAAACTAGGTATATAATAATAATTTTGCAACCCACAGTGAAAAGAGGTCCCATTCGAGGCTCTGCCTACCCCTCCTCGGGGAAAAAGGCGTGTGTAATAATATGTAATAATATGTATATACCAATATGATATTTTATCTTCCATATTCTTATTTATTATGCGATAGCCACGACTGAGCTATGTTGCGACTGCGTCAGAAATAGTCAGAATGAGACGTGAAGTCAAAGTGTTTTTTTTTAAACTACTTAGATTGACTGAACAAGCAGATGACCCACCAGATGATAAGCGGTACAGGTCATGTCCACCTAGGACACGCCCTATGTGGCATTGCTCGCCCGCCACTTTGAGACATAAGACATAAAGATGAAAAGTCTAATGTGCCTGTAATTTCACCGGCAACCATACCATACCCTTCAAACTGGAACACAGCAATGCGAGCACTACTGCTTTGTGGCAGAAATTGGCATGGTGGTAGTACTTCCCCGGACGAACTCTCACAAAAAAGCTCTACTACTACTAAATTACTAGGTAATTAGGTAATTAAATTTAAGTGTGCGTCCATATGGCGTTCTGAGGGGCAAATCCGAGTTTACAAACACAATCGTAACGACGATCGTACGTGTATTACTAATACAGGAGTAGGAATACTGTATAATATTCTGAGGTAGTTACTAGCCATTCATCTGTGACGTTTTTGGAACAGATTAATAGCTACAGTCTCACAAACTTATCTGACCCGGTGACGGCGTCGCTGTTGTCGAATTTAGTGTTGCTGCTAAATGAAATAGGACTTTTAGGGTAAGGTAGGGTAGAGTAAAATAATATTGACTAATTTTTATCTTTAAAATTTAAGTCATTACAACATGAAGCAATTGAAACACAATAATATACGTATGTACGACATTTAGTTCCAGTTTTGGCCACCGGGTCAGATAAGTTTGTGGCACTGTAGTTATTACGTTATTACGTTACGACTAGGGCCTCTGAGCGGTCTCTCTGTGTGGCGGCCAGCGCGCCGCCACGCACTTTGTGTACTTAGCACCGCGCCGGGCGGCGCCGTATGGTGTTGGCGATGTTCCAAATTCAGAGTACGGAGAAGATTTTGAAGAGTTTTTTCTCGTTGCGTACCGTAAATAGCATATCACCGACCAGTTGAGGCGAGCAGCAGGCTCTGAGGAAGCAGGCTGCAGGAGTACGTTTGTTTGTTGGTCTTCCTAAAACGAATGGACCAATTTTGATGAAATTTAGTAGGCTACAGATAGATCAAAAACTGCATTAAGGCTGCGCCAACCCCAAGCAGAAATCTTCATACAAAAAACTTCATACGCCTCATACTCTAAATAGAAGTTTTTTTAATCTCGTATAATACTGGTCATTTTACAAAACCCCTGCTACAGGCCACCCCTCGGCTTTGTTGTATTTATTTTATTTATCTCATTTTTAACTCGATACCATTTTTACAAACAATTGAACCTAGCCAAAACATAGAGATAACTTTGTGTTTTTTTGTATCTAGATAATATTGTCCTATCGTGTTTCTGGCACAGTGATCCCTCGGAATTATAATGAAGTATCCATGCATTTATTATTTATTATTTGAATATTGTACCTGAATTACCTACCTAGTCAGTTAAAAATCAATCCATCGGGGAACTTTTGGCCCCCCTCCCGTACCTCAACATACCCTTTTTTTTCATGAGGAAATCTATCATGGATATCCCTATGCGCGGGGGCGACGAAGGGATTATGCCGGACTCCTACCGGCTAAAACCTCACGGTGTCCTTCGTTCGCCATTCGTCGTGACTGCGGGTACGACAACTTCCGCTGAAACGACGGCGTTGATCTTAGATCTCACTGGCTTTGATGTTTCCGTCTTAGGTGCGGTGTCACGCGTGACACCGCACGCACCGTCTAGGCCATGTTAGGGCAGTTCACACCCCCGTGTTCACCGCCCAGACCTATGGAGGTTGGTGGAGGGCATGGAGCCTCCTCCGACGCCCAGGAGGCCAATTCTCGTGCTTTAGAGATAGACATTATGTCGAAAAAAGATGGCGAATGTCGAATACGATTTGATGGTTATTGTGACATTTTAGTGTCATTTTTATACACATTCATGCTTCGACATTATCTCTAATTTAGAAATAATCTCTACAATCCGAGAATTGCCCTCCTGTTCTCCTGCAGCGGATCGGGTCAGTAGAGGTTATCTCCCTTTCCCTTTCCGCCGCTTCTTTCTGCAGGATGACACTCTCTCAGAATGATTCGACTGCTTCCCATTTCTCCTCCCCGTCGACCATAGATTGAACTACGGCCTCCAGAGAGAGATCTTCACCAATCACCATGCTCATGGCCTGGCGCTGTTCTTCCCAAGCGGGACACGACTCGAGAGTGTGCTGAGCCGTATCCTCAAGTCCACCACAGAGGCCTGCACCAGCCAACTCATATTCATACACGGCACGAAATTGTAACCCCCCCCCCCCCCTGTGATTCTCTATCCTATCCGATACTTTTATGATGATACAACTTATGACACTACATGGTTAAATTTATGTCTTATTTCAGTTTTGTGTAGTCGAAGCCTGTGGAGACAGTGCTTTACATAACGTGGACAACGGGAAGGCCATAACCACAAGCTCTGCTTAGCTTGGGGCTAGACAATGTTGTGTGAATTGTCCAGCATTATTTATTTATTTATTTATTTATTTAGTGACTTCCCGCTGTCCACGTTGACGCTTGACGTGGACAAGATAATGTGGACATCGGGAATAAACCCTATATTTAACAAAAATTAGGTACTAAAGTTTTACATAACTTAAATTATATTAATAAAATGCAATTATAATCTAACTAATGGTTGCTATCGAAGCCTTAACCTATCTGATAATCTAATACATATTGTGCTATGATTCCTTTTTACTCAAAATATGGCCAAGCGATCCACCAGGAATTTGAAAGTTGCCTAAAAATGTGAATGGATCGAACAGGACGATCAAAGTACCTACAATGGATCATTCTCACTGGATCGAACAGGAACTACTCAATTGAATGGTAACATTTATTTACAGAAAGAATTATACAACTAATACAAGGTATGTACAAAATACATGTGAAACAGTTGTGCTACCTGAAGACCGCTACTAGCGATCTAAAGGTAGCTCAACTGATCCAAATCACTAGGTACCAGACGGAAGCGTCCCTAAGATGCTGGCTGCATTGCCACGCTGAATGACAATAGTAATGCGTTGAGCCATATAAGAGCCAGCTCTCAGGTCACTACTCAATTGATTTACTTAAAAATTATATACAAATGTCCTACCTACCTACCAATTTTCATCAAGATTGTTCTCAGTTGCAGCAGGCAGGATGCAGCGCGCGGCGTTTGTAGGTATTATAATGTAGGTATGTTTGTCCGACGATAATTCTGCAGTTATCGTCGGACAACACTCATACCTATACATAAAAACGCCCCGCGTCGCACCCTGTGATACTATTATATATTCTGTGACTGAGAGCTCGCCATGTTCGGCCAATAATTAACAGGACAATTTTTCCAAAATGCAAATCAATGTATTAGGCCCGTAATAGAGTCCGCGCCACGACTGAAGTCCGGTGACGGGAGCGCTCGTTTTTATGCTCAACACTGCAAAAGCGAAACTCTACCTCTGTTATCCGTTAGTTCCTCAAAAGACCGTCGGACGTCAGTCGTGGCGCGGACTCTATCTATTTATTTTCTATTTCTAATTTTGGAATGTATTTATTTATAACCTATGTGTCTAAATTATGTTTTTGTATCAGTTTTAATGTATTTTTTTTTTATTTTGATTTTTTAGATATTGATATTGAGGCCCATTGAGGCGTTGTCTACCCCTTCGGGGAAAAACCTGTGAGTGTATGTATGTTTAAATATCAAACATAAAAAAAGGTTTGATATTTAATTCGATGTTTGATTAATTAATTGTTTGATTTTCACCGTTTCGGTCATCACGCCTTTTCATGTGTCAGGAGTGCAGGAGGGCAATTCTCGGATTGTAGAGATTATCTTTAAATTAGAGATAATGTCGAAGCATGAATGTCTACAAAAAATGTCACGAAAATTTCACAATAACCATCAAATCGTATTTGATTTGAATGATTTTGGCCGACTTATGTCTATTTATGACATCACGATAATAGCAAATTGAGATTTTATTCAACATTCGCCATCTTTTTTCGACATATGTCTAATTCGACTTAATCTCTAAAGCACGAGAACTGCCCTCCTGGGCGTGTACCCCGTCATAACTCCCTAAATTACATCATCCGTTGATGGGCTTTTTCCAGCGCCTCAGTAACGGCTACCCTTGAACCGCGTGGCTTGATGCGAGACGACAGGAAAAGACCTGACGGTATGACACTGATCCCCTGGAGAATGGGACGACCTCTGGTGTGGGACGCTACCAGTGTCGATACTCTGGCGCCGTCCCATCTTCCGGGTACATCAGTGCGGTCTGGCTCCGCAGCAACATCAGCAGAGTCCCTCAAACGGCGCAAGCATGCATTACTCGACAGAGGGTAAGAGAGGCTATAAACATTATTTTGTTGATGGCTCTGATCTCAAAAAATTTAAACCTATTTTTTTCAGAAACTGCTCTAGAAAAATAGGGATCAATATGAAAATATGCTTTAATATACCTTCCTTTTCAAAATAACAAAATAATAATTTAAAAAAATGCTGGACAGTTCACACAACATTATCTAGCCCCAAGCTAAGCAGAGCTTGTGTTATGGGTACTAGATAACTGATATACTTAATACAATATATTACATAGATAGATATTTTTTATTATACATAGAAAATACCCAGAACACCCTGAACAAATATCTGCGATCGCACAAATATTTGTTCCGAGTCGTGAATCGAACCCGCAACCTCCTACGTCGCAGGCCGAGCTTCGCCCGCCGCGCCACAGAGGAAATAAGAGCAGCTTTAATCTCAATATTTAAGACGATTAGTTTTGCCGAAACTCAAAATAGACCTTTTTGGAAAGCCTACTCCTCCTACAAAAATGGCCCAAATAATTTTAAAAAAATCATTTAATAGGTATAATATAGTCAAGAATAGAACTATATGTTTACATTTTTTAAATTGCTGTTGCTTTTGACAGGAAAAAATAAAACATTGTTCCCTATAATTTACGCAAGAATTCCTACTCCTTCCAAACGCCTGCAGCTATTTTAATGATTCTTTCACAATATTATAGACAATTTACAGACTTTACACATGATATGTTTACAGTTTCAAAAATAATTATTATTTTTAATCAATAAAACAAAAACTGTAAAACGAGCTGCCACGGGCGGTTCGACCGCGGAAGTCAGTCCGGCCCAAGCGTTCGCACGGGATACCCGCGTCACTTTTTTGCTCCGTTCCTATGAGTGCCACCGACTGCTTCGGGCACAATAAGACACGATAGCAGTTAGTGTACTCATCGTAGTTTTTTATTTGTGCTTTCTGTTCCTTGAACAAAACATTGTAAATATTGATAGTTATCGTTTAGATATCTTGTTTGCGCGAAGACGCTTGTTGATTTCTTATCCTTGACGACCTCTGTAGAGCGTCGGTGAGTAGCCGGCTGAGATGCGAATGGTTGCGGGTTCGATTCCCGCTGCGGGACAAATGTTTGTATGATCTGCAAATATTTGTTCCGGGTCTGGGTGTTATGGTACCATGGTACTCGTAGTTTCTGATCCCTACAACACAGGGATGCCTTGTGTGGGATCAGGACTATGTATGTGACTGTTGGGTGTAATGTTATGTTATCAAAATATATAAAATCGTTGCGTGACTGACTGACTGACTGACTGACTGACAATCATCGCACAGCCTAAACCGTAAGTCCTAGAGACCTGAAATTTGGAGGGTACATTCCTTATGTGGTGTAGGGGTGCACTAAGAAAGGAATTTCCGATACTCCCGCTCTAAGGGGTCCAAAATGGGCTTTTAATATACAACAAAAAAGCTCTGTATTTCAGAAACCGTTAGCAGTAGAACCTTGAAATTTTACATGGAGATTCCTCAAATAAAATAAGTAAACACGTGTTTCAGCGATTCCTGAAATTTTCCTGAAAAATGGAAAGGGATCGTTTTCTATGTAAAAAAATAAAAAAACTTTGGTTTTTACAACGCACAGCCTAAACCGCTGATCGTAGAGACTTGAAATTTGGACAGTGTATTCCTTTTAGGGTGTAAAGGTGTACTTAGAAAGGAATTTGGAAAATTCACCCTCTTAGGGGTTCAAAAAAGGCTTTTAACGTATACACTTTGCGTTTTGCAACGCACAGTCTAAACCGCTGGACTTAGACACATGAAATTTGAAGGATGTATTCCTTTTTGGGTGTAGGGGTGTACTAAGAAAGGATTTTTGAAAATTCACCCTGTAAGGGGTCCAAAATGGCTTTTAATGTAAAACTAAAATGCTTCGTATTTCGGAAACCGTAGAAACAAGAAAATTCACAAGGTAATTCCTTAAATAAAAATAGCCAACATAAATTTCAGCAGTACCTGAAATTTTGCTGAAAAAAAGCATGGGAACATTTTCTTTGTAAATAAATACACTTTAGGTTTTAGCGAGATTTCAGCGTATTTCGGCAATTTCAAAGTTTGTTTCACGGTGAAGTCATTAAGATCAAAATATTTTCAGGACCTAATGGTTAAAATAGGACCCCTAAATTGAAAAATTTGAGTATGGTGTCGTTTAGAAGGTCGTTTGACGGTGTCGTTGTTGAGATTACATATTTTCAGGATCTCAAGGTTAAAATGGGACCCCTAAATTGAAAAACTTGAGCATGGTGTCGTTTCAAAGGGCGTGTCACGGTGTCGTTGTTGAGATTAAAACATTATCAGGACCTCAAGATTAAAATGGGACACCCAAATTGAAAAAACTTGACTATGGTGTCGTTTCAAAGGTCGTGTCACGTGTTGTTGTTGAGATTAAAATATTTTCAGAACCTCAACGTTATAATGTGAGCCCTAAATTGAAAAACATAAGTATGGTGTCGTTTCAAATGTCGTTTGACGGAGTCGTTGTTGAGATATATTTTACGGACCTCAAGGTTAAAATGGGACCCCTAAATTGAAAACCTTGAGTATGGTGTCGTTTCAAAGGTCGTGTCACGGTGTCGTTGTTGAGATTAAAATATTCCAGGACCTCAAGGTTAAAATGGGACCCCTTAATTTAATAAAATAATAATAATGTGGTATCCTACCTGTAAATCCCACTGGCGACGAGATACACCGCGAAAAAATACCACCACTTGCTTATTTATTGTGTTTTTGTGCATCGGAATAAAATGCCGATCGGTAAAACCGAACAATTCGATATTTCGAGTAAAAAGTGATAATACGACGCGTGGAACAGTTCATGGCGCTCACTACAATTAAATCAGAGTTACAAGTCACAAAGACACCTGATTTGGGGGGGTGAAGGGGGGAGGGGGGGCTGGACGAGGCGCAGCGCACGCGGGCCGCGTAGGGGTCGGCAGCGGCGCCAGCGCAGCGGGAGCACGCGCTCCCGCCGCGCCCGCGGGCGATGTGCAGTGCGTGGAGCAGCCTTGCTGGCGGTGCGGAAAGGGGCACCGGACCATCGGATGCTGGTTTAGAAATTATTCTTGTGACGGTTGCGGGCAATGTGCATACGTTCGGGGGAGGCGCGCTAACTTACAATTAGCATAGGTAGGATACCACAAGTGGAAAACCAAACATTCTACTACTACAACAACTAGAACATACTATTACCACAGTGTAAAACATGATTAGTCTGTGCTATTACGCAGAGTTATGGATAAAACAATATAACGCGTACGAAGTCGCGGGTTACAGCTAGTCTACTATAAAAATTAGAACGTATATGAAAAATCACGAATGAAAAATCTCGGAAGAAAAACCTTGGATGAAAAATCTCGAATGAAAAATCTCGAATGATAAATCTCTGATGAAAAATCTCGAATGAAAAATCCAATTAAAAAAAACCCAATAAAGAAAATCCAATAGTAGATAGATAGATAGATATAAAATACTTTATTGTAAGTACACCTTAGAAAATAATAATAGGAACAAAAAGAAACAAAACTTAACTATATAATTATCATAGTAGGTAACAGTTACTGTATGTAACGCAAGAAAAAAACGCAAGCTGTCCACAGTTCTAAGGTTCAAATTAGGTTAGTAGGAAGGTTTTGTATGTAAACAACGAGTGCTCATTACGATGGTATGATTGCAAAATACCGACTAACTCTTTTAACATGCATCAAAATAACTGGAAATACCACCAGCCAAAAACGATTGATTTCAAACTAATTAAAATGATCAACTAAGGTATTCAAAATGTGTGTATACATTTTATGAAACCGGAAAACAAATTTCAACATAAAAAAACGGTAGGTATATGAAATCACAATTACACTTCATAAAAGGTAAACTAAGTACCTAGGTAGGTATAGAAACACAATCACCATGGTAATTATTTCACACATACTTCGCTGCATAAATTGTGTAAAGTCGCTAACTAAACGGCCTTACTTGTGGCATACTATGGCAACACTGCTTCGTTGCTGAGGTACGGAGTTATATTTTGGGGCAATTCTACCAATAAAACTAAGGTTTTTGAAGGCACAGCTGAGATGCATTCGATCAATGTTTCATCTAAGACAGACAGACAGACACGTGTAAGGGTGTTTTCAGGCAATGGAGAATTCTCACTCTTGCCTCATTGTACATATACGAAGTAGCAATCTTTGTCCGGACGAATCATCAACGGTTTGCCCAGTACCCGGTTTGCAGTCGCCTAGAGGGTCGCCTGCCTAATCATGAAGGTAAAACAGCCTTATTACGGCACAGTGTGTTCGGCATGGCGCCTATCCTTTACAACAAGATTCCTTTGTCAATACGCACCGAAATCAGTATGGTGCTTTTAAAAATAAACTAACGAAGCTTTTAGAAGAAAAGATTTATTACTTGATTAATGAATTTCTAATTGGCAAATTTTATTGTATTACAATCTAATTTATATATGCTAATTTCAATGTCATTTATGTTTCATATTATTTGTTTGTACTTTTTGTTATTATTGTTTGACATTTATTAATTAATTTTGTTTTTACTTGTATATAATGTTGTAGGCCAGACATGGCAGAATATAGATGCACATTAAGACCTTAACACCAAAAAATGTTACCACCTAGATCTAACAGCAATAAATCATTTATCCTTATTTATTATTATCAGTATTTCACCCGCAGTAACTCATTTATCCGTGTCTTTAGGTAGCACTTCACTTCACTTTAGCCAAAACTGCTGGACTCAGACTTGAAACTTGCAGTGTGTATTATTTTTAGGGCGAGATTTTTCTTTCGAGATTTTTCGTTTGAGATTATTTATTCGAGATTTTTCATACTAGATTTTTCGTTCGAGATTTTTAATTCGAGATTTTTCATTCAAGATTTTTTATTCGAGATTTTTCCTTCGATATATTTAATTCGAGATTTTTCGTTTGAGACTTTTCATTAGATTTTTCCCGTTCGAGATTTTTCATTCGAGATTTATCATTCGAGATTTTTCATTCGGGGTTTTTCATTCTAGATTTTCCATTCGAGATTTTTCATTTGAGAATTTTCATCCGAGATTATTCGTTCGAGATTTAACATTCGAGTTTTTTCATTCGAAAATTATTTATCATTTCGCCCGCAGTAACTTATTCATCCGTGTCTTTAGGTAGCAATATCACTTTAGCCAAAACCGCTGGACTTAGATTTGAAACGTGCAGTGTGTATTATTTTTAGGATATGACTGCATGACTAGAGCACCTCGTGCCAAACCGCGGCTCTCGCCTGCCGCGTGCCGCGGTCTGCATGACCAGCGCGACGCGCTCCACGCCGCGGCCGGCGCCCGCTGCCGCGCGCGCCGCTCGCTGCGATTATTCATTGTTTCTGAATATTGTGCCAATGTTTATGCATAGCGTGTGGTGCGGGCTCGGGATGCAACATTTCCTAGGCTCCGCCCAGATGCCCAAGGTCGTTCGAGGCTATAATCACCTTAAAGAGCACCAGAGAGGTCAACTATAACCTACGCATATTTCTAAGAACGACCATTAAGTATAGCTTATTTTTTAAATAACAACCGTCGTAAAACAGCCTGTTTTACCAGTCGATAAAGCACAAAATTAAGTATTTCTTTATTAATTAACCTATTTTCGTAAAATTTACTCAAAACAGGTTCTACCACTGAGTTCGAATTCCAATATGAGTTTGATTTTAAATAAGTCCGGAAACTCTCTCCGCCATTTTCGAAAAGGGACGTCCTCTACTTTTATTTTATTTCTTTTCCTAGTGTTTTTTAGAGTTATTTTGTGTAATTTTGGTGTAGTTTTAGCCAATGTAGCTTATTTAAAGAGCAAGGGTGAAAAGATATGCAAGTGAATTGCGTGACTTTTCAAATTGGTGGAAATTGACTAGGTACCAAAGTTTTACTAAAACATGAATTGACTTTTACGACTAGTTTGACGACTTGGAAGGAGTGTTACTACTTGTACTATTATTGATTATGTGTTGTAACGTTGCAAATTATGTTGAAAACACGTATTCTTTTAAATAACATAACTTGAAAATGGCAAATGCACAAGCCGTGAGACGCCAATTATAAAGAAAAAATAACTAAAAATTAGTCCGCCAACGGAAAATCTTTACTGTAAAGTATGAAAAAGCTTGTGAGGCCATATGTTATGAAATAAAAATATTTGCATAGTATGTATTTAGAATATGCTCAAGACCTTTCTTCTGAATTTTAGTTTACCCAGATACTCTAGCAAATCTAACGACACATCATTCATCAAAATAGGTTCAGTCGTTTAGTAGTTACGAGGGAACATAGAGACGGACATACATACATAATTATATACTACATATCAAACACATAACCCTCCTTTCCTTCGCCGCAGGCGGGTAAAAAGCCAAACATGTGATATCGGTCGAGTCGCCGGTATTATGTGACCGAGGCCAATGTCAGACAGAACAAATAATAGCAGCTACACACACACACGCACACACACACGCGCGTGCGCGCTATTTATGTGGGCTCATAATACAACGAAGGTCATAATTTGGGTGCACAAACTGGTTTTAAATGGCGTTCTCAATACGTTATTCGCAATATTATGTTAGCTTGTAATGATTGAACAACTCTGTGGCGCAGCGGGCGAGTAGGCGACTGTGACGCGAGAGGTGCAGGTTCGGTTCCCACCGGTACAAATATTTGTATGATATGCAAATATTTGTTCCGGGTCTGTTGTGTGTTGTGACTTGTGGTAGCATGGTACTCTTAGTTCTCGATACCCACGACACTAGGGAATACGAGAAGGATGCTAAGAATTGATTGTCAATTAAATATACCTATATATTTTTCTTTAATATTTGTTTTTAAACATATTACTTATTTATTTATTTATTAGGATTTCCACATGCAATTATGTTTACGAGGAATTTATATATTATGACACTCCATAGATACAACGTCGTATATAAAAAGATGCGCAAGTTCGAGTTATACCAGCAACGCTCCGATTTTATAACATGACATACATACATACATACATAGACACACGCCTTTTTCCCCGAAGGAGTAGGCAGAGCCTCAATGGGCCCCTTTTCACAGTGGGTTGCACCATCGTGGACGTAGACTTGACATGTGGTGAGCTCATCATTTAATAATAAGCTAGCAGCCAGGACCAATCTTATACTAACGAATCTTATCAACAAGTCCGGGTAATCCCTCAGTTACTCGGCTTTTACGACATCCACGGGAGGAGACGGATGGGTCTATTCTTAGGCTGGACACACCGCGGCACATGACAAAATTATAAAATTGTGTTATCAAAATCATTTTCATTTAAGTACTTAGGTACATATTTATTGCTCTAGGTACAATGTAAATCTTAAGTATACTTTTAGGTAGTAACATACACATGAACTGCCAAGTTCCACCTGGAAATCTCTGAAGCGACCTCTGAAGCGACTCCGGAGTCAGGTGGGCCGCTGCATGTATAACTTAGTTGAATGGGGGTATTCCGACGAGGCACAATGTGACTGTGGGTTCACTCCTCAGACGTTGCCTCACTTGCTGTCCTGTCCAGGGCCGTCTTTATCACATTTGAGGCCCTGGGCACTTGGGCCCCTATGACTGTGATATGCATTGGCGTAGCAGACTTTTAGATTTTATCTTTTCAGAACAACAACTCCAGCAGAGAGTAGTGCTGGAAGAAATAGACCTTTAACTGGATAAGAAATGGCGAGCGTAAATTCTGTGTTATTTGGTTCATGGGTCCTAGAAAAAATGCGCTATTGAGCGCAAGCGTTCTATCGGCCTTCCGGGCCCCGTGAGGCCGCGGGCCCTGGGCGCAGGCCCCGTGTGCCCTTATGGAAAAGACTCCATTGTTCCTGTCTACTGTGCACCAACACCTGCACCCTAAATGACCTGTGCGAAGCCACTGAAAATGCTGTCGACGTGGCTTAATTTTGGTCTAAAACAATATAATTATCTAAGGAAACCAACGACACGAAGAGGAAACCCCGCTAGGGCGCTGCAGTATTTTAAGATGTCTTGATTACATTTTTATGCATGCATTACTATTTATTCTTTCTAGCTATAGATAGATAGATAGATAGATTAACACTTTATTGATTACCACACAGAAATAATACAAAAAATAATAATAATAACTTAAAAAAAACAGGCAAAACAATGGGCGGCCTTATTGCTGAGAGCGATCTCTTCCAGGCAACCTTTGGATGGAACGAACTGAGCATAATGGACTACTATACACTGAACTGGCTATACATATAGCAAATATAATTGGTGTATAATGCGCGTCATGTAAAAAGAACGCTGGCGGTCAAGCTTCTTCAGGCGTTCCAGCGTTCTTTTTAAGAGGTTACTTACTTTTCTACTTATTTAAGAGATGTATACCTATGCATTGAATGAGTGCCTATACCTAGTTTACTACAAATAATGTACATAATTTTCACTAGAAACGGGATATTTACCATGATTTTTGAGTTTTATATTTCCCGATATTTCGGCACAGTTGCATGCGCCATGATCACGGGAGAACTGACTAAAGTCTTTGCGAGTAGATGTTATTGGCAGAAATATCGATCTACCCTCTTTCTCACTCTTTTATTACGAACGATACCACTACCATCGGTTTCATTGTCACAATTCACACCAACTCGACACACAACACTAACAGTGTCCGGACGCGTAGCAGGTACCACACTTTTTTAATTCTTACACATTCTTACCACAGGCTTCCATACTCCAGATAATTGAAAACCATCTTCTCTATTGAAGTTTCTGTACTTAGTAATCTCAATTGCCTCTTGTACCATTCTCGGTATGTAATGTCGCTCTGTCGAGATTACCTGCGGACTGTGTAGCTCGATCCAATGATTTGAGCCAGATTCCAAAAGGTGTTCTGCTATGGCTGACTTATGTATGTCCCTGTTCTTGACCGCTCGTATGTGCTCCTTAACCCGACACGCTATCGTACGTTTCGTTTGGCCAATGTACGAACTCCCACAGCTACAATCAATTTTATACACCCCTGGCGTTTCAAGTGGAAAACTGTCTTTTGGTGAACGCAAGTAGTGCGATATCTTCTTTAAGGGAGTGAAGATGGTCTTTACGGAAAACTTTTGCAGGACTTTCGCAATTTTGTCCGTCACCCCCTTAACATATGGCAGAAACGCTGGCCTACGTTCTACTCTGCATCTGTGGGGTCTTGGCCTAGGTCGGGATGGTAATGACCGAAGCTTATATATCCATTCTTACGCAACACATGCTGGACATGAGCTAGCTCACTTTCAATGTGATTCTCATCACACAGGTCAACTGCTCGGTTGGTGAGAGATGTTACCACTGAATTGAGCTGCCGAGGGTGGTGGTACGAATCAGCATGAAGATATCGGTCCGTGTGTGTAGGTTTTCTGTAAACAGAGTGGCCTAACCCACCATCTTCTCGGACCTGTACCAATACGTCTAGGAAAGCCAAACGTCGATCACATTCCATCTCATACGTAAACCTCATCTTCGTATGTACTCCATTAAGATGTGCCAAAAGTAGTTATATTTCTTCATTCCTTCCTTCCAAAATACAGAAAATGTCATCAACATAACTCTTCCACAATTTAATCGGTGAGGGGGCAGTCGAGATAGCCATATTCTCGAAATACTCCATCCAAATATTTGCCACTACGGGAGCAACTGGACTTCCCATAGCTACCCCATCTATTTGGAGATAGTAATTTCCCTTGTATACAAAATAATTTGTGGAGAGTATATGATGCACAAGCTTGGCGTACTCTGCAGGGATGTCATTTTCCTGTATGCTCTTCTCAATCACCTTCATACAGTCAGCTAAGGGGACGTTTGTGAAGAGGGATTCCACATCGAAACTCACCATCTTCTCGCTGTCATCCACCTTTGTCTGCTTCAGAATATCTATGAAGTGAAATAATGTACAATTATAGTACGCGTCATGTAAAGAGAACGCTGGAACGCCTGTAGAAGCTTGACCGCCAGCGTTCTTTTTACATGACGCGCACTATACATTAGGAAATATATCAAGATAAATTATATAAAATAAAATTGCCGTGGTGTGTCTGGCATAGATACCCTTCCGTCTCCTCCCGTGGATGTCGTAAAAGCCGACTAACGGACTTGTTGATAAGATTCGTTCGTAAGATTTGTCCTGGCTGCTAGCTTAATATGGAATTTGTTATTACGGCAGAAAGCGTTAGCCGAGTCAGTCGTGGAAAGCAATGGCGGCGATGAGCTCACCACTTGTCACGCCTATTCCAAAATGGTGCAACCCACATGAACAGAGGCCCATTTGAGGCTCTGCGTACCTTTTCGGGGGAAAAGGCGTGTGTCTATGTATGTGTGCTGTATATTATGCATTTGGTAGGTAAAACATTTTATTTCGAAATCAAATGATAAAATACGTAGGTAAATTATATGTTACGTAAGTGTCTGGAGCGTGTATTGAATAGTAAGATCCTTGCATACCTACCTCGAAGGTAACGACCTCCTCAGTGATCGCCAATACGGATTTCGCGGAGCTGGTCTTGTGATAAGGGAACACCTACGGAGATTAGCTGAATAGGTAAACGTGAGAACATGTAAAAGACAGCACGTAGTATGAAACCTATGAAACCTAAGATTTAAAAAAGATCCACCAGATGCAGCACTAGTGATGGGTACACAGGTACACATAGTAGTAGTAGAGCTTCTTTGTGAAAGAGTTCGTCCGGGGAAGTACTACCACCATACCTATTTCTGCCGCAAAGCAGTAGTGCTCGCATTACTGTGCTCCGGTTTGAAGGGTAAGGGTGCCGGTGAAATTACAGGCATATGAGACTTTTCATCTTTATGTCTCAGGGTGGCGGGCGCAGAACGTACCTAATCATATGTTTATTTATTTTTTTCACTGTCAAATCTGTTCTTCGTGGTAAATGAATCCATTCCGTTTGGAACATGTTTATGTTTTCATATCAATTTGTAGTTGGGTAAATACACTCATCAACACGGTCTAGGGATATTTCATACTCAATTAAATAACTCGAAAAGTACTGGCCGCATTGGAATCTTTTATACACCGATTTGTTTGTAATTTACCTCAGACTAATTCCAAATTCAAATTTTTTAAAATTCTTTTGTTTCGGTGGCATTAAAATGTCTTGATGTGTAGGAGAGGGAATTTTCATTTGTGCGAAATTTAGAAAACAATACGAATTACGTTTAGTTACAGATTTTATACATTTTTAAACGAAAGATAAAGTTAAAATTGAGGTATTGTAGCCATGAAACGCCAACATTTGACGAGGGCGGAGATGTTACGAGCTGTGGGAATGCTGGAAGCTGGGTCTGTTCAGCGTAATGTTTCTGAGGCCATAGGGACCCACCAAAATGTAATTTCAAGATTGTGAACACGTATCGTGCCACAGGTGAAGTAGCGGAGAGGCACCGGGAGCCAAGTCGCAGACAAGACCGATTTTTGCAAATTACTGCGCGAGCTCCACCAAATGCAACGGCGACTCAATTGGTCCATCTAATCTAAATCCCATTGAGCATGCGTGGGATATGCTGCAAAGAAGATCAACTTTTTGCGCACCTCAGAAGGACATGGGACAATATTCCGCAGAAAGACCAATATAAAAATACGATAGGTATATAATAATTTGACAATGCTATTGCAGCTACGGAGTTTGATTGTTTTATTTTGTATAATTTGAGTTTTGTGTTTTGTTTGACTTGAATAAGTGTTCCAAGTGAGCCTATAGTATGAATAAATGAATTGAATTGAATTGAAGACATTGACAACCTTGTTCTGAGCATGCTGAATCGTTGCCGATGTGTTATGAACATCATGGGCGCTTTCTCAGACTACTAACTTCAAGTTTATAAACACAAATTAAATGATTTTTCTATTTTTTTCATTTTTTACTCATAAATTAAAAGTTAATTCATATACGGTTTCCGTCTATGCTTCATTTTTTTTCCATAAAATCCTGAAATTTTAATCAAAAAATGGTAGTATATTAATATAACGTATCTTTTAAATATATACATGTCATATAAATAATTAACACATTGATAGTAATTCGCTTTTTTAAAAATATCCCTAGACCGTGTTGATGTGTGTAGTTTAATAGTTTTTTTTAACTTCGTGATTGGCGTAACAAGCAAATGGCCCACCTGTCTGCCAATAACAATGCATTACCTCATAGGTCACGTCCACCTAGGACACACCCTATGTAGCATTGCACGGTGCCCGCCACCCTGAGATATATAGATGAAATGTCTCATGTGTCGGTAATTTTACCGGCACCCATACCCTTCAAACCGAAACACGGCAATGCGAGCACTACTATTTTGCTACAGAAATAGGTATGGTGGTAGTACTTCCCCGGACGAACTCTTTCACAAAAAAAGCTCTGCTACTAACTAAGTATTGGTGGTATTACGTGGTGGGTCCAGTCTAAGAATATACCCAGTTGTCTCCTCCCATAGAATGGATATCATTAAACCCTACTAAGGGATTACCGACTCCAAGGGATGTCTGTAGCATGGACTTGTGTATCTAATATCAATACCTGAATATCATACATACTGTGCACGATAGAATTAAAAAGTGGAAGTTTTATTTAAGTAGTGGCAACACTGTCGTTCTGCCATCGTCCGTTATTTCGATTAGAGCATTATTTTTACAACAAATCGTTTATTGTTTTTTCTCACAAGATACCTACAAACTTATCGCCAGGCTGTGAAGGATTCCCAATAAAGAAATCGTGTACCTCACAGTATTTGGTCGTATCGAGCCGGGTCGAGAGAAAATATATGAAACATGCCGGTGACCACGCGCTCTATGATGGGCGATGCTAGGCCAGAAAAACGTAGTGACAACGATGTGGTGGCCCCAGAAACAAAGATCGAGCTTGAAAGAAGAACGCAAACGACGCCGCGCGCCGCCACCGCCAATCGCACCGCAGGACGCCGAATTTGAGGTTAGTCGGGCAGTGAAAACGGGTTCGGTCCGCTCGACGAAATCACGCCTGAAGAGGATGGCAGACGCACGGGAACGACTCGCGCGTGCGAAATTGGACGAGGCGCGAGCGGTCACCGCGCTGGCGGAGGCCGAGATGGAACGAATCGGGGCTGAGAGCGACGAGGAGGTGTTGGACTCAGATTCTCTCCAAGACAAATGAGTCTCAATGATGGCTTGAGTCTCAGCCAGAAATAGAAAATATTACAGTGCCACAAGTGACGAGCCAACCGCAAAACATAGATGTGTCAGCGCTCGCTGCAGCTTTGACTCAGGCTGCCAGGACAAGAACGCAACGGCCACCAAAGTTCATTCATGAGCTACCATACTTCAACGGTGCCAGCAGTGAGTGGATCTCATTCAAGGCTGCCTTCAGGGATACAAACAACTACTTTACCAAGGTGGAGAACCTCATACGCATAAAAAAGAGCCTGCGGGGACTGGCAAAGGAAGCGGCCCAGTCTTTATTTATAGCTGAGTTGGAACCCGATGAGGTATTAAAACATTTAGAAGTAAGATTTGGTCGTGCAGATGCACTTGTTATATCCGAGGTGGAAAAAATTAAAAGTTTACCTAGACTTACAGATAATCCGCAAGATGTTTGCATATTTTCAAGCCGAGTAAATAACATTGTGGCAGTTGTAAAGACACTAAATAGAACTCACTATCTTTACAACCCGGAGACGGTTCGTGCAACGGTAGATAAGACGCCATCTGCCATGAGATATCGGTGGTATGAATATGCTTCAGAAACAAAAGAAGATGAACCACCACACTCACACCACCCCCTACTTCATAGCGAGAGGCGGCCAGATACAGAGATGGCTGTAGAGGAGAGAGGAGAAGGTGCGACAACATCTGAAGTAGTGACCACCACAAGGCCGCACACGCTGGAGAAGGCTTTCTTGAAGGTGATTCCAATTCGGATACAAGGCCCTGCTGGAGGTATGTATACATTTGCCTTACTTGACGAAGGTTCTACTGTCACATTGGTTGAGGATGAGGTAGCACGAGCCGTTGGAGCCACGGGTCCAAAAGAGCCATTTAACATCGAGGACGTCGCTGGAGCACAGATTAGCGCCAGCACGTCGATGTGCGTTTCACTACGCATAACTGGTAGGCATGCCAACAAAGTACATGAGATAAAGGCCAGAACCATAAATCGACTTCACCTTTCACCTCAAACAATAGATGAATCGATAATCGAACAGTGCAAGCACCTGCAAGACATTGCCAAGGACCTTATTTATCAAGATGGCACCCCCACTATTCTAATCGGCCAAGACAACTAGCACATAATCATATCGAGATCAGTGAAGAGCGGTGCACGTGGACAACCAGCTGCTTCGCTAACAGAGCTTGGATGGGTGCTACATGGTCTATGTGAGGGTAGAGTTCAGCGGGTACACATAGTAAACAAAATAGAGGCACAGACAGAAGAACGAATGGAAGAACTAATGAAATCTTTTTTTGATTTGGACAGTTTAGGCGTGGAGCCCAGGTGCCCTCAGAATGACAAGAACGCGCGCGCCTTGGCACTCCTGGAACAACGTAGTCGTCGACTGCCCGACGGGCGGTTTAAAACGGGGCTGCTGTGGCGGGACGAGTCCATCGTTTTACCTAACAATCGTGAGACAGCCGTACGGCGACTTGAGAGTATTGAACGAAAACTAGAAAAGAACCCTGAACTGAAAGAGCAGTACTACAAACAGATGGGTCATCTAATAAAGAGTGGATACGCAGAGAAAGCTACTGACCCACCACCGCCAGGGCGAACTTGGTACTTGCCACACTTTGCAGTATCTAATCCGTCGAAGCCCAAACCAAGAATCGTACTAGATGTGGCAGCACGGACCCATGGACTTTGCCTGAATGATTGCTTGCTTACAGGGCCAGACCTGCTACAATCGCTGCCAGGAGTTCTAATGCGCTTCCGCCAACGAGAGATCGCCGTCACGGCAGATATCCAGGAAATGTTCCTCAGAATCGGCATGCGTGAGCGGGACAGTGATGCTCTAAGATTTCTATGGAGAAAGGGCCAACACCGGCGGGAGACAACGAGGCCACCCCCTACCGAATTTCGAATGTGCAGTGTCATATTTGGGGCTGCTTCTTCTCCCTGCACCGCTATCTTCATAAAGAACAAGAATGCAGAAGAACACAAAGCCATGTACCCTGAAGCGGCAGAGGCTATTTGTAAAAACCACTATATGGATGACTATTGCCAGTCTTTTGATACAACAGAAGAAGCCGTACGAATCGCATCCCACATAGACCATGTCCATCGTCAAGCTAAGTTCCACCTACAGAAATGGGCATCAAATCGACCAGAAGTAATCGAGGCTGTGGCTCCAGAACAGTTAAAACAGAACGACGTAGTAAAGCTAAATGATGCCCAAACATTCGAAAAGACGCTTGGGCTTGTATGGAAGCCCCACGAAGATGTACTAGCGTTTAACCTAAACTTAAAGAGAGTTTCATTAGAAGTCCTCAATGGAATGAAGAGACCGACGAAAAGAGAAGCGCCACTGTCCATCTGTCCCTGGCCGTGGCCAAGGGAAAGGTAGCCCCCCTGAAGACGACATCGATCCCACGCCTGGAGCTCCAAGCGGCCGTGCTGGGCTACCGCCTAGCCCACACGGTCGTAAACGAGCATGACCTGAAGCCGGTGCGCCGGGTTTTCTGGACAGACTCGCGTACCGTGCTCGCCTGGCTTAGGGCCGGGCCTCGTACCTACAAACCTTTCGTCGCCCACCGGGTGGCGGAGGTGGAAGAGGAGACCAAAGTCGGCGAGTGGCGCTGGGTGCTCAACGTCGCCGATGACGCCACTCGCGGCACGCCGAGTGACTTCGGACCTGACCACCGATGGTTCCGCGGGCCTGACTTCCTCTATCACTCGGAGGAGTCATGGCCGCGGGAGCCTGAACCCACCGAGCCGTCTACCACGGTCCACGGGTGAGGAGCGGGTTGCAACTACCCGCGGTCTACCGCGTATCATCGACGCTTTGCCTCAGGCGGCCAGTTTCTCTTCCTGGCTACGCCTTGTGCGGGCGACAGCTAGAGCCCTCCAGTATATTGAACTCTGCCGCGGTAGACACACTACCACTGCGGGACGCATGAAACGAACGCGCCGAGACGACAACGATCCCGCATGGACGACAGGGCGGAGCCACCCCGCCACGACACCGCGCGTCGCACGCCCTACTTCTACAAACAGTACGGTACGTTATATCGATCTTGAGGCACATCACGTGAAGGCAGCAGAGAAACTCTGGTGGCGCGCCGCACAGGAAGAAAGTTTCAGCGACGAACTTCGCCGACTTCACCCTCAACTACCGGACGATCGAGACAGTCCACTACGAGCGCTAAGTGTAGGTGAGGACGGAAAGGGAGTACTCAGACAGATCGAGAATCGACGCTAATCGAGAACTGCCAGAAGAGCGACGATATCCACCTGTACTGCACGGAGAGCACGCCTATACTCGTTTGTACATCGCCTGGGTCCACAGACAGAATCATCACGCCGGTACTGAAACAGTAGTAAACGAAATTCGATCACACCTATGGGTACTGCGGCTTCGACCGATTAAGCGCACCATCGTGAAAGGCTGCATAACTTGTCGCATGCTACGAGCTAAGCCGGCGATCCCAGCGACTGGAGACCACCCGATCACCAGACTAGCCCACCACCAGCGCCCTTTCACGTATGTGAGTCTTGACTACTTCGGCCCTTGTAGCGTCACTGTGGGACGAAAACATGAGAAACGGTATGTTGCAATATTTACATGCATGACGACGCGTGCAGTTCATTTGGAGGTGGCTGGATCACTTAGTACAGATAGCGCTATTATGGCCCTCCGGCGAATGATGGCGAGGTGAGGATGTCCTCCAGAGATTCATAGCGACAATGGTACGAACCTGCGCGGCGCAGATGCGGAGCTACAAAAAGCGGCACGCCAAGCTACGAAAGACGAAGCGACTATCCACTCTATCAGCTGGAGGTATATTCCGCCAGGAGCGCCATCTTTCGGTGGAACATGGGAACGAATGGTACAGTCGGTAAAGAGGGCGCTAGCAGCGACTTTGAACCAAATACATCCAACAGAAGAAGTACTGACAACCCTACTTATAGAAGCCGAATACACTGTCAACAACCGGCCATTAACACCAGTATCGACCTCGCCAGATGACCCTGAGGCCCTGACTCCTTTGCACTTCATTTTGGGTGGACCAGCGCGAGTACCTCTACCAGGTAGCTTTAACGATCGGGATCTTCTGTCCAAACAGAGATGGCGCCACACACAGCGACTGGCGGAAATCTTCTGGGCGCGATGGATACGAGAATACACCCCCTATTGCAATGCCGGCGAGAGCCGAGGAATCGAGGGAGACAGCCACAGGCTGGAGATGTAGTCTTACTAGTGGATGAAACACTACCTCGGAACTGTTGGGTTAAGGGGAAGATAACAGACACCTTTCCCGGTAAGGATGGGACCGTGAGAGTAGTAAACGTAGAGACGAAGACTGGCATACGCAAGAGAGCAACCAAGAAAATCATCGTGCTAACGGGACAAGACTGCACGTTGTGCACGGCGGGAGAATGTGCACGATAGAATTAAAAAGTGGAAGTTTTATTTAAGTAGTGGCAACACTGTCGTTCTGCCATCGTCCGTTAATTCGATTAGAGCATTATTTTTACAACAAATCGTTTATTATTTTTTCTCACAAGATACCTACCAACTTATCGCAGGCTGTGAAGGATTCCCAATAAAGAAATCGTGTACCTCACACATACATACCTACATACATACATAGACACACACCTTTTTCCCGAATGGGTAGACAGAGCCTCAATGGGCCTCTTTTCACAGTGGGTCGCATCATACTACCTACGACACAGAATAAATAATAGTACCTACCATATGATAACCTAGCCACCTGCCAAGCGCTGTGATTTTGGCAAGTTTTATCCATTGGTTTCTATGGGAAAGGCCTCGTCCACCTGTGGACGTTTCCCGGCTGATGTTGATCATGAATGTATAGGAAAAACACTGGCCTTTTATTTCGTTCTTATTTACATTGAGAAAGTTATATAACTTGTAAGAAGTCTTTATTTATAGAAACAAATAATACTACTTGACCCTGACAATGTAAAAAATACATAAATTATCAGAAGTCTCTATTTATAGAAACAAATAATACTACTTGACCCTGACAATGTAAAAAATACATAAATTATCAGAAGTCTCTATTTATAGAAACAAATAATACTACTTGACCCTGACAATGTACAAAATACATAAATTATCAGTAGTAGGTACAACAATGTAACCCCTCCCCTATACCTACTGTGCACATTTATACATAATATCTTAAAACTTATGTATGTTATAACCAAGTCGGTAAATTACAAAAATACAAAATACAAATGTTTATTTCATTAACTTAAAGTCTACAATTTAACAGGGTTTGGACACTCCTTTTAAGCAGATTTTTGAGGAGATACCGCTCTTCTTTATCCATAGTTTTTTTTTTTTTTTTAAGGAGTATTTGTACATAAACATAACAATAAACATTTTTAGCATCAAAAAAAAAACACTAAAAATAAATAAATATTAGATCAAAATTAATGTTTTCCAAGTGTCATTTTCAGTAGTTCTTTCATCGTCAAGGTTAAATACCAATAATTACGTAATTATTGGTATTTACCTACCTAACTTTAAAATTGTATCATGGCAGTGGAAAACTTCGTTCAGCTAACGTAAATAGTTTTTAAAAACACAAAATCCTGTAAAATTATGTAATAATTAATAATCTTCGTGATAGGTACGTATTATTACATTCTAGCTGTAGCCCGCGACTTCGTCTGCGCAGGATTATTAAGCAGCGGAGTATTATTAAGCTAGTATTATTAGACTTACGCGGGTGAAGTTAGTTTCACCCGCGTAAGTCTCGATCCCGTGGGAATATCGGTATAAGAAAGTGCCTATGAGTTATTCCGGGAGTCCAGATATCTCCATTCCAAATTTCATCCAAATCCATCCAGTAGTTTTTACATGAAAGAGTAATTAGGATAGGATATTCGGTTACCAAATTACTCCTGTATTCTGCTGCTCGCATGGTACCTAAATTGGATGAAAAGTCTTCGCATGTTATTCTGGCAACATTCCCCTGAATGTACCCTATAGAATATCGAATGGCAAACAATTTTACAGTGCTCATGACTCCGGATCTTAATCTCCTACATTGTGTTGCTCACCTTTTTGCCTGAATAAGCTTTTACTTACAGTCTTTATTTGTGTAGGATTTTATTCTCTTCTGCCTTGGACTAGACGCAGAGCTTTCAGGCGTATAGGTGAGCAACGTACGGCGGAGACTAAGATCCGGTCTCGAGCACCGCCGTAAAGTCGCATGCCTTTCGATCTTCTACAGGTTACATTTCGGGGAATGCTCCCAGGAACTTCACTATCTGATCCCACCATCTCCTTTTCATCATAGGACGTCTGCACGCACGGCTCGGTACTATCCTTGCCTCATTAATACACCCTCTATTCATACTAAACGTTTCAGTTTTACCTTTGTAATGCGAAGAGCTAAGGAATGGAACAAGTTGCCGACGTCTGTCTTTCCTAAAAAAACTATAATATGGGTATCTTTTAGGCAAGAGTGAATAGGTGCCTTCTAGACCTTCGTGCTCCAACGTCGGCCGCATCGTCACTTACCATCAGGTGAGATCGCGGTCAAACGAGGGTCTATCATAGTTAAAAAAAAAGTTCTACCTTTATAATGCTCCATTTTCGGTCATATCGTCACTTACCAACAGGAGAGATCATGGTCAAAAAAAGGTCTATCTAGACTCGATCCATGGTGCGTCACTGTGTTATTGATTTGGAAACCATATAATTTTATAAAGAAAGAAAGAAAGTAAAATCACCAAAACTATGACGCATGGGTCTAGAATATTGTTGTATTGTTCATTGTTCACCTGCCTTCATGGAGTTCGTTGAGATATAATTATTTTTTATATATTTTTTACGAAGTATGCTTCGTTTGCGTACAAAGGGCTCAAGCGACCGTAAAGTACCTACGTTGCAAGTGTTGCATTGCAATTTGCAACTATGGAGTTTTACTTCGACCAAAGTAAAATGGAGTTTTATACAAAGAATACGGCGGTCGCTTTGAAGCGATGTTGATCTGGCGCCTAGCTAAATGTGTGCGCAAAGTCACACCCGTGCGAGATCAAGGCGTAGGTATCATTTGTTGACTGTTAGCTGGATACGTGAATCAGAGAAGACATTCCACCTGCGTGTGGTCTCCTCTTGACGCATCTTGAAGTAGTAGCTCCGTATGGCTGATAGGAAGTAGATATACAACACTGAAACAACCAAACAACGACTGTAAGAAGTCAGGCTACAAACAACGACTGTAAGAAGTCAGGCTACAAACAACGACTGTAAGAAGTCAGGCTACAAACAACGACTGTAAGAAGTCAGGCTACAAACACTAGAAACAGGAAGAAATTAAAATTTAAAAAAGTCCCAACGCATTGATTAGGGTTAACCGATTTTGATAAAACATGTCTAAGTACAAATTGCTAGAAAATATGCTTTCAAATTAAAAAAACCGCATTCAAATCGTTACACCCGTTTAAGAGTAATATTTATTCTGTGCTATGGTGCCACAGACAGACAGACACACACACATACCTAATGTCAAACTTATACCCCTCTTTTTGCGTAGGGGGTTAAAAATGATTGAGCTACACAAATCAGTACGCTTCTTCTTCTTCTTCTTCTTATCTTCTTAGAATGGCTTCTGAGGAGTGCTCCAAACAATTTCACCAATGTCAAGACAGCGACAACGTACTGTTGGATGTTTGAATGTTTGTTACTCAAGCACGCCGAAACGGCTGAACCGATTTCGGTGAAATTTGGTATAGTTACACATAGATTATGACCTGGATTGCGCTATAGGCAACTTTTAATCCGTGTAAAACGCGAACGAAGCCGCGGGCGGACACTAGTAGGTAAGTATATTAGGTACGCATTAAGGTTGCGCCAACCCCGGAAAAATCTTCATACCAAAAAAAACCTGTTACTTAGGTTACCTGGGGGGTTAGTACGAGAATTTGACAGTATTCGAAACTACATGAAGTTTCGTTTCCTTCCAAACATTGCGCCCCTAGCGAAAACGAGGAGAAAACTAAGGACGCTGTCAGAAAATGTATTGAAGTTTCAGAAGAAGATTATACATCCATGATTGAAGGAAACAAAACTTCATAAATAAATAATTAAAAAAATAGTTTTAAAAATAATAAATAAATAATTTCAAATACTGGTCAAATTCTTGTACTAAGAGTACTGTTACTGTTGAGGTGACTGTTGAGTATTATGATAAGTAAAAACCTCTTTCCAGAACACCGCATGCCTCACGAGACAAGACACAAGGGAAAGTGGAGGCAGGATATACTTACAGTGGCTTAGAATTCTAAGCACCAGCGTGGTCCACTCCTGGGGCCCATACCGCTTGGCCATGATATGCGCGTACCGCATTATCACCATCGTGAGGATAATTAGCTTCAGGGCTTCGAACACGGCGCCTCCTACGTAGAACATCTGCACTTGGTCTTGTATTCTCTGGAAATAAGAAAATACGTTTTTTGTTAAAAATATAATAATAAATAAATAATGCTGGACTGTTCACACAACATTATCTAGCCCCAAGCTAAGCAGAGCTTGTGTTATGAGTACTAGATAACTGATATACTTAATACAATACATTACTAATACAGTACAATACATACATAGATATTTTTTATGATACATAGAAAATACCCAGAACACCCTGAAAAACACAAATGATACAAATACAAATATTTGTTCCGAGGCGGTAATTGAAACCGTAACCTCCTGCGTCGCAGGCGAACCTTCGCCCGCCGCGCCACAAAGGTCTTTGTTTTTTTTTCAATACAAGCTTTTATAAAATTAGTGGTCGTAACTGTGTGCTGGTCAAAATGAGCCTAAACACTGCCAGTATACTATTTCCATCGAGGAGTTCCGTTGTCCACCTTCCATCTCCATCATCAGATCAGCTCGCTGTCACCATCATATTGTATTGTCATCGGAACTTGACAGGTATGCCAAATTCTGCTCAATTGAGGATAACTGCTTTAAAATTCAGTTGCTGGATTCCACCCGGATTCCACCCAGACAAACATACATACGTACATTGCAAGTTATTTAAAAGCTTGTAAAAATTAACTTAAGGTATAGCCATAGAGCATTGCAGGCCTACCGAGGTCCGTGCTGAAAATCAGCGCTGCAGTTTACTGCAGCATTATGCTGAGCACGGGCCTTTTTTGACGGCACTATACACGCAGAAAACGTGTTCTGTTTGTGATATTATTGTATTCCATTATTGTGTGTGTATTTGCTGTTCAAAATAAACTATTTGTATTCTATTCTATTCTATTCTATTCCGTGTTGCTCGATGGGTATAGCAATAGCAAGGGTATAAGGCAGTGACAACTTAGATAAGCTGATTATCACTGGCGATATCGAGGGAAAGAGGCCACGAGGCCGTAGCCCGTTACGTTGGTCAGACCAGATCCGCACCACTCTCGATTCACGATTCACTCCACGAAGCCGTACAGCTCGCTGGCAACCGATCCTATTGGCGCAACATCGTCCGGCAGAAAGTGATCCATGGAGGGGGTCACGACCCTCAGCATTGAGGAATACGACGCGAGGTGGAAGAGGGATATAAACGCAAAATTAACAATCTTACATTATTATTTTTTTAATTTCGAATGTACGGAGTCTAGCAGGAACACATTAGCTGCATGAAAGTGACAGCGCCATTACTCACTTGAACCCGGGACGGGAGGAGGTATAGATTTTTGCCGCTAGGAAGTAACTAACGCGACAAATGATAAAACTTCGCTTTGCTTCTAAAGTAGCAAGTATAAAAATAAATTATCTATTTAATCTAAGTAATGTGATTACCTACCGAATAGTATAAAAATGTACCCACGCTTAATTTTTTTTTCTAATCGAAGGAGGGACCTATAACGGGTTTTAGTAGGGCCTATTTCAAAATTAAAGCGAGAAAAGTTTCACCAATCGTGTTTCTTGTCTATATGATTTATTTAGATTACATCCTTAAGTAATTACTTTATTAACATCAAGTTTGTAACTTTTACTGTTAACCACAGATAACATAATACTATACCAGCTCTGTTACTGAGTGAGCATGTAATGCAACGACTCCATATTTTCATACATCATGCATGCTTGTTACTGAGTGAGCATGTAATGCAACGACTCCATATTTTCATACATCATGCATGCTTGTTACTGAGTGAGCATGTAATGCAACGACTCCATATTTTCATACATCATGCATGCTTGTTACTGAGTGAGCATGTAATGCAACGACTCCATATTTTCATACATCATGCATGCTTGTTACTGAGTGAGCATGTAATGCAACGACTCCATATTTTCATACATCATGCATGCTTGTTACTGAGTGAGCATGTAATGCAACGACTCCATATTTTCATACATCATGCATGCTTGTTACTGAGTGAGCATGTAATGCAACGACTCCATATTTTCATACATCATGCATGCTTGTTACTGAGTGAGCATGTAATGCAACGACTCCATATTTTCATACATCATGCATGCTTGTTACTGAGTGAGCATGTAATGCAACGACTCCATATTTTCATACATCATGCATGCTTGTTTCGCCACTTTTTCTTCATCAGCCAGTAAACGTCCACTGCTGGACAAAGCCTCCCCTATAATAGGGGGTGATTTCCATAATCACCACGCCAGGCAGGCGGATTGGTGACCACAGTATTGCTTGCCCATCCCCTGCAGTCGCACGACGATTTACGTATTACGAAATCCACGGGAGGAGCTGCGGAAATCCTGTTCTCATGCCGAGAATACCACAGCCCCGACCCTAAAAAGTAGTAGTAAAAGCCTAAAAGTTTTTAGTAGTAGTAGAGCTTTTTTGTATGAGTATTTCCATACCTATTTCTGCCGCAAAGCAGTAAGCTCGCATTGCTGGTGTTCCGGTTTCAAGGTTATGGGTGCCGGTGAAATTACAGGCACATGAGACTTTTCATCTTTATGTCTCAAGGGTGGCGGGCGCAGTGCAATGCCACATAGGGTGCGTCCTAGGTGGACGTGAGCTATGAGGTAATGCATTGTTAAAAGCAGAGGTTACCGCGTGGGCCACCTGCTTGTTCTGTCATTAAATAAATAAACAAATAATGCTGGACAGTTCACACAACATTATCTAGCCCCAAGCTAAGCAGAGCTTGTTTTATGGGTACTAGATAACTGATATACTTAATACAATACATTACTAATACAGTACAATACATAACTACATAGATATTTTTTATTTTACATAGAAAATACCCAGAACACCCTGAACAAATATCTGCTTATCGTACAAATATTTGTTCCGAGGCGGGAATCGAACCGCAACCTCCTGCGTCGCAGGTGAACCTTCGCCCGCCGCGCCACAGAGGTCGTCATTCAAGAAGTTAAAAATAAAATAATGTTTTCACCTTTAGTAGTCCATTGATCAATGCCACGTTGATCAGCAGCTCGAAGGTTAGCAGCAGAATCTCAAAGCTGAGGATGAGCTTGGCGAACTCTAAGTCTTCATGCACCAGGACAAGATTGTGATTCATATACTCCGACAGATACATGTTTATCCCGGAGAGGTGGACACAGCTGAATATTAGCTGGAGTGAACGTCCTATCTGGAAAAGGAGATGATATTTTAAAATATTAAGTTAAAAGTAAGTTAGGTATTTTAAGACTGCGCCACAGACAGGCAGAAATCTTCATACGAAAAAAAAACAAAAAAGCTGTTTTTATTGAATATCTCGTGATATATAGATAATTTAAAAAAACCCTGGGGTTAAACCCTCCGTTTTATTGTATTACATACATACATAGACACACGCCTTTTTCCCCAAAGGGGTAGGCAGAGCCTCAATGGGCCTCTTTTCACAGTGGGGTGCACCATCGTTGAATATAGACGTGACGAGTGGTGAGCTCATCGCCGCCAGTGCTTCCCACGACTGACTTAAACTAACGCTTTCTTCGAGTAATAACACATTCCATAATAACCTAGCTGCCAGGACAAATCTTATACCAACGAATCTTATCAATAAGTCCGGGTAATCCCTCAGTCGGCTTTTACGATATCCACGGGAGGAGACGGAGGGGTCTATTCTTTGGCCGGACACATCACTTATTTTCAAAATTTCCAAATTAGGATGCTTAGGATCAAACATACTATTTTACAAGTTATTATTGATCTTCCTACGACTTCTGTGGAGTGGTGGGTGAGTTGAAGGCTGAGAAGTTGCGGGTTAGATTCCCGCTGCAGGACAAATGTTCCCTTTCACCACACCGGATACTTTCAACAGTCACAAAGTGAGATGGTTTGGGCATCAAGGTTGACCAAACAAGAACCCGTAGGTAATACCTACGAACGAAGGTAGGTACTACACAGTCGTAGCAAAAATCAAAGTTTCATAGAAAAGATATCAACGCGCGCACCTTGCTACCAATTTGCTACGAAAACCTCCAATATCCTGATAGCATATCATATGCCTATAACAAAACATTTTTTTTTTTTTTATCATATTTTATTATATCACAAAAAGGGTAATAAACATTAAAAATGTATAAAACAAATACAAATGCGTTGAGCCAGCTCTCGGGTCACGTGTCGCTTCGACCAGACGCCCTGAAAGACTTTTAAAAACGCGAAGGGCCCCGGTACCGCACGGACCCAGAGTCTCGACCCGTATTTACGTCTTGAAATCAAAGACAAACCTCAGTTTTAATAGAAGTTTTTGCTTGAAATCTTCTAAATTTCCAGCCTGACTGACTGACTGACCGAGTGACAACGCTCAGCCTAAACCGCTGGTCGTAGAGTCCTGAAATTTGGAGCGTGTGTTTGTCTCGATGCGGAAGGTTGTATTAATAACGAAATTTTGTAAATTCGCATCCTCTGGGGTTCAAAATGGGGTTCAAACTTAAAACAAAAAAGCTCTGTATTTCGGAAACCGTGTATAGTAGAATCTCGAAATTTTACATGGGGATTCCGCAAATAAAATTTACAGACATGTGTTTCAGTGGTTCCTGAACTTTTCCTGAAAAGGGCATGAGACCATTTTCTTTGTTAAAAAAAATACACTTCACGTTTTAGCCAGATTTCAACGTATTTCGACGTTGAATAAGTTAGTTTTACCTTAGTATTATTCCTTACTCTGTGGTTTTACGGTAGCGTTGTTAAGAAACTATAATCTGGGTCTCTTCAAGGCTAGAGTGGATAGGTGCCTCCTAGACCTTTGTGCTCCATCTTCGGCCACATCGTCACTTAACAACAGGTGATATCGTGGTCAAACAAAGGTCTATCAATGTAAAAATAAAAGAAGATTAATATATTTTCAGGACATCAAGGTTAAAATGGGACCCCTAATGTGAAAAACTTGAGTGTGGTGTCGTTTCAAAAGTCATTTCACGTGTTTGTTGATTTTATAGTTGTCTGAAGTTTTCTGACTACGCGCGAACGAAGTCGCTAGAGTTCATCTCTTCGACCAAAGTAATTGGTCGAAGGTTCATCTAGTTAAATATATTTACCAATAATAAGTATGCGATGATAAAGCTGCCTATCCTCAAGTCGATCCAAATGCAGCATTTGTTGAAAGTCCCCACAGTCATCTCGAAACTGGAAATAAGGAAAATGTATACTGTAACTGGTTATAATAAAACTGAGGTTATTTTCAATCTTATCACCTGAGCATAAGGTCGATTAAAATCTTGAAAAAACATTATACGAGTGGATTTAACCAACTTGTGTCGTTGCAATTGAATTGGGATCGTATATAGGTGGATGTTAAGTTGAAATCATACTATTTTGAGAACTCGTTTTGGTTTTTGAATCCTTTTATCCTTATTGGTTGGATGATTCTCAGTATTTTGGTACACTTTCACATCTTATTTACCGTTATGTTATTGACTACATACAGTACCTACTTTAAAGTGGGGTAGGTGTAAGTTATACCGTATAACGCGAAAGCGATTTATTAGTTAAAAATCAAATCTAAAACAATTTTAGATTTGATTTTTAACTAATAAATCAAGTACAATACTCAAATTATAAATATGCATGGATTTTACAGTATAATTCCGAGGGATCACTGTACCAGAAACATGATAGGACGATATTTTATCGATCGAAAAAAAAACAAAATTACCTCTAACTTTTGGCTAGACTCGATTGTTTATTAAAATGGTGTACTTATATTGCTACAAAATTAGATAAATAAAATCAATACAATAAAGCCGAAGGTTTACTACGGAGAGGTTTTGTAAAATTATATATATTTTACGAGATAAGTAATAAAAACCGCTTTTTCGTGAGGCGTGAGGCGCTTTTTTTAACCCCCGACACAAAATCGACGTGGTGTTATAAGTTAGACGTGTCTGTGTGTGTGTGTGTGTGTGTGTGTGTGTGTGTGTGTCTGTCGCCTCCATAGACGTAGTTTTTTTTCGCTAATATACTAAATCTATGTTCGCCTCGTAGCTCCCGAACGGATGAACCGTTTTTTTTTTTTTTTAGTTGTTTGAATGGTGAATTCATCGGGTGTTCTTAGCTATGTTTGATCAAAATTGGTTCAGTCCTTTCATTGTGTTAAGGGTTTTTTGATTTTATCAAAATTAATTACTTGTTGTATGAAGATTTCTGCTTGGGGTTGGCACAACCTTAAGGAGATATTTTACGAATACCTCTCGGTACTTCCGTGTTGCTCGATGATCGCAAACAAAGTAATTTTTTCTCTAATAAATCAAAATTAACATTTAAGTTATCTCTGATCAAATAAATTGTATGAATAACTTCAACAAATAGAATAGGCCAACGAAAAAGGCTACCTAAAGGTTTTGAAATATTTTCATGCGGCTTCTCTTGGCTTGTTTTTCCCGGGATTATATGGGTAGATTATAGGCCCTCGGGCGGCTTGAAAAAGTCCGACACCAGAGGCCAGCACTACCTCATACGGAACAACAACAACAACAACAATGGGTAGATTCCGCATCACATTAATTGGTGTATCTGTTTTACTTAATACTTAAGTTACCTACTAATTTAATTTCACTAACGAACTAAATATTCGAAATGATAAGTATTATTTATTATTAACTGAATGCACATTAGTACTAGAACGTTCGAGACTTCAAAACTCATGTATATAAGCGGATTTAGCTTGATAATCAATCAATTAATCAATATCTTTATTTCGGCTTTATGAGAAATGTACTAAACATATATACCTTATAGGTAAACTAACATAAGTACATCACTTTATTATATTTCAGTGCACTCATGTAGACGTCGACGTATGACACAACTGCGCGGTGTCTCGCTCGTGTCAAGCTTCCGAAGAACCTCCTGAGCCTCGAGTCTGTAAATTTGACAAGCAAACTACACGGGCGTGTAATGTTGTGTACACTACACGGATTTTAGTATGGAGAATCCGAATAGCGCCCTTAGCGGGCACCTTGAGAACCTGAAATTCCATTATAAAATCCGTGTAGTGTACACCTCACGCCCGTGTAAGTTGCTTGTTACGTTTGCAGACTAGCCCCTCTGAACTTGACACCTTTCGGCAAAAAACAGGCGTGAGTTTATGTATTTATGTATGTATGTATGCCGTTCAACATTGATGTTGAATATAAATATGTCGAAACAAGATGACTAATGTTGAATCAAATCTCGACATTCGCCATCTTGTTTCGACATAATCGACATCAATGTCTAGAGACCGAGAATCAACCTCCAGAACGATGGACAGGAGGGGGGGAGGACTGCTTTTCATCCCAACACCACGCATGCAAAGGCGCGGGAAAAAAAGGCTAGTAAGTACATAACTTACTAGCCTTAGCAAGCTAGTATTAGTGTAGTTAGTAGTAGAGCTTTATTGTGAAAGAGTTCGTCCGGGGAAGTACTACCACGATACCTATTTCTGCCGCAAAGCAGTAGTGCTCGCATTGCAGTGTTCCGGTTTGTAGGGTATGGGTGCCGGTGAAATTACAGGCACATGAGACTTTCCATCTTTATGTCTCAGGGTGACGGGCGCAGTGCAATGCCACATAGGGCGCGTACTTGGTGGACGTGACCTATGTGATAATGCACTGTTCATAGGCAGAGGGTACCGCTTATCATCAGATGGGCCATCTGCTTGTTCCGTCATACCACTGATAAAATAATACGTCATACTAAGTAGTATAAATATAAAAATAAATTACTTAGCTACTCTACCCGTTCAAACATGTTACGACTCACGTGTTGACGTCTAGGAAGATGGACTGTTGACGTGTACCTACGTAGTAAGCAGGTAAAGTATTTACCTACATAGTCGAGAAGGTAACCATATTGACGACGGTGGGCATTTTTAACGACCCACATATATACATATTATAGGGTTTTACCGGAGTTGCTTAATTTGAGGAAAACGATTGGCAAAATCGCGTAGAGAGACATAGCCACCTCGTGCGAATGAGATTGCTTTATGAACTTATAAATATGAAGGAATTTGTTTGGCTTTGGGTAGATCAGTTGCCTTGTTGTGAGCAAATACTTCTATTAAAACTGATGTTACTTTGGTTGTGAGGCGGTTCACATTTGTATGCGAGTAATCTAAGATTAACATCATAGGAACAACTTTTACAATGTTGAACAAGTGTAAAAAATAGAAAAATCTATTATAATGGCAAATTGTACACCTTTGCAAACACTACTTGAAAACATCCAAAATTATGCTTTTTAGAGGCAATGTTGTCCACCAAAGTCTTCCGAGACCTCAGTACCTACCTGGCTTCAGCAAGTCATATATTTTGGAATATATTTGACCTACCTATGATAATTTGTTATTTTTTATTGGTAAGTATTGTAAGAATTAAAACAAGATATGAAAAAAAAAACTCGTGTATTTGAATTCTGAATAAGCCTTAGAGCATTGCAGGCCTCCGGAATAAGCCTGTTCCAAATTCGAATTCGGGCGCTAGGGTACTTGTACTAATATTTATTCTGTGGCTAGGGCGCGTAATAGAATACTATTGCATATTCTGTGACATAGATTAGGAAATAGCTAATATTATGTGAGATGCCTTTTTCCCCGAACGGATAGGCAGAGCCTCAATGGGCCTCTTTACACAGTGGGTTGTACCAACGTGGAATATAGACGTGACGAGTGGTGAGCTCATCGCCGCCATTGCTTCTCACAACTAACTCGGCTAACACTTTCTTCCAGTAATAACACATTCAATAATAATTTAGCAACCAGGACAAATCTTATACCAACGAATCTTATCAACAAGTCCGAGTAATCCCTTAGTCAGCTTTTACGACATCCAAGGGAGGAGACGGAGGGAAATATATTATTAGGCCGGACACAACAAAACTCAAATAAACTTGACATAGGTAAGGTATGTTTGCGGTGAAATGAGGAAAATCACTGCACTTTACTTAAAAAAAGTAACAACCATTATATTTATTTTACCATATTATCTACCTTTAAAAACCAAACTCCAAAACCAAAACGATCGAACCTTTTAAAATTTAATCTGATTGACACAGAAAAGAAACTCAAATATTAAGTCAATAAAAATAATACTTACTGTAAATATTTTTGCAATCCAAACGATAACAGGTACTGAACTGTTCGCGCATGCACCTCACACTGAGTTGAGGCGCAGATTCATTCGCAGACACGATGTAAGGACAGGGCAGAGGCCGGGCCAGGATTTATGTGCCCAGGGCGACAAATTATGTTGGAGCAAAGGGAAAACCGGCCAAGGGCGAGTTGGACTCGCGCACGAAGGGTTCCGTACCATTCTCAATAAAAAACGGCAAAAAAACATTCGTTTGTTGTATCGGAGCCCCCTTAAATATTATTTTATTCTGTTTTTTAGTATTTGTTGCTATAGCGGCAACAGAAATACATCATCTGTGAAATCGTCAACTGTCTAAGTATCACGGTTCATGAGATAAAGCCTGGTGACACCAAAACAGCAAAAAAAAAACTGTTTTTTTGCCGTGAATTAATGGGCGGAGTCTAGCAAGAAAACAATAGCTGCATGAAAGTGTAATGTAATTTATGTAATTTATTTTGGAAAACCCCTAGTTACCTCTAACTTTTGGCTAGATTCGATTGTTTATTAAAATAAAGCATAATATTGGGTAAAAATTAGATAAATAAAATCAATACAACAAAGCCAAGGGTTTACTTAGCAGGGGTTTTTTGTAAAATTATCTATATTTTACGGGATATTCAACAAAAACTGCTTTTTCGAGCTGTACAAGGTGTTTTTTTTTGTATGAAGATTTGTGCCTGGGTTTGGCGCAACCTTAACTCATTGCAGTGTTAGTAGAGTTTTTCTATGAGAATTGACCAGCCAGCCTAGCCAAGTGGCATTCACTTCGAAGCGATTCCATTTCTAGTCATAATACAATACCACCAGGAAATGAATGCACCAGGAAAGCTGCGGTGCGAAGGATTGTGAAGCGAACCACAGACCCTGAAGTGCCACGGCCACTATGCCAAGAGTGTAACGACGGAGAAGAAGAAGAAGAATACGATACAATAGACCACGTGTCATTTCGATAGCTTACGTCAATCTCATACACATTGTTGGCTTTTCTACTAGCGACATCGCTAATAGAATTTAACTTTGTCTGCGGCCTCAGGGCTGCGATCCTAGCCCCGACTCTGCACATATCGGAGAGCGTGTTGCGCGCTGGGAAATACGCGATGCAAAATCGAAATTTTGCATAAATTAAAGATGAAACTCACAAGCGATTATCACGTTACAGTTTCTTATTATATCTATATCTATCTATCTATCAATTATTGCTATAAGTTTTATGTGAAAAATAGATTTTTCAATACAAGGCTTTAAAATGATAGTGATCGGAACCGTGTGCTGATCGAAATGAGCCTAAACACGGCCAGTCTACCATCCATCGAGGAGTTCCATTGTCCACCTTTCGTCTCCATCATCAGATCAGCTCGCTGTCGTCACCATAACATTGTATTTACTTTTCACTAGAAATGGGACAAACAAACATACAAACATTGCAAGTTAAATGTAAGCTTGTAATATAGGTTGGTACCTATTCAGCAAGATAGCCAACTTGAGGGTCATTCAATCACTCATTCAATCAAGGTCAGTCATTTATCAATTTCACCCATACATGACATTACTTGATGAAAGTCCGATCAGGGCCCTTATTCGCTATGACCATAGGAGACTCGTTACCAATAACGTGTGACGTCATAATAATGTATTCTAAACGTTGATTCCACGCAGATATCGTAAGATATAACGCAGCCGCGTTATGTCACGTTTGGCTATAGCGAATAAGGGGGCTGTGTGTATCTCCAGGTAATGATTTACTGCTCTAAGACATGGTCACACGCCTATTGGCCTCATGAAAACACTCAAAGTTGCACAGTGGGCCATAGAGAGAGCTATGCTCGGAGTTTCACTACATGATAGAGTCCGAGTAGTGGAGATCCGCAGAAAAACCAAGATCACCAAGGCAGGCCATATTGATCGCAGAATTGATAACCATTGGAATAAAGGTTCTCGAGAAGCGACAAACAGGAAAATGCTGTTAAAAAGACCCTCTCGATTGAACAAGAACCATTATACAAGATGACTGAGGCAAGATTATGAGACTCTTAGGCCCGTAATATCATCATCGTCATCATCATCATCAGCCCACACTAGTCCACTGCTGGACATAGGCCTCTCCCAATACGCGCCACTGAGCCCGGTGTTCGGCTCTTCTCATCCACTTTCTGCCGCCTTTCGCCATCGCTCCACCTAGCCAGAGGGCGCCCCACGCTATGATTGCCAAGACGCGGTCTCCACTCAAGAACTCGCTTACCCCAACGGTTGTCGGTTCTTCGACATATAATGACAAGCCCATTGCCACTTCAATCAATATAAAAATCAATTGTAATTAATGATTAAATTGTTCTGTACCTTTAATCGAAGTTTTTTTTTTTTTTTTTTTTTGCGTAATTTCAATTGATGTTTAGGGCCCCCGCGCACCAGGCAGCCATGGCTGCGCAGCCAGGCTGCGGCAGCCAGAATATTTGCGCAGCCAGTTATAACAGCCAATCAACGACTAGTCTAGATCCTTCCGTCGAGCAATATGGACGTGGAAGAACTTATAATTATTGCTTACCTATCTCGTAAAAAACGCAAAACAAAGAAAAGACACTGGATTCATCGTCTTTTCCTAGAAAGACACTCAAAAGGCTTATTCCAAACCTATTTCAAAGATATTCGCGCATTCCCAGACCGGTTTTTTAACAATACGAGGATGTCAGTGCTATCGTTTGATAACCTTTTGGAAAAAAAACGAAATTCAATCAAGGGCATTGGTACTCCTATGCTCCTATCCTATATTCAAAATACGTCAGGCTGCTACAACTAGTGCGCGGAGACTGATCGCAGCCACATACATTCGCCTACACACGTTTTGGCAGCGCGCAGCCAGCTGGCTGCCGTGCAAACAGGCGCGTTTCATTGGCTGCCGCAGCCGAGATTTCGTGGCTGCCTAGTGCGCGGGCTCCCATACAACGTCATATGTTTGACTGGCTGCCGCAGCCTGGCTGCGCAGCCATGGCTGCCTAGTGCGCGGGGGCCCTTAACCTCTGATTCTAAGTTTATACTATTTATGTCAATGGACGGAAACGGTTTAAACCGGTTTAAACTGACAATTAAAGATAAACAATTGATATTACTCGCGAGTCTGCACTGCGCTATTTGCGCTGCGCTCCGCTCAACTTAAAACTCCTGAGCACACTTCCACTTTCTACGGATATTATTTTACTGTACAAGCTATCCGCCTATGGAATGACCTTCCTCTGGTTATCAGAACAGCAAAATCTCTTCCTATCTTTAAAAAGCTATTGTTCAATCACTTTTTGTCCATATCATTACTGTTTTTTACCGTCGTCTGTCTTTCCTGAAAACTATAATCTGGGTCTCTTCAAGGCTAGAGTGAATAGGTGCCTTCTAGACCTTTGTGCTCCATCTTCGGCCACGTCGTCACTTACCAACAGGTGAGATCGTGGTCAAACAAAGGTCTATCATCGTTAAAAAATAAAAAAATAAAAATATCGTAAAGCTGTTAATTCTGGTGATATGTCCAGATGTTTTTTTTTTTTTTTACACAACATTATCTAGCCCCAAACTAAGCAGAGCTTGTGTTATGGGTACTAGATAACTGATATACTAAGGGCCTCTTTCACAATCTTCAAGTAAAGTGTTGATTAGTTACTTTCTAGATAACGCTACTCAGCAAGTAAAAGTAACGATTAACTTTTATCAGTTTCACAAAAGAAAACAAAGTTCCGATTAGCAACTCGTTGGTTAAATGAATGATTTAGAAATCATTCAATATAATCGTTCAATAGTCGCGGTTGACAACGTCAAATATCACGTTACAAGTTACTAGTTGTCAGTTTTGCGTTATATGTGAGTATTTAGCTAAGCATAGGTACTGTTTACCTACTAAAAAGCTGGTGGTAATCTTCTTTTCAAGTTATAATATGTTATATTTTTTGTAAATAATAGAATGCATTTTTAGATAGGTGGAAGTTGGCTAAAATATCATTGCTATTCATAAAGTTCAGCATAATAATACACATGAACATTACTTATACCATACCTACATAAATATACCTACTGAAAATACAAACTCTTGAAATTCTTTGTACTGAAGCATATAATGCCACTGTCGCCGCAACAGAGACAAACTTGTGGGTGAAATCAAAGCTTCACATGGGCCATGGGCCCACTGTGTACGAAAATCTACCTGAGACTGACGTAAACATCTGCCATCAATTTGCTTTGTTTCAAATCATGGCCAGTCGATCAGACTTTGTACAGCCTCGAAGAATTTATTGAGACATCATCCTACTCATCATCATCCTGTTGAATACATAAAGTAATTATTTCTTATTTGCTTTGAAAATTTATTTTGTTAATTTACTATGTTATCTTAAATTAATGTTATATTGCTCTAACGTCATTAATTACATTAAACATTTATTTATGCGATACAACAAAATATAAATACGTAACTTTTTTTACCAATAAAATACGACTGATAAATCAAATGAAATATAACTATTTTTAACTATTAATCTATTTTGATATTTTGAAACCGTTTTATTACAGAAAACCAGACGAAATTTTACTTTACTCTTCAATTAAACGTGCTAATCGGCAGATGAAGTGACAAGTAAGTTACAGGCTACTTTAATTCCTGGTTAGTGCTACTCAGCGGTGGTGAAACCTGTATGCACAGTTACTGGGGAGTTTAACTGGCAGTTAGCCTACTCAAGACTTTACTTGAAGGTCGTGAACGAGGCCCTAAATCTAATATATAAAAGGCTTTGTCCTGACTGACTGACTCAAAGAGGTCCAACGCACAGCCTAAACCGCAGGACGTAGAGACTTGAAATTTGGAGGGTGTGTTCGTCTCGATGCGTAGGGTTGTACTAAGAAAGGAATTTTGAAAATTCGCATGCAAATGCAGGGGTCCAAAATGTGGTTCTAACTTAAAAGAAAAATGCTCTGTATTTCGGAAACCGTTCGTAGTAGAACCATGAAATTTGACATGGAGATTCCTCAAATAAAATTAACAAACACGTATTTCAGCGATTCCTGAAATTTTCCTGAAAAAAGGCAGGGGAACGTTTTCTTTGTAAAAAAATAAAAAAACTTTAGTTTTTACAACGCACAGGCTAAACCGCTGGTCGTAGAGACTTGAAATTTGGAGAGTGTAGTCCTTTTAGGGTTTCAAAGTGTACTTAAAATGGAATTTGGAAAATTCGCTCCCTTAGGGGTCCAAAAAGGGCTTTTAATAAATAAATAAATAAAATAAATAATGCTGGACAGTTTACACAACATTATCTAGCCCCAAGCTAAGCAGAGCTTGTGTTATGGGTACTAGATAACTGATATACTTAATACAATATATAACATAGATAGATATTTTTTATTATACATAGAAAATACCCAGAACACCCTGAACAATCCTGAACCTGCATATCGCACAAATATTTGTTCCGAGGCGGGAATCGAACCCGCAACCTCCGGCGTCGCAGGCGAACGTTCGAACATACTTTATTTTTCTGGTTGTTTTTAATGTGTTTTTTTTATGGTAACACTTTATTGTACATAAAGTGTTAGTGTTAGTTACATAGTGTGTTGTTGTGTGTGTTCTATCTATCTATTACCTACGGGCTACGGGCCCTTGCGTAGGTACCTTTTCTGTTTTAGTTGAGAAGTTTGTTTTTAGAAAACATTAGGTAAATTGTAAAAAAAAAACTTTAACTGTCTTTTAGGATTTTTGAAAATTTATACAGTAGATGAAAAAAAAAATAAAAAAAAAAAGAAACAAGTTGGGCTCAATCGCCTCCATTGTCATCTGATATAATTTACCCAAAGTAAATTTCAAATTAAATCGTAAAAATCCAAGAATATACTCCTCCGTCTCCTCCTGTGGATGCCGCATTACACCAGTACTCAAAGCCTGCGATCCGCCTGCCAAGCGTTGTGGTTGACTATGGCTTCAATGATCTAAAACTATGTTTGGAATACTATCTGGTGTTACCACTAACTTTTATGTCGCGACGTTCGAGACGAAAATACAATATTGATTAAAACAGCAGACTTATAGACGCCAAGATGGCCAAAGAATAACATGAGCAGAGGAGTCGTAGCAATCAATTTCGTAAATTCGTCTTAGTAGATGCGCTTTTTTGTGAAAGAGTTCGTAAAACCATATCTATTTCAGCCGCAAAGCAGAAGTGCTCGCATGGCTGTGTTCCGGTTTGAAAGGTATGGTTGCCGGTGAAATTACAGGCATATGCAACTTTTCATCTTTATGTCTCATCTCAGAGCGGCGGGCGCAGTGTAATGTCACATAGGGTGCCTCCTAGGTGGACGTGACCTGAGGCATTATTAAAGGCAGAGGTTACCGCTTAACATAAGGTGGGCCATCTGCCACGGTGACGTTTCAAACGGCTTTAATTGTTGATTTGCCAAATTTTTTGATTTTACGGATGCAAGAAAAGTCTTATAAAATGACATTTAAGAGGGAAATTCTACGGCTCGGACACACACAGACCATTTTCTTCACATTTAAATGGAACATCTTCGACCACATCCACATAACCATTTTTATTTTAAATAAAAATCAAATTTTTGCTTCGACTTGAGAACTCCCCCCTTCTTTACAAGCTTTTATATAACTTGGTTTCCTTTCAATCTGTGGGGGACAAATCTGGCGATCTAATTTTCGAGCACTTCCCGATATCCAATCATGCCGAAATTTTGCATACTATCTACTTCGCGTGTATTCGCGAGGTCTCAGTTCGGGGCGAACTAGAGGTTTCTTATTTTTAACCCCCGACGCAAAAACGACGCGGTTTTAAAAGTTTGACGTGTCTGTGTGTGTGTGTATGTGTGTGTGTGTCTGTGGCATCATGGCTCCCGAACGGATGAACGGATTTGTTTTTTTTTTGTTGGAAACTTGAATTTGTTGGGAGTGTTCTTAGCTATGTTTGATCAAAATCGGTTCAGCCGTTTCATTGCGTTGAGGGTTCTTTTAATTTTTACAAAATTAATTACTTGTTAAAATGCTATAGGTATTTCAACAAAAACCTTATTTCGATTTATAATACATTCGCGTATCTTATACTGAAGTGGACTGGAGTAAACTCCAGTCGCGCGTAGGAACTGACAAACGCCACTTTGTGTTTTGTTGTGTCGTATTTATTTTATTGATTAAGTATGTATTTTAAGTGTTTATTCTTTGTAATGCGAACAGCTAAGGAATGGAACAAGTTGCCGTCGTCTGTCTTTCCTGAAAACTATAATATGATAGGTGCCTTCTAGACCTTCGCGTGCTCCATCGTCGGCCGCATCGTCACTTAGGTAGGTAGGTACTAACAGGAGAGAACGCGGTCAATGGAGAGTCTATCATAGTTTAAAAAAGAGAGAAAAATAGGTAACTAAGTGTTCCTTGTGTGATTCTATCGTGGAAATAAATATAATTAAATAAGAAAGGAACCTAAAAACTTTTTTTTTAATTTACTTTTTTGAATAAATTACGCCCGAAGGTAGACAAAATAAACGTAACGTAACGTAAACAAAATAAACAGTGTAGATAAACCAAAAGTGGCCTATCTGTCGTTCATTTCTTTGCCTCACCCTGCCCGTAGCAGCTTCCGTATCCACAGTCTCTGTTGAAATTCCTCAGGGTTCGTGTAGTTTTGTGATAGTTTATATATACTTTGGTAAGTTTTGTTATTAAATCATATATTTTAAACTAGACTTGAAAATTAAATCATTTAATACCGAAGTGACTTTCAGTGACTTTCTTTGTGTAACCTTTGAAAAAAGGTGCTATTTGATATTATAGTCTTTGGAACAGTAGGTACGTACATACGTACCTACTCAACCTACCTACTCGTACCTACTGCCTACTCGTAATCATATTATAAAATGTTTTGAAACTGGTCAGGGACTTACCTTGGTATGTACCAACGAAAGTCCCTGAACAGCCCCTTTATTGCGTAATTTCAAACCTACTGTCAGAGTACTCAAATCGAACACCAATGTTCATGCAAGACTACCATCTCGAGGAATTGCCGAAGGATTTTTTCGATGTCCAGTGACGTCAGACTGAGCTTTGGTTTTGGAACGAATAGCACTAAGTGAATGCCATTCACTGGGCTTGAAACTGGCTCATAGTGGGACGTCACAAATTTGCCGCTGTCAAGTAGTTACACAATACGAAACTGACAGAAAAATGTCCAGACTGGGCTATAAATGACAAAGGGGTTTGAACCTCCTAGTATGGGAGGCTGGCATAGTAGTCTACCGCCGCATGATTTTTTTTCAAACTTGCGGCGCACCTTTATATTATGGATAGACGGCACTTATACGAATACAAAAAATATACATATGTGATATCCTAAAGTGGCACGTTTCCGAGATAATTGAAGGTAATTCCAAAATAAAAATATGTTAAACATTAAATATTCACAATTTCATGTTTCTCCGCATCAAACACTGCTTATTGAACGATTCCCAGTTCAGTTTAATTATAAGACACAATAAAGTAAACTTGGAGCATGGAAAAACAACTTTTTAAAAAAAAAAAAATGTCACAGGAAAAAAAACATAGTTACCCAAATAAAAGGTCTTGTCTTGTCCAGAATGGAGTTAAATTATGCATTATTGTCTAGTATGAGTTCGCGCGAGACGTTTTGCGTTGAATTCGCCAATTCGGACACGTTCCCATTTATACAATGTTTTATTTATTTATATCTAAAAATAAATATAGCTACCAACTAGGTTGCTTAGGTAGGTTGAAAGGGGTTCACTAGGTAAGAGAACGTGACCAGTTCGTACGAACAAATACAGAGTATCAAAGTGGCAAAATGAATTGAGGGATGACATGCGTCAGAACAAACACTTCATATCAGGAAGAGAGGCGTGAACAAATAGTTTTCTCTCTTTTTTTATATATATTATGAGGTGACAATCAAGCAGACGGCACGCTTGTTGTAAAGCAGTCACCGCCGCCTATGGACATCTGCAACACCCACGGTATTGAAAACGCGGTTGCCTATTGATATTTCTCTTGAATTTACCCATATTGTAGCCCCATGGCAAGACATCCAACGGAAGCTCATTCCACGCCTTGCAGGTGCACGGAAGAAACGATCGCGTGAAACACACTGTGCGAGACCTACACGCATCCAAAATGTGCGGGTGAGCTCGCTGACGATGGCGGGATGTGCGGTTATAAAAGTGAGAAGCTGGGATTAGGTTCAAACAGCTCCTCAGAACATTCCCCGTTAAAAATCTTATAAAAGACGCTAAGCGTGCCAATATCTCGGCGCACGCTCAACGGCTCTAGATCTCTGGTAACTTTGGGTACGTCGACAATCCTAACAGCTCTGCGTTGTAGGGAATCCAGAGGTTGGTCTCTCACCCATTACCACACAGTCTACAGGGAACAATGAATGATGCTACGGGGAACAATGAATGATGACACACAAGGCCACAACCGTCCGTGTCCCTGAACAAAAGGGTACATAGTCCAATCCTTTTTTTATATTTTGCGACATTTTGATGTTCTTAAAAAAGTTGGTTTTTGTATGCTCCATGTTAACTTTCTTGTCTTATAATTGAACTGAACTGTGATCAGTTAAATAAGCAGTGTTTAATGCGTAGAAACATGATATTGTGAATATTTAATGATTAACATATTTTTTATTTTGTAATCTTTACCTTCAATTATCTCGAAAATGTGCCACTTTAGGATATCATATATATATATATATATTGTTTGTTTGAGTGTCCTCTATCCATATATATAGGTTTTACGGCGCGCCGCAAGTTTGAGAAAAAATCATGTGTCGGCCTCAGAATACAGAACGGAACTGTATTCTGAGGTGTCGGCAGACCACTATGCCAAAAAGTTCGAACCCCTTTGGAGTTCAATGGAATTGCGCAATAACTCCACAGTTTCAAAACATTTTCGACCAATTAAAAACATAATTTTTTACCAATGAGAAGTATATCCTTTGTATGAAAGTCCTTTGTTTTATGACTTTCACAAATTCTATTCATTTACGACATCCACGTTTAAAAACCAATTACATCGAACTTCAGTGTGGCGCTTGCGAGAATGGCACAGCGCCTGATTTCAGATTTTTATTGGTGCTTATTGTTTGGTGACCGTTGTCCAACAAAAACTTTATGGTAGTGCCCCAAAATGAGCTTCGATTTAGGGCGGGCTGTCGTCAATACGACTAGCCACTTTTTCACCCCCGACGCAAAAACAACGGGGTGTTATAAGTTTGACGTGTCTGTGTGTGTGTAGGTGTGTGTGTCTGCGTGTGTGTGTGTGTGTGTGTATGTGTGTGTGTCAGTCTGTCGTGTCAACTCCCGAACGGATGAACAGTTTTTTTTGAAATGTGTATTAGTCGGGTGTGTTCTTAGCTATGTTTGATCAAATTGAAAATTTTGATTCAAGTTTGAATTTTTACATAATTAATTATTTGTCCCACCATATTTAACCTTAGCATGGTCAGGCAGAAACGTTAGTGACTGTAGTAAATAGTCAGCGAAAATCACGAAAAACCCCAACTGTATAAAGTAAATGAATATTTTCAAAAATCTAAACTTATTTTTTTATAAACCTACTAATATGAAAGAATCATTAAAACAGCTTTAGGCGTTTGGAAGCAGTAAGATTTTTTTGTGTAAATCATAGGAAATTTTTCCTGTCGAAAGCAACAGCAAATTAAAAAAACAACTTATTTTTCTATTCTTGGCTTAGGTGAAGCAGGCTTTCTAATATAGGTCCTTATTGCAGTTTCGGGTCTAATTATCGCCGTATGCGGTAACATCATTGCGTTACCTACCTCATAGGTCACGTCCACTAGGACGCACCCTTTATGGCATTGCACTGCGCCCGCACCCTCAGGCATAAAGGCATGCATATCTACGGCTAGGACACACTGAGAACATTTCTTTTTTTTTCAGGAATCATGGGGCTACCTCAACTTGATTCGTGCTGTTTTGTGTTTGACCTAAAAACTGGAAACATTATCATGGGTTGCCTCAATGCGGTGAGTAAAATGAAGCTTAAGTTTGCGCCAATCCCAGGCAGAAATCTTCATACTATAAAAACACAACGCGCCGCACGAAAAAAGCAGTTCTTATTAAATTCTCGTAAAATATAGATTTTACAAAACCCCTGCAGTAACCCTTGGCTTTATTGTATTAATTTTATTTATCTATTTTTTGATACCCAATAAATATGCATAAACAATCGAATCTAGTCAAAAGTTAGAGGTAACTTTGGGTTATTTTATCTAGGAAATATTGTCCTATCGTGTTTCTGGTACAGTGATCCCGGAATTATAATGTAGTTTTTTTTTTTTTTTTTTTATACTTCTTGGATGATGGAACAGGCAGATGTCCTACCTGATGTTAAGCAGTAACCTCTGCCTATGAACAGTATCCATGCATATTATAATTTGAATATCATAGGCTTCGACCAAAGTAAAATAAATGGACTGGCCTTACCCATACAAAACGTCCGTGAAAAATAAGACAATGTGGATTTAGGGTACGGTCAACAAATAAACTATCTATCTATCTATCTATCTATCCAGCCACTGCTGAGTAAAGGCCTCTTCTCTATAGCGCCACTCCTGGCGGTCTTGTAAATAAACTAGGTGAAATTAAATTATTGAACTTCTTAAAAACTGTATTTTTTTAATACTTAATACTTTAACAGATGCAATGTGTTTTCTAAAGTTATTTCAGTAGGTTTACAGTACAAAAAATCGCCGAAAAAAATTCAATTATTGAATGAAACTTTTACAAAAATACATGGTTCCCTTCTGTTTTATGTAGTTACGTATCTATTTTTCAGCTCTCAAACATACACAATATAAATCAATAGAAAAGCAAGTCCACCTAAGATCTTCAGCTCAATCAATTTGTGAAAAATATATTTTACATCACTCAATAAACTAAGAAAATATCATAAAAATCGTACGGAAACATAAATGTATAAAAATTCCAGTATTTAAGAAACTGCAGAGTGCAGTTTTAAGAATTTTGCACAAAGAGTTTTTTTATACTACTTGGAATGACAGACCAAGAAGATGGCCCACCTGATGTTAAGTGGTACCCTCTGCCTATGAACAGTGCATTACCTCAGGTCACGTCCACCTAGGACGCGCCCTATGTGGCATTCCACTGCGCCCGCCACCCTGAAACATAAAGATGAAAAGTCCCATGTGGCCGTAATTTCATCGGCACCCTTACCCTTCAAACCGGAACACAGCAATGCGAGCACTACTGCTTTGCGGCAGAAACAGGTATGGTGGTAGTACTTCCCCGGACGAACTCTTTTACAAAAAAGCTCTACTACTACTAACCGTTTTTTGGCGTATAGAATTCATTGTGTAGAAAATGATCAGAGCAAATACGGGAAAATGTATTCCACTTCCAAAAGTCGTCTGTTCTTGCTCGTCTTATGACTTCTATCCATTTTTGTTTACCTTGGATTTTTTTTGGAAAGCTATAAGGTTAATTAACATGCCATTACATATTATATGCAATTACCTAAAGCGACGTGCTTAGCAATGTTTTGACGTAAATAATGCAAATTACAATTCTAAATCAATACGATACCCCTTAGGCATCAGATTTTTTTGCAGTCTGTACCGGACCATCCGTCATGCGTGAAGTCTTGTCAAATATTTCGTCGCTGTAGTTGGAAAACTAAATAAGTAATAACAAGAACAAAACCAACATCGCGAGAAAAACGCGATTTACTGTTTTATTGCGTCAAAAATGGCAATAACTTTTTTATCGTAACTAATTTTTCAGTCCGTGTTTTGATATGTTATAGATTGGTACTGTATCTATTTTCGAATTTAATGATAATACATTTTAGTTCTTTTGATTAAGAGAAAAAAATAAAAAAACGACTATGTATTTTTCCCTCGACAAAGTTTTGAATAATTGAAATGATCTATTATTTACTTATTTGAATATGACAATCCTATCCATGGGCATAGATTTATATAATATTAAAATACATTTTAAAATAAAACCAACTTATAATCATTTCTTTTTATCAAGACTGAATATTAGAAAACTACTGAAACACCTACATTATTTTAGCAGACTTATAAATTCAAAGTAAGTGACATAACAAACTTATCATACGACTAATGCTTATAAAATCAACAAACTGAAAAAAAATTGTGGAACACAATAATTCTAAGTATCAAAAAGTATCAAAAGCACAGGAAGGCATTGTATTACCAAGGTATCTAATTTTGGTATTTTTCAGCATAGCTGTCACTCGTTGCCGTGACAAAGACTGACTGAAGCGAAGTATACTAGCTAGGTCTGTTTAGAAGCTTCAAAACTATCGTTCCCTAAGGCCCGTCCATTCATTTTATTTACGTCGATGATCATAGGTACCTACTAGATTTAGTCAGTAAAAAAAAAACTAAGATTGGTAATTTTGCGGCATACCCCACGGCCCACCCTAGGAAGCTTCTTTCCTTATAGGCACCTAAATATTTTTTATTGGCGGAGACTAAGATCCGGAGTCTCGAGTAACCGCCGTAAAGTTGTATGCCTTTCGCTTTTCTATAGGTTACATTTCGGGGAATGCTTCCGGAACTGCACGATCTGATCCCACCATCTCCTTTGCATCATAGGACGAGCAGGCGTACGGCTCACTACCATCCTTACCTTATTAGTATACCTTCTATTCGCACAAAACGTTTCAGTTCTACCATTATAATGCGAACTGCTAAGGAGTGTAATACACTATACCGTCGTCTGTCTTTCCTGAAAACTATAATCTGGGTCTCTTCAAGGCTAGAGTGAAAAGTTGCCTTCTAGACCTTTGTGCTCCATTTTCGGCCACATCGTCTCTTACCAACAAGTGAGATCGTGGTCAAACAAAGGTCTATCAATGTTAAAAAAATAAAAAAAAAAAAAATATTCTCCTTGTGAAACAATTCGTCCTGAGAAGTAACCATCGACATTATTATTTCTACCACCAAGCAGTATTCGCATTGCTGTGTTCCGGTTTGAGGGGAGGGGAGTGTTGAAAGGGGGGGCCAAAAGTCTAGTTATGAATAAGGTTCTTCTGTATATTTGCAGGTGCTATCATTCACGTTACTGGTGCTGATGATAGTGGAAGCCGTCTCCGTGGACGTGGAAGAGACGCAGTTCAAGGACCTGGACGACCTGGAGATGAAGGCAGGCCTCACGGGGCTGTACGTGATGAGCATCATCCTGCTGCTCATGTTCCTGGCCAAGTTCTGTTTCGACGTGGTCTTCGTGTATGGAGTCATAGCGGTAAGAGAACGCTGGAGCTGGCTGCATGCTCTAAAACCATTGATATTTGTATCTAAAGGGGGTGATCCATTGGCGAGCCGGCGAGTTAACGGAATAAACTGCTGGCTCGTTGGGTTGTCGACTCGCGTTGGTGATCCATTGCCATACCAAATAGTTTATTATACCGGTTATTATACCGCAGTCTCAGGATTTCAAGCATGCACGAAGAGCCAACGAGCCAAACCGCGGTATTTTAAAACCGCGGTCTCGTAGGTGCTCCATTGACGGCCTATACCTTTGTCTCGCAGGCTCGCTGGCGTACCCGCGGTTTACTTGCCAATGGATCACCCCCTTAAGTCACGTAATATTAGAAGCAGTTTAACCACTGATTCTAAGTTTAAACTATTCTTCTATTCTGTTATATTCTAGGTTAATTATAATTAGCTATAATTGATTTAGAAAAAAAATGTCTGTCTCAAAAATAAGAAAACGCGAGGAAAACGGTAAATGTAAAACCTCCTGACGCAGGAGGTTGCGGGTTCAATTCCCGCCTCGGAACAAATATTTGTGCGATCGCAGATATTTGTTCAGGGTGTTCTGGGTGTTTGCTATGTATAATAAAAAAATATCTATGTATGTAATATATTGTATTAAGTATATCAGTTATCTAGTACCCATAACACAAGCTCTGCTTAGCTTTGGGCTAGATAATGTTGTGTGAACTGTCCAGCATTATTTATATTTATATTTATTTTATTTATAAAAATCTAAAAGTGTGACATGTCTCTGAGTAGCTCATCAGGAATCTTTTACCCCCTGGTAAAAAATGAACACCCTCTGATTCAAAGAATAGGGGCCCGATTCTCGCTGATTTGCCATAGGTAATCCACGCTGAGCAGGCGGATTGGTAATCGCAGTATCGTTGTGGATGTCCATATCCTATTGTAATAATTTATTAGGCTTTTACGATATCCACGAGATAGATAGATATATTCGGTTGAGCCCACCCTAGGCAGAAAACTTTATACAAAATACGTGCCCACATACGTGAGTGTTTGTTTTTATTTTTGTGTGCTGTTCGCAAACAATGCGTGAATATTCAAATAAGTTATTTTCGTACATTCCGCCATAGAACAAGGTTTTCACGTTTTTAAATATTTATTTTTATTTTTATTTTCGCGGCAACTGCTATTACTACTCTTGCCTCCTCTTGAATTTTAGGCGTCGTCAAAATATTATTTTCAACGGACTCTATTTCTTCACTTGAGCACAGAATATATAATAGTATTTCCTAGACCGGCAAGGTCGATTTATCTTCAAGAAGGTTCACGACAAATTGAGGTAGGTACCTATATCCTAGCGTGTTTGAGAAAAATAAGGCTTTGGTGTGTCCAGCCTAAGAATAGACCCCTGCGTCTCCTCCCGTGGATGTCGTAAAAGCAGATTATGGGATTACCCGGTCTTGTTGATAAGATTCGTTGATATAATATTTGTCCTGAGGCTGCTAGCTTATTATGGAATATGTTATTACTGGAAGAAAGCGTTAGCCGAGTTCGTGGGAAGCAATGGCGGCGATGAGCTCACCACTTGTCACGTCTATATTCCACGTTGGTGCAACCCACTGTGAACACTGTGTTTGAGTCTCTGCCTACAAAGGCGTCTATGTAGAATATGAGAAATGTATGTATGTATATGTGCATTGTATTTTATTTTAACTGCGTCGTTGACGGTGCTATCTGATGGCCCACCTGATGTTAAGTGGTAGCCTCTGCCTTTAACAATGCATTACCTCACAGGTTACGTCCACCTAGGACGCGCTCTATGTGACATTGCATGCACTGCACCCGCCACCCTGAGACATGAAAAGTCCGCAACCGACTCACCTTCACACCGCTTTGTCACATGTGATGGTTAGGAAGAAAAGTTTCATGAAACTTACTATGCCGTAAACTGTGTTTGCAGGAGAAAGCGAGCATCATCAAGGCATACTTCATAATGTGGATCGTATTCTTCATACTGTCACTCTCTATCTTCTTCTTGAACATCCTCAACTTCGACGCGGGGACCATCTGCACGGAACTGTTTTACATTGGTGAGCACCTACGGCTTATCAGACGATATTATTATATTCTTCTTCTCTTCTTATAATGGCTTCAGAGGAGTGCTCCAATCAATTTTGCCTATGTCAAGTGATATAATTATTTATTTCACACTACCTGCTCGACAATGTCCAATTACATAATATCATGGAACCTCAACGTAAAGTAAAGCATTATCTCCCAAGGGATATAAAGTTGTATGAAATTCCCTAGCGAATAAAGTGATTTGAATTTGGATCGTCAAATTCGTGTGGAAACTCGTGGAAAACTCAAAAATTTTTTACTTCGTGGAAGTAAAAAGAAGCCCATATGGCATTGTAAAGAGGTTTGTTCGAAAATAGAACTGGCCACGATAAGCAGAACTCAAAAAAATAGGTCGGTTTACAAAGAACACAGATCAACAGTGTACTACAAAGAATGTGAAACAGAAGACGGTGCTTGGTGCTGTGATATTCAGTGAATTTTTATTGTCTCGCAGAAGGTGTGAAAAGTAGAGTATGCTCCTCTGGAATAAAGTCTGTCTTCGTCTTGGGCAGCTTGACCCCTCGCTTCACTCAGGACTCTATATAACTCCTGACAACTTGCAATGTATGTCTGGGTGGAATCTTGCAACTGAATTTTAAAGCAGTTATACTCAACCGATTGAGATGATATTTTGCATACCTGTCAAGTTCCGATGACAATGCGACATTATGGTGACAGCAAGCTGATCTGATGATGGAGACGGAAGGTGGACAACGGAACTCCTCGATGAATACCGAACCATTTTCGATGATAGTAGACCGGCCGTGCTTAGGCTCTCGCACTCGGTTACGATCACTAATTTTATAAAAGCTTGCATTTAAAAAAAAAAAATTCACAAAAAACTTATTTATAGTCAAGTCATCAAGAGTCTCCGTCAAGTCATAACCCAGTTTAAATGGTGGCAGAAAAAACAAGTTTTTACAGGAAAAATCCACTATCACGAAAAGACACGCAATACACTTAAATATAACTACATCACACATGTGCTATTTATCCAAGTTACACCGGTTAAATTGCCACCAGAAATTACACAAGATAACTTGAAATGACGACGTTTCTTTCAAAATGGCAGATTGAATCCCCGAAATGATATCAAATCTTGTATGAAAACTATTATTTCGTTCTGTCGTACGAGTTGTGAACTTGTAATGGACGATAGTAAAAAATACATTTATTTACAGAAAGAATAATACAAGGTATGTACAAAATACATATGAAACAGTTGTGCTACCTGAAGACCGCTGGTCTAAAGGTAGCTCAACTGATCCAAATCACTACCAGACGGAAGCGTCGCTAAGATGCTGGCTGCATTGCCACGCTGAATGGCAATACTAATGCGTTGAGCCAGATAAGAGCCAGCTCTGGGGTCACGCGTCGCTTCGACCAGATGCCCTTCGACGATAGTTACGTTTACCATATGCAAACTAGCAACTCACCCCTGTTTCGCACGTGCAGTGTCGGGACCCCCCGGGACGTCGGGGGAAGTGTTGTATAGAATGTACCTAATCTAGACCTTTTTCATTTTTCAGCTATGAACGTGTACGTTATTTTGCTGAGCCACAGTTTTTACAAGCAGCTTAACAATCGCGAAGAAGTGTAGACATCAGACGTTTTACGGATGATTTAGGCTAGGCCAAGCCATGCACGGACGAGGCGCGGACGAGGCTTGAACGAGGCAAGGATGCTACAATGTGCGCCTTCCGCACCTCGCACGAGGTTCGAGGTTCATAAAAACTACCGGCCGAGTTTGTTGCCTGATTCTTCTAGGTTTGGTGGGACAGGAGAAAACTTATTTTTCAACACACTTGCTCATAAAGTGGCTCTAATTTCACCGCAATTAGGCACATAATGACAGCTGTAATCAAACTGTGACTTTTTCATTGCTATTATTGACAAGTGAGTTATAGAGACAGTTGAACATTTACAGAGTGTGTATTTCTGTTTTATTATTATTTTCTTCACAAGTGTGTTGAAAAACGTCGTATGATACACGTGTGTATTGATGATTACCGTCCTCGGCTAGCGGCTCGAGTATCAATGGCGCCTCAGCGGTAAGCACCAACATTACACACTTGTACCATAATGTACTATTATTTAAGACGATTTGAAATGATCCTGGTGATTTCAATGAATACAATACTTTTGACTTTGACTTTTGACAAGAAAGTTATCTAGAAGCAATGTTGACTACCACCCTAGGCAGCGTTAATCCTGGATGTAATTATTCTATGCATCATGTCGATCAATAATCTACCTATATCAGGAAAACCTCTTGACCGATTCTGCTCATATTCGAAATTCTTGTAAGAATTGAGTACTTACCAAATTCTGCTGCCCAAATAATCGGCACAAGGCGCGGCAAACCCCCTTTTTGGGAACCCTCCCATCAAAAATCAACGACGAAAAAACTAGATAAAATTGTAGAACCTGAGGGCCTAGTGCAGGTTTGTATTCGATATCCCGAATATCAAATTCCCGGTCAATATTTGTTTTTTTATGTATGGTTTAAAATTAAATGTGTTTTTCAACAAGACCGCTAGGAGCCCTTATCAATGTCTGCAAACGATATTTAATATCAAACGGTTTTCGATATTCCGAGTGGTTCCAAATTACAAACCTGTTCTAGGCCCTCTTTACTAGGACCTGAAGACCGCTGCTAACGAAGAAGTGTAATGTGTGTTTTCATAAAAAATATATTTTTAGGGTTCAAATATTGCCATCACTTACTATTCCATGATGTCAAACAGTGACAGGACTTTTAAGCTATTATCACCATCATCATCACCCCATAGAATGCAATGCCGGGATTTGCCATAATCACCACGATTGGAAGGAGGATTTGTGATCACAGAGTTGGTGATGATTACTCAGGTGGAACCCTTTATCTGCTCATCCTCTGGCGTAATCCCTTGATCAGCTTTAACGAAATCCACGGGAGGAGACGGAGGGGCCATTCTTAGGCCCGACGCCACAGCATTTAACGTTTACAAGTAAGGGTGTTGTGACACCATAGTTTATATAATCAATAAATTTTATATACTCGTTATTTACTTAGCTTATTGTTGTTGTATAGCTATTACACGCTCGAAAGAAAATTGATGTACAAAATAAAATAATGTTTCTTTAAAAATATTAGTATTTATTTCTAATAATAGAGTCACAAATAAAATGTAGTAGAGAGTCCAGTTATCGTCATTCCAAATTTCATGCAAATCCGTCCAGCCGTGTCAGCGTGAAGAAGTAACAAACACACTCACACATACACAAACTTTCGCATTTATAATATTAGTAGGATGACTATTTATTTTAGTCCAGACAATTTCCAACTAAAACTTAAAATGCACACTCATAAAATTAACACATTAAAATACAAATTAAAATACAATTAAACAATATGAAGCCTAACCAAATAGCACAGTATGGGACAATCGCATTGCTGTGTTCCGGTTTGAAGAGTAAGGGTGCCGGTGACATTACAGGCACATGAGACTTTTCACCTTTATGTCTCAGGGTGGCGGGCGCAGTGCAATGCCACATAGGGCGCGTCCTAGGAGGACATGACCTATGAGGTAATGCACTGTTCATAGGCAGAGGTTACCGCTTAACATCAACATCATCTGCTTGTTCCGTCCCCCAAGTTGTATAAAAAAAAAAAACGAATCTGTCGGCCACAACGCGTGGGATGGCGTTGTTGCTGCCGCGGACACGGCTCAGCAGTGAGGCGGCTCTCTCGCGTAGGATGGCGTGGAAGCCATCAGATCGAGCGACAGCAAACATGCCTGAAGCACTGCAGTACCTCGGCAACCCCAACACAACCCTAAACTAGGGATGGGTCATACTTGACAAATCGAGAACCAGGGCTTCCAAGTCCGACCACCTTAAGACCTGGTCGCCAAAAACCAGGGCTCATAAAACCATCAAGGTATGTGTTGGCATTGGATATTGATCCATGCAGCAATATTTTGTAAAAAAAATACTTGGAAGTGGAAAAATACTTGCATAGGAAATAGGAATACCAGGAGCATAATTGCATCTGGGAAAAAGTACTACGAAACCTTGCAAGTAATTCGATTGCACAGGGCGATAATGTTTATGTGTGCGGAACTAGCGACTTTACTTGCAAGTTGCAAGTATTTTTTACGTTCAAGTCTTAAGGGTCCACAACTCCACACCTGAAAGGCTAGTCTTCAAATTTGACAAGCAACTTACACGGCCGTGTGGTGTACACTACACGTATTTTAGTATGGAGAAATCGAAGAGCGCCCCTAGCGGGCACCTTGAGAACCTCAAATCCCGTACTAAAATCCGTGTAGTGTACACCACACGGCCGTGTAAGTTGCTTGTCAGACTAGCGCCACAGATCGGCGTACTTGCAAGCAAAAACCTGCTGGTTATTATTTATATTGTTTTATGAAAAAACTAAACCGCGTTTCGTCCATGTCTTACGAAACGCGGAAGATAGAAGCACGTTATTTTGGCAGTTCGTAACAAGCTTGTAACGAGCCTTGTTGCGTTTATGAAATCTGACATTGGCATACAGAATACGATTAGACGATGATTCCACACAGATATCGTAACGAGCCCGCGTTATGTTACGTTTTGTCATAGCGAATAACCGTCCAGGCGTTGATTATCTTCTACGCATAGTTATTAGTCCATAGATTGTACTACTAACTATGCCTAGATAGATAGATAGATAGATTAGGTTAGTTTACAATATTATAGTTATTAGTCCATAGATTGTACTACTAACTATGCCTAGATAGGTAGATAGATAGATAGATTAGGTTAGTTTACAATATTTTTGGCACGGTTTTGGTTTGAATTATACGTAAGTTCAATAATAGCTAAGCTTAGATCCTGTTATCAGGTTCAACGAGAATGGCTTCGTCGGAGTGTCGCCGTTGGCTGAATTTGAACGTTGTGCCCCTCAGCATAAGGTCGTAACATGTATGTACCACGACCAGGCAATGTATGTAAAGCACTGTAACAAGGATAATTCATGATTAATAGTTATTAGTCGCTTGTATTCACTTAGTAATATTCTATTGTTATAAATAAGTTATTGATAAGCGTTGTGTGTCAGGTTCATAAGGACAAATTTTAAAAGATTTGACCTGCTCTTTGGGGTAAACGCAAAGACTAACGCTTGTTGCGCTAAATTATTGTTTTTGGTGTTTTTTGCCCATTACAGCTCATCGTAGCTAAACTGATGATATTTACTATAAGTACTATCAATTAAAACATGTGTGTTAAGTCTCCTAGTTCTAAAGAAGTGTAGACAAGCTGTAATGGGCAAAAAAAACACCAAAATATTTGAATTTCGCGCCACAAGCGTGACCATCCACCTTATACGGCGGTCTATTTTTTTTTCTTTAGTTTTAGTTGGCGTCACACGGCTTGTGCATTTCCATTTTCAAGTATAATTTAATCTTTTTTCAATTTATTTTGCAACGTTACAGTCCTTTCAAGTCGTCAAAGTCGGTGGCCGTTTTTACAAATACTTTGGTAGACAATTTCTACCAATTTGAAAAGTCACGCGATACACTTCCATTTCATTTCACTACACTTGTGCTCTATAGACGAGCTACATTGGTTAAAATGCCACTAAAATTACACAAAATAACTCAAAAAAACACTAGAAAATTAAATAAAATAAAAGTAGACGTCTCTTTTCGAAAATGGCCCGAAGAGCCCTATCTTTTTTCTTTGAATCAGCTTCTTGTTCCCGAGGCACCACACAGGCGCTCACCTAGTAGTAAGAAGGATCATCAAATAAAGCCGAGCCGTGTTTGTTGCCTGATTCTTCTAGGGTTGGTCGCGTTGGAACAGGAGTCACTTTATTATATAAGACGATTCAAAATTATCCTTGTGATTTCAATGAATAATAGTATATTATGCAATTACATACATACATACATAGACACACGCCTTTTTCCCCGAAGGGGTAGGCAGAGCCACAATAGGCCTCTTTTCACAGTGGGTTGCGTGGAATATAGACGTGACAAGTGGTGAGCTCATCGCCGCGATTGCTTCCCACGACTGACTCAGCTAGCGCTTTCTTCCAGTAATAACACATTCATGCAATTATAATGAATAAAGGACGGATTTAAAGCGAGGGCCATAGATGAATGTTTTCAGTTTCAACTGTTTTCAGTGAATAAAATAAGCTTTTTAGAGGGGGAATGGTATAAAATATTTTTGATGCGCAAAGTTTCGCTTGTGGCGTGAAATTCAAATTTTATTGTTTTTTGCTCGTCACAGCTCATCAACACATTTTGAGGTACCGAAACCTTAGTTTGCCGAAAATAGGAGACCTAACACATATTTTGATGAAAGTGTCTCATAAATATCATTAGCGTAGTTACGAATGTCAATGAACAAAAGAATCACAGTAAAAATAATTGAATGACATTCGTAGCTACACTAATGATTGTAGGAGACACTATCTATCAAAAAATGTTTGTTAATTTCCTCTTAATTTCCGCAAAATCAGGTTTTGCTATCTCAAGATGTGTTGACAAAAAACATACCTAATAAAATTTGAATTTTGCGCCTCAAGTTAAACGCTGCACCTATAAGCCTGTTAGAAGTCCACTGCTGGATAATCCCTATCCAGCGTAGAGGTTGAACACTTACATGAGACGGTGAATAGAACGAGCGGCAGGAGCCAGTGGCTGCTGAGCAGCACCAGCAGAGCGCTCAGCATGCCCACAATGGTCATTATGAACACTTACATGAGACAGTGAATAGAACGAGCGGCAGGAGCCAGTGGCTGCTGAGCAGCACCAGCAGAGCGCTCAGCATGCCCACAATGGTCATTATGAACACTTACATGAGACGGTGAATAGAACGAGCGGCAGGAGCCAGTGGCTGCTGAGCAGCACCAGCAGAGCGCTCAGCATGCCCACAATGGTCATTATGAACACTTACATGAGACGGTGAATAGAGCGAGCGGCAGGAGCCAGTGGCTGCTGAGCACCACCAGCAGAGCGCTCAGCATGCCCACAATGGTCATTATGAACACTTACTTGAGACGGTGAATAGAACGAGCGGCAGGAGCCAGTGGCTGCTGAGCAGCACCAGCAGAGCGCTCAGCATGCCCACAATGGTCATTATGAACACTTACATGAGACGGTGAATAGAACGAGCGGCATGAGCCAGTGGCTGCTGAGCAGCACCAGCAGAGCGCTCAGCATGCCCACAATGGTCATTATGAACACTTACATGAGACGGTGAATAGAGCGAGCGGCAGGAGCCAGTGGCTGCTGAGCAGCACCAGCAGAGCGCTCAGCATGCCCACAATGGTCATTATGAACACTTACATGAGACGGTGAATAGAGCGAGCGGCAGGAGCCAGTGGCTGCTGAGCAGCACCAGCAGAGCGCTCAGCATGCCCACAATGGTCATTATGAACACTTACATGAGACGGTGAATAGAGCGAGCGGCAGGAGCCAGTGGCTGCTGAGCAGCACCAGCAGAGCGCTCAGCATGCCCACAATGGTCATTATGAACACTTACATGAGACGGTGAATAGAACGAGCGGCAGGAGCCAGTGGCTGCTGAGCAGCACCAGCAGAGCGCTCAGCATGCCCACAATGGTCATTATGAACACTTACATGAGACGGTGAATAGAGCGAGCGGCAGGAGCCAGTGGCTGCTGAGCAGCACCAGCAGAGCGCTCAGCATGCCCACAATGGTCATTATGAACACTTACATGAGACGGTGAATAGAGCGAGCGGCAGGAGCCAGTGGCTGCTGAGCAGCACCAGCAGAGCGCTCAGCATGCCCACAATGGTCATTATGAACACTTACATGAGACGGTGAATAGAACGAGCGGCATGAGCCAGTGGCTGCTGAGCAGCACCAGCAGAGCGCTCAGCATGCCCACAATGGTCATTATGAACACTTACATGAGACGGTGAATAGAGCGAGCGGCAGGAGCCAGTGGCTGCTGAGCAGCACCAGCAGAGCGCTCAGCATGCCCACAATGGTCATTATGAACACTTACATGAGACGGTGAATAGAGCGAGCGGCAGGAGCCAGTGGCTGCTGAGCAGCACCAGCAGAGCGCTCAGCATGCCCACAATGGTCATTATGAACACTTACATGAGACGGTGAATAGAGCGAGCGGCAGGAGCCAGTGGCTGCTGAGCAGCACCAGCAGAGCGCTCAGCATGCCCACAATGGTCATTATGAACACTTACATGAGACGGTGAATAGAGCGAGCGGCAGGAGCCAGTGGCTGCTGAGCAGCACCAGCAGAGCGCTCAGCATGCCCACAATGGTCATTATGAACACTTACATGAGACGGTGAATAGAACGAGCGGCATGAGCCAGTGGCTGCTGAGCAGCACCAGCAGAGCGCTCAGCATGCCCACAATGGTCATTATGAACACTTACATGAGACGGTGAATAGAGCGAGCGGCAGGAGCCAGTGGCTGCTGAGCAGCACCAGCAGAGCGCTCAGCATGCCCACAATGGTCATTATGAACACTTACATGAGACGGTGAATAGAACGAGCGGCATGAGCCAGTGGCTGCTGAGCAGCACCAGCAGAGCGCTCAGCATGCCCACAATGGTCATTATGAACACTTACATGAGACGGTGAATAGAGCGAGCGGCAGGAGCCAGTGGCTGCTGAGCAGCACCAGCAGAGCGCTTAGCATGCCCACAATGGTCATTATGAACACTTACATGAGACGGTGAATAGAGCGAGCGGCAGGAGCCAGTGGCTGCTGAGCAGCACCAGCAGAGCGCTCAGCATGCCCACAATGGTCATTATGAACACTTACATGAGACGGTGAATAGAGCGAGCGGCAGGAGCCAGTGGCTGCTGAGCAGCACCAGCAGAGCGCTCAGCATGCCCATAATGGTCATTATGAACACTTACATGAGACGGTGAATAGAGCGAGCGGCAGGAGCCAGTGGCTGCTGAGCAGCACCAGCAGAGCGCTCAGCATGCCCACAATGGTCATTATGAACACTTACATGAGACGGTGAATAGAGCGAGCGGCAGGAGCCAGTGGCTGCTGAGCAGCACCAGCAGAGCGCTCAGCATGCCCACAATGGTCATTATGAACACTTACATGAGACGGTGAATAGAGCGAGCGGCAGGAGCCAGTGGCTGCTGAGCAGCACCAGCAGAGCGCTCAGCATGCCCACAATGGTCATTATGGTGCCAAACGTGAAGTACAACAGCACGAAACTAGACTTGTTCTGAAATTAAACATTTGGTGTAATAAAATCCGGCAACACATTTTTTTTACAAACAAACTGATTTCGAATCTTTTTGTTAAATAGATGAAGATAAAGATAAAGATAAAGATATAGATAAAGATAACAATGTATATATTTTGTAACCACATAAACAACAAAATCAAGTAATTTAGGCGTAAAGAACAGTTACAAAAAAGCGGCCAAGTGCGTGTCGGACTCGCCCGTGAAGGGTTCCGTAGCAGCAAGTAACATAATATAAAAGTTCTTGGATGGAATACGATTAATGGCGTATTCAAATAAAACTACTTACTAGATCTCGTTCAAACCAATTTAGAGTGAAAGTTTACATGGTATAATGTACATCATATATTTTGTTTAGTTTTATCATTCTCTTATTTTGGAAGTTACGGGGGGACACACACTTTGTACCACTTTGGAAGTGCCTCTCGCGTAAACTATTCAGTTTAGAAAAAAAATATATTAGAAACCTCAACATCATTTTTAAAGACCTATCCACAGATACCCCACACGTATAGGTTTGATGAAACAAAAAACTTTTGAGTTTCAGTTCTAAGTATGGGGAACCCCAAAAATAATTGTTTTTTTCAATTTTTGTGTAAAAATCTTAATGCGGTTCACAGAATACATCTACCTACCAAGTTTCAACAGTATAGCTCTTATAGTTTCGGAAAAAAAAGGCTGTGACATACACGGACAGACAGACAGACAGACAGACAGACAGACAGACATGACGACGAATCCATAAGGGTTCCTTGTCTTTGACTACGGAACCCTAAAAAGGCAACCACTGCAGCATGTGCTATGCTATGGCAATAGACCAATTTGGAAGTACCTACCTATATTCATTCAAAAAAAATATTTATTTTCTAAATCGGTACCTATACAAAATGACGAAGTTGTGAGGCAACAAACATTATAATTCCTCCTTTTGTTTTAAGTCGGTCATGAAAATGCTTGTTGCAAAGGTTAAGTGTGCGACAAAGTACCTACTGTTTTTTCGCAAATAAACAAGTGAAATTATTAAAAATAACTCGATAGCGAATAAAATTCTAAATTGGTAAATTAAATATGTATGTTTTTTGGTAGAAATGTATTTCTAACCCCCGACGCAAAAAGTAGGGGTCTTATAAGTTTGACGGCTAAGGTGTGTGTCTGTCTGTATATGGCAACCAAAAGCGAAACCGAAAGCGCTTTTTTTAAACAGGTTTTTTAGCGGTTCTCAGACATACATACATTTATAGACACATGCCTTTTTCACCGAAAGGCACCGTGACTGTTTTCACCGTGGGTTGCACCATCGTGGGATATAGTCATGACAAGTGGTGAGCTCATCGCCACCATTGCTTGTCATGACTGACTCTGCTAACGCTTTCTTCCAGTAATAATAGCTAGCAGCCAGGACAATTCAATTCAATTCAATTCAATTCATTTATTTCCTTTGGAACACATTCGGTACTCTTGAATTAGTCAACACACAAATTGTTGAGTAGCGGCTGTACATGGGCCTTCTCAAAGAAATGAGTGTAAATAATAATATGATTCACATAACAAAACAAAATACAAGCAACGATACACAAATAACAATCAAACTTTCCTACAATACAAAACAAAACAATAACAAAGAGAGAAAAAAAAAACTTATACCAACGTATCTTACAAACAAGTCCGGGTAATCCCTTAGTCAGCTTTTACGACATCCACGGGAGGAGATATAGCTTTTTATTCTTGGGCCGGACACACCACGACAACGGGTCAACCGAAAGAGGAACTGAAAGCGGTTTTTTTTAAAGCAGGTTTTCTAACGATGTTTCTTAGACATGTTTTATCAAAATCGTTTCAGCCACAACCCCATAACACCCGCTAACACATAGCGGTCAAACTCATAACCCCCTCTTTTTGCGTCGGGGGTTAAAAAGGGTAACCTAGACGTGTCCTAACTAGTGTTTGCGAGCCTACCTTCCTAATGCCGGCGACCAGAATCACTGATGCGACCATCCACAGCACCGCCAGCAACGTGACGGTCGCCAGGATGATGTCGATGGTCTCTATGTTCAGCTCGAGTGCCTTGAAGCTCTTGAGATGATGCACTCCTTGTTCATGATGAAAGTTCTCCAGTACCATCAGGTATATGGAACAGGTGCCCAAAGCTATTGAGAGGATCTGAAAAATTCATACGGTTTATGTGAAAAAAATATTTTTCAATAAAGCTTTTGTAAAATTAGTGATCGTAACCGTGTGCTGTTCAAAATGAGCCTAAACACGGCTAGTCTACTATTATCCATCGAGGAGTTCCGTTGTCCACCTTCCGTCTCCATCATCAGATCAGCTCGCTGTCACCATCATATAGTACCTATTGATATCGCAACTTGAAAGGTATGCCAAATTTCAGCTCAATCGGTTGAGGATAACTGTTTTAAAATTCAGTTGGAACATTCCACCCGGACATACATTGCAAGTTCAATATACCTAAAGCTTGTAAAAATCAAAGTCTTCATGTGAAACGATCACTGCAGGGAATGGCGTATTTACGCAACCAGGTTTTATTCCCTAGGTTCCAAGATTCAAGAGGTATTTGCATAAATAAGTGTAACAATAGATTATTGATTAATAGCAGTCGATAAGCCATGTCAGAGGCCCTCGGGCGGCTTGACAAACTCCGACACCATACGAAACGAAATGAAACGAGTGTAACAATTTGGTCATAAACTAGGTGAGCACTTATATGACTTATTGGCCTCTGCAGGCATCGCAATTTTTTTTAGGGCATTTAGTGAATAATATATCGCTTATTTGCATAGGTTACATTTTGGAGAATGCTCCCAGGAACTTCATGATCTGATCCCACCATCTCCTTTTCATCATAGGACGAGCAGACGCACGGCTCGGTACCATCCTTACCTCATTAGTATATACCCTCTATTCGTACTAAACGTTTCAGTTCTAGTTTTATAATGCGAACTGCTAAGGAGTGGAATACTCTATCGGTCTGTCGTTCCTGAAAACTATAATCTGGGTCTCTTCAAGGCTAGTGTGAATAGGTGTGCCTAGACCTTTGTGCTCCATTTTCGGCCACATCGTCCCTTACTTACTAACAGGTGAGATCGTGGCCAAACAAAGGCCTATCATAGTTACAAAAAAAAACTGCAACTTAGTTTCTTACTTAGGTAATTATTATGATAAGGTAATATGATGATCATAAGTAAACAACTACTATTTTTAACTTAGGTTTGCAAGTTACGGGTGCAAGCTCTGACAAACATGTTTTCAACGCAAGTAACTTGCACGCAGATGGGATCATGTGACGTCATACCAGCATGCAAGAACTTGTATAATGGAATCACGGCTATGTGGGTAAATATGTATATTTCACACCACCGGCTCGACAATGTCCAATCACATGCAATCTCAACGCAAAGTATAGCATTAGCATCCAGTGATTTGAATTTGGAACGTCAAATTCGTGTAAAAACTCGTGGAAAACTGGAGATGGAGACGAAGCTCTCAACACTCCGTGCTATACCCTATTTGAGAGGGCCTCGGCGAGCAACAAAATAAACTTAGCTCGCTTTTCACCTACCTAAGACGCAGCCAAGTTTCAGTTTATTAAATTGCGGTTTTTCAGCAATAACACAGCGCGCATCCTTTTTTTTTTTTATATACTCCTGAATGACGGAACAAGCAGATGGCCCACCTGATGTTAAGCGGTAACCTCTGCCTATGAACAGTGCATTACCTCATAGGTCACGTCCACCTAGGACGCGCCCTATGTGACATTGCACTGCGACCGCCACCCTGAGACATAAAGATGAAAAGTCTCATGTGCCTGTAATTTCACCGGCACCCTTATCCTTCAAACCGGAACACAGCAATGTGAGCACTACACTGCTTTGCGGCAGAAATAGGTATGGTAGTAGTACTTCCCCGGACGAACTCTTTCACAAAAAAACTCTACTACTACTAAAACATTTACATTTTAGAATGCTGCAAATCTGAATATATACTATCAAGGTGGACCCAAACAACATACCAAAAAATTAAGTTTATTTCAGTGTTTTTTTTGTACGATATGGCTGGCCCATAGACGTAGAATTTTTTCGCTACGCTAAATAGACAAACGAAGCGTGGGAGAGAGAAGTCATTTTTAAATGTACCCCGTGCAAGAATAAAAGTGACAGCAACAATGTATTGAATGTAAATTGTTTAAGGCATCGCCGACGACAGGCGAAGGTGCGGGTTCGAGCCCCGCTAGAACGGAATTTTTGGGTTATATTTAAATTTAATGTTATCCATAAAGCGTGGTTTACACTTGAAAAATAATAAACTATGGGGTAACAAATTGTCTATAGATAAAGTAACAGAGTGAAAAATTATATGCGCGTAGCACGACTGATATAAAATGTTTTTTGTGCTTTCAGATTTCCAAGTAATCCTTTGCTACGAGAAAAATGGTTATCGGTTATAAGAGTGGGATGGACTCAAATAAGAACTCCACTAGGTATATGCAGCAAACATTTTAAGTTTAAATTTAAAAGGGAAACTCTAAGATCCCACCTATAAATAAAACCGTAATATTTAGGGGTCAATAAATAATAAAAGTTTATTTATTAACTGTATTCAAAATTGGAATAAGAACCTTATTCTCTTTATGACGACAAATCTGCCAAACTGTGTTATTCATGAAAGACTTAATCTGCATTGAGATGTATTTATCTACCATACACATCACGGACGGATGATGAATTCTATCGACAATGTAAAAGTGTTGGTCGAGCACAACACTATTTTTAACTCAGACATAGACTTTCACCAACACATGCACATATTTTTTTTGGTTCCATCTTCGATCTCTGATTGTAGATCTAGTACATATACTAAATCTATGGGCTGGCCGGGTTTGTTTGAAAATCAAACAGGCCACCATAATAAGCTGAACTCAAAAGAAAATAAAAAATACAAGGAATGTGAAACAAAAGAGTCTGTGCTATGGAGATCGTGAACACTTTTTTTCATCGAGAGGCCTGCTTTGCTCGATGCTTTTTTTTAATAAAAAAGGAATACTGGACATCGGCTCTATTACTAGGTAGGTACTAATAATTATTCCTTATTACCCTTTATTCTCCAACGGTTGTTCTGAATGGAGTTCAGCGAGCTATGTGATTAGGTAAGCGTGAATAGTAACATAAACAATCCAGCATTTATTATGCATGCATCAGTATTATTGAACTAAAGCCGGTATCACAAATTCTTAGAACGTTGAATTTGATACTGAGGTTTAGGATTACGAGCTGTAGATAAATTGATGCATATATTACATATATTTAGACATTGTGAGACCAATGAATATACCCCTCTGTCACCTCTCGTCATCATCATTACCATGAGAGGGCCCATCTCCATTCCTCCCTCTGCTCTACCCTCAGCTACGCACATGGATGCGGCTCCACACCATTAACCAACACAATGAACGCTGAGCACGGATTACGGACTGCAGACAGTCAAGACCGGCCAACCCGGCTACCTTACCACAACTGACACGTCGCCTGCTCAACCTTCAAAGAATAGACCTTCGCACCATCGTGTCGACACTCACAGGACACTGTCTCCTAAACAAACACTTCAACAACGGAGCCACAGACAGCCCACTCTGCAGAGGGTGTCTGAAGAAGAATCGGCTGCCCACGTAGTCTTGGAATGTGTGGGAGTAGCAGCTCAACGTAAACAAATCCTCAACAACCCGAGGTCACTCCACCAAGCCTGCGAAGACCCCAGGAAACTTCTGTGCTTCTGGACGGAGTTAGGCTGGCTAACTACCTAGTCAGACAACTCTTACGCATAATGGACCGCCCATAGAGTTCGAATGCGGAAGAGGAAGTTCTTTAACATCAACTTCATCATGAGCCATTAAATGACCATTTTTGGACGTAGACCTCACCCAATTTCTTCCACGCCAGTCGATTAATCAGTTGCCTTCGCCATCCAGTGATAGCCTGCGTATCCTTTTATGTAGTCCACCCATCGTTTCAGTGGATAACCTCTGGGTCTTCTGTTTGCCTACGGTCTCCATTCAAGTATCCGTCTCGTCCTGCGACATCTGTTAAGCCTAGAAATATGCCCCCCAACTCCAGTCTCGCTCAGCAATAACGGTGAACACGTCTCGCAACTTAGTTTTCCGCCTTATCCATCCATTCCGTCTGCGGTCCCGCAAAGTTATTCTGAGCATAGCTCTCTCCATCGTCATCCATCTAAATCACTCAGCTGACCGTTTGGTAAGCGAAATGGTCTCCGTTCCGTAAGTGAAGACTGGCATGATGCATTGCTCAAAAATCTGCACCTGTGGATATCGTTAAAGCCGACTAAGGGACCACACCAGGGGATGGGCAGCAGCATCAACCTGAGTACTCAACACCAATACTGCGATTACCAATTCGCCTGCCAAGCGTGATGATTATGACAAATCCCTTTATTTATACTTTATGAGACTTCGTCCAGCAGTTGGACGTCACTGTTTATTGGTACGGCCTGCAATGCTCTAAGTTCTAGGTCGACACGTCGTTGTTCTAATCCAGGTTTAAGTACAATTTTTTTTCAAATTGGCCCAGGGGTGCGTTCAATGGGCACACTCCAAGGGTGTAGTTGTTTTTTTTACCACGCTCTGAGGCTCTGAACGACTTGGATTGACACGGAATGTCAATGCCACTGTAAATTTTTGATGTAAACAAACGCTTTTTCATCCGGTGTTGCCAATTTAGCTCTTTTAGAGCTAAATTCAACTCTATTTCAACATTGTCAGCTCCACTTTTTTTCAAAGAAGTTAGTAGATAATATGAGTGAATGAACGACAAAACCAAAGCCTTATTAATATTGTATCTGTGTAGTGAATTAGAATGATTTGTTGAATCTTATTACCTGCATTGTTTATTTAGCTCCTCTTTACTGAAACAATTAGCCTTATTTGAACTCTTTTTTTCCCATTGGCTTTTAATTTTTTTTTCATGTGGTTTATCATTTTTAGATCTCATGAAGTAGAGTTTATTTTTATTTTCAATAGTTATAGAAAATAAAGCAGCCAAAGTCAGTTTTTTTTCCAAAATTTTGTTACCAAGTTTTTTTATTTTGCATTTGACCTAGGAACTTGTTTTGTAAATATGGTACTTGTTATGTATTTAGATCGATATAACTACTAACACCCTATTGTACCTACACCAAGAATTAAACGTAATATAAAAAAAAAAACAGGAAAATGTGCGGCATTATCGCTGAATGTGTATTTATATTTTACCAATATATACAAAAAACTTTCGAAACATTTCAAGAATTTTCTGGTACATTTGGTACGGAACCCTGAATGCGTGTGATCCGACGTGCACTTGACAACAAAGATCCTTCCAGCCTTGATGGGTACTGACAAATTTGACAAAAGCTAGCCTTGATATTTCACAGAAAAAATATTGGCGATGTTTGCAACATCATCATCAATCAGCCAACATAAACCGCTACTGGACATCTGAACATATCTGTGGATGTAATTTCATTAATATCGGTACAGCGTGATTGATTAACAAAGTCTTAGAGCATTTAATAGCAAAGTAATTCAGGAGCTGATAACAAGTCCTGTTTCACTTTATATAAAATATCCTCTCGTGGAATCTGGAACTTTCGCAGTTACTATATTACTTGTTGGGCTTACATAAAATATTTCTCCATCTATGGATGGAACAGGATTTTTGGGGAGGAAGGGTGGGATCGACTTGACTTTGACAGCAATCTAACGTCAAAATCGTAACAACCGAACACCCACCCAAAACGGTGGTTGTTCAGTTAGGGTCACGTGACGCTAACCGAACGCTCTAACCGAGCCTCCGAACGGAACAACCCATACGCTTTGGTGACAAGCACATGATTTGACTTTGACAGACGTCAGAATTGTCAGAGGTGGTTGTCCGGTTAGGGTCACGTGACGCTAACCGAACGCTCTAACCGAGCCTGTGAACGGAACAACCGTACACTCTGGTGACAACCAACACTCAGAGTGTACCCACTGAACGCACCCCTGTCGTTTTGGCGTTAAAACATGACTAACATCCAACCAATAAAATTGTTTCTCTATGATATAAGTAGGTAGGTTTATTACAAATTCCGCTTAGACAATCCCCTGCGAAGGGCATTTTGACTACTTGTAGGTATAATAATTATAGCATTACCTGCCTACCCTTTCGGGGAAAAAGGTGTGTGTTAATGTTTGTATGTAAAGGGTGTAAAGGTATAAGCTTTTAAGGGTGCGTCCGTATTAATCCCATGGCTTCATCCTATGAAAAATTATTTCCGGATTCTGACCAAAATGTAGGCAGTATTCATTCCACGACAAATAAAATTGTTATTTTGTCCGTATTAGTCCCAAAATGTAGTCCGGATTAATCTCACAGATAGAATTTCGAATATATTAAAGAACTAGTGGAATGCCCGCGACTTTGTCCGCGTTGAGTCTTTCGAATTTCAAATCCTGTCTTAGTGCACCCCTATACCATAAAAGGAATGTACCCTCCAAATTTCAAGCCTCTAGGACTTACGGTTTAGGCGTTGGTTCAGTCAGTCAGTCAGTCACGTAACGATATTAGTTACTAGCGAATCGTCCCGGCTTCACACGGGTAGTTTCAGGATGAAAAAGTCTCCCCCTCCTACCCCCCCTGGTAGCCTATGTCACTCAGGGTGAATGTAGCTTTCCAATCGTGAAATAATTTATGAAATCAGCACAGTAGTTTTTGAGTTTATTCATTCTTTCCTATTTATAATATTAGTGTAGACTAGAAACTCGCCCCGGCTTCGCACGGGTAGGGTAGGGACCCCCCTTCCTTCCCGTCCCCCCTCACCCTCCCCCCTTCCCAACCCCCCATCTATCCACACACCAGATACAAAAATGTTAGGTATTTTTTATTACATCTTGGGTTACGTTATTGGATTTTTAGTAAGGATCCCTAATTTTTTGGAAAATATAATATAGCCTATGTCACCCGGGGGTAGTGTAGCTTCCCAACAGTGAAATAATTTTTCAAATCTTTTTAGTAGTTTCGGTGCATATTCAATGCAAACAAACAAACAATCAAATCTTTCCTCTTTATAATTAGTAGGTATAGACTACTATGCATGTAGTCAAATGTAACTATTATATGATTATTATATAATATCTCATACATACATACCATAAGTAGGTAGATATTGTATGTAATAATGAAGAAACCCAACGTGGCCGAGTACAGTTCCCGGCTGTGACGTTGGCACATTGTGGAAATGAGAGAGCGTTCAGTAAACCACACTATATAAATGAATAAATAAATTATGAATGCTTCATAATTCACACAACATTATCCAGCCCCAATAAGCAGAGCTTGTGTTATGGGTACTAGATAACTGCTATACTTAATATAATACATTACATAGATAGATATTTTTTATTATACATATAAAATACCCAGAACACCCTGAACAAATATCTGCTGATCGTACAAGTATTTGTTCCGAGGCAGAAATTGAATCCGCAACCTCTTGCATCGCAGGCAAAAATACTTATAAACTCTAATATTTATTTATATCTCTCCCTCTTTGTTACCTTTTCACGACAAAACGGATCCTGATGAAATTTGACAATGTTAGCTTCTATCATTATGATATGAAGAACAAAAGATACCCTTTTTTTAACTACATGAATGACGGAACAAGAAGATGGACCACCTGATGTTAAGCGGTAACCTCTGCCTTTAACAACGCATTACCACATAGGTCACGTCCACATAGGACGCACCCAATGTGGCATTGTAGTAGTAGAGCTTTTTTGTGAAAGAGTTCGTCAGGGGAAGTACTACCTCCATCTCTATTTCTGCTGCAAAGTAGTACTGCTCGCATTACTGTGTTCCGGTTTGAAGGGTATGGGTGCCGGTGAAATTACAGGCACATAAGACTTTTCATGTATAATATGTCTCAGGGTAGCGGGCGCAGTGCAATGCCACATAGGGTGCGTCCTAGGTGAGCGTGACCTATGTGGTAATGCGTTGTTAAAGGCAGAGGTTACCGCTTAACATCAGGTGGGCCAACAGCTTGTTCCGTCATACACGTTATTAAAAAAATAACCTAGCAAGTAATAATTTGGGTTTCACAGAAGCGAAGCATGGCTATTATCTAGTTTATTGATAATTCACTATCAGTATATGTATGTGCCCAGGACATTCCAGAACACGTGTGATTGTTACAGAAAACATCTGTCTCGTCCTCAACTTGCCATTGCAAAAGCCGGGAACTGTATATTATTCGGGGAGTTCCCTACTCAACTAAGCCAAGCTTTTACTAATATTTATTCTGTGACTAAGCTAGGAGTAGGTAACTGACCGTAATTCCAAGTTGGAAAAAATGTTCGAGTGTGTGTTGAAATTTCGAACACTCGCTCGTCCATTTTTTGTTTTGAATTTGCCAGTATAAGAATATCATTTTACCGATATTACGTAAACACAAAATGTCACATAAAGCAAAATTTAAATTAGCTAAATTTAAATTTTTATTGTGTTTTTTGCTCTTCACAACAACTCTTCGCAGCAGTTTTTAGGGTTCTGTAACCAAAAATTACGGAACCCTTATAGATTAGTCATGTCTGTCTGTCTGTCTGTATGTCTGTCCGTGTATGTCACAGCCACTTTTTTCGGAAACTATAAGAGCTAGGCTGTTGAAACTTGGTAAGTAGATGTATTTTCTGTGAACTGTATTAAGAATTTCTCACAAAAATAAAAAAAAACAGTAAATTTTTGGGGTTAATACTTAGAACTGAAACTCAACAAAAAAAACATCAATCCCATACGTGTCTATCTATGGATAGGTCTTCAAAAATGATATTAAGGGACCTCTGTGGCGCGGCTGGCGATGGTACGCCTGCGACGCAGGAGGTTGCGGGTTCGATTCCCGCCTCGGAACAAATATTTGTGCGTTCTGCAGATATTTGTTCAGGATGTTCTGGGTGTTTTCTATGTATAATAAAAAATATCTATCGATGTAATGTATTATATTAAGTATATCAGTTATCTAGTACCCATAACACAAGCTCTGGCTTAGCTTGGGGCTAGATAATGTGTGAACTTGTCCAGCATTATTCATTATTATTATTCATTATTCATTAATATAATTTTTTTCTAAACTGAATAGTTTGCGCGAGAGACACTTCCAAAGTGGTAAAATGTGTCGTCGTCCCCCGTCCCCCCCCGTAACTTCTAAAATAAGAGAATGATAAAACCAAAAAAATATATGATGTACATTACCATGTAAACTTCCAACGAAAATTGGTTTGAACGAGATCGAGTAAGTAGTTTTTTTTAATACGTCAAATCGTAATCCATTCAAGAACTTTTATATTATGTTACTTGCTGCTACGGAACCCTTCATGGGCGAGTCTGACTCGCACTTGGCCGCTTTTTTCTTCTTCAGATAGCAAAACCTAATATTGCGGAAACTATTAGGTTAAATAACACGTTTTGATTGAAAGCGTCTCATAAATAGGTACCTATCATTAGTTTAGCTGCGAATAATTCTTACACAGATTTCTTCAATAAGTTTTACACAGTTTTTTAATTTATTTCATACACAACATATCTTACACAGTGTACCTACTTTAAAAATCGCCAAAGGTTTGACATTCATAGCTAAACTAATGATATTTATGAGACACTTTCAATGAAAATATTATTATGCGTGTTAGATCTCCTAGTTCTCGCAAAATCAGGTTTCGCTATCTCAAAATGTGCTGATGAGCTGTATTTAGCAAAAAACACAATGTATCTACCTACCTACTTACGATGACCTCTGTAGCGCTGCGGGTGAAGGTTCGCCTGCGATGCAGGTTGCGGGTTCGATTCCAACCTCGGAACAAATATTTATACAATCAGCAGATATTTGTTCAGGGTGTTTTAGGTATTTTATATTTATAATAATTAAAAAAACTATGTAATGTATTGTATTATGTATATCAGTAGGTACCCATAACACAAGCTCTGCTTAGTTTGGGGCTAGATAATATTGTGTAAACTGTCCAGCATTATTTATTATTTATTTTAGGTATCTCATTAAAGTTCAGGTTAGTTAGAAAGTGACAGAATAGCGCTCGCGGAACTAAATGTGCGCGATCATAAAGAAAAACAGAATCTGTCCCAAATAAATTATTATTTTATTATTATCTTAATTAATTTTTATACTTAGATCTATCCTGTAAAAAAAAACATTAAAATCGCTTCAGGCATTCGAAACCAGTGGGATTTTGCGTAAATATTATTTACTGGTTTGTTTTCCTGTCAAAAGTATAAAAGTTAAAAAATAAAAATAAAAAAATAAAAATATCGCGTGTATCGCCTATTATTGTCATTATAATCCGAAAGCTCTTTCAAATATTTTATTAGAACAAAATTTTCTAATTTATAATAAACTACATCAATTGTCGGCAAAAAAACATGTTTTTTTTTTATAAACAATCACGTTACGTTTTATTGAGGGTCTGTCTCCAAGGACAATTGTAAAATTTAATAAGTACTTCCAGTTCTGCCGATGGACTTTGGCGAAGCTGAATGAGCTAACGAGATTTCTGAGAAATTATCGCTTATACATGTAAAGCACAAATATATAGGTACTTACAAATGTGATGCATCCCAGGATGAGACACCCGAAATCCAAAGGCACACAGAAGAAGAACTTATCGGCGTAGCACATTTTATCACCTTGTTGATTAACAAACTGAAACACGACACGACTGTAACCACTGAACTGTGTGAAGTGGAAGTAGTGACTTAGTTGAGTAGGGCTAGTGGAACTTGGAAGTGTCGAGCGAGCGTAGTGCTGCCACCTCTCTGAGGCCCATCAGCGCTAAAAGTGCTTGAAATTCTTGAAAATAGCGCTAGATTCCGCTAGATTGCATAAACAGAATAGCGCTAGAATAGCGCTAGAATCCGCTAGCTTTCATGAACAAAATAAAGGCATAGTAGTAAGAAGTTTTTATTTATTTCAATACAAACTGTATTTATCATCTTAAATCTCAATATTCTCTTATATACCTTTAATGACCCTACCCTAAACCTAAGGAACGTAACGGAAGCTAAACGAATTGCGGTGTTGCTGCTTACTTCCTACTTTTTGCCGAGATTGCGACGTGTTTGGTCTGTCATAAAAAAGCGCTATATTTTCCGCTTAGAGTTAAAATTAAAATTTCAGCGCTAAATGTCCCAAAAAAGCGCTAGATCCAGCTCCGAAACAGCTAAGGTGGCAGCACTGAGCAAGCGGGCCGGCCGGCGCGGCATGCTCTCTCGTGTCTTGCTGCGCGTGCGTTTATATTTTGTGGTGACTAAACTGTGCCCGTGCCCCACAAAATTGTGCCCAGCCATAGTCCCTAGTCCCAATAGCCTAGAAATGTAACAAGAAATACCTACATAGTATCTCCCGTACTTGTTCATAATTCGTTGTATAAGATTTGTCCTGGCTGATGTGTTATTACTGGAGGAAAGCGTTACCAGAGTCAGTCATGGGAAGCAATGGGCCAATGGCAGCGATGAGCTCACCACTTATTACGTCTATATCCCACGATTGTGCAACCTATAGTGAAAAGAGGCCCATTTGAGGCTTTGTCTACACTTTCGGGGAAAAAGGCGTGTGTCTGCTTGTGTATGTATGTAAAATACATGGTGTGGATACACAATACGGATTTTTGCATGAACATTGAGGTTCTCAAGGTATCTGCTACAAGCTCTTTTGGGTGTAAGTACACACACACACACACACGCCTGTGTAAATGCGCCACGCCAGGCAGAAATCTTCATACAAAAAAAACGCCATGCGCCGCTCGGAAATGAGGTTTTTAGAGAATATCTCTTCAAATATAAATAATTTTAGAAAATCCCTACAGCGAACCCTTGACTTTGTTATATTGATTTTATTTATCTCATTTTGTACCCAATAATATGCACCATTTTAATAAACAGTCGAATCTAAGGAAAAATTAGAGGTAGGTACCTAACTTTGTTTTTTTTTTCTATCGAGAAAATATTGTCCTATCGTGTTTCTGGTACAGTGATCCTTCGGAATTATAATACTATTATATATTCTGTGATTGTAATGTAGTATCCATGCATATTTATAGAATAGCATAGAAAAACTAAAAATAAGTTTTCCAAATAATAGAGCATGTAGCTCCTACCCTTTCCTAGAATGCTTTCTAGCATTAAGTTCGCCTTTGTACTTCTTTGTTTTATGTGCAATAAAGAATTTTCTATCTATCTATCTACCTTTGATAAATTATTTATCAAAGCTCCTAACATCTTATTTAAATAACTCTCACGATCTCAGAACTCGACTAAGTGGCCCTGAAAAAAATCTATATCTATATCGTTCTATATCTAGACAACCTCTTGACCGATTTTGCATAGATACGAAATTCTCGTCTAGAATTGACTAGGTACCAAATTTTTCTACCAAATACTATGAAAATCGGCCGGTACATGTAATTAAAATCGCAGACGGCAAAAAAAACCACCTCCTTAGCGGTAAGACCGCCCATTGTACATGTAGTTTTTGTATAATTGTTGTGTGATTTTAGACCCAGTTGGTTCCAAGTTTCGTCCAGATCGGTTGTAAAATACGACCTGTAGAGGAGTACCAACAAACTGACAGAGAAATGCAAATTGAACTTGAAGCAGAGACTTTTAGCTCGTTTCGCTCGCTCGGTCCATAATGCTTACACGTATATAGCAAGAAGGACTGCATAATTTTTTATTTTTTTTACATTGACAGACCTTTGTTTGACCACGATCTCACCTGTTGGTAAGTGACGATGTGGCCGAAGATGGAGCACAAAGGTCTAGAAGTATATTCACTCTATACTTGAAGAGACCGAGATTATAGTTGTCAGTAAAGGCTGACGACGGTAGTGTTTTTTTTTTTATACTACTTAATGACAGAACAAGCAGATGCCCCGCCTGATGTTAAGCGGTAACCACTGCCTATGAACAGTGCATTCCACTCCTTAGCAGTTCGCATTATAAAGGTAGAACTGAAACGTTTTGTGCGAATAGAAGGTATACCAATGAGGTAAGGATGGTACTGTGCCGTACGCCTGCTAGTCCTGTGATGAAAAGGAAATGGTGGGATCAGATCGTGCAGTTCCTGGGAGTATTCCTCGAAATGTAATCTATAGAAGATCGAAAGGCATGCAACCTTACGGCGGTGCTCGAGACTCTGGATCTTAGTCTCCGCCGAAAGTTAGTTTTGTTGGTTGAATGTTAATTCCATGTACTTTTGTATGCTAAGTCCATGGTTAATTCAGCTTCGTTGAAGTTTTGCATGACATACGTAAACAAATTATGACTAACATGGTCGGAGATAACAGGGTCGGCTTAGGGAAGTAGCGTGGAATAACAATCTGTGCAGTTGGATTTATGGGTTATTAATAGTTTATTACAAACGTCATCCATCACCTTCACTTATAATGTAGTGCCTATTAAGTTTCACTAGAAACGGGATATTTACCATGATTTTTGTGTTATAACAACAACATCTACTCGCAAAGACTTTAGTTAGTTCTCCCGTGATCTTGGCGCATGCAACTGTGCCGAAATATCGGGAACATTCAAAACTCAAAAATCATGGTAAATATCCCGTTTCTAGCGAAAATTATGTACATAACCATGATAGTTTCAAAAGTTATGTAGTGCCTAGTGTTTCCATAAATAGGACTTTAGCCCGTTTTCACTAACAACGATCAAGGAGTCGCCTAACTTAGTAACGCCTAGTCTAGGCAATTCCCTAACAAAAATATTCCTTTCACCAATCGATTTTCACTAGTTGAATCCTGCAATAATAGTTGCCTAAATTTTTGACAATTGTCTATGGTTTTTTTTGTTTTGTCAGCTTTAGCGATTTAGGCGTCGCCTAGGTTTTTTTTTTTTTTTTTTTTTTATACTACTTGGATTACGGATCAAGCAAGAGGCCCACCTGATGTTAAGCGGTAACCTCTGCCTATGAACAGTGCATTACCTCATAGATCACGTCCACCTAGGACGCAACCTATGTGGCATTGCACTGCGCCCGCCACCCTGAGACATAAAGATTTAAAGTCTCATGTACCTGTAATTTCACCGGCACCCTTACCCTTCAAACCGCAACACAGCAATGCGAGCACTACTGCTATGCGGCAGAAATAGGTATGGTGGTAGTACTTCCCCGGACGAACTCTTTCACAAAAAAGCTCTACTACTACTAAAAAACGGTTTAGTGAAAACGGGTGACAATCTGTCAGTTAAGGTGAGTTGCCTAACATTACGCCACGTATAATCGATGTCATAACTTTAGGCAGCGCCTAACGTCGTAGTCATCACCTAAAGGTTGGTGATTTTTTTTTTATGCAACTCTTTATTAATATTTAGGCATCCGATTTAGGCGTCGTCGCCTAGGTTTAGTGAAAACGTTAGACCTAATTCAACTGTACCTACTTTAGGTATATTACCTTACCTACTCAATTCACTTTGCATTTTACCAAATAGCATAACAATGCACTTTTAAAAGTTAACAATAACAATATTGTTCTTAAATATTTACCTATATACATACATAGACACACGCCTTTATCCCCGATGGGGTAGGCAGAGCCTCAACGGGCCTTTTCACCGTGGATTGCACCATCGTGGGAATATAGATGTGACAAGTGGTGAGCTCATCGCTGCCATTGCTTCCTCTCTGACGACCTCTGTGGCGCGGCAGGTGACGGTTCGCCTGCGACGCAGGTTGCGGGTTCGATTCCCGCCTCGGAACAAATGTTTGTGCAATCTGCAGATATTTGTTCAGGGTGTTCTGGGTATTTTCTATGTATAATAAAAAATATCTATCTATGTAATATATTGTATTAAGTATATCAGTTATCTATTACCCATAACACAAGCTCTGCTTAGCTTGGGGCTAGATAATGTTGTGTGAACTATGACTATTTCTTTCCATGACTGAATCTCGCTTTCTTTCAGTAATACGAGTAACACATTCCATAATAGGCTTGCAGCCAGGACAAATCTTATACCAACGAGTCTTATCAACATTATTCTTACAACAAATTTGGACATGTCCAGTAAATTTTCCCGTTTCTGACGTTTCCTGGTGCCAGGCCTCTGTTTGGTAGAAATAAAAATTTGAATTTGAATTTGAAAGTTGCGCAGAGGGAAATCATAACGACTTCAGTTTATGTTAACGCTCGGTTTTACGATTTAACTCCTCATCTATTTGCGTGCCGTGGGCCTTATGAACATCGATTCAGAGGGGCTATAGTCTTCGAAATTGACAAGCAACTTACACGGCCGTGTGGTGTACACTTCGTGGACTTTTGTACGGGATTTGAGGTTCTCAAGGTTCCCGCTAGGGGCGCTCTTCGATTTCTCCATACTAAAATACGTGTAGTGAGTGTACACCACACGGCCGTGTAAGTTGCTTGTCAAATTTGAAGACTAGCCCCTCAGATTAAGGTGAGGCATGCCGCAAAATTACCATCATGTAAAATTTTCAAATTATAAATATGCGTGTACTACATTATAATTCCGAGGGATCACTGTACCAGAAACACGACAAGACAATATTTTCTTGATAGAAAAAAAACCCAAAGTTACCTCTAACTTTTGTGGCTAGATTCGATTTTTTATTAAAATAGTGCATAAAATACGTCATTTCATTGCATCTTTTGCATCAAATTTTTGCCTACCCCGAAATTACTGGCGGTTAAAAGGACAATATAAATAAAAAAACTATAAGTTCAAGTTCGTTCCAGTTGCAGTGAAGTGTTGTTTTTAAAGCCAGTATCGCTTATCGAGATTTGTGAAGTAGGTAGATACCACAAAATTTAAAGTACAGAAGGTCGGTAGTAGTACAGACGTACTACGAGAGATAACAGGCGCACGCACATTACCTATACATATAGACGCGTACCCACGACGATCTCGGTGATAGTCGGTCGTACGCTATGTGGTAGTAATGCATTGGTTACCGCTTTTTTAATATTATAAGGACAAAAACAAGCAGACGTGCCGCCTGATGTAAAGCAGTCACCGCCGCCTATGGACATCTGCAACATCCACGTTATTGCAAACGCGCTGCCTTGATATTTATCTTGAATTTACCCACCGCTTAACATCAGGTGGGTGGGCCATATGATTGTTCCGTCATTCATGCATGAAAAAAAAAACGTCTGCCGCGATTGCCCGTGCTTTAGCGACATGTTATTATTGTATTGTGACTTTTCATCATTTTACAGTGACCAGTTTGACCTTATTAACTGTGAAACTGCACTAAAACCAAAGGTGTACAGTCTTACAATTGAATAAAATAATACAGATATCGCAATGAAACAAGTGTATCCATCCCCCAAGGTTCGGCTCAAGATAACTGAACAATGCTCTAAGGATATACAAATGGTATCAAACTTCTTTTTAGGGTTCCGTAGTCAAAGACAAGGAACCCTTATAGATTCGTCATGTCTGTCTGTCTGTCTGTCCGTGTATGTCACAGCCTTTTTTTTCCGAAACTATAAGAGCTATACTGTTGAAACTTGGTAGGTAGATGTATTCTGTGAACCGCATTAAGATTTTTACACAAAAATTGAAATAAAACAATTATTTTTGGGGTTCCCCATACTTAGAACTGAAACTCAAAAAAAAAAAAACATCATGCCCATACGTGTATCTATGGATAGGTCTTCAAAAATGATTTTAAGGTTTCTTATGTCATTTTTTTCTAAACTGAATAGTTTGCACGAGAGACACTTCCAAAGTGGTAAAAAGTGTGTCCCCCCCCCCCCCCCATAACTTCTAAAATAAGAGAATGATAATTCTAAAAAAAATATGTGATGTACATTACCATGTAAACTTTCACTCAAAATTGGTTTGAACGAGATCTAGTAAGTAGTTTTTTTTTAATACGTCATTAATCGTAATCTATCCAAGAACTTCTATATTATGTTACTTGCTGCTACGGAACCCTTCATGGGCGAGTCCGACTCGCACTTGGCCGCTTTTTTCTACTTCCTTTGTTCTACCGTGACGTGACGCTGGACTTTGCACCTCCAAGTAGTTTTGTTTACGTTCAGAGGCTGCAATCCGAATATTTCGCCGAAGGTCTCTACAATGTTGTCCTCGGCACAGTGTCGCACGTCGGGGGTCACCAACACAACTAGCATCAGCTCCACCCGCGGCTTCGTTTGCTTAGTATCGGATTTAGCGTTTGTGTTAATCAAATAACGAGCATCCGCCCTCACTATATAAGTATCGGACCGGAGCTATAAGTAATGAATACTGTATAAAATACCATTATATAAGATTTTTAATCGAAATATCCAAATCTCAACTTTTCTAAGAATATAACTTTTGAAACTATCATGGTAATGTACGTTTCACTAGAAACGGGATATTTACAATGGTTTTTGAGTTTAGTTAGTTCTCCCGTGATCATGGCGCATGAAACTGTGCCGAAACATCGGGAACATTTAAAAATTGAAAATAAAAATTGTAATTAAATAAAATAATACAGATATCGCAATGAAACAAGTGTATCCCTCAAGGTTCGGCTCAAGATAACATTGAAAAGTTTTCTAAGAATATTGATGTGCCAGCCCTAGTCGTTGAGCCAGGTGACCGTAGGTAATTAAAATCAAAATCATCTGGAGCCAAAATATTTTCTAATTTAAATTCCTGTATTTAAACTTTCCACAGAATATTTTAGGCGTTCGCTTCGGTCAAGAGTGGCTAATTAAAATCAAAGTCGGCCTTCTGTACCTATATATTTTGTCACCTTCACACACACACCCATTCATTTCTGAGAAGGCTCTTTTGTTTATATTGTTTAAAGGGCCCGTCATCAAATGAAGTATGGGACCCATGTTAAGGTTTAATTGGAATGTATGAGTTGTAGAGTAATCATCAGAGAGAACTACTCGACTTGCCTCCGCCATAGAATTACTATTTTAGCTATTATTCCTTTTAGACCGTTTTATTCGTTTATAATTCGCCTAGTGCAGGGGTCGGCAACCTGCGGGTCGCGAGCCACATATGGCTCTTTGGATGTGAAACTGCGTATCTCTAGTTCTATACGCAAATATTATTTATTTTATTAAAAAAACATTAAAAAATATTCTGAATCGATCAACGAGGGTTAAGCACCATTTCTATGTAGTTTTTTTTGTGGCTCTTTAAAAACTGAAATTTTGTAAATTGAAATTTTTGACTCTTCCCACTCATAAGGTTGTCGACCCCTGGCCTAGTGTCATATATCTAGGTAAATGACATGCAAGCTTTCACAGCATGCAACACAGAGAATCCTCCCACAACACAGGGAATCCTAGTGTGGGAGCTAGTGTTCAAATATATGGTGTAATTATGTTGTCTTTCGGGCCATGTCCGTGCGTCAACCGAGGCAGCAGTGCTGAAAATCAGCGCTGCAGGTCACTGCAGCATTATGCTGAGCACGGACCTTTTTTGACGGCACTATACATATCCTACTAATCCTACTAATATTATAAACGCGAAAGTTTGTTTGGATGTATCTTTGTTACTCTTTCACGTAAAAACTACTGGATGGATTCGGATGAAATTTGGAATGGAGATAACTGGACTCCCAAAATAGCACAAAGGCACATTTTTATCCCAATATTCGCACGGGATCGCGACTTATGCGGGTGAAACCGCGGGGCGCTGCTTGTGTATCATGTTTGTATATTAATAATACAATTAAACGTTATGTAAAAATAACTATGTATACGGTGTATCAAAATAAACTTTTTACTTACTACTACTAAGTACTATTAACTACGTTCACGTTGATGACCTCAGTAGCGTCGGGCGAGTAGCCGGCTGAGATGCGAAAGGTTGCGGGTTCGATTCCCGCTACGGGACAAATGTTTGTATGATCTGCAAATATTTGTTCCGGGTCAAGGTGTTATGGTACCATGGTACTCGAAATTTCTGATATTTGATATTGTAATTTTTGTATTTTGTCATACTTGCGATATTTCATTAAATATTGTATCACTTGTCACAAATGCAACGCTTTCTAAAGCTTGCAAGCTCCTATCAGATACAACTCTAATATTATCACTTGCCTATGTACGACTATGTTATTGTTATTTATGTTATTTTTTAAGTTTTTTAAGCATTGTGGTATACCTAGTTCTAGGATACCTACACTGGAATATGTACTTATTTAGGTAGGTATCTATATTCGACTGGAAGTCGGGGTGCGTACCAGTAGGTAGACCATCAGTGTATCTGTATATTTGTATACTTACTAGTGTCCGCCCGCGGCATCGCCTGCGTTTAGCCAGAATTAAAAGTAGCCTATAGCTCCAAGTCATAATCTATCTGTGTACCAAATATCATCGAAATCGGTTCACCAGTTTCAGCGTGATTAATTAGTTAGTAAATAAAATAAAATATATAATTATAAAAACCAAATAAACTAATGTAACGCCTAGTGTATTCTTATAGCAATCGAATAGTGGCAAAATATAATCCACGCCATGTAGAAAGAACGCTGGCGGTCAAATTTCTGCAGGCGTTCCAGCGTTCTTTTCACATGACGCGTTTCTGATTTTGGTCGAAGTGACGCGTCCTAACTTTTTTTTTAACTCTTCTTGATGGACCCCAATAGCTCAACAAACCCCCGACCGATATAGCTCATAACCTTACCAACCGTAGGTACCAATATTATCAAATTTCATGAAGATCGGATAACGGTTCGGAAGTTATGCTCTAACAAACATACATAGGTACATACATACAAACGCCGATTCTTCCAAGTTAACTCAGATAACTCGCTTCGTTCGTTCAATTATGTATCCCCAAGATCATAATTAACTAGTACTATACTTATAGGTAAATCTGTGATCATAACACCACTTAGAGCATTGCAGGCCTCCGTTCCGTGTTGCTCGATGTAACACAACTAATACCTACCTACCCTGCGTTCCGTTTCACGCTTTGGTCAAACTTTGGTCAAAGATCTGATTGTTCGGACTGGGCTTTACAAACCGTTCACCGTAAGATGGCACCTGACCAATGTCAGGACTGCCATAATCTTGTGGAATTTGACAGTCGCGAGAGAGTCACCTATAAAGATTTTTTTGGAGACTCAATTCGTGCTCGTCGTAGAAAGAGTTATCTAGATACGCGAGCAGGATGGATCTAAATAAGAAAAAAAAACTGGGTTACCACGTCATACAAATTTTTCCCAATTTTTAACCCCCGACGCAAAAAGAGAGGAGTTTGAACGCTATTTGTGTCTGTCTGTCTGTGGCACCGTAGTTCAACGATTTGAATGCGGTTTTTTTAATTTCAAAGCAGGGTTTCCTAGCGTTGGTTTTATCAAAATCGGGTCAGCCGTTTTATAGAGCCGTTATATTAAGTTCAATTCAGCTTATTTTCAGTTCAATCAATTTGTAAAAAATATATTTTTCATCACTAAAGAAAATATCATAAAAATCGTATGTAAACATATATGTAGGTAAAAAATTACACAATTTTAAGAACTGCAGATAGATTGCACTAGCTTTTGCCCATAGCTTTTACCACACGGGCGGAGTTACGGGCAAAGGATAGTGCTCAAAAGTTTGTTCATGAAAAACTTTACGATTACCTACAACATCTTCTATAGCTGCTAAGAATTTACAAAATGAAAGCTGCTAAGATTTATTAAAAGCTACATGGCGCTTCGCCGCTCTTTTGTAGACTATAAATTAAAAAAAAACAGAAAGAATGAAACAACTGATAAGTACAGTAGTTTTTTTTATTAATACAAATGTAAGGGCGCGTACACATAGAACGTCCGCTATAACGGTCCGTTTAAACGTATATGTTATTAGCGTGTGTTGTAGTTGTATGAGCGAGTTCACACAGAATACAGCATTCCGGATCGATTACTGGATCCGGAATTGGTACTGTATCCTGTGTGAACTCGCTCATACAACTACATACGCTAATAATAAACGGGCGTTCTATGTGTACGCGCCCTAACACTAGACCTACCTAAAGACCGTTGCAAACCATCTAAAGATAGCTCAAATGATCCTCTCTAGAAAATAATAAAACAAATTGTTATTTTGTTATATTTTAGTCAATATGAGACTATATTCACACATAATTAGACAAATTATGAGCTATTATGCTATAATTTGGATTATTATTTAGAGAATTACTAAAGGTTAATACTTAACACCAGGGGCAATCAGTTAATGAAGTATGGTATTCTACTAAGTTCAATGAAGTTAGTAGAATACCAAAAGTGACAAGTATGAGACAATTTCCGCCATTCAAGAAGTTAAGTACTGGCGCCATCTATTTTCAAGAGTTTAAGCAAGATGTAAAAAGGCCGTGAAAATACCTCAATTAAAAAAAAAAAAAAAAACATCCTGCTTCAAATTATTAAACAGTATGACGCTATGACGTCACCAGACATTGTTCTCCAAGCTAATGGCCTCCTCAAGGGGGCAGTGTGCTTTGGCCATGGCTTTGGCTGTTGACCTTCAAAAAGGGTCCTATAAACATAACCATTTCGCCATGTTTATTTTTAGATTTCGAATCATGTGATCCTTAGCAAGCACGACGGGACAGGCAGATGCGAATTTATGTAAGTAGAAAAGAGATGCATTCAAGGAGAAGGGCTGATTTCAGTCTATCTCATTCTAATTATATAATTAGAAAGGAGCGAAACTGAGAGCTGACTTCACTAACTTAACCGTGAGTGAATATTCTGTGGGTATTGTAGGAAGCACTTACCACAGTCCTATGCAAGGGATGTCCTAACATATGAATAGAATCCCAGTAAGGGTTCATTTTACCCATACCTAGTATTTAGTAGTAGTAGAGTTTTATTGTGAGAGTTCGTCCGGGGAAGTATTACCTCCATACCTATTTCAGCCGCAAAGCAGTAATGCTCGCATTGCTGAGTTCCGGTTTGAAGGGGTTCCGGTGAAATTACAGGCACATTTGACTTTCATCTTTATGTCTCAGGGTGACGGGCGCAGTGCAATGCCACAGGGTGCGTCCTAGCTGGACGTGACCTATGAGGTAATGCATTGGTTACCTAGCACCTATAGTACGCGTCATGTAAAAAGAACGCTACTACCGCTTAACATCAGGATGGTCAGATGACCCTTGTTCCGTCAATCAAGTAATAGAAAAATAAAACTATGGGGAATATTTACAGCTCGTTCACCGTAAGATGGCACCTATAAATACTCCATGGCAGGTGCCAACTTACGGTGAACGGTCCGGCTCGTTCACCGTAAGATGGCACCTGTAAATACTCCATGGTAGGTGCCAACTTACGGCGAACGGTCTGTACATGCTACGACTATTAATTTGGGCTATCTTAGGGTAATCTTGAAACACGTAAAACTTGTACGTTTCCAGCCAAAAACGTGTTTTTTTTTCAAAAAAATGTTATCGTCCCTACGTGAAAGCGCCTGTCCTTGACGGGGGCGACTTGTATGGACAATAAATACCGATATTAAACTCTAAACTCATACGTTTTAAGTTGAAATTGATAGTACTCTCCCGGCCCCTTCCAGTGTGTTATTCCAGATAGCTATACCTCAGTGTTTCCACTTTTAGAGATTTCACCCTTTTTCAGGGCGAAACGACTCTTATGGTTTAGGGCTATTTTATTTTCGTGGGAATCAGGGAAATTTGGGGCAAAATAAATGGTGGTATAGTAACCCTATTATTTACTATATTACCAGAAACTTAAAACATTGTAAAAAAAATTGCTCCACAGATTTGTCAAAGGGGATTCCCCCAAGACTCCCATTGAAAGTAATCCGTCTATATTTCCTTTGCAACATAAATTGTGCTATTGACCATTCAACGTCGGAACTTAGACGTTGTATACTATACGTGAAATTCTGTTTAATATGCGCCCTAAATCTAGGAATTTCTATAACTTTTTTGGGTATTTTAGGGATAATTTAAAACAAATCTAGGGCTAAATCCTTGATGACCTCCTCATCGATTTCGACGACTACTAATATGGCTCGCTAGACCGAACTTAGTCTTAAATACCCTGTCACAAATACTGCAATAAAGTTGGCCTTGAGAGTTCAAGGTGTAAGTATAGGGTCTCTCTTTGCGAATTTGGCGTTTTACGTCAAGTGTTTCGAGTCTATTTTCCTCGAACGTCTTCATATTATTATAAGTAGATGGTAGAGCGCCTAGATGACCTACGTGATTTTATCTAAGAGCTAAACCGAAATCGTAAGTGGAAACACTGCTCTACCAGGCTTTATAATATTCACCCACACTGTGCATGAGTTGAATGAATTGAGCTGTGAAGTTGCATGCGTAGCGTACGTCGGTAGGTGCTGTGCTCGTCTGTCTGGCTCGTATTTTTATATCCTAAAGAGATTCAGTAAACTGGTACCAGTTGAGGACAACAAGTGTGTGCGATCTTGTCACCTGTACTTACTGACATTTTTGCAGTAGAAGCCATACTACTTTACTTACGTATAGGTACGTAGGAACTGATAAATTCAAATCCAAAATCAGAAAGTACCTAAATTAAATACCTAATTGTCTATTTAATGTGCTTAAGATGTGAAAGTTTTTTGTAGCAGTTGCTTGTACTATTATTTATTCTGTGGTAGTAGAGTTTTTTGTGAAACAGTTCGTCCAATTTAAATTAAAATCCAAAGTCAGTAAGTAGGTACCTAAATTAAATAATAGTAAAATGTGCTTAGAGAGTTTTTAACATACATAGTAGAGCTTTTTTCTGATAGAGTTCGTCCGGGGAAGTACCTACCTAGGTACTACCTACAACCATAAATATTTCTGCGGCTAAACAGTATAATCATATTGCTGTGTTCCGGTATGCTGGTGAAATTAAAGGCACATGAGACTGTTCATCTTTATGTCTCAGGGTGGCGGGCGCAGTGCAATGCCACATAGGGCGCGCCCTAGGTGGACGTGACATGTGAGCATGTAGGTAAATGCATTGTTACAGGCAGAGGTTACCGCGTGGGCCGGCGTGGGCCATCTGCTTATTCAGTCATTCACAAGAAAAAAAAATGCTAAGCTAACTAACGCGAAAGTTTGTGAGTATGCATGGATGGATGTATCTTTGTTACTCTTTCACGTAAAAACTACTGGATGCATTTGGATGAAATTTGGAATGGAGATAACTGGACTCCCGGAATAACATATAGGCGCATTTATATCCCAATATTCCCACGGGATCGAGACTTACGCGGGTGAAACCGCGGGGCGCTGCTTGTTACTTAATAAAATTATTTGCTTTTATACAGCCTTGCTAGATTCTATAAAAGCAGAATTGGTACATACCTACCTATCCTTGAAATTGTTAGGTCCTACCCGTGTTTTGTCTGGTTGCTGGTGAAATTTCAGGCACATGAGACTTTAAAACTGCATAACTAGAAAAGGGTATGTGCCGTGCGAAGTGCATTGCCCCTGCGATATGACGTACATAATGTTACCTACCTATATTGTTTGGTACAGACGTAGATAAAGACGTTACCTTACCGCTTATCAGGGGCCCAATTCTACTAAACCATAGAATTACTAACTATTAATGAAATAGTTATTGCGATGTCTCAAAAACTATATTTTTAATTATTTTATAGAGTTGAGAATTCGTAAATTCTCAGGCCAATTCAAGCAAGGATTCCTCAATCCAAATGAAAAGACGTTTACGTTCAAATGTGATTACACTCCATCAAAGTCTCATTCAAGTCATGTTTTACTAAAACGGTGACCGTTTTACTAAAACCACAGAATAAATAATAGTAGGTACCTACAAAAACTTTGTTAGACCATTTCCACCAATTTGAAAAATCACGCAATACACTTCCATATCATTTGACGACCTCCAGTGGCGCGGCGGGTGAAGGTTCGCCTGCGACGCAGGAGGTTGCGGGTTCGATTCCCGCCACGGAACAAATAATTGTACGATCTGCGCAGATATTTGTTCAGGGTGTTCTGGGTATTTTCTATGTATTGTAAAAAATATCTATCTATGTGTTAGCGCCACCTATCGACACACTCACACACTTTATTCACATCAGTCCTTTATTTTTCAATATATATAATTTCTGTGCATCCTATACCCGTACGAACGAAGGTGCCTATTATCATTGGATGAATTCAAATTTCGGGTGTCGCCGCCAATTTTTTTTAATTCTCTATGGTCGCCGCAGGTTTCTCTGTGGTATTCATGCTTCGACATTACGTCGTTGCGCATGCAAATTCCGCTATGTGTTTTTTTTTTTAAATCTGTTTTTAATGCCATTTTGTTCAATTTTCATAGGCGCGTGTGCCTGCAAACCCCGATTTTTAGCATCTCTGTTGGTTTAGGAGATAGCATTTTCAGCTATGTGAATTTAATCCAAATGTAGTAATGCAAATGGCTCTATGTGCGCAATAGACACATAGCGCAATTTTACTTCTGAGTGAGTCTAATGGAATTGCGCCCGGCACCGGCACATAGCGGGTTTCTCAAACAGACGCCGCGTGAGTGAGACAACAATGATATAGTTATATAGTAGGTATCTTTAAAGAACAAGATAAAGTATAACAAAGTTCTATAAGTATGTAGATGGCAAAGAATATGATGGTATGAATAAGAATATGAGGCAGGGGGAACTATGATCCGACTTAGAAGACTCAAAGGCAGCTAAAAGCAGTTCCTTGTAATCATGGTGCTGTCGGCGTTTCTGTAAGGTACTTTATTTGCGGTTCTGTCAATGAGCAAGGGCGAAGAGACATTTTTGATTCATTTTTGGTCTCCGTCATCTTGGGAAGCCAAAAAAGCCTACGTTTTGGGTTTGGTGGCAGTTAGACAAATGATAAAAAGACGTAATGCCATTGAAAATGATATATCGACACGAAAAGGTGCTGGAGTTGACTGCTCTTTGCCAAGAGAAGGTGGTATTAAAGTTAGAGTTTGCAGAGATATGTTTTAGCTGGATGCGAATTTCATGCATTGAAGCTACGCAACGAGGAACGAGGTGGAGTTTCGCCAGAAGTGTCTAGACGCGAAGCTTCCGCAAATTGAGTTGCAAATAAACTTGCTTTCTCAACCGCAACGTGAGCTAGGGAACCATCTGGTTTCAGTAATGGGGGGAGTGAAGGGTGGCTGAAGTTCGCTTTCACCGACATAGCCAGAGACCAGAAAGCTTTACTTCCCGCAGGATATGTAGCAAGGTTAGCCCCCAGACGGCCAATTCGATCGAAGCGAGCCTTCCGTATCACCTCTTTGCAGGACTTGGCGGCTTTGTTATAGGCTTTCTTCTTAATCCAAGCATCCGAGGTTTTACCGTTTCTTGCGTTAACCCAGGCTAGGTATGCCACATATTTTTGCGTTTCTGGCGCTAGCACACGTGGAAATAAACCTTGGGTGAGCATTGCCTGAAGGTGAAGCATCGGAGAATAACATAAAATACTCCATTGCTCTTTTGATCACCTCCAAAACGACATCAGAACAGATCGTCGGGTCACAAGAAGAAAAGCAGGCTTACTGCTAAGGATAAGAAGCGAAGAAATATCGCATCTCATCCCAATCTGCTGACTTGTAACGCCACACTCGCCTACTACCTCAGGGCAACGGATCGGGTGGCGAGTATGAAGATACAGACCTCACCACACAGTGATCTGACGTTCCCAAAGAAGACATGACTGATTCTGAGTGGTGATCTGGCTCGTTCGTCAGCAGAAGGTCCAGGCAGTTGGCTGTGTGGTCCTCAACGTCAGGAATTCTGGTTGCCTCATAGCTAAGTGAGATTTAGCGTGAGTGCAAGTTTGCACGCCTCTCTCCCAGCAAGGTTAGTGAGTTAGTGATCTGGTATGGGGACAGCCACTATTGATGGTGGGCGTTAAAGTCCCCCAGTTGCACCAGTTGGGCATCAGGGTACCGTTTTTCAGCCACATCCGCTGCCTCACAGATTTAGTTAAACAACTTGGTTTTCTCGAGATCTCCAGAATGTGATCGATATAGACCGGCGTAGATAATCTTATCTGAGCCGGTGTCCACCAAAATCCATAAAACGGAGAAATTGGGTTATTCAAGGTCACGCAGACGCAGACGCAGACAGTAAATGTCGTTCCGGGCATAAATATAGATACCAGATTTGGGTTTAAAATAGTGCTCCAGTACATAGCCTGGGTATGTGAGGTATGCTGTATCGGGAGGAGAGTGGATCTGCGTCTCCGTGAGGAATTATAAGTGCGGCTTAGTGGTCTCTAGATGGTGATGGACCGGATCGAGATTAGAGTGCAGTCCTCGAATGTTAGAGAGGTGCACTTGAAGCGCGAGGACGTGCTTCCTCTGTGATCACAAATTATTGATTTTAGCCTTTTTTATGGTTTTTTGAGTGAGTTAAGGTTTGTGGGAAAAGCTGTTGAACAAGGCACTTGTCAGCGAGCCAAAAGACATAAAACAGGCTCCTGCGCCTGTGGAGGACTACACTGGAGACTGCGGGGATGCTCGAACCCCCCCCCAGGAATGGTTATCAGGTCCTCTCATCCGGTCGCCAACTGGCACGATGGAGCATTCTGGGATTTTTGCGAGGCGGCGGGGCATCCTTTCATGAGTGACTATCATCATGGCGTCATGCCTTTGACTCACTAGTTGGGCCCCCTAGAACCTGCATTCGGCTAGCGAAGAACGGTGCTTCGGATCCCGCTACCCTCCAAGCCTAGCCTCCCGGCTCACTCGCACCAGTGCGGTCTCTAACGCACTCATGCTGAGTCCAGTGCAAGAACTGCTCAGACCCGTCCCACGATGGCTGCACCGGACATCAATCCGAAACACGACATTGTCACTTCCGGACTGGCTTTGTACGGTGGGTGGTGACAAGCCGCGGCTGAAGCCTACCACCAGAAATGTTGATGCTCTTTTAGCACCACCCAGGATCACGTGTAGGGTCGCGAGGGTGTTTCCCTACAGACGCCGGTAACTTTCATCCTCAAAAAACTAGTTTAAACTAGTTTAACTATTTACAAATCGTTTGGTAAATACGCTATGTGTTTTAAGTAGGCCCAATTAAATAAATATCTAGTAGAAGAATAATTCCGTTATGTGACGAAAAGTCACAAAGCGGTATTTAGGGCGCAAAAAAAAACAGCTATGTGGCAAAATCGGGTGAAAAAATTTCCAGCACCTAGAGTACTGTATTAAAAAGAAAAAAAACACTGTTTTTTAATGTATCTACACCAAGTCTAATTATTTGCACACCTAGTTTTTAAATTTTATGACTCGTTTGTGAAAAAAACAGTTTTTGGCTTCTCCTGAAAAGTTAGGTTTTTTTACATAGCGGAATTTGCATGCGCAGCGACGATTATTTCTAAGGTATGCGAACGCATTATCTCTAGGGACCACCACATCACAACAAAAAATGTCACGAAAATGTCACAATTCAATTCAATTCAATTCAATACTTTTTATTTCAGACTATACACAAATAATATAACCAATAACCATCAAATCGTATTCGATTGTTCGAATACGATTTGAATACGGTTCGATTGACTTAGGTAGGTATATTTGTGACACCACGAGAATAGCAAATTAAGATTTTATTCGACATTCGCCATCTTTTTTCGACATATATGTCGAATTCGACTTAATCTCTAAAGCACAGTGTCTAAACCACGCCGCTCGTTGACGTGTTTAAAGCTATGAAAAATTCGCAAATTATAGATTTGCGAATCCTTAATAATCTCTCGCTACAAAAATATTGTGTTAACTTTAATTTTTGCATTTATGGTGGAAAGTGGAAAACAGCGCAAAGAGCGAACCAAAATCCGAAGCCACATTCAGTAAGTTACTGGATTTCGTACCTTTTGCAACACCTATATTGTATTGTATTAAGTATATCAGTTATCTAGTACCCATAACACAAGCTCTGCTTAGCTTGGGGCTAGATAATGTTGTGTGAACTGTTCAACATTATTTATTATTTATTTATTTAATTTCACCACACGTCTTGCGCTCTTTAAACGAGCTACTTACATTGGTTAAAGTGCCACCAAAATAACACAAAATAACTCAAAAAAACAATAGGATAAGAAACAAAAAGTAAACAATGTCTCTTTTCGAAAATGTTGGAAAGAGTAATCCTAAGTATTAGGTACCTACTTATTTTGAGTATTTTAGAGTTTTGTTTTTCTGTGTATCTCTTGCTCGAAAACGTAGAGAATTTGCTTGCAAAACCTTATATGAGGAAAATTTACATAAATTGATATGAATAGTCGGGTAAAAATAGACTTTGATAATAGTTGACTGGAACTGTGCAGCTTTTGCGTCAACCAGCATAAATAGATTATCAATTATAAAACACACATATACACAACATATAACCGGCTCGTCTCGGCTCGAATCCGGCTCGCCCCGGCTTGGACTCGGGCTCGTCCCGGCTCGGACTCGGGCTCGTCCCAGCTCGGACGCGGGCTCGTCCCGGCTCGGACTCGGCTTGTCCCGGCTCGGACTCGGCTTGTCCGGGCTCGGCCCAGCATAAATAAGTGGCTGTTATAATTTATGCTGTGATTAACTTATTTAACACCCCGTTGCACCCGCTTTTAAGGGGGTAGTACGGGGTTTTTTTTTACCCTTTTATGATTTGTATTGAAGCATACTTATGCAAAGTTTCAAGTTTGTAAGTTCAAGAAGTATGATTTTTCATACAATGGTTTTCACCCCTTTTCACCCCCTCAGGGGTTGAATTTATAAAAATCCCTTCTTAGTGGGTTTTATGCTATAAAAGCAACCTACGCACCAAGTTTCAGTTTTCTAGGTCCAGCGGTTTCGGCTCGGCGATGATGAATGAGTCAGTCAGTCAGTATACTTATGTATACTTTTAGATAGATAGATAGATGTAGAAGATAGATGAACTTATTATATATTATGATGTAGTTCATGCTACACTAACGGGTTGAAAGGCACTAACAAGTAGAATGGGTCGGACTACAGAATTATTCGTCTCCTCACTATTGAAGATAACATAAAGCATTTTTTGTTTCTTGTTACAGTAAGAAAATCTCTCAAAATGGTGTGGTTCTGCACTGATAGCAAATACTTCGGCAACAAATTTATCAGCATCCTCACTGGTTTCACTCATCTCGTAAGTAACTATTTTTTGAAATTAGGTTCTCGAAACTGGAGGGCAATTCTCGTGCTTTAGAGATTAAGTCGTTTTCGACATAATTATGTCGAAAAAAGATGGCGAATGTCGAATAAAATCTTCATTTGCTATTCTCGTGATGTCACAAATAGACATAAATCGACCAAAATCATTCAAATCGAATTCGATTTGATGGTTATTGTGACATTTTCGTGACATTTTTTGTAGACATTCATGCTTTGACATTATCTCTAATTTAGATATAATGTCTACAATCCGAGAATTGGCCTCCTGGACGGAAATGCGCTCTTATTTTGTTTGTGTCTACAGAAATATCAGAATCTGCTGCAACGAAACCTATCATAAAAGGAGGTGGGCAACCGCTGACCTAGGTCAAAATTAAATGAACCATTCCCTTCATGGAAGTAACTAGGACGGTTCTAAATGTGTTTATTTGTCCAATTTTTCTAAAGAACTTGTTTATTTTTAGGAGTTGGGGCAAAAGTTGTATTTCTAAATAATTGGATAAATCAACTCATTGCATTTGCGTGAAACAAAACGCAACAAGCTTCATTACTTTTCCACAATGTCTACGCAAGAAATTAAATTAGCTTTTTCATTATCTTAACATATATTAATATCAATAACCAAAAGTATCTCAACGTTACGATACGGTTACGTTAGTCTTAAAGTTGGGTCAAACAATGTATGGGGAGTTGCCCATGTTCTTTACAAGGTAGAGGATTATGGGACTAGAAATTTATTATGCTAGGTCCAAATGCTGGGAAAAATCTCAATTCTTAAGCAAAGCCTTCATCCTAGGTAGCTGTCTAGAATGGGATTTCAGGGCTCTTTTGCGGGTTTGTAGAAGATTCAAGAGTTTTAGGAGTTGTAGCAAGTATTTATTAGGAAACTAGCATTGTCTAGCATGCTCCAGAACCTATAATTCGAAGGTGTTCGGCATCCAACCAGCCCGCATTGAGCTAGTGGGTGACTTATATCACATTCACTCTTGTCGGGGGTAGGTCTAGTCCCAGTATAATATAGTTATTGGTTATATAAGAGTGCAAAGTTGCTTTTTAACCGCGTGCTCAATTTTGATGACCGTGCAAGCGAAGGATTCTAAAATTGAATCACGAACACAGCGAGTGATCCAAAAATTGGAATCCAAAGCGTTAGCGAGGGAATCAAAAGAGCTCGAGGTGAAAAATCTTTGCACTCGTGTGCAACACGTAACTTTTCATCCCACCTCAGCGATGAAATGACTAACAATATTCCACCGCCTATAAGAGATTTACTATGCGTTCAAACCTTCCGTTTAAAATTAAAGCTATATATCTCTTTGAACATCAAAAGGCGCATGGTAACCTCAAAAATGAGGTATCAATCTTATAGGTACTGGTAAAGAGTGGCTTATAAAAATTCTTAACCCTCCCGGTGCTAGTATCAATTTATTGTCTCAATTATTTATATGTTTTATCTCTTATCTACGGCTTGTTCTATGTAGGTATTCATTTAAACTTTTTATCTCCTTCAAGCGCCTATTTTCTTGGCACACTTTTATATTTCTTTGTTTTTTTTTAAATGGCTTGTTATGTTATATTTTGACTTGTGACTCCATGACGCACCCACATGGATCCGGCGGAAGACCAGCGTTGTGTAACTAGTGTACACAACATCATGCTGAGTCGGACTCCAATTTGTGACGTTGCTGCGTGGATGGCACTGAGAGACACTCTATTAATTGTAGAAATACTTAGTTTTTGCCTTTTGTATGTATTACCTATTATTTTTTATTTTATTTGTCGAGTGTTTTTTGTCCTATCCATGTGTGCCGTTACAAATAAAGAATTTTTCTTTCTTCTTTCTTTCTTTCTTAAATGCAAAAAAAAGTAATTCTTACACCAAGAAGGAAACAAGTCTGAGTTTTTAAAAAATTCTAAAAAAGCAGCCAAGTACGAGTCGGTCTCACCCATAAAGGGTTCCGTAGCAGCAAGTAACATAATATAAAAGTTCTTGGATGGATTACGATTTATGACGTATTAAAAAAACTACTTAAGTACTAGATCTCGTTCAAACCAATTTTTTTTGAAGTTTACATGGTAAAGCACTTTTTTTTTTTTAGTTTTATCATTCTCTTATTTTAGAAGTTACGGAGGGGGGGGACACTTTTTACCACTTTGGAAGTGTCTGTCGCGCAAACTATTCAGTTTAGAAAATATATATTTTAGAAACTTTAATATCATTTTTGAAGACCTATCCATAGATAACATATAGATGGTATGGGTTTGATGTTCTTTTTTTGAGTTTCAGTTCTAAGTATTAAAAATTTATTGGTTTTTTATATTTTTGTATGATAATGTTAATACGGTTCACATAATACATCTACTTACCAAGTTGGCTGTGACATACACGGACAGACAGACAGACATGAAGAATCTATAAGGGTTCCGTAATTTGGTTACGGATCCCTTAAAAGGTTGTATGATAAATTCAGCAGAGGTAGAAGTAAATAGGTTTAATGATGTTTTGAATTCACAAAATTAGTGCACACGATGTTATAGATTCAATTTTACTCTATCCTCTAGCGGATAATAACGGCTTTTTCACTCGGATATCGAAGAGCAAAATAGTAGATTGTATCATAAGGGAGCAACATAATATTTTTACGGCGAGGGCGCTTTTTTGAATCCAGAGCGAAGTGAGGGATTCTAGAGTAGAATCCCGAGCGTAGCGAGGGATTCTTTAGTAGAATCCTGAACGTAGCGAGGGATTCAAAGTACGTCGCCCGAGCCAAAAATATATGTTGCGCCCGTGTGATACACTCTGCTTTTCATCACCCACTATGAGAAAATAAAAGGCGCCTCATATGTTATTGTAATATTATTATTTAATAAAACAAATGGTTGTTTTTTTGTTTTTGTGTTTTTTTTGTTGTGTTTGTCTTTGTGTTTTTTTTGGTGTTTTTTTGTGTTTTGTGCTTTTTTGTGTATTTTTGTGTTTTGTGTTTTTTTTATTGTTTTTTTGTGTTTTATGGTTTTTGTGTTCTTTTTTTGTGATTTGTGTTTTTTTTGTGTTTTGTGTTTTTTGTGTGTTTTGTATTTTTTGTGTTTTTTTTGTTTTTTTTTGTGTTGTGTTTTGTGCTTTTTTTGTGTTTTTGTGTTTTGTGTTTTTGTGTTTTTTTTTGTGTTTTATGGTTATTTTTGTGTTTTTTTTTGTGTTTTTTTTTGTGATTTGTGTTTTTTTTTTTTTTTTTTTTTTTTTTTGTGTTTTGTGTTTTTTGTGTGTATTTTTTTTTTTTGTGTTTTTGTGTTTTGTGTTTTTTGTGTTTTTGTGTTTTTTTTGTGTTTTATGGTTTTTGTGTTCTTATTTTTTGTGTTTTTGTGTTTTTTTTGTGTTTTGTGTTTTTTGTTTTGTATTTTTTGTGTTTTTTTTGTGTTTTTTGTGCTTTTTTTTGTGTTTTTGTGTTTTGTGTTTTTTTGTGTTGTGTTTTTTTTTGTTTTGTGTTTTTTGTGTGTTTTGGGTTTTTTTGTTTTGGGTTTTGGGCCGTCGTGCCAGCCAGTATTTATCCAAACAATATTTGCGTTCGAATTATTTGGCGCTGGTTCCAAATTCAATAAGTGCGCCGCAATTATCTTTGCCGCGCACTTTTTGAATTAGGAACTTAATAAGTGCGCCGCAAAACTCATTACTGCCTGCTAAAAGTTTCTCATAGAAAACACCACCAGCTGGTGCAATTAAAGGCGAACCCAGTCGTCCTTTTCGAATAGATGGGATGAAAATACTCTTTCCGAGATGAAAATAACATTATGGTCTTATACTATTAACCGAGCTGTTTGTACCTGTAAATGAATATTTATATATTTGTAATCATGATCTCGAAAATGGCTTTAATGATTTCGATAAAATTTAGCTACATATATATATGGGGATTTTGGGGACGAAAAATGAGATGAGAGCTAGAGCTAGATCGATTTACTCGGAAAAAACATTTTCGCGATTTTTCAAATTCAGGTTAAGCAATGATCTGCGGAGTCAGTTTTTGGATGGATGACCACTTCTTGAGTGTATTTTTTTATCTTTCGCAAAATCGAGCTTGGCTTTGTCGCACCAGTAAAAGTAACCCTGTCCTATCCACTATTTCCATAGGAAACAGGAAAATGTAAAAATTGTATTGTATTTTTCAGGCAATATACGTAGTAACTCTGGTGTTATACATCAACGAATCAAACCACGCGCAAACATCTTCCAGCATCGTTTTAGAAGTTTTGTTTGCGATCACCAACATAGTATTCTGTGGACTTCTGCTCTTCGGACTGTTTAAGGTAAAAATATAAAATAAAATCTGGCCAAGTGTGAGTTGGACTCGCGCAAGAAAGGTTCCGTACCGTTATCTATAAAAACGGCAAAAAAAACATGTTTTTTGCATGGGAGCCCAAAAATAAACAAATAAATATTATTTAAAAAATAATTTTTTTTTTTTTTTTTTAAAAATATTTATTTTATTCTATTTTTTTGTATTTTTTGTCATAGCGGCAACAGAAATACATCATCTGTGAAAATTACAACGGTCTGATTAATACCTATCACGGTTCATGAGATACAGCCTGGTGACAAGCGGACAGACAGACGGACAGCCGAGCCTTAGTAATAGGGTCCCGTTTTACCCTTTGGGTAAGTAACCATGATAAATATAGTTTTAAAATTCGAAATGTGTCGAATTTTAAAACCATAATTCCTTTAAACCGGAACACAGCAATGCGAGCAGTATACTCCTTTGCGGCAGAAATAGGTATGATGGTAGTACTTCCCCGGACGAACTCTTTCACAAAAAAGCTCTACTACTATACTAGTGTGAGTACCTACGTTTCTTGGATTCCTTTGCATCTCAGTAGATGCAAGGAATCCAATCATTCTGAAAACACCTATTTCTGCCGCAAAGGAGTACTGCTCGCATTGCTGTGTTTCGGTTTGAAGGGTATGGTTGCCGGTGAAATTACAGGCACATGAGACTTTTCATCTTTATGTCTCAGGGTGGCGGGCGCAGTGCAATGCCACATAAGGTGCGTCCTAGGTGGACGTGACCTATGTGGTAATGCGTTGTTAAAGGCAGAGGTTACTGCTTATCATCAGGTGGGCCACCTGATTTTTCCGCCACCCAAGTAGTTAAAAAAAAAAGAAATGTAACTATAGAAGATCGAAAGGCATGCAACTTTAGCGGCGGTGCTCGAGACTCTGGATCTTAGTCTCCGCCATATGTTGCTCACCTATAAGCCTGAAAGCTCTGCGGTCGATCGAGTCCAAGGCAGCAAGCTGGTGTTTGGCCGAGCCATCCCAAACATGGCAGCAGTACTCCATACCAGCCCGAAATTGTGCTTTATATAGACTGAGAAGCTGTCCTGGTGTAACGCTTTACTTTATTCAGCCCAGCTGATTTTGCCTTAGACTCGATGTAGGTGCCGAAGTTGAGAGTATAGGCGTAATTATAAAACACCTAAGAGCTCGAGATGATCTCCTTTAACTACAGGTAAGTACATCACGGTAGAAAGGATATTTTTTTCGGCGAAAAGAGACAAGCCTGCGTTTTAGAGGCGTTGAACTTGACTAGATTGGCATCGCCCCAGTCGGATACAGCCTTGAGAGTCAAATTCAGACGCTGCAGCATCTCATCTCTTAGCTCTATCCTCTTAGCTTTTAATTGAATTATTCGTCAGTTAGGCTGCAATTAGGAAGCAAATAAGTTTTTTGTGTTAAATATATTTTTCAATACAAGCTTTTATAAAATTAGTAATCGTAACCGTGAGTTGATCAAAATGAGTTTAAACACGGCCAGTCTACTATTATCCCTCGAGGAGTTCCGTTGTCTTCATCATCAGATCAGATCGCTGTCACCATAATATTGCATTGTCATCGGAACTTGACAGGTATGCAAAATATCATCTCAATCGGATGAGGATAACTGCTTTAAAATTCAGTTGCAAGATTCCACCCGGACAAACATACATACTTGCATTGCAAGTTAAATGAAAGCTTGTAAAAAGCAAGTCTGATCACGGGGAGGCCTATCATAAACCATTCTCCTTACAGAACCACGCGCGCTGCATCATTAGCTAACTAATCTTCATAAACCATTCTCCTTACAGAACCACGCGCGCTGCATCATTAGCTATCTAATCTTCATAAACCACTCTCCTTACAGAACCACGCGCGCTGCATCATTAGCTATCTAATCTTCATAAACCATTCTCCTTACAGAACCACGCGCGCTGCGTCATTAGCCACCAAATCTTCATAAATCACTCTCCTTACAGAACCACGCGCGCTGCATCATTAGCTACCTAATCTTCATAAACCACTCTCCTTACAGAACCATGCGCGCTGCATCATTAGCTACCAAATCTTCATAAACCACTCTCCTTACAGAACCACGCGCGCTGCATCATTAGCTACCTAATCTTCATAAACCACTCTCCTTACAGAACCATGCGCGCTGCATCATTAGCTACCTAATCTTCGACGTGGTGATGTTGGTGCTGCTCGTCGTAGGTTTCTTCAGCATGATGTTCTCGCAGACCATGACATTTGGAATTAATTTTTACCTGTCTGGCGTTGTTTTAATTTGTAAGTATAATCACTGATGGTAAAGATATTCTTATTAAAAAAAAAAAAATGCTGGACAGTTGGTTCCCACATTAGGATCCCTGTGTCGTGGGCATCAGGAACTACGAGTACCATGGTACCACAACACACGGAACAAATATTTGCAGATAATATAAACATTTGTCCCGCAGCGGGAATCGAACCCGCAACCTCTCGCGTCTCAGCCGGCTACTCGTCCACCGCGCCCCAGAGGTCGACATGCGCTTTTAATTCGGCTCCCCTTGTACTGATTGATATACATACATACATACATAAACACACTCCTTTTTCCCCGTAAGGTTAGGCAGAGCCTCAATGGGCCTCTTTTCACTGTGGATTGCACCATCGTGGGAATAAAGACGTGACAAGGGGTGAGCTCATCGCCGCCATTGTTTCCCACGACTGACTCTGCTAACGCTTACCTCCAGTAATAACACATTCCTTATATAAGCTAGCACCCAGGACAAATCTTATCAACAAGTCCGGGTAATCCCTTAGTCGGCTTTTACGACATCCACGGGAGGAGACAGAAGGGTCTATTCTTAGGCCGGACACACCACGGATATAATTTACCTACCAAGCACATTTATATTTTCTGAGTAGAAAAGTTCATTGGGATGTTTTTAACCCAAGACCTTAGGATTGGAAGTCGTGGTCCCTTCCACTAGACTCTAACTAAACCATCAGTGTTTTTTTAGATACATTTTTAGATAACGTAACAAGCAGATGGCCCACCTGATGTTAAGTGGTATCCTCTACCTATGAACAGTGCATGTTATTTAACTGTATTGATAAACAAATAGGTAATAATATGTATAAAAAATAAGTTTTTTTTTCAGTGGTAACCTTCGTGTTTTTCTTCGTAATCAGGAATTACTATTTGTCGCTAACACATAGGCCGCAAAATAGAAACTATGCATAGATTTAAAACAAAATAGGCACCTACCTACCTTATTGAGGGGTTTTCATGCTTAACGCCTTGAAAATAGATGGAGCCAGCTCTGTACTTAACTGTCAAAATAAAGTGAAATGTCAAAGTCAACGACGTAGTGATATATTTTCGTGGATTTTGTTATTATCACACAGAAGCACAGACAATGCATTTGTTAATTTAAGTTTGCAACCATAGTTGAGTCAGCGCCATCTATCGAGCCATATCAAACTACTCTTATTTTTAATTCGAAGTTGAAAAGCCCTCATTGCGTGTTTTGTTCCGTGCACAGCACTGTAGGTACATCCTATAATTTTCTTATATAAATTAATATACCTAAAATGTGACCCGTGAATTATTATTTAGGTAGGTACCTGCTAGTTATTCATGAAAAATTTAATTAGGTACTTATTAATACTTGACACTGGGTAAATTGTTGCTAATAATGCATTCAAAATAAGGTTTTATTACTACAGGTTTTTTTTAAATACTACTTCGAATGGCTGTTCAATCAGATGGCCCACCTGATGTTAAGTGGTACCCTCTGCCTATGAACAGTGCACTACCTCAAACATAGGTCACATCCACCTAGGAAGCACCCTATGCAGGTGCGGTCGCAGCTCAAGATTTTGGGGGGGGGGGTCATCTTGGCTCTACTATAAAAGTCAAAATAGGTACTCCATTCATTGAAATCACAAGGATCATTTTGAATCGTCTTATAAACTTAATTGTTCCAATGCTACCTTGATCGATCGCGAATTCGCGATCTAATAATTCAGTGCTTATTTTTAGCTCGAGAAGAGTGCAATAATAAATAAAGTTATTACCAGAATATATAACGGCGAGCGGAGCGAGCCGCGTAAAATTCTGTTTTTTAGCTCGAGGACAGTGCTGTAATAAAGATAGCTATCAGGAGAACATATAACGGTGACCGGAGCGAGCCGTGAAAAATTTTGGTTTTTAGCTCGAGGAGAGTGCAGTTATAAATAAAGCTACTACCAGAACATATAACGGCGAGCGGAGCGAGCCGCGTAAAAGTCTGGTTTTTAGCTCGAGGACAGTGCTGTAATAAAGATAGCTATCAGGAGAACATATAACGGCGAGTGGAGCGAGCTGCGAAAAAATCTGTTTTTAGCTCGAGGAGAGTGCAGTAAAAAGATATGAAGTAGTAGAGTATGTAAAGCGAAAAATGCTGTTTTTTTTAGCTCGAGGACAGTGCTGTAACAAATATAGTTATCAGGAGAACATATAACGGCGAGCTGAGCGAGCCGTGAAAAAATCTGTTTTTTAGCTCGAGGAGAGTGTAGTAAAAAGATATGAAGTACTTAGTAGAACAAAAAATATATGTAAAAAATATATACGGCGAGCGGAGCTAGCCGCGAAAAATGCTGTTTATTTTAGCTCGAGGACAGTGCTGTAATAAAAATAGCTATCAGGAGAACATATAAAGGCGAGCGGAGCGAGCCGTGAAAAATGCTGTTTTTTTAGCTCGAGGACAGTGCTGTTATAAAGATAGCTATCAGGAGAACATATAACGGTGACCGGAGCGAGCCGTGAAATTTTTTGGTTTTTAGCTCGAGGAGAGTGCAGTTATAAATAAAGCTACTACCAGAATATATAACGGCGAGCGGAGCGAGCCGCGTAAAATTCTGTTTTTTAGCTCGAGGACAGTGCTGTAATAAAGATAGCTATCAGGAGAACATATAACGGTGACCGGAGCGAGCCGTGAAAAATTTTGGTTTTTAGCTCGAGGAGAGTGCAGTTATAAATAAAGCTACTACCAGAACATATAACGGCGAGCGGAGCGAGCCGCGTAAAAGTCTGGTTTTTAGCTCGAGGACAGTGCTGTAATAAAGATAGCTATCAGGAGAACATATAACGGCGAGTGGAGCGAGCTGCGAAAAAATCTGTTTTTAGCTCGAGGAGAGTGCAGTAAAAAGATATGAAGTAGTAGAGTATGTAAAGCGAAAAATGCTGTTTTTTTTAGCTCGAGGACAGTGCTGTAACAAATATAGTTATCAGGAGAACATATAACGGCGAGCTGAGCGAGCCGTGAAAAAATCTGTTTTTTAGCTCGAGGAGAGTGTAGTAAAAAGATATGAAGTACTTAGTAGAACAAAAAATATATGTAAAAAATATATACGGCGAGCGGAGCTAGCCGCGAAAAATGCTGTTTATTTTAGCTCGAGGACAGTGCTGTAATAAAAATAGCTATCAGGAGAACATATAAAGGCGAGCGGAGCGAGCCGTGAAAAATGCTGTTTTTTTAGCTCGAGGACAGTGCTGTTATAAAGATAGCTATCAGGAGAACATATAACGGTGACCGGAGCGAGCCGTGAAATTTTTTGGTTTTTAGCTCGAGGAGAGTGCAGTTATAAATAAAGCTACTACCAGAATATATAACGGCGAGCGGAGCGAGCCGCGTAAAATTCTGTTTTTTAGCTCGAGGACAGTGCTGTAATAAAGATAGCTATCAGGAGAACATATAACGGTGACCGGAGCGAGCCGTGAAAAATTTTGGTTTTTAGCTCGAGGAGAGTGCAGTTATAAATAAAGCTACTACCAGAACATATAACGGCGAGCGGAGCGAGCCGCGTAAAAGTCTGGTTTTTAGCTCGAGGACAGTGCTGTAATAAAGATAGCTATCAGGAGAACATATAACGGTGACCGGAGCGAGCCGTGAAAAATTTTGGTTTTTAGCTCGAGGAGAGTGCAGTTATAAATAAAGCTACTACCAGAACATATAACGGCGAGCGGAGCGAGCCGCGTAAAAGTCTGGTTTTTAGCTCGAGGACAGTGCTGTAATAAAGATAGCTATCAGGAGAACATATAACGGCGAGTGGAGCGAGCCGCGAAAAAATCTGTTTTTAGCTCGAGGAGAGTGCAGTAAAAAGATATGAAGTAGTAGAGTATGTAACGCGAAAAATACTGTTTTTTTTAGCTCGAGGACAGTGCTGTAACAAATATAGTTATCAGGAGAACATATAACGGCGAGCTGAGCGAGCCGTGAAAAAATCTGTTTTTTAGCTCGAGGAGAGTGTAGTAAAAAGATATGAAGTACTTAGTAGAACAAAAAATATATGTAAAAAATATATACGGCGAGCGGAGCTAGCCGCAAAAAATGCTGTTTATTTTAGCTCGAGGACAGTGCTGTAATAAAAATAGCTATCAGGAGAACATATAAAGGCGAGCGGAGCGAGCCGTGAAAAATGCTGTTTTTTTAGCTCGAGGACAGTGCTGTAATAAAGATAGCTATCAGGATAACATATAACGGCGAGTGGAGAGAGCCACGATTTTTTTTGTTTTTTTAGCTCGAGGAGAGTACAGTAAAAAGATATGAAGTAGTAGAGTATGTAACGCGAAAAATGCTGTTTTTTTAGCTCGAGGACTGTGCTGTAATATAGATAGCTATCAGGAGAACATATAACGGCAAGTAGAGCGAGCCGCGAAAAATGCTGTTTTTTTAGCTCGAGGGCAGTGCTGTAGTAAAGATTAGCTCAGCTAGCTATTAGCTAGCTATTATCAGATTAGGTGTTAGGAGAACATATAACGGCGAGCGGAGCGAGCCGCGAAAAATTCTGTTTTTTAGCTCGAGGAGAGTGTAGTTATAAAGATATCCATTATTAGAACATATAACATCCTTTATAGCTTCGATGTTCTTTCGTAAAGGAAAAATAATAATATTACTAGGCACTGGCGAAATTGCTCGGAGTTCCCAAAAAGAGAAGAAGAAGAAAAAGAGTTCTGAAGGTTCATCCATACAAACATACATAGGTGCTAATCTCATTACTTCCTCACTGAAACGAGGCATAGCTTTGCTTTGCTAAGCTAAGTAGTCGGTCGTCGGAGGCCGCCCGATTTCGCGGACTTTTTAAATATTTATTTGCACCGGTGTCATTCAGCACTTATTTCAAAATGTTGGATTACCTACTTTTTATAACGTTATTTTGAATATTTTTGGCTAAGACTTTAGTAGGCAGAGAGTAATTTGTTTGAAATGTTCGTAACCGTCAAGTTTTAGGAGATTTTTCAAGTTGTCGTGTATGGTTTTGGGGGGGTCATTACCCCCGTGACCCCCCCCCTGGGACCGCCACTGACCCTATGTGGCAATGCATTGCGCCCGCCACCCTGAGACATAAAGATGAAAAGTCTCATGTACCTGTAATTTCACCGGCACCCTTACCCTTCAAACCTTCAAACCGGAACACAGCAATGCGAGCACTACTGCTTTGCGGCAGAAATAGCATATGGTGGTAGTACTTCCCCGGACGAACTCTTTTACAAAAAATCTCTACTACTTAGGTACTACTAAACTACATACTACTACATAGGTTTATCTATGTTTTGCATTCGATATCCCGACTATCGAATGAGGAGTTTTCCTAGTGTCATTTTAGCATTATTTATCTCTCGCTAGATGCCGTTGGCGATAGTTTCGTAAATATCAGGTTCCCGTCCTATGTTCCTTCTTAACAGAGTCATACAGAGCTCTTCTTCTTCTTATCTTTGGTAATGGCTTCTGTGCGTTATTTGCAACAGTTTAGCTAATGTCAAGTGATATATAATAATATGTCAATAGTCTCAATGTTCTCATCCACTTCGTGACATGGCAGAGAAAATGTCATTCGTTTTTTTATCACACGGCTGAATTGAAAGTTTGGTTTCATTACGTAACATTTTACAGGATACCTATTGTTTTTTTTTTAATAGGTATCCTGTAAAATTTGGAAAAGTTTTAAATAATATCTGTAAAAGTGGAAAATTTCGTCCAAGAAAAGTAAACGAAATTTTCCACTGCCATGATAAAGCTAAAAAGGAAATTCCAAAAGTTACGGGAGCGCCATCTCTTGACGAAGAAAGAACTAAACCACAATGACACTTTGAAAACTCCTCATTGCGAGTCGATATTTTTGTTTTTGTGTATGGTTTTAATGAGTTTCTCAACACGTCCGCTAGGGGCGCTTATCGTTTTCTGCATACAAAAACGACATTTCAAACCCTCAGGAGGGCAATTCTCGTGCTTTAGAGATTAAGTCGAATTCGACATATGTAGAAACAAGATGGCGACTGTCGAATAAAATCTTAATTTGCTATTCTCGTGATGTCACAAATAGACATAAGTCAACCAATATCATTCAAATTGAATACGATTTGATGGTTATTGTGACATTTTCGTGACATTATTTGTAGACATTCATGCTTCGACATTATCTCTTATTTAGAGATAATCTCTACAATCCGAGAATTGGCCTCCAGATCTTGTTTGAAAATGTAGAGTTCGATGTGTTATTTTATTTTGCTTTTTTATAGATGTTTAATTTGTAAAATACGTATTAAAACAAAAAAAAGTACCCTTTTTTCTACTCTAGGGATTTTTCTGTTATCTGATCTATCTACTCTGTGATCTACTTTTATCTGATTAATATTATTAATTCACATGTAATTAGCTATTTCGTTTACATGACTGATTATGTGACTGATTACATAAAAAAATTGAGTTTATACCTACTAGTTTTTCATTTACTTTTTCTACCTAGATAGGTATAAAAAAAGTAATCTTATTAAAAATCTTGGGAAAAACAATATGTTTTTATCTACACCACAGAATAATACATAGCCACACGTCTTTTTCCCCGAAAGGGTAGGCAGAGCCTCAAATGGGCCTCTTTTCACTGTGGGTTGCACCATCGTGGATTAGAATAAATCTACACTAAATAAAGCATTTCCTCTTGTTTTCAAGTATTTGAGAAAACAGTTTAAAATAGGTACATAACAGAAATAAATAAATAATGCTGGACAGTTCACACAGCATTATCTAGCCCCAAGCTAAGCAGAGCATGTGTGGTAGGTACCTACTAGATATACCTTATACAATACATTACATAGATAGATATTTTTTATTATACATAGAAAACACCCAAAACACCCTGAACAAATATCAGCAGATCGTACAAATATTTGTTCCGAGGCGGGTATCGAACCCGCAACCACCTGCGTCGCAGGCGAACCTTCGCCCGCTGCGCCACAGAGGTCGACTATTAGTGCCGTCTTGCCAATCAGCGTTGCAATGTTTCCAGCATCCCGTTGGACCAATAATAAGGTGATATTCTCACAACAATGCACAGTATGGTGCATAGTATCCACGCACAGTCAGAGTGATAATTTACTATTGTCAGGGGATCAGCTAGAGAACCACGCAGCAGGTGGGTAGCAGGTTCGTAGTCTGCCTAATGAAGAATCTAGTTTGTAGTTCAATACATTTACTAACCATGGACGAATTATTCTCTTTTTATTTGTCTATGATACTAACAGAGTTGAACTTAAATTTAGCACTAAAGTCTTCACGGCAGATTCTGCCGATTGCCTTCTGGGGGGTTACTATGAGCTCTTATATCCATTCAGTTCAAAAACTATTCAGTACAAAATATCGGTTCATCGTTGACATTTTTCATCGTTGAATAACTTTAATCGCAGAAGTATGTAGACCCTCTGCGATTGTGCCTTTAAATATAGTTGCGGACATCACGGAACCAATATTTTGTACTGAATAGTTTATCAACTGCATGGCAATAAGAGCTCATAGTAACCCACCAGATGGCAATCGGAGTAGGCAGATGGTAGGCCAGTCGGCTATGGGTGAGGATACCTATGTATCTTGGTAAGAACAATCACGCTGCCAAGGTTTTACCCAAGCGTACATATACCTACCTAGGTAGTACTACTACAGCAGAACTACCCTTATCATTCCTTTCTTACACAAGTATGAACGACTTCATCTTTTCGTGTTAACAATACTACGTAGTTGAATTTTTTAATTTTAGTTACCTTAGTCACAGGTAAAATAATACTACACTAGTACCTTTAGTGAAACCTAATTGTATAGCTAGTTACTGAAATAAACATGTTTATTTGGTATTTTAAATGTTTTTTTTTATTCTACCTCCTTGGAATGGCGGATAAATTAGATGGCCCACCTGATGTTAAGTGGTAACGTACCTACCCTCTGCCTATGAACAGTGCATTATCACATAGATCACTCCACTTAGGACGCACCCTATATGGCATTGCACTGCGCCCGCCACCCTGCGACATAAAGATGAAAAGTCTCATGTGCCTGTAATTTCACCGGCACCCTTACCCTTCAAACCGGAACACAGCAATGCAAGCACTACCGAGATTGGTAGAGAGACTACATTTTTGGAGATCGATGTTACCCGCGTCCGTAGGAAAATACCCTTGCGTCCCTACACGTGATCTCTGGGTGGTGCCAAACGGGTAACAACATTTCTGGTGGTAGGCTTCGGCCGTGGCTTGTCACCACCCACTGGACAAAGCCAGTCCGTGAAGCGACATATTCGTGTTTCGGACTGATGTCCAGTGTAGCCATCGTGGAAGTGACGGGTTTGAGCAGTTCGTGCACTGGATTCAGCATGTGCGTTTTAGAGACCGCAGCGGTGCAAGTGTGCCGGGTGGCTAGGCTTGGAGGGTAGCGGGATCCGAAGCACGGTTCTCCGCTGGCCGACCGCAGGTTGTAGGGGGCCCAACTAGTGAGTTAGCCACTCATGAAAGGCTGCCCCGCCGCCTCGCGAAAAATCCCAGAATGCTCCATCGTGCCGGTTGGCGACCGGATGAGAGGACCCGATGGCCATTCCTGGGGGGGTTCGGGCGTCCCCGCAGTCTCCAGTCTAGTCTCCCACTGGCGCAGGAGCCTGCTGTTTGTCTCTAGGTTTTCGCTGACCAGTGCCTCGCTCAACAGCCGTTTTTCCCACTAACCTAAACACTCATAACAACCATGAAAAAGTTCAAAAATAATAAGTCGTTTCTACAGCGGAAGCACTTCCTCTCGCTTCAAGTGCACCTCTCGAATATTCGAGGGCTGCACTCCAATCTCGATCCGGTCCACCACCACCTAGAGACCGCTAAGCCTCACTTATTATTCCTCACGGAGACGCAGATTCTATGTCCTGCCGATACAGCATACCTCACATACCCAGGCTATGCTCTGGAGCACAACTTTAAACCCAAAGCTGGTATCTGTCTATTTGTCCGGGAAGACATTTGCTGTCTGCGTCTTCGTGACCTTGAAGAACCCAATTTTTCAGTTTTATGGACTTTGGTGGACACCGGCTTAGATAAAATTATCTATGCTGGCTTATATCGGTCTCACTCTGGAGACTACGAGACAACCAGGTTGTTCAACTACATATGTGAAGCGGCGGATGTGGCCCAACAACGTTATCCTGATGCCCAACTGGTGATTCTGGGGGACTTTAACGCCCACCATCAACAGTGGCTGTTCCCATACCAGCTCACCGACCATGCTGGGAGAGAGGCGTGCAAACTTGCACTCACGCTAAATCTCACTCAGCTGGTCCATGAGGCAACCAGAATTCCAGACGTTGAGGACCACACAGCCAACTGCTTGGACCTTCTGCTGACGAACGAGCCGGATCACCATTCAGTATCAGTTTTGCCTCCTTTGGGTACATCAGATCACTGTGTGGTGAGGTCTGTATCGTCATACTCGCCACCCGATCCCTCACCCAGAGGAAGTAGGCGAGTGTGGCGTTACAAGTCAGCAGATTGGGATGAGATGCGACATTTCTTCGCTTCTTATCCTTGGCGGCAAACCTGCTTTTCTTCTTGTGACCCGACGGTCTGTGCTGATGCCGTTTCGGAGGTGATCAAAAGAGTAATGGAGTATTTTATTCCATTCTCCGATGCTTCACCTTCAGGCAATGCTCGCCCATGGTTCAGTCCCGCGTGTGCTAGTGCAGAAGCGCTAAAACATGTGGCTTACCTAGCCTGGGTTGACGCAAGAAACGGTAAAACCTCGGATGCACGGATTAAGAAGAAAGCCTTTAACAAAGCCGCCAAGTCTTGCAAGAAGGTGATACGGAAGGCTCGCTTCGATCGGATTGGCCGTCTGGGGGCTAAGCTTGCCGCATACCCTGCGGGAAGTAAAGCTTTCTGGTCTCTGGCTAAGTCCGTGGAAGCGAACTTCAGCCGCCCTTCACTCCCTCCACTACTGAAACCGGACGGGTCCCTAGCTCACGCTGCGGTTGAGAAAGCAAATTTATTTGCTACTCAATTTGCGGAGGCTTCACGTCTTGACACTTCTGGCGAAACTCCACCCAGCCTTCCTCGGTGCGAAGCTTCAATGCAGGAAATTCGCATCCAGCAAAAGGAAGTGCTCAGAACGCTACGTAGTCTCGACGTGAATAAAGCTAGCGGTCCGGATGGTATCTCGGCTATAGTGTTGAAAACCTGTGCCCCTGAGTTGTCTCCAGTATTAACGCGACTTTTCCGCCTCTCTTTTAAAACTGGTGAAGTCCCTAAATCTTGGAAGCTCGCAAACGTGCAGCCTGTACCCAAGAAAGGCAGTCGTGCTGACCCTTCAAACTACCGCCCTATTTCGGTCACCTCCCTACTTTGTAAATGTATGGAGCGGGTACTGAATAGGAAGCTCCTTGCATACCTCGAAGGTAACGACCTCCTCAGTGATCGTCAATACGGATTTCGCCGAAACCGGTCTACTGGGGACCTTCTTGTGTATGCCACGCACATTTGGAGTGAGGCCATCGAGAAATACGGTGAAGCACTAGCTGTTTCATTAGACGTCTCGAAGGCCTTTGATAGGGTTTGGCACGCTAGCCTTATTGGCAAGCTTCCTGCCTACGGACTGCCAGTTCAACTCTGCTCCTGGCTCGCAGACTTTCTGAGGGAAAGATCCATTCGAGTAGTTATTGACGGCTGCTCGTCGGATCAATTGGCTATTAACGCCGGGGTACCTCAGGGGTCAGTGCTATCTGCCACACTGTTTCTGTTGCACATTAACGATCTGCTAATGGCCAGTATCATTGGGTATGCAGACGACAGCACAGTTGTGGAGAGATATGTTTCTACTGCGCGAGCTAGGCAGAATGAAATTCAGGAGTTAAGAGATGAGATGCTGCAGCGTCTGAATTTGACTCTCAAGGCTGTATCCGACTGGGGTGATGCCAATCTAGTCAAGTTCAATGCCTCTAAAACGCAGGCTTGTCTCTTCTCGGCGAAAAAAAGTCCGTTTCTCCAAGTTCCTGTATTCCGTGATGTACCTGTAGCTATAGGAGATCACCTCGAGCTCTTAGGTGTTTCGCTCACGCCTACTCTCAACTTTGGCTCTTACATCGAGTCTAAGGCAAAAACAGCTGCCATGAAGCTAGGCATCCTGAATAAGGTAAAGCGTTACTTCACACCAGGACAGCTTCTTAGTTTATATAAAGCACAAGTCCGGGCTGGTATGGAGTACTGCTGCCATGTTTGGGATGGTTCGGCCAAATACCAGCTTGCTGCCTTGGACTCGATCGAACGTAGAGCTTTCAGGCTTATAGGTGAGCAACATATGGCGGAGACTAAGATCCAGAGTCTCGAGCACCGCCGTAAGGTTGCATGCCTTTCAATCTTCTATAGGCTGCATTTCGGGGAATGCTCCCAGGAACTGCACGATCTGATCCCACCATCTCCTTTTCATCATAGGACGAGCAGGCGTACGGCTCAGTACCATCCTTACCTCATTGGTATACCTTCTATTCGCACAAAACGTTTCGGTTCTACCTTTATAATGCGAACTGCTAAGGAGTGGAACACACTGCCGTCGTCTGTCTTCCCTGAAAACTATAATCTGGGTCTCTTCAAGTCAAGAGTGAACAGGTGCCTTCTAGACCTTTGTGCTCCATCTTCGGCCACATCGCCACTTACCAACAGGTGAGATCGTGGTCAAACAAAGGTCTATTAATGTTAAAAAAAAAAAAAAAAAAAAAACCGCTTTGCGGCAGAAATAGGTATGGTGGTAGTACTTCCCCGGACGAACTCTTTCACAAAAAAGCTCTACTACTACTCAAGCGTTTGTAAGACTAATGCAATACTTTACCTCATTGTTGTGAACTCACTATGTTCATTATCTTCTGGAAGAAGTCCACTACTAAAAATATTTTAGGTACATAGGCCTTCACAACATATTGTATCCACCTGGAAGATTTTGTCATTTTCATTCAAGGGGATGTCAAAATGAACTTTCACTTCACTTCTTAGTTGATATGGCATCTGTGGAAAATGAACTATAATAAAGTAGGAAGGCAATTAAGTGACTGTTGGGTGCATGGGTTGGGTGTTATGTTATGTCATGTATATCAAAAATGAATTCATAATTATGTCCGGACAGTAATGTCCTCTTTTTGATGGTTAGATGGTTGAACCACCAAGGTTTAAACCCATTCAGACAAAATCCCATAAAAATACAATCCTCATGGCCAATACCATTTCGCTCCTGTGGTGAGAAATATTGACATCAGCAGGTTTTACTTACAGCTCTAGATACCTCTTGGTATGTTATTATGACTCTGTGCATGATGTAAGCTAGGGGTGTCCAAAACCCAGCCCGGCAACAAAGTTTTACATTCCTACGACAAAAAAGTTGTCACTCTGCGTTTGCTGCAGCAACATTAACGCTGGTTTTTATAAATCTGACCCACCAAAAAATTACGTTGGGTACCCCTGTTGCAGACTGTATAGCCTGAATCTGGCCCATAACAATAGTAGATTATGCACTTAGGGGATAGAGCAGTCTCTTACGTCACGGGCGGCATATATAATAAACCCAGAGCGTAAGGAAAGCGAGGGAGTTATGTAGAGTCCTGAGTGTAGCGAGGGTTTCAAGCTGCCCAAGACGAAGACAGGCTTTATACCAGAGAAGCATACTCTACTTTTCACACCTGCTGCGAGACAATTAAAATCCAGGGCTCCATAAACGAAACACCGTCTTTTGTTTCACATTCTGTGAAATCGCACTATATATTTTTATTTCTTTTTATAGTAGCCAGTTCGATTTGTGGTCAAACCACTTTAAAATGCCATTTAGGCATTTTTTTACTTAGAGTTTTCCACGAGTTTCCACATGAATTTTACGATCCAAATTCAAATCACTTTACTCCCTTGGGAATTAGATACAACTTTATGCTTTACTTAACGTTGAGATTACGTGAATGAAGGAATTTTGCAGATGGCCCACCTGATGTTACGCAGGTAACCTCTGACTTTAACAATGCATTACCTCATAGGTCACGCTCACCAAGGACGCGCCCTATGTGGCATTGCACTGCGCCCGCCACCCTGAGACATAAAGATGAAAGTCTCATGCGCCTGTAATTTCACCGGCACCCATGCCCTTCAAACGGGAACACAGCAATGCGAGCACTACTGCTTTGCGGCAGAAATAGGTAAGTATGGAGGTAGTACTTCCCCGGACGAACTCTTTCACAAAAAAAGTTCTAGTACTACTAAAATTATTTTCGACACCCCTGCTGCAGACAGCTGCAGTCTAGAGGTGTTGTATGTGGTAGGGTACCTACCTACCTTTCAAGCATCACAGTAGTGTCGTTAGCTCAATCGGATGGCCGCATGACCATGAGTGCAGTCACGTGCAGTGTGATAGTGTGATCATTTGATAACATGGATAAAATAAAGTTCACGGTTAATGGAGTCGCTTATAGTTTGTGTAAGTACTTTAATATTATTGGATAGAGAATAAACTATTTTGAGCTGGGGTTGGTAAATAAATTGAGTCAACTTTTTTGATTTAGCTCATGCTTTTATTATAATAATAAAATCAAACAGACCTCTACAGGTTACAACTAATTGTGTTTGCTCATAATGTTATTTTTGGTAAATTACCTATCACTTGAGTTGGATGTTCTTTATTATTGATAGATAGTTCTCATCCCAATCTTCAAGTGTTTATTACAAGAGCGTTCAACAACATAAGTGGTTTTTTTTTTTGCTTTGCCATCTCGTCTTAGAACGAACCTTTTAGTAACACAGCTTGTATTATCTAGGTAAGAAACTATAATAATCGAAGAATCGTTTAATTACAAATCATCATCCGTATACCTAGGTACCTTCTAGATAAAATCTATGGCTTGCTAGGTAGCTACATATACCTAGGTAGTAGGTAGGTACTCTATTATCTTGCATGAGTCTGATTTTTTAGTTGAAATGTTAGGTAGGTACCTGTTAATATACCTACGTTGAGTACTTACTAATTAGGTATAACATAGCTATAACCAAGAACTTGGCAGCGTCTATCCGATCTAGTTCAAACTCGCATCCGTTTTTCGTACACGGAACACTGACTCCATTGAGCGTCTTGTCGTACAAGGACGAGTAGAGGGCACCAGACCGTGCGGAAGGTCGCCCATGCGTTGGACCGACCAGATCAAGTCTGCAGTGGGTGGTAACCTGTATGAATGCACTAGGATGTCCACGAATAGGAATAAAACGTGAGGCGAGCAACATCAGCCCGTAATAACAGTACAACATGACGACCACGAACGGTCTGTCAAGAGTGCAACGACTGAGAAGAAGAGAGAGCTATGACCATATAATACGCGCTTGTAGACAACAGCACCAGTCGTTAGACGTCCACCGCTGGACGCGGCCTCCCCCATAGAATGCAATGGGGGGATTTGCCACAATCACCACTCTTGGCAGGCGGAATGGATGGCAGTTTTGATGTGGCGGATGACGCTGCACATTCCGTCTTAATCCCTTAGTTGGCTTTACGACATCCACTGGAGGAGATGGATATATATTTTGTTAGGCCAGACATACCAAGGTAGCTACTCTGCGCTTCTTATTAAAGTTTAGGTACGCAAGAATTGATTGACCTTGACATTGGCAGAATGCGCTTACAGTGCTACGCGGTAAACAGGTTCTTCGTAAGTAAACAAAATAATATAGGTAGATATAGTTTTGATTCGCGAAGGATATGATAATGATGCGGTTATACAGTAAAAGCTACAAACAAAAAGGTCTTTGAACCTACTTTGGTGAATCAAATATCTACCACATAATGCAGTATGCTATGTATGTTCATACCTAACAGGTAATAGAGATAACCAGGAATTCCCATTCGCTCTAATCGTTGATAGTTCCTTTAAAATCAAAACATAAGTAATTCTATATGCTCAACAGTTTTCAACGTTAAGAACGGTTATTTCCACATTCCGCTGGTCTACGGCATCAAGTCTTGGGTCTTTTGTAGGACTATTAATGAGTATCTTTACTAAAGCTTTGAATATCTCTAGCGGGTGCTGAGGTGAGTCCTGTGACATCACTGAACGACTACCTCCGCAACTACCTGCAGCTGCATGGTACCAAGGCGATGTGCCATGAGGGAGGGTGCGGCGCATGTGTCGTCTCCGTGGCACGGACCAATCCCAACACATCGGAGAAGGACGTGTTTTCTGTTAATTCTGTGAGTAAGTTATGAATCTATCTGAAGTAAACTCAGCTCAGCGTGAAACTCAGCTCGCAACGGATTGTGCTAATTACCTACTCTCCCGAAGACCTTACCTTTATAGCAGAGTGTACCTAAATTCAGCAGTGGAATCAGGAGAGGACTGATAGTGAGATATAAGTAAGTCTACCCAATGTAGGTATCTTCCTAGTGCGATTTATCTCGATGTTGTCTTATAAATGTCACTAAAGTTTGTACTATTATTTATTCTGTGCTAAAGACACGCACGCTGTACGCATTGGCAATGGTGTTGCAGATGTGAATAGGCGACGGTAACCGCTTACTATCGGGCGGGCCGTAAGCCAGTTTGTCGAGTCATAACATAAAAAAAAGAGAGAAGATAGTTGAAAGAACATAAGTTTTTTGTAAAAAATATTTTATTCAATGCATGTTTTTATAAAATTAGTGATCGGAACCGTGTGCTGATCAAAATGAGCCTAAACACGGCCAGTCTGCTATAATCCATCGACGAGTTTCGTTGTCCACGTTCCGTCACGAGATCAGCTCGCTGTCACCATCATATTGTATTGACATCGGAACTTGAAAGGTATGCCAAATTTAAGCTCAATCGATTGAGGATAACTGCTTTAAATTTCAGTTGCAATATTCCACCCGGATTCCACCCAGACAAACATACAGACGTACATTGCAAAATAAATAAAAGCTTGCACAAAAATGAAATCAAATTATTTCTAATAAGTTATTCAAAATCATTTCCAGCCACAATTTATTATTCGATTGCATTGCTTCTTGAGAGTTGGAATATCAAGGTTTAAGAACAGTTGCCAATCTAGGGCGATCGTTGGCCCCTGTTACAAAACTGGCTTAGAAGAAAGGAAGGTCGATTTGTTATCACATCTAATTCGAAGTTAAACCAAGAATGATACTATATGAGGAAAAAAAGGTTTAGGAGAGGAGGTCAATGCACTGAGGTTCCACAGCGGGACGTCATGCGTCAGTGCAGGTCTTAAACTTCAATGAATGTCAATGTTTGGAAGTTCATGTACCCACCACCGGCTGATTTTATAACCCCGAAGGAACACCTACCCCCAGGTCATGAGCTGCCGTGGCTGGTCTGGAAATCCATGAACAGACTCCGGACCCAAGTTGGCCGCTGCAGACAAAACATCTGCAAATGGGGTAGACTCTTTCCTGGACTGAATGTGACTGCGGAGCTACTATTCAGTCCATGTCTCACTTGTTCACTTGGTCCCTCCACCTGCACAAGGGAGGACCTCAACAAAGCCACAGATAATGTTGTAGAAGTGGATACTTTTTACTCTAAAATTGTTTAAAAAGGCAAACCATTGATACAATAGAAGAACAATATTTTGATTCTGTAGATTCTCAGGAATATACTCGTGATTCTAGTGCCTGGTTCACATCCTATCATGCCACGAGTGGGACATCACCACCATAGAGGGAGTGGGTAACCGACGGGACGGGTACCATGCGATCCAGCAGCGGTTGGCGGATTTCAACGGCACGCAATGTGGGTACTGCACGCCAGGAATGGTCATGAATATGTACAGGTAAGTAAGCCCCTTTTTGCACCTCTTGTATCATTTATCCCTCCATTTACGTAGTTGAATAATCAGTAGTTATTCAGACAAGATTGGAGACGCTCTGCAAAATACCCTTAACCGACGAGCATGTATGAAGAATGTGATGAGAGTGAATGAAGCAAAAGAGGTGTGTCAGGATCGTAGCAAGTGGAAATCCGTGGTCTCAACCCCTCCGGGAAACAGGCGTGAGTTTATGTATGTATGTATGTATGTATGTATGAATATTTTTCGTTTCATCATCATCTCCAACCTTTAGACGTCCACTACTAGACGGGGCCTTCCCCATAGAAAGCAATGGGGGGAGTTGCCATAATTACCACACTTGGCAGGTGGATTGGTGGTCACAGTGTTTTTGTTGAATACTCAGGTAGATGCTGCTGCCCATCCTCTGGTCTATCCCTTAGTCACTTAATCAGGTTTAGTTTAGTACATACAATCTTCGACCAAAATATTTTTTACTTTGGTTTTTTTTCACGTCTGTACAATTTCAATCAAGAATAATATTCTGTTGTTATTTTCCATCAGCCTCTACAAAACAACACACAAGCTGACAATGCAAAAAGTGGAGAACTCATTTGGCAGTAATATCTGCCGATGTACCGGCTACCGACCCATACTGGATGCCTTTAAGAGCTTCGCCACCGATGTCGACCCTGGCTTGAAGAGTAAAATTCAGGTCAGTGGTAATTTGTACTACTTCACAACAGTACTTATGCATTATACAAAATGTGCCTTAAAAATGGATAAGTTTATGGAGTCTTATTTTGTCGCAGTAGAAGGTGGGCCCAGGTGGGCCCTCTGCTTGTTTCGTATGGTAGTCATACCTACCCGTTTTCATTTTTTCTTTGAATCAGCTTCTCCGTGTTCTCTAGGCACCACGCAACCGAGCCGTGTTTGTTGCCTGATTCTTCTGTTCTGTTTGGTCGCGTTGGAACAGGAGTAAATTAATTTTATAAGGCTATTCAAAATGATCCTTGTGATTTCAATGAATAAAATCCTTTTGACTTTGACTTAGGTATGCTAGTAGGTACGAAAAGCCCATCAATAGTACTTGTACTATTATTTATTCTGTGTCAATAGGTTTACCAATTAAACCAATGTTACCATCGTTACCAATGGTTTTATAGGTTTACAAATGTGACCATTGTTATCTACTGTTCCTAACTGTTCCTAAAGGAACAGTAGATAACTTTGTAGAAAAACCAACTAGAGATTAGATTTTTGAGTAGAGGTTTTGTTTTGTTTTTAAATGTTTTATTACGTAGGTACTTAGTTTGAAGACAACTTTTTATTTTTTTCAATCGATGAATTTTTATGGCATCTTGTTTTCGCTAAACATATTGCTTAGGATTAGTCCTCCACTGTACCTTAATATATTTATAACAAAGTGAATGCTGCAGACTTGTTGATGTACCTAAGAGCGATAAGCAATGCGACGTAGACGTATATAGAGCGATAACTGCGAAAGGCGATGCGAAGTGCAATATTTGAAAAAAGTTAATAGCTATGTTTTCATTGGAATTGCGATAACTTGATTGAGCCAGGCTAGATCAATCATGGAAATAATTGGCGGGCTGAATAGGTCATATTATACTTATACGTACTTTTACTTACAGAATTAAAATATTAATATAACTAAGTACTACAAGAAGGTAGGCATGTAAAAAATTAAAAAAATACATATGAAAACTGAAGACCGACGATCTAAAGGTAGGTCAACTGATCCAATTCACTACCAGACGGAAGCGTCCCTACGATGCTGGCTGCATTGCCACGCTGAATGGCAATACTAATGCGTTGAGCCAGATAACAGCCAGCTCTCGGGTCAGAATAGATTGATCTAGTCCGGCCTTAGGTCCTCTATCTCCTGTCATTCCCCATATGACCTACATTGACTCCGTTGATTGCAGGATGTGGAAGATCTCCACAAATTGAAGTGCCTCAAAACGAATGGAACTGAATGCAAAGAAGATGATGATTGGTGCATTATAGAAAATGACCATCGGTCTATGAGAGACATCGCTATACAGTCAGGTAGTTGGTTCAAGGCTTACACTGTCAAAGATGTTTTTAAGGTTAGTCACATTACTTACGTACCTAGTATAGTATATGTGAGCGGTGCAGGCAGTTATTATTATTGTTGGGGTTTTATATGGTCAAAAACCGGTAAACTTTACACACTTTATTTTTGCTAAATGACGGGCTCACAAGTACAGAAAAGGGGAAAGCGCGGGTTTCGCATTTCTATCGACTGACTGATGTTAGGTCCCAATGCAAATTATATTTTCCTTCTATTTTCACACTATCCGTGAGACCCTCCCCGCGTCCTTCTTGGTACCTACCCCTCACGCTCCCTTTATAATATTTAATGTGTCCTATGTATGTTTGTTTTCTAATCACGTCGCTAACCTATAGTTAAGTAGTACTTAGTAGAGTTTGTGGAGAGAGTTTTTCCGGGGAAGTACTACCACCATATCTATTTCTGCCGCAAAGCAGTAGAGCTCGCATTACTGTGTTCCGGTTTGAAGGGTATGGGTGCCGGTGAAATTACAGGCACATGATACTTTTCATCTTTGTCTCCGGGTGCCAGCACAGTGCAATGCCACATAGGGTGCGTCCTAGGTGGACGTGACCTATGAGATAATGCATTGTTAGAGGTAGAGGGTACCGCTGGACCATGTGTTTGTTCCGTTATTCATTTAGTTAAGTAAATAAATAAATAGTATGATAATTTCTTTGACCTTAAATTCGGCCACAATTTTGTCTGATTTGATGATATTTTCAGGTGCTTTCTCGTATCCGCACAGATAACTATAGATTAGTCGCTGGAAATACTGGCCAAGGTAAAATTCACCAAGATTTTTCTTATTGCAATCTGAAGCCCAATTCTCCTATTTATTTTCTAACCACACTGAAAGTTAACCGAATCGAGACAGTATTGTGAATTGACTGAAAAATTTGTATTCTGCTCCCTCACAACAACAACAAGTGCAAAAGTACAAGTCAAGTCAAGTCAAGTGTAAGTGCAAGTCTACAAGTGCTACAAGGATCATTTGGCACGTGGCGCTTTTGAGGAACTAAATCTATAATCATCATAATCTGTATCAAACAGCGCCACAACGGTGGCCAGAAGTCGCACCAAGTTAACTCGTCGGACTGAACTTTCGATTCTTGCGACCACCATTTTATTAATGTGTTTGTGTGACTTGCCTAGTGTGACAAACTGTGTCATACGGTGAAATAAATAAAATGAAATGAAATGAAATGACATATATTATTATTATTGTTATTATTTATTTATATTCGAGCAGCTTTCGCAGATGATATTAGATATTAGAGCAGGATAGTGCTGTTTAATAATTATAAAGAGTGAAAAAGAGAATTCTCAGAACTGTGAAACATTCAAGTTACAGTCACATTTCGATATACCTAATCACATTCCGCGTTGTATTGTCAGGCGAGCAGAATATTTTTTTTGACGTTTGTGACATCGACACTAGTTCGTAATATGATCCGAACTTTAATTTGACTATTTTTTATTACGAGAATTGGGCTTCTGATCGCATCATATTATCCTTTCATCTTCTCCAACACAATTTTAGACTCTAACACTCTTTTAACAATCTCTCTAACACAGTTTTAACACTCTACCTCTGGTTGTCTAAGGTATATATAGGTATATGGTACTATTCACAATAGCACACCACCCACTCTACATTACATAAAGGTTAGCTGGAAGAAAATGCTAATTAGCATTAAGTTCGCCTATGCTGCTTTTTTGTCTTGTACACTAAACAATGTTCTATCTATCTATCTACCTCTTTCAGGAGTATACCCGATACAATCCCAGCCACGAGTGTTCATCGACATATCTTCGATCACATCCATGAAACAGTACCTTCCGGATGAGAACCTGATCATAGGAGCCGGCATGAGCCTCACTGACCTCATGGCGACCTGTCAGAGGTGGTCAACTCAGGGTGACTTCGGTTATCTGGCAGAGTTCTACAAGCATCTGGATTTGGTTGCACATGTTCCTGTTAGAAATGTAAGTTTTGAAAACATCTTCAAAGGTAAAGATAGGTAAGTTTATTTCACTTAGAATAGGTAGGTACAACAAAACATAAGTAAAGATGTTCGTAAGTATATGAACTTTTCCTTCCGTGCTAGTTAAAAAACTGTGTTACGGCAAGGTAACGCTTCTCATCATCCCATATACGAGTAGAATGGTATGGTACAAAAGAATAAAAGATAAAAGAAAAAAGAAAAAAAAGAAATGACGGAAAATAAATTCAAAAAAAATTTGTATAATTGGTGAGTTTTAGGATGTTTTTATAAATTAAATGCGTTTTTTGTACCTTCTGCGGTATTTAATAATTGTTTGACATTTACAACACTAAAATGATATTGAATGAATTTAATTAATTACTATGGTACTATCTGACCTACTGTGTACTCATTGTGTTGAAAATTAATTGTTGTTTTTTTATTTTTTTAAATTTGTATTCCTTGACACGGAGAAACATGGTGAAACTTTCTTTTTTATAACATCTGCATCTAAACCTGTGTTTCGGACAAATAAATGATTCTGATTCTGATTCTGTACATTTAGTAAAATTTATACCTAAACATAAGCCCATATAAATATATACCTTAGCTAACATACATACTTTAAACTTAAAACTATCACTTAATGTCAAAAGAGGGATTTGGTTTCGATAACGCTGCCTTATAGTGTGGGTATTTATAAAGACCCAATATTTTATAAATTTTCCTAGACCTTGGAGATGAAAGGTACCTACACTTCCTTTAACATTGAAACGGAAGCTTATGGACGTGTGTATTCTCCCATCCTTACCTACGGCGCACAGATGTCTTTGACTGATGAACAAAAGTCCAGACTCGGGGTTTACCAGCGAGCGATGGAGCGCAGTATTCTAGTAGTCAGACTGATACATCTGATACGTATTGCAACAGTATACCGCACTCCAGAACTCAAATCGGGGATGTCGGACAGAAAGCGGGTATTTGAAGTGGAATTGGGCGGCCCATAACCCGTCTGACAGGCGGCAGACCGCCTGTCGAAGATGGAGAGACGAAATAGATACCTATTTAAAGGATTGGTCCACAGTGGCCCAAAATAGAGAGGACTGGAGAGAAGGAAGGGAGGCCTTTGCCCTGCAGTGAGACACCATAGGATCTTAATAATAATTAATGGTTTCTTTAACAACCAAACAAGCTCAAAACTTAAAAGCACTTATCTAAGAAAGAAACCAAATTTCTATGTTTTTTTAGGTTGGAACAGTTGGTGGTAACTTGGCACTCAAGAACATGCATAACGATTTTCCTTCTGATGTATTCCTACTCTTGGAGACTGTAGGAGCAGTGGTTACATTGAGTAAGTAACTAACTACAAAGCTCACAAAAAATTTATATTAAATAACGAAACTTATAATACTTAATAACTACCTTTTTTAGTAAACAGTAAAGAAAGCAAAACCGTATTGAAAATGCAAGATTTCATGAAAACGGACCTGAAAAACCTACTTATACTTGACGTAAAATTACCTCCAATGTCTGAATCTACCTTCCTAAGGACATACAAGGTAACGATAAACAAGATCAAAACAGGAGAAAAATATCTAAAATTATCCAATTCAAAAACGTTTTTAAGTAACGCGATATCACCAATACTCCAACCAAAAGCGACTCTATTGGTTGATGGGCACTTAAAACTCAGAGATGAAAACATTGGCTTTATATTTTTATAGTGATTTGGATCAGCTGTGCTACCTTTAGATCGTCAGCAGCGGTTTTCAGGTAGCACAACTGTTTAATGTGTATTTTTTAGAATTTTGTACATTCCTAGTATTTGTTGTATTATTCGTTCAGTATTTTTAATTTTAATAATTTCTTCCAGATTATGCCTCGAGCTCAAAACGCGCATGCCATAGTAAACGCCGGCTTCCTATTCAAAGTAGACGCATCAGATAAAGTCACTTCAGTAAACATAGTCTTCGGCAACATAAGTCCAACATTCGTAACTGCTAAAGAAACGGTCAGTTCGTTGATTGGTAAAGTGTTGTCTGATGATAAAACTCTGCAGAAAGCGCTGTTGAGCTTGAAAGATGAATTGGTGCCAGTAGACGCACCGCCCGAACCATCCCCTGAGTGTAGGAAGATGATCGCTTTGGGACTTTTTTACAAGGTAAGATATTCTTTGCTTACAGATAAGGCACATGAGCATGTAATGGTATAATTTAATGAAGCTAGTAGGTACAACATGAAACAGTAGTAGTATTTTAGTACATAGTAGTAGAGCTTGTTTGTGAAAGAGTTCGTCCGGGGAAGTACTACCACCATACCTATTTCTGCCGCAAAGCAGCAGTGCTCGTATTGCTGTGTTCCGGTTTGAAGGGAATGGTTGCCGGTGAAATTACAGGCACATGAGTATTTTCATCCTTATGTCTCAGGGTGGCGGGCGCAGTGCAATGCCATATACTTAGGATGCGTCTTAGGTGGACGTGACGTATGTGATAATGTACGGTTTATAGGCAGAGGGTACCGCTTGATCCGTTATTCCAAATAGTATTAAAAAAAATGGTCAGATACAATATTGTACGACTAGAACAATCAACCCAATAATGAACTGTAATGTAAAGGTCCCAACGTTCACCTCACGCGACCTTTTTGGCTGAATTTACGCTTACATCCACAAAAGTTTATAAGGATCTGACTATTTGTTTTAATTAACCTTTCGTGTCCCACTGCTGGGAGAACGACTTCCCCAAAATCTAACTTGTTGTTTTAAAATTAAAAGGAAACTAGAGCCAGATATTCAGAAACTTTTAAATATTATTGGATAAGATTTTTGAAACAATGAACCAGGAAAAAATAAGAATCATTCAGTGGAAAAGTTCGACGAGGTGTGCGTGGGAACCTTGGATTGTAAAAATAAAGATGCAAAAAAGGTCTGGTCTTCAAAAACGTAAGCATTGCTGATTGTAGGTATTTGTGGTGGGAAGTGCTTGATAAGAAATCCGCAGTACCTAACTCCAAAGAGAACTCCATGTTTCATTTTGATCGACAATGGAAGCATGATATAAAGTGCAATTATATTTGTCGTTACCTACGCCTGATATCTCCCATATCCACCGCAAAAACGTCGGGGTGTTATAAGTTTGACGTGTCTGTGTGTGTGTCTCTGTGTGTGTGTCTCTATGGCATCGTAGCTCCCGAACGGATGAACCGTTTTTTTTTTGTAAGGTGAATTCGTCGTGAGTGTTCTTTGCTATGTTTTATCAAAATCGGTTCAGCCGTTTCGTTGCGTTGAGGGTTTTTTTATTTTTTACAAAATTAATTACTTGTATTGGTCTTGCAAAATTTTGTTTGACTGTGTGAGGCTTTCTTTCAGTGTAACTTTTTTACAGGCGGTTCTATCGTTTTCTCCGCATGTGAATCCTCGGTACAAATCAGGTGGTTCCATCCTCCAACGTGAGGTATCGAGGGGAACCCAGAACTTCGACACAGATAAGACCTTGTGGCCTTTGAATAAACCAGTGCCTAAGCTAGAGGGGTTGACTCAGGTTTGTAGTGGTTTTTTTCTAAAACTATAATAATTTGACAACCTCTGTGACGCGGCGGGCGAACGTTCGCCTGCGACGCAGGAGGTTGCGGGTTCGATTCCCGCCTCAGAACAAATATTTGTGCGATCCGCAGATATTTGTTCAGGGTGTTCTGGGTATTTTCTATATATAATAAAAAATATCTATCTATGTAATATATTGTATTAAGTATATCAGTTGTCTAGTACTCATAACACAAGCTCTGCTTAGCTTGGGGCTAGATAATGTTGTGTGAACTGTTCAGCAATATTTATTTATTTATTTAATTCTTGCTTATAATAATGGGCATTTTTTATGCCACATCTATGATACTCTATCATTGCGCTCACTCAATGCGGTGTGCCAAATAATTTTAATTTAATTTTAATAATATAATTTTGATTTAATTTAATAATTATAATTTTTAATTTTAGAAATACTATTTGATAATATCTACTAACAACTCTTTACTAACATAATATGGTGTAAAACCGAAATAAATGATATAATAATAATTGTTCTAGCGGCAATTTTTACAAAAACTTTGCTATACTTAATTAAACAATATTTGTATAAAATTAAAATTGAAACCAACTACTATTGATTACAGTGTTCGGGAGAGGTACACTACGCTTGTGATGTGCCCACAGAGCCAAGTGCAGTTCAAGTAGCATTTGTGTTGTCTGAAATCTGTAAAGGAGAGATCGAGAGTATTGACGCAAGCGACGCTATTGTAAGCACTATTTTTATACTTTTTACTTTGTATTCGAGCCCGTGGTCGTCATTCTTGGTGAAAGCATCACAATATTTTTTTATTTTATGCACGATCACGACATTAGTAGGTATCTATTTATAACGGTTTTGCGAATTCAATGTTAGATTAACGGTTCTTAAATTGACAAAACTTTTCAGGAGTAGATACTTAAATCGTATCTTTGTTCGTATTAAATAAGGCATAATAATATATAGCTAGGTAAGTTTTCCCCGCTCATCCAGAGCAGCTTTAAGGTGGGGTATGCCGCAAAATTACCAATCTTAGATTTGATTTTTAACTGCCTAAGTAAATCAATTTCAATATTCAAATTATAAATATGCACGGATTCTAGATACTTTATAATTCCGAGGGATCACATAGGACAATATTTTCTCGAAAGAAAAAAATCGTAAGTTACCTCTAAGTTTTGGCTAGATTCGATTGTTTATTAAAATGATGCATAATATTAGGTAAAAAATTAGATTCATTAAAATCAATACAACAAAGCCGAGGGTTTACTGTAGGGGTTTTGTGTGTTTTGTTTTGTATATTGGATTATTCAATAAAACTACTACTTTTCGAGCGGCGCGAAGCGTTTTTTTTGTATGAAGATTTCTGCCTGGTGTTGGCGTAACCTTAATGGACCTTTGTTTTAACAGTCAGACGTGACTTGTGGTGAGCTCATGACCGCTATTGCTTTCCCACTCTGCTAACGCCTCTTTCCATTCTTCTTCAACATACATCTTCCACCTTAGATCGTTGAATCTAGACATAGTGTATACGATCCACGAGACGGATTCCTAGTATGGCACACTCTTGGTTATTTGAGGGATAAAATCCGCAACGAAGTTATCCGGCAGAGAACTTAGGTCATAGACATATCTCAGAGAATTAGCAAGCTGAAATGGAAATGGGCTGGGCATATATGCCGAAGAACCAACAACAGCGTAGCAGTAGTAGAGCTTTTTTGTGAAAGAGTTCGTCCGGGGAAGTACTACCACCATACCTATTTCTGCCGCAAAGCAGTAGTGCTCGCATTGCTGTGTTCCGGTTTGAAGGGTAAGGGTGCCGGTGAAATTACAGGCACTTGAGACTTGTCATCTTTATGTCTCAGGGTGGCGGGCGCAGTGCAATGCCACATAGGGTGCGTCCTAGGTGGACGTGACCTATGAGGTAATGCACTGCTCATAGCCAGAGGTTACCGCTTAACATCAGGTAGGCCATCTGCTTGTTCCGTCATTAAAGTAGTATAAAAAAAAAAAAAAAAAAACAGCTGGGGTAAACGTGTTCTAGAGTGGAGACCACGTCTTGGTGAACGTCGCTCCACCTGCGCAAGGCGGCTGGTAGAAAGTGGATGAAGAGCTGGAAATCGGTCTAAATGGCACGCATCGGGAGAGGCCTATGTCCAGCAGTGGGCTGATATAGGCTGATGATGATGGTTCTTTGAGCAAATCTGATGGTATTCAGAGAGAGTGCTTCGTTGAGATCGGCCATATTTTGGATTAGTATGTGGATAGGTATGGGCAGCACGCATTGGTTCAGTACCTTGGTATTTAGGCATTAGAGAATATTAGATTTTAAAACAAGTAAAATTATAACTAAAGATCATTATAATTCTAAGCCAGTTGAACTAAATATCAGTGTCCCGACAAAAAAATAGGAATCAGTTTATCTAAAATTGACTTTCTAACTTATCAGTTCAAGTAACCCAACGGCACTCCTCCACAGAAACTACCCGGAGTAATAGCCTTCTACTCATCCAAGGACATTCCCGGAAAGAATTCATTCACTTCCACAGAAGTGCCCTGGATCGGATATGACGAAGAGATACTAGCTTCCACTGTGTCTTTCTACGGGCAACCCATCGGTGTCATAGCAGCAGTGACCAGAAAACTGGCGGTGTCTGCTGCTGGACTTGTGAAAGTTAAATACAAGAAGAGTAGTGACAAACTGGTCCTCAACGTGAGGGATGCTTTGGTAGCTCACGATAAGGATCGAAGGGTAAGTGATACATTCTATTACATCGTTGTCTTTGCTTAGCTAAACTTTATAATTCATATAATATTTGTATTTTACTATCCATTCTCACACAGTTGTTTCTTATGTATTGTTAATTGGTTACCTGTAGCCTTAGTGCGACTTTTTGCTACAAGTTTACGCGCTCTACCAAGACCGCGTTTTACGCGCAGTTTATATGAAAAAATGTACAGAGCCCCTAGCGGCGAGTTAATGAATCATTTTGTGTCAGTGTAATTTTGCCGTTTACTCAACCAACGCGGTGGTCACGTAAACACGGCCTCTGAGTCCTTAATGTGTGTTTACGCGACCACCGCGTTGGTCTCTGAGGCCTCTAAGTTCTCTCTGAGGTCTAAGGCCTCTGAGGCCTTAGTGTGTGTTTACGCGACCACCGCGTAACCGCACACCGCGATAACCGCGTGTTGAGTAAACGCCAAATTACACTGACACAAAATGATTCATTAACTCGCCGCTAGGGGCTCTGTACATTTTTTCATACAAACTGCGCGTAAAACGCGGTCTTGGTAGAGCGCGTAAACTTGTAGCAAAAAGTCGCACTAAGGCTACTGTAGGCTGTTACTCGTAACGCGACGTCACCCAGTCTAGGGTCAGGCTGAAAACCAGCGTCGATATCGTCCTCGGTTGGTATCGTCATTAAGCTGAGGCTGGACTTGTTTAGCCGGACACGTAGGGAAAGACCAATTTTACCCATTCCATCACGTAGGGTCTAGTTTTATGTTTAAGTTTAAAACCCTATGGGTATTTTTTGTTTTATATTCTTTTCTATGAAAGTTTTTTTTTACTTTCTATTTTTTTTTTATTTGTAATTTCTATTAAGTGTGTGTGTGCTAAAAAATAAATCTTTCTTCCTTTCTTTCGTATTCATGATCAGTATCTGTCACCGTTTCCTTCCAATTTTCTTATTACTTACCGAGAAGATCGTGCTAATTACTATAGAATACGTGTACCCATCTAAATCATCAAGAGGTCAACTGCACTGAACAAAACGTTTTTACTATAGCTTTATGAGCAACACTTATGGAGCGTGCACACCTAACGAGTACAGTGGCGAGTCAGTGTCCAGAATCCCAATCTGTTTACTAGGCCGAGTACCCGCTGTTCCCCACTCGCCACTGTACTCGTTAGTGTGCACGCTCCATTACAAAAGCAATATTTCTAAAGCTTTATTGTTCCATCAGGTCCGCCAAGAAGTCATAATCAAGCCCAGTGACCGAGGTACAGATATCACAAAAACAATTCAGGGTCGTTTCACCATACCCTCTCAATATCATTACACCATGGAGACTCAGAGCTGTAGTGTGTCCAACAATTCTAGAGGAGTGACCGTCAGAGCGGCAACGCAGTGGATGGACTTAGTAAACGTTGCTGTTGGAAACGCGTTGGGTATTGAGCATAATCGGTTAGTAATATCCAAAAAAATTGATTTTCGCAAAAAATATACAATTGTTAACTTAGTATCCCTACATATAGAAAATAGAACCGAACAGAGTACCCTGAGATACACATTTAAAGATTTAAAATAGGATGTGTTTGGAAATTTCAGATAAGTTTCGTTATCGCGAAGCCGTCGTTATTAGAAATTTATGAAAAAAAAAACATTGAAAGGTTATATAATATACTAAACGTCAACAGACATTTACAATACAGAACGCTGTGTTGAAAACATGTGCATGTTTCTGTGAATTCGGATGCTATTTTCAGAGTGGAAGTAATAGTCCCCAGACTGGGTGGAGGGTACGGCGGCAAAGGATCCAGGTCATCCCAGATAGCGTGTGCTTGTGCAGTTGTAGCTTACAAGCTAAACAGAACGGCGACATTGGTGATGTCGATTGTGGACAATATGGCGGCTGTGGGGAAGAGACAGGAATGTGAGATGGATTATGAGGTTAGAATAATAAAGCTTGAACAAATTGAATTAGTGAGTGACATAAGAAAACACATTTAAATAGATCCAGTTTCCTTAATCTTGACCTGTTCAATTAAAACGTACAAAGATGGCGAAGAGGGTGGCGTACAGACTATTAATAAATTTAATGGGATAGAAGCTTTCTAGCTTCTATCATATTACATATAAAAAAAATGCGTTATTAAGTGATTTGTGCTATTCCTGATTTTTTGAAGCTTCCAGGTCGGGTAGACTAAATGTGACAGATGTCGGAACAGTATTCAACAAAGAAATAACTATCACATAGTTTAATACATTTTCCAGATTGGAATAAACAACGATGGCCTAATCCAATACCTAAACATAACCTACTACAGTGACTGTGGTTACTGCTTCAATGATGCAGCGGGAGATTTCAGCGAGATGATGGTCACATTGTACGACACTTCGCGATGGCAGATTGAGGGGTATAGTGTACTGACAGACAAGGCTGGTATGACCTGGTGTAGAGCACCTGGTAAGTTATACAATAGTTAACGTTAGCTAGTCTCACATATCTTTAATAAAGCTAGTAAGATCTATAGACGCAGCAAAAACTTAACGAGACAAGACGACGCGCACGTGATGACGTTGAGTTCAAAGGAGACATCACAGATTAAGTTAGTCTTACATATCTTTAATACCTAGCTAGCAAGATCAATGGACGCAGCATAAACTTAACGAGACAAGACGACCCGCAAGTGATGACGTTGAGTTCAAAGGAGACCTCACAGATTAAGTTAGTCTTACATATCTTTAATACCTAGCTAGTAAGATCAATGGACGAGCAAAAACTTAACGAGACAAGACGACGCGCAAGTGATGACGTTGAGTTCAAAGGAGACCTCACAGATTAAGTTAGTCTTACATATCTTTAATACCTATCTAGTAAGGTCAATAGACGCAGCAAAAACTTAACGAGACAAGACGACGTGCAAGTGATGACGTTGAGTTCAAAGGAGACCTCACAGATTAAGTTAGTCTTACATATCTTTAATACCTATCTAGTAAGGTCAATAGACGCAGCAAAAACTTAACGAGACAAGACGACGTGCAAGTGATGACGTTGAGTTCAAAGGAGACCTCACAGATTAAGTTAGTTTTACATATCTTTAATACCTAGCTAGTAAGGTCAATAGACGCAGCTAAAACGAGACAAGACGACGCTCACTCACCCAAGTGATGACGTTGAGTTCAAATGAGACATCACTAAGATTACATTGACCCCAACACTTTCAGTCAAAACATGTTGATAATATTCGGATACAATGAAGACAGAACAAATGTAGATCATAAACTTATCGAAGACTATACAAATAGAGATTACAATTTTAATTACAGGGTCAACAGAATCAATTTCGATTATAGAACATATCATGGAAAGAATAGCATTTGCAATCAAAAAGGACCCAACGGATATAAGGCTCATGCATTTGGCGAAGAAGAATGTTGTCATGAAGGATATCGTGGCTAGTTTTCAGAGAGATTGCGACTTTGAGGAGAGAAAAGCTGCAATAAAGAAGTTTAATAAAGAAAACGCATGGAAGAAGAAGGCGTTGAGGTTGTCATTGATGGCGTATCCCATAAGTATGTTTTACCAGTCACTATGTTCACCTTTACAAAGAAGTTGAAAAGTAGCTAGATATATCTTTTTGCCACTGGGATGGTTTTATCCTTGTCATTTGCCATACAAAAGAATAGGAACGTGGAACATACACATCGTATCAAACACGCACAACAATACGAACACTTAACGAGGCTGTCAAGAGTGAAATAGGCTTTTTTAAACGTATTTTTAGCAAAATCTACACAGTTTAAGACATCAAAAAATATATTATGTTAATCTTGATCATATTTCCAAGGGAATAATCGAGCCCAAAAGACTCGCGAACTTACCTCTACAATGCGCTTACAACGTAAATATCTCTATTACCTATCAGCGTACATTGATAAAATTACAGGTATAGCGTTTAACTTAGTAGCCTCCTGAGGTATGAGAGCGGCACGGGAGGGTGGTGATTTTCTTATGTCAAATGTTTAGACAAGACGCACACGAGATTTACAACCGAAGATGGGTCCTCGGATTAGAGCTCAAACTAAAGATGTTGTTTATAATGTATATAATTTTTTCAAGGTTAGGAAATCTGATCCAAATTCTGCCGAGCATGAAAACGATATACGACGACTCAGATAACGAAAGTGATTCCAGTCATACTGACAGTGATTCGAGTAGCGATATGGACATAAGCTAATAAATTGAAAGTTCAGTTGAAAATATTGATATTAGTATGAAATATAATAATTATTTGAACAAGTATTTTATTCTCTTTCGCAATGACTTAGGTACTTATTTGAAAATATCGTAAGATCTATCTTCACTAATTTTCATCACGTGTGTAGCCCGACAGTTCTTTACGTCACATGTCACCCCCTCCCGTGCCGCTCCCATACCTCACTAGGCTACTGAGTTAAGCGCTAGGCCTGGAATAAGGTTACTTAACAAATAATATATTTTAGAGGGCATGGTCGATTATATTTTCGATTACGCAGCAAATATTTGTTTAAATACCGCTTTTCGTGATTTTTCGTTGCGCGAGCGCTGTTCTGTCACTTGCTAACTTACCTGAACTTTACTGAGTTAGATAGCGATGGAATTTAGCTCTTGTCAGCCTCTTAACATAACACCCAAATGACACGTATTTGGGTGCACAGTTCCGGTCCCCGCACCAGGATTCACTGACTCGTAGGTAAGTACGAGTGCCATGGTACTACAACACCCAGACCCGATCGTAAGAAATATACCTATTTATGCAGATCATGCGAACATTTTACATGCAGCGGTAATCGAACCAGCACCTCTCACATCTCAGCCGTGACGACCGTCGCAGAGATGATCACGCGGGGCATTTGAGCGGTATAATTCACACCAATTAGGTACAGTTTTACCAAAAATATAAGTCCGATCGACTGTTTTAGTTTAATTGCGCAGAAAAGCGCAGACTGATATCTGACAGTAGCCGAACGTACCTATATATATATACTATATATAGTATAGCTCTGATCCGCTGTATAGCTCTGTCCCGCTCACATCTAAGAGTCGACCTGCCGCGATTTTGCCGCGAAATAAAATTGACCAATAACAGCGCAAAATTTTAGCGCGCGTTTGCTATTGGTAGAAAGAAGGTTCCCGCGCTATATAAATTGGTCTACGGCGCAGGTACATCGGGGCGACTTATATTTTGGGTAAAACTACGTCCAAAGGGAATCGTTCGTTACCGGCCTGCAAACCTTACCCATATTCTTCTCCATCAGTCTACTCCTGGAACTTCCCCGTCACGATCACAATCCACCACGCTGATGGAACTATCAGCATGGCTCACGGAGGCATTGAGATGGGACAAGGCATTAACACTAAGGTGGCCCAAGTCTGCGCGTACACACTCAAGATTCCTTTGGAAAAGGTAGGAAACCACTCATTTTTACGGTACTTCACGCATCAAAGCTGTTGTTGTTTTTTCTAGCATTTGGCAAAACCACAAGTCAGCACTGTAAATTTAATTTTGCCCACCAAAATTGTCCTAGAATAAATAAATAATAAACAATGCTGGACAGTTCACACAACATTATCTAGCCCCAAGCTAAGCAGAGCTTGTGTTATGGGTAGGTACTAGATAACTGATCTAATATACTCAGTACAATATATTACTTAGGTATTACATAGTTTTTTTATTGTACATAGAAAATACCCAGAACACCCTGAACAAATCTGCAAATCGTACAAATATTTGTTAAGAGGCGGGAATCGCAACTTCTTGAATGACATGTCAGGAACCCTACGATATTTATATAGGAGGTTGCGGGTTCGATTGCCGCCTCGGAAGAAATAGGTATTTGTACGATCTGCAGATATTTGTTCAGGGTGTTCTGGGTATTTTCTATGAATTAATAATTTACAAAAACTATGTAACCAGTGGAATACCCGCGACTTCGTCCGCGTTTACTTTTCCATACAAACTTTAATACCCCGTTGCGCCCCCTTAGGGGTTAAACTTTTGGAATTCCTTTCTTAGTGCACCCCTATACCACAAAAGGAACGTTCTCTCCAAATTTCAGGTCTCTAGGACTTACGGTTTAGGCTGTGCGTTGATAGTCAGTCAGTCAGTCACGCAACGATTTTATATATATTATGTATATATATTGATGTATTGTATTAAGTATACCTATCAGTTAACTAGTACCCATAACACAAGCTCTGCTTAGCTTGAGGCTAGATAATGTTTTGTGAACTGTCCAGCATTATGGAATGAATGAACCAAATTAAACTCGCAATATTTTCGTTGCGTATCCATGTTCCAGGTGACAGTACGACCGAGTGATAGCTTCACATCACCGAACTCAATGGCCAGTAACGGCAGTATTACCAGCGACTGCGTGGCCTTCGCGACTGTGAAGGCTTGCGAGGAGCTGCTGAGGAGGTTGGAGCCGTTCAAGAAGGGCTTGGAGAATCCGAAGTGGGAGGAGGTCGTCAAAGCTGCGTTCAATAAAGGTAACAAGTACAAAGTCAAAAAGTCAAGTTAAAACTATTTTATTCATTGAAATCACAAGGATCATTTTGAATCGTCTTAATAAATAAATTCAGGTACTCCTATTCCAACGCGACCAGACCTAGAAGAATCAGGCAACAAACACAGTCGTTTTTTTTTATGGACCTTCTTACTATTCGTTATGGAGCGCCTGTGTGGTGCCTCGAGAACAAGTGGAAGCTGATTCATAGAAAAAAGAAAACCAACAGTCTGAAGTAATAGATAATACATACATACATAAACACACACCTTTTTCCCCGAAGGGGTAGGCAGAGCCTCAATATGGGCCTCCTTTCACAGTGGAATATTTAATTGACGTGACAAGCGGTGAGCTCATCGCCGCCAAGCATTCATCAAAAATATTCGCCCCCTTGCAATCCGATAATACCACAAGGTTTTTACAATGAAACTGCATTCAATAATTTGATTTACTTAATTGATTAGAAAAATTTAGAAAACAGTTTTTAGTGTTAGTCACGAGATAGTCCCAGAGTAGCAGACCTCGTTTTTTTTTTAATACTACTTGATTTACGGAAATATCAGATGGGTTAAGCGGTAACCTCTGCCTATGAACAGTGCATTACCTCATATGTCACGTACACCTAGGACGCACCCTATGTGGCATTGCGTAACCTCTGCCTATGAACAGTGCATTACCTCATAGGTCACGTCCACCTAGGACGCACCCTATGTGGCATAGCGTAAGTAACCTCTGCCTATGAACAGTGCATTACCTCATAGGTCACGTCCACCTAGAACGCACCCTATGTGACATTGCACTGTGCCCGCCACCCTGAGACAAGTTTTATTTTCTTGGTTCATGCTTGATAATATCTAAGTGTGGGACACGCTTCAAAATCCTTCGATATTTTCCTTCAAATATACCTACGCTGTGCATTTTAATCACGGTGGGATATTCAGTGCTGACAAAAAGACAACGTTGCTTGTTTAAAGAACAGTGGGAATGTTTAATATAAAATTGAGCAACAATCTGAGCTTCCTGACAGTATCTATTGTACCTTTATGACCCGGAAATCAAATCAAATAAAACAATTCATATTTATTTATATAGAAAAACTTTACATCCCTATATTTTAATAACTTATCCAACTAACACTCCTTAATTGCCTGCCCAAAATGGCACAAACTCACTTGGGTGGGTAAATTTTAATGGCCCTCGGGCGGCTTGACAAACTCCGACACCAGAGGCCAGCACTGCACTACCTCATACGAAACGAAACGAATGCCGATATTTTATTCCATACAAGTCTTTTGATGTTATTTTCGCTATTAATGCCGCAAATAATTCAATTCAATTCATTTATTTCAGGCAACAGTGAAAAATGTACATTGTACCTAGACAAAGGCCCATAGTAATATTATGTACCTTACAACTAACATACATATAAATATATTTATAACTTAATCTAACACACGTGTGATCGCCGACGCGTCGCGGCCCGGGGGATCACGTGACAGACGGCCCTTGAACCATCGGAACTTCACCCCTTTCGGGCAGAAGTCAGGGTTCAAGTAGATCTTCAGATCTTCCGTAGGGACCCTCACCATAAATGAGCTAACATTATGACGAGAGTCCAACTTCATGACCCTCAATCCCATTCCGACTTTCCTCTTGATGTACTCCACCACTTCTGCGGCCTTCACGTCGAAGAAGACGCGGGACACGTAGATCTGCGTAGTGGGTACATCCGCTCGGAAGTGCTGCTCACTGGATAGATGGTGAATACCACACTGGTTCCGGCTAGAGGGCTTCCGTTTCTTCCTTATCACCTCGATAAAGCCCTCTGGATCACAAATAATGACCAATATTTGCCAACAACAGCCATTTCAGTGTAAAATTATACTCTGTTCACCCATATGTGGTAAAATACGTTAGTATGAAAAAGCAACCACCTTAAAGTAGACCTTAGTACCTTGGAACAGAGGACATGATCAGCTCAACTCATTTCTGAGCGATTTCTAACTTGTAGCGCTCAATAACTTTCAGGTATAAACCTACAAGCGTCCTACATGACGTCCCCTTCAGACAATCTGCAAGACTACACCGTGTACGGAGTGTGCGCCGCAGAGGTCGAGCTTGACGTGCTGACGGGCAGCCATCAGCTGCGGAGAGTGGACCTGCTGGAGGACACCGGCATCAGCATCAGCCCTGACATTGACGTGGGACAGGTGGGTGCTCTGCCCTAAACTACACCCTGCAAGACTAAACCGTGTACGTGTGAATTATACTACATTATAATTCCGAGGGATCACTGTACCAGAAACACGATAGGACAATATTCTCACGAAAGAAAAAAAATAACATAGTTACCTAAGTCTATTTTTGCCTAGATTCGATTGTTTATTAAAATGGTGCATATTATTCGGTAAAAAGTTAGATAAATAAAATCAATGCAACAAAGTAGAGAGTTTACTGTAGGGGTTTTGTAAAATTATCTATATTTTACGAGACATTCAATAAAAACAGCTTTTTCGTTTGGCGCGAGGCGTTTTTTTTTTGTATGAAGATTTCTGCCTGGGGTTGGACTAGTTAGGGTTTGAAAATAACCACATATGTTACAGATTGAAGGAGCATTCGTCATGGGCCTCGGTCTGTGGACTTCGGAACACCTGGTTTACGACAGCAACGGCAAGCTGCTTACTAACAGGACCTGGACCTACAAGCCTCCAGGCGCCAAGGACATTCCGGCAGACTTCAGGGTCAGCTTCAGAAGAAACTCGCCTAATAACGCTGGGGTTTTGAGATCCAAAGGTACATATTCCTACCACTACCTATGTTAAATCAGTCTTAACGACCTCTATGGAGCGGCGGGCGAGTCATACAAGAAAGAAACACACATTACAAGTTCATTAAAAGATCGTAAAAACTAACTTTATTGTTTCAATGGACTAGAAAAAAAACAATATTTTTTTAGCAGTTTTCTCTCAGATATTTTTCCCGTAAAGGTCTCTGCCCATTACAACGTACCATACCGGCGTGAATGTAATAGGAACGTATCAGGCACGGAAAGCAACACGATACATTCTACTATGCCCACTGATCGAAGGCGTTCTGTGCCCGTATACAACCTGTATCATGTCACCACACTCGACGCTTCTGGATTCACGATTCTCTATATTACCCGTTTAGGTGCTTGTGCGCAGCAGTTTCGCGAACCATGTACTACGGTGCGTGCAAAATGTTCTCGTCGACTATTGTTGACGCTCCGTGCATGTTAAGCGACGGTGTTGGTCGGTGACGGAACGGTCTAATGGGAATAGTGACATATTTTTCAATACAAACAATTTGTGTCGGACCGATTACTGTCATGTTATGGTACGGTGGTGGTACAAAGACCTTAATTTTGTAATTGTTGCAATAAACTGGCAACTGGATAATGACGTCGCCTGGAATTAGCCACGTGGTGGTAGCTTGAGTAGCATACCTTGTTTTCTTGGATCATGGCTGAATGGAGGTGCCTCAAAGCCGTGCGTTTGGCATGTGGCGCCCAGAAGTGAACGTCGGCTGGTTTAAAAACTAAAATACAAAAAACACTTTGATGTTTCAGCAACGGGCGAGCCAGCGTTTGTCCTAGCAATAGTGGTCACGTTTGCGCTTCACGACGCCATCTTGGATGCTAGGAAGGAGTTCGGTTACAACGACACTGAATGGGTCTACGTAGGTAAGGTTTGCGTGAGCATTGCTCTGTTATTAACTTATACCACACCCACTGCACATATTTACCAAAGAACTTAGTTCTTAGTACTCTGGCTACTAAGCCAGGGTTTACAATTTAAATGACTTTCTGATTTAGTAGTGAATCTGTATGATCTTGAAATAAAAATATATTCATGAGATGTATAATTTGAAATTGTTGACATTTGTAATTATTAGGTATCTAACACTATTAAAACTATTAGGTATCTTTTTTTTATATGTAGAAACTGAGTAACTAATGCATGTAGTAATTTTTTAAATTGATTATTTTTGATAATATTTGAATCCCAGACATGGTAAATGTGAGCCATCTTAATTAACTCTAAGAACTTGTGGCGACCTCTGTGGCGCGGCGGGCGAAGGTTCGCTGCGACACAGGAGGTTGCGAGTTCGGTTCCCGCCTCTGCACAAACATTTGTACGAACTGCAGATTCAGGGTGTTCTGGGTATTTTCTATGCATAATAAAATATATCTATCTATTGTATTAAGTGTATCAGTTATCTAGTACTCATAACACAAGCCCTGCTTAGCTTAAGGATAGGTAATGCTGTGTGAACTGTCCAGCATTATTTATTTATTTATATAGACTAATATTGTTGAGCTTCATCTTCTTGTAATTTGAATGACGTTGTAATTCAAGTCAAGTTGGATACTAATTAACCGCTCAGTATACTGTTTTGTTGTTGCAGACTCGCCGTACAACGTGGAGCACATTCTCAAAGCTGTAGCGACTAAAACGGAATACTTTAAGATAAAATAAATCATCATTACGGGTGATAATTACTGATAATTTTGGGGCTAGTTTGATTGGTATTTTGATGAATTTTCTGCTAAATTCCCATTTTGAGAAGTTTTGTTCCAAAATAAACGTGGGGTACCGTTTTTTTTACAGTAATGTGAGCACTACTGCTTTGCGGCAGGAATAGGTGTGGTAGTACTTCCCCGGACGAACTCTTTCACAAAAAAAGCTCTACTACTAACCTTCTACTAAACCTTTGCGTTTTCAAAATAATTTCAGGGCGTCTGGACGAAGCGACGCGTGACCCGAGAGCTGGCTCTTATCTGGTACAACGCTTCAGTATTGCCATTCAGCGTGGCAATGCAGCCAGCTTCTTAGGGACGCTTCCGTCTGGTAGTGATTTGGATTAAGTGGGCTACCTTTAGATCGTTAGCAGCGGTCTTCAGGTAGCACAACTGTTTCATTTGTACCTACCTACTTGTATTTATTTTTATTATTCTTTCCGTAAATAAAGATTATGATTAAATTAATGATCAAACCCCAGACCTCATTTCAGTTGACCTTACTTTTTACAAGCTTATTTAACTTGCAATGTATGTATGTTTGTCCGGATTTGTTTCGTTTCGTTTCGTATGAGGTAGTGCTGGCCTCTGGTGTCGGAGTTTGTCCGGGTGGAATCTAGCAACTGAATTTTAAAGCAGTAATCCCTTAACCGATTGAGATATTTTGCATACCTGTCAAGTTCCGACCAAAATACAATATGATGGTGACAACGAGCTGATCTGATGATGGAGACGGAAGGTGGGCAGCGGAACTCCTCTATGGATAATAGTAGACTGGCCGTGTTTAGGCTCATTTTGATCAGCACACGGTTACGATCACTAATTTTATAAAAGCATGTATTGATAAATATATTTTTCACAAACAACTTCTATTATCATATAATATATCTTCTATTTACATACTTTGATGAGATTGGACTGATTTAATGATGACACTGTTCTATAAATAGGTATTATTTTTAAAATAAAACGTATACATAATTATCATGTTTTTATTTAATTAAATAAAGTAAATTCACAATTCGTTTATCTAGTACTTATGACTATTTACAGTTAAATAATTAGCATTTCATAAAAAACACTGACGATTGAAAACTTAGTTTGAGAAAGTAAACCAATAAGTTTATTACTAGTTAAAAAACTGAATCACATCTAAGAGTCGACTGATGAACTGAGTCATTTTGCGATTGTGTCATTTTGGGATTCTGACGATAAGAGCATTTTAACTTTTTGTAATTTTGCGCTTCTGACAATAACGTGTAGTCATTTTTCGATAGTGACGATTTTTTTAGCGATTTCTGTCATTTTGTAATTCTTGCATTATGCGTAATTGGAATTTTGCGAGTAAACCGTATAAACCCTAATCGCCGGTAAAGGATTTTTTAGCGATTTCTGTCATTTTGTAATTCTTGCATTATGCGTAATTGGAATTTTGCGAGTAAACCGTATAAACCCTAATCGCCGGTAAAGGATTTTTTAGCGATTTCTGTCATTTTGTAATTCTTGCATTATGCGTAATTGGAATTTTGCGAGTAAACCGTATAAACCCTAATCGCCGGTAAAGGATTTTTTAGCGATTTCTGTCATTTTGTAATTCTTGCATTATGCGTAATTGGAATTTTGCGAGTAAACCGTATACATCCTAATCGCCGGTAAAGGTTTTTTTAGCGATTTCTGTCATTTTTGCAATTTGCAATATTTACCCAAAATATAAGTCGCCCCGATGTACTTGCGCGGTAGACCAATTTCTATAGCGCGGGAACCTTCTTTCTACCAATAGCAATCGCGAGCTAAAATCTTGCTCTGTTATTGGTTAATCGATTTCGCGGCAAAATCGCGGCAGGTCGTGCGCCATCTTGACATCAGCCGACTCTTAGATGAGAGACTATATAGCTATACAGAGCTATACAGCGGGACAGAGGTTTACTCGTTCGGCTACTGTCGGATATCAGTCTGCGCTTTTCTGCGCAAACGAAAACAGTCGATCGGACTTATATTTTGGGTAAAACTATAACTAGAATTTTGCGAGTAAACCGTATGTATCCTAATTGCCGGTAAAGGTTTGTGAACTAAGGGTTACTCTATCTACTTAAAGCAAAGGTTCAGTACGTAGCTTTGCAAAATCCTCACTCCATGCCCGGCGGCAGCGGCTCGAGCGGATTCATGCCCGAAAGTGACGGGGGCGCGACCGGGTTCATGCCGGGTAGTTGAACGGGGGCGACCGGGTTCATGCCGGGCAGTTGAACAGGCGCGACCGGGTTCATGCCGGGCAGTTGAACGGGCGCGAGCTGATTCACGACTGGCATTGGAACGGGCGCAGGCGGCGCGCTGTACTGTGGCTCCGGCTGAAAATTAACAATTGCACACATAAATAAATAGGCTCACTACTTGAATCCTCAGATATCTTTGAGATTCGCAGGGAGATCCTCCTAGGGATAGGGAACAAATGAGTTTTTTTTGCCATTGAGGTTATGAAATTGGAACACTCAACATTGCTTTTAGAGCTATAAGGCCATAAGGCTATAATGGCCTCAGATTGTTGGAAGTACGGGAGGGTTTTTTCTTTATAAGCCGGAAGTTTCCCAGTGCAGGGCAAAGGCCTCCCTTCCCTCTTTCCAATTATTTATATCCTGAGCTATTTGTGGCCAGTCCTTGTTGTGGGAGTCAAGCTCATCCCGCCATCGCCGTCTGGGTCTACCACGTGGTATTATTAAAGTAATTGGGGTATTCTAGGACAGGTTGTTTAAGGAAGGGCTATTCTAAGGATGTATATTAAGAAAGGGCTGTTAGGAAAGCTAGGAAAAGCTTTGCTAGGAACGTCTATTCTAAGGTTATTCTATGAGCTAATCAAGGACACGCTATTTTATAGAGGGCTGTTGTAGGTAGGGTTAATAAGTGTATACTGACCGGTGGCACCGGCGCCGGCGGCGGCGCCTGCTGCCGCACGGCGCGCACGACGTGCGGCGGCAGCGCGGCCGCGTCATGCGGCGCCAGCTCGCTGACGTGGTGCGCCAGCGCCGCGTGCAGGCGCGGCAGCGACACGCAGCCCTGCAGCGGCTCGCCGGGCAGCGACAGCAGCAGGAACGTGGACGCCGGCAGCAGCCGCTCGCAGCACTTGATCCAGCCTTCCCACGCCACTTTGTTTAGCCACACCTGATTACATATTTAGTTAATGCATCGCTTCGCTGACATCGGACATCCAATCATAACAACATTCACAATCGCCTATTAGTAGCAATAAGTTTTTTTTTTTGTTAGGAATTTGTCCCCAATACATGATTTTATAATATTAGTGATTGGAACAGTGTGCTGACCACAATAAGCCTAAACACGGCCAGTCTACTATTATCCATCGAGGAGTTCCGTTGTCCACCTTCCGTCTCCATAATCAGATCAGCTCGCTGTCACCATCATTTTGTACTGTCATGGGATCTTGGGGAGATGGGCCTCGTCAGCATTGGTCTGCAGCCTGTCTAGGAGAAGGAAAACTCCGAAATCAAACCACCACTCAGGGAGCATACCCGAAAAAAAACCCCGATCCAAGGTGTAAACCGACCCGTGCCGAGGGATTCGTAGCCAGAGGGCAGTCTGGTTGTTAACGGAGGGTGCCTGTGTTGGCGGTCACAGGGCACAGCGGAGATTTGCCTTACCCCCGTAAAGGGCTCTGCGGGGGTGGACCTTTAGATCCCTTCTACTCGTGGGAACGCAATGGAGATATATAATTATAATAATCATCCGCATGGCGGCGACGCGGTCCGCCACCCGTCACGTCTCGTTTCCCGCGGGGGCGAAAAGTGGTCTACGGAGAGCCGTTTCGCTACGTTGAATGTTGGAGGAGAAATGGAAGAAAAGTTGAATGAGGTGTGTCAGATGATGGATGAAAGAAAGATTGATGTTCTATGTGTAAACGAGACGAAGCGGAAAGGCTGTGACACCACCAAGCACGGACCCTACACGGCATATTGGTCTGGAGTACCTAGTACCGCCAGAGCTTGCCAGGGAGTTGGTGTTATACTTTCCGCGCGAATGGCTGAGTGTGTGAATGAGTTTGAATGTGTAAATGCGAGATTGCTTTGGTTAAGAATGAAAGTCGGCCTCACTCGTATCTTTGTCGTAGGGGTATATGCTCCTGTTGACAACGGTACAGGTGGGTCTCAGCGTGCACAGGGAGAAAGAGAAAAGTTTTGGGAGAGTTTGAGAGATGTTCTGAGAATATGCAAGGATAATGAAAGGTTAATAATGTTAGGTGATTTTAATGGTTGGGTGGGGGTAAAGCGGGATGGATTTGATAGTGTTCTAGGAATGTTTGGTGACGAAAGGGTAAATGAGAATGGTAAAAGTTTGCTTGAGTTATGTTTGGAATGGAACCTTTGTGTGACAAACACCATGTTTAACCACAAAAGGATCCATATGTATACGCGAGAGGCGAAGAATGTGAGAAAAAGTATGATTGATTTTGTTATAGTGGATGAAAGAATCAGAAAGAAAGTTTTAGACACTAGGGTGTACCGTGGGACCAGCATTCATACAGACCACTTCCTGGTAATGAGCCGAATAAGTGGTCTGTTTCAAGGATGGCGACATCGGGTGCGTGAGACTACAAGTGTTTTAGAAAGAATAAAAGTAGAAAACTTGCAAGAGGAAGAAGTGATAGATGAGTATAAAAATAAGTTGATTGAAAGGTTTGATAGGTTCGATGACATTTCTGAGATTGAAGAATTGTGGAAGTCATTTAAAGAAGAAGTAGTGAGTGTTGCTATTGAAGTATGTGGGGTGATTAAGAGGAGGAAAGGAAAAAAGGTGAAAAATGTGTGGTGGGATAAAGATGTACAGAAGGTAGTAAGTGAGAAGAAGAAAGCGTGGATGGATTGGCTAGCTGTCAGAGCTAACGAAAGAATGCAGAAGGCAACGAATGCGGATGTAGATGAAGCTAAGAAAGAGTTTAAGAGACTGAAAGGCAGAGTGAAAGAATTGGTTAAAAGAAAGAAGAATGCGCAGGAAGATGAGTTTGATAAAAGGTTATCTGAAGATTTTCGGACGAACATAAAGTTTTTCTGGAAATCTGTTCGTTCAGTTAGAGGTAAAACTCAAGGCTCTGAGCTGAACTCGATCAGAGATCAGAATGGAAGTATAGTGAAAGGAGAAGAATGCGTATTAAGTAGATGGAAAGAGTATTTTGAAAGTTTGTTTGAAAGAGAGGATCGACAGGCACTTACCTCAGTTATGAATGTAAGCGATAACCATAATGAAAGTAGTATAAGCATGGATGAAATCGTGAAAGCATTGCGAAGTATGAAATCAGGGAAGTCTGCTGGGTATGATAGGATAACAGTTGAGATGCTGAAGGCTGGGCATGGTATCGTAGCGAGTCAGCTGTATCGCCTTTTCAATTTGTGCTGGAACACCGGTCAAGTACCAAGGGATTGGAGCAAAGCTGTCATCGTACCTCTTTACAAGGGAAAAGGTTCACAGCAAGACTGTAAGAACTACAGAGGTATTAGCCTACTCAGCATCGTCGGCAAACTGTATGCAAAGGTGTTGATTGAAAGAGTTGTGAAAGAAACCGATGAGAAAATATGGGACGTACAAGCGGGATTTCGAAAGGGTATGGGATGTACGGATCAGGTCTTTTCCTTGCGATGCATTACCGAAAAATTTTTGGCTATGGGTCAAAAAGTCTATTGCGCTTTCGTGGATTTGGAAAAGGCCTACGATAAAGTGATGAGGAATGAACTATGGTCGGTACTGTCGATGTATGGGGTAGACAGGAACCTCATTCGAGCTCTGAAATCTCTCTACGAGGATTCCAGTGCTTGCGTAAGAATACACGGGTCATACACTGAATGGTTTAACATCGAAAAGGGTGTTAGACAGGGATGTGTAGCGTCACCGTGGCTGTTTAACCTATTCATGGACAGTTGTTTGCGAGATTTGAAAGATAGTGAATGTGGGTTAAGAATGAATGAGTTACTCGTCAAATGTCTTCTCTACGCCGACGACCAAGTAATACTTGCGCCGTCCGCGGATGAGTTACAAGAGATGGTAACAATTGCGCATAAATGTTTTGAGAGGAAAGGAATGAAAGTAAACGTAAGTAAGACGAAAATAATGGTTTTTGAAAGAGATGAACTAATGACGAAATGTGATGTTTTGATTGGTGGAGAAAGAGTGGAACAAGTAAAAAAGTTTGTATATTTGGGAACTTTGTTCACAAGAGACGGCAAGCATGAAGATGATATTGAAAGGAGAGTAAATGCTGGAAACCAAGTGAATGGGGCACTTCACGCCTTTATGAGCAGTCGGAATGTGTCCAAGAAGGCACGACTGGCCGTGCATAGAGGGGTGTTAGTACCGACACTAATGTATGGAAGCGAAAGTTGGGTATGGCAGAAGAAACATGAAAGTATAATAAATGCAGTGGAGATGAGAGCTTTGAGAAGTATGTGTGGTGTGACTTTGAGAGATAGAATAAGGAATAGTGTGATTAGAGAGCGTTGTGAAATTAAAGAAGACGTAGTGACTAGGATTGAGAAAGGTATGCTTAGATGGTTTGGGCATTTAGAAAGGATGGACGACAGTAGATTGACGAAACGGGTACACAAGACGAGCGTGAATGGGACAGTGGGAAGGGGAAGACCTCGGCGAACTGTTATAACCCCTAGATGATAGTAGCTCTGCTGACAATTTTGTCTAATAATCACTTTAATTTCTACCTTACGAAAATGCATTATAAGCTGTTCCTCGATTCCCACGAGAACCAGCCCACCTGCATTTCAGTTCAGTACCAACATCCGAGCGCGACACTTGTCTTTACCGAATTTCATTAAGTTTATCATATTTTAAGTTCCTTATCATTTTGTTCGGTGAATAAACGTATTCACCTTAAAACGCCTTTTTTTTAAAAACCTATAATCTCCGGGTGGCGTAACAGAACGTATTCAGACCAGATCGGACACGTTCTGGAAAAAGGCCAGGTCAAGAGTACCCTTAACCGACGAGCATGTATGAAGAATGTGATGAGAGTGAATGAAGCAAAAGAGGTGTGTCAGGATCGTAGCAAGTGGAAATCCGTGGTCTCTGCCTACCCCTCCGGGAAACAGGCGTGAGTTTATGTATGTATGTATGTATGGGATCTTGACAGGTATGCCAAATTTCAGCTCAATCGGTTAAGGATAACTGCTTTATAATTCTGTTGCAAGATTCCACCCGGTCAAACATATTTCACCCGGACATACATTGCAAGTTAATCGAGAAGTTCCATCTCCATCATCAGATCAGCACGCTGTCACCATCATATTGTATTGTCATGGGAACATGGCAGGTATGCCAAATTCCAGATCAATCCGATATCGGAAAGTCACCCTTATCTCCACCCGTGACATACTTATCATTGAGAAGTTCCAATAGCCATCTGTGGTCTTCTTCACCAGTTCTACTTCACCAAATGATACTTTCTGAATGCCAGTCTACTACATTGTGGTGACAGCGAGCTGATCTGATGATGGAGACGGAAAGTGGACAACGGAACTCCTCGATGGATAATAGTAGACTGCCCGTGCTTAGGCTCATTGTGATCAGCACACAGTTCACTAGTATTATAAAATTGTGTAATGGGGATAAATTCCTAGCTACGAAGCCGTTTTTTTTTCTCAGAAATAATTATTTTAACTTTAAATTTAAATGTAACCCAAAAATTCCATTCCAACAGGACTCGAACCCGCATCCTCACCTGTGACCGGCGATGCCTTTACCAATTTGGCCATAGAACGAGCTATGACGCTGGAGACAACTTGGCTATAGCGCCGATGGGAGCCATCTACAGGTGTTTCATTTGGAAACCTTCTGTTCAACGTCCGAAATTAGTTCGAACCATTGACAAGACATGACACCACTGCTGTGCGCGTCACAGCTCGTAGGGTTCGAGTCCCGCTGGAACGGAATTTTTGGGTTACATTTAAATTTGAATATAGTAAACATTGATTTTTGATGTCGGTTAATATCACTAACTTCATACCTCTTTCTCAACCAGTAGCTGCAGTATGTTGAGCGCCAGCGCTCCCATCGCCGGGTAGAGGGTCAGTGCTTGCAGGACACTCCTCATCATCAGCACCGGGATCTCAGACTCTTCAGTCAGCCTCTGCAGCACAGCTGATACCACCTGGAGTTACAAACATACATCATAATCAGTCGTAACCTTGCGGAAATCTGTTCTACAATATTGAATAGACTAATAAATCTTTATTTTTTTTTATATATATACGACGTGGAATGACGGATCAAGCAGATGGCCCACCTGATGTTAAGCGGTACCCTCTGCCTATGTACAGTGCATTATCAAATAGGTCACGTCTACCTAGGACGCAACCTATGCGGCATTGCACTGCGCCCGCCACCCTGAGACATAAAGATGAAAAGTCTCATGTGCCTGTTGAAATTAAATCAGGGTTTTATAGGAGTAAAATAAAGTAAAAAATATTTATTCGGAGTAAGTTACATAACCGAATTACAAATTTTAACGTTGATACTGCATAAGTTATAAAGCTGTGTAGCAGCATCAGCGCCCAACTCCTTAACCTATGTGCATAGTTATGTTTATATATTTTAAAAGTAGGAACAATCTAGAAAATACATATTTAGCTAATAAGAAAGAAAAGTTATTAAATCTAAGAAATACAAGAATGGTACTCAGTTGTGAGAGAAGTGTGTGGGTGCGTGTAGGTGTGTATGTATGCTTGTGTGTTCGTGTGGCTTTTCTGCTACCACCGGTCTCTAGGAGACTGGGTATAACAGGAGCAGGTTTTATGTAGCACGGTAGATGTTTAAAACAAGTCTGTAACTCACGTCTTGCGTAAAGATATGCTTCTCTCCAAAACATATAGCCGTCGCCTTGATGATGAACTTGAGGTCCGCCTTGCTGGGATCGATCAGGTGCAGGGCAGTGAGCAGGTCGGCGGGGGAAACTGAAATCCAACGTGTTCACTTCATTAAACAAAACGTCTCAAATAGCAAAGGAGCGTATTTACGCGACCAGGTTTTTCCACCAGGTTTCTGCTTGCAAGTACGGCGACCAAATGCGGAAATGCCTAAAGACTTGAAAGTAAAATATGGTTTATGTGAAAAAAAAAAAACAATACAAGCTTTTATAAAATAAGTGATCGCAACCGTGTGCTAATCAAAATGAGCCTAAACACGGCCAGTTTACTATTATCGCTCGAGGAGTTCCGTTGTCCACTTTCCGTCTCCATCATCAGATCAGCTCGCTGTCACCATAATATTGCATTCTCATCGGAACTTGACAAGTATGCAAAATATCATCTCAATCGGTTGAGGATAACTGCTTAAAATTCAGTTGCAAGATTCCACCCGGACATACATTGCAAGTTAACTAAAAGCTTGTTAAAATACTTGCAATTAGTTTAGCTATGAATACCCTAAACTAAACAACAAATTGTTTATGGTATTCGTAGCTAATATAACAGAGAACTAACAATTAAAACATGTGTGTTATGTGTCCAAGTTTTCGCGAAATCAACTTCCGCTATCTGAAGAAGTGATAATGAGCTGTAATGAGCAAAAAACACCAAAGAGATTTAATTTCTCAACCATTTCTCAGCCATCCATCTTAAGGTGGAAGCTCACGCTTGTGGCGCGAAATTCAATTTTTTTGGTGTTTTTTTGGCCATTTCTGCTCATCAACACTTCTTCATATAGCGAAAGTTAATTTCGCTAGAACTAGGAGACATGTTTTAATTGATAGTATTTCATAAATATCATCAGTATAGCTATGATACCCCCTAAACACATTTTTACAGTGTTTTCTTGTGTTGTGCAATGAGCAAAAACATCAAAAAACTGAATTTCACGCCACAAGCGAGGGTATCCACCATAACGCGATTGTAGCCAAGGTCAACGTTCAATACAGGCGTTCCATTCAATGAAGCGGAGATGAGGGATGATTTTATGTAACGAAATGCCGTGTGATTGTTTCAAACAATGATCAAACTATGAGAGGCAAAGGTGATGAATTGATGACCCATGACCTACGCGGTGCGGCGGGCAAGAAGCTGGCTGAAACGTACAGGTTTGATTCCTGCTACGGGACAAATGTTTGCATGACCTGCACGGTGCACGGATTTGCTCCAGGTCTGCGTATTGTGGTTCCATGCTACTCTGTGCGTTTGCGGAGTCTCACTACAAACAATGCTGCACCTACTATCGTGCACGCAGTGCCCTCACACCTGCACACTGAAAGACCTTTACGAAGCCACTGATAATGCCATAGCCGTGACAGAGTACTGCTCCAAACTAATTTAACAGAGAACCATCGATACGGACGAAGAAGAAATGGTACTCTCAGTTCCTGATATCAATGACACAGGGAATCCTAGTGTGGCCTGGTGGCTACCCTTGACACTCGATCGCAATCCTAATTTGGGATTTGCTGTCAAATTGTGCCATTTGGTTTTCTTGAATCCAATCCTACCACAAGATTGGATGCGAACCTGGTGGAATTTTAAGGAACTAAACGAAATCGACTATACTCGCATCCAAGATATTTGGGAAAATAAGTAATAATTAGGTGAGGTAATGCAAGTTATTTTCAAATGTAATGAATGGTAGTTTTATTGCGTTGTGTGTAGCCAAAAAAAAAACACAACTACGTCATGTTGTTCTCTCAAGAGTCATCAAGCGAAGTCGGTCGCGTACACGATTTCAATTTTAATTAAAACTGTATTGGGATTGGGATTGAAGCTGTTGTCAAGGGTAGCCCCCCTGGACTTATATGTGACGGTTGGGTTTTACGTTATGTTATGTAAACTGTATCATAATATCCCTATAAGCCCGGAGAGGGGGTATTCTACATAATGAATAACTTTTGTTTTAGACTTTAAATTTCGAAGTTTTTCATTCAAGACATGCCTCGTAAACATCCTGAAATTCCTGCAGAAATGTACTTAACACAACATGAGGACGTTACGGTACGTTAAAGTACCATACATAGGGCTGTCTCAAGTTGTGTTAGGCACATTTCGGCAGGAATTTCAGGATTTTTACGAGGCATTTATGATTGACAAACTTCAAAAGAACATTGGCAACTCCCCATAATTTTTTTGTCCCGACTTTTTTTACTAAACGTAACGTACAGTTGGGGTGTCTTAGAAGATTTCCACCTCGTCACAAAAAAAAGGTATACTGATGCCTCTCCGTAAAATGAAGATGATGATGACGATGATGATGATGGTGATGATGATGAGGATTGTACCCTCAGTCCTCTCCATGTCGATGTGACAAAGCAAGTGACAATAAACTCACAAAACGTTATGTATATAGTACTTACAAATTTCTAACACTGAAATATGAAAGAACAATATGATTATCAGTAAGCACTAGATTTAAAATGATCGACCTCCGTGGCGCGGCGGGCGAGTAGCCGGCTGAAGGGTCGCGGGTTCGATTCCCGCTACGGTACATGTTTGTATGATCAATATTTGTTTCGGGTTGTGGTACTTATGATACTCGTAGTTCCGAATACCCACGACACAGGGGATTCTAGTATGGGCTCAGGACTATGAATGTGACTGTTGGATGTGTTATTAATGGAAGAAATTGTTAGCCGACTCAGTCGTGGGAAGTAATGGCGGCGATGAGCTCACCACTTGTCACGTCTATATTCCACGATGGTGCTACCCACTGTGAAAGGAGGCTAGTTAAGGCTCTGCCTACCCCGTCGGGGAAAAAGGCGTGTCTATGTTTTCCTACACCGTTTGAGAGCATGCGGATCCCGCTAGCATTTACCTGGAGACTGTTCGTCAGGGTTCTGCAATCCAAGCAGCTTGTTGAAAACCTCCTTCACGACGGCGGGGTTCAGTTTTATGAACTTAGGCAGCGCTGCTATTATCTGCAACAAACAACATGTAATTGGCATCTTAAACGTATTTTAATTGTGATAGTGTATTGATAACTGATTCAATGTCATCCTACCATAACAACATAATTGTTAATATAGAACCACCCCTTCTTATCTTATCTGAATATACTTGTCTAAATACCTACAACTTACCATTTTGTATTTGAATATAAGCTTGTGTGGGTACCTAAGCTTATTAGTTACCTAGTATCTATCTGTTACGAGTTCTCGGTGGTTGTCCTGCTGTTCCTTGTTTTTTCAATCATTGGTACATAGTTTCTCTTTTGTTTGGGAACAGCGGATAGCTACCGAGTATCATGGCTGCTGTGACGACAGCAGCATTCTGAGGAGAGGCTGAAAAACAGCATGCAGCTGAGCCCTCGACCTTTACTCAACCTTTACTTTAGACTAAATATGTTATTTTTATACCTATATCCATTGTTTATTAGTATAGTGTAAAGAATAAACGCCCTTTTATTCTTATTTTATTTTATTTACCGAATGCCAATGTCCATGATGTGTCCGACACGAGAATACCCCCCCACCATCTCCTCCCGTGGATGTCGTGAAAGCCGACTAAGGGATTACCCGGACTTGTTTGTAAGATTCGTGAGTATAAGATTTGTCCTGGCTGCTAGCTTAGTTAAGGAATGTGTAATAACTGGATGAAAGCGTTAGCAGTCATGGGAAGCAATAGCTGCAAAAAGCTCACCACTAGTCACTTCTATTTCCCACGATGGTGCAACCCACAGAGAAAAGAGGCCCATTTGAGGCTCTGCCTACCCTTTCGGGGAAAAGGGTGTGTTTATGTGTGACATAAACACACGCCTTTGGAGTACGCTCTTTTCATGTATGTATGTAATTTAGCAACAATGTAGTAATAGAGCTTTTTTGTGAACGAGTTCGTCCGGGGAAGTACTACCTCCATACCTATTTCTGCCGTAAAGCACTGGTGCTCGAGATACTGTGTTCCGGTTTAAAGGGTATGGGTGCCGGTGAAATTACAGGCACATGAGACTTTACATCTCTATGTCTCAGGGTGGCGGGCGCAGTGCAATGCCACATAGGGCGCGTCCTAGGTGGACGTGACCTATGAGGTAATGCGGTGTTAAAGGCAGAGGTTACCGCTAAACATCAGGAGGGCCATCTGGTTGCTCTGTTATTCAAGAAGTTAAATAAAAACTATTATAACTTTTGAAACTATCATGGTTATGTACATACTTTTCACTAGAAATGGTATATTTACCATGATTTTTGAGTTTGAACTGTTCCCTAACTACATGTTCTCCCGTGATCATGGCGCAAGCAACTGTGCCGAAATATCGGGAACAGTTAAAACTCAAAAATCATAGTAAATATCCCGTTTCTAGTGAAAAGTATAAAAAACTGTTAAAAATCCGATACCTATGTGTATAACACACATAGGTATCGGATTTTAGCGAATCTTGTGTTTAGCTAGTTTGGTATTTTGCCAATCTGGTAATTTGTAAGTCTAGTATTTTAAAAGTCTGGTTTTTGTATATCTGTCTTTTTTCAATTGTGGTATTTTGATAAACTGTTATGCAATTGAAGGGATTTATCATAAGCTGGAAGAAGTCTGTATGATCGCACAAAAAACGAACAAACATCAGAGTTATTTTTTGTCTCGTTCTCAAAACCGCGACGAACGATCTTAAGCCGCCTCCATCCACCGACTTCACGCACAACATACCTCTTTCTTGGTGAGTCCAGTGAGTACGGGAATCAGGAACCTGACGTCGGACACGCGAGTCGCGTACAAATCGCGAATCTTCGACACCAGCTCGGGCGAAGGTAGCGCTGTAATCAAAACAAACATTCACGCCATTTAGTGAACACCACCACAGCAGCATTTAGCCACAGATTAAGGCGATATGTTAAAATATCGAATGGGCGGAGTCTATCAAGAAAACAATAGCTGCAAGACAGTGACAGCGTTATTACTCACATGAACCCGGGAAGAGATAAGGTGTAGATTACTGCCATTCGGAAGTAACTGTCGTAAGCGACAATTGATAAAACTTCGTTTTGCTTCTATAGTAGCAAATATCAAATAAATTAGCTACTATTCATGTAAGTAATGTGATTACCTACCTTCTGAATAGTATAAAAATTTACACTTAATATGAAAATATTAATCATAATGTTAATATTAATCGAAGGAGGGACATAAAACGGTTGTCTTTTTTCAACATATGGCGGAGACTAAGATCCAGAGTCTCGAGCACCGCCGTAAGGTTGCGAGCCTTTCGATCTTCTATAGGTTACATTTCGGGGAATGCTCCCAGGAACTTCACGATCTGTTCTCCTTTTCATCGTAGGACGAGCAGACGCACGGCTCGGTATCATCATTACCCCATTAGTATAACCTCTTTTCGCTTTATAATGTGAACTGCTAAGGAATGAAATACACTACCGTTTCCTGAAAACTATAATCTGGGTCTCTTCGAGGCTAGAGTGAATAGGTGCCTTCTAGACCTTTGTGCTTCATCTTCGGCCACATCGTCACTTACCAACAGGTGAGAACGTGGTCAAACAAAGGCCTATCAAAGGTCTAACTATTCATTCAGATAATTTAAAAAAACTCACATTTCTCAGTGAATATGTGAACGAATCTGGTGAGAAGGGTCTCAGCTCCCCGAGGACACTCGTCCATCAGTGCGGCGAAGGCGGGGCGCAAGCCCGCGCCGGCAGGGACGCCCTTGGCTATGGCGGCCCGCACCGGAGTCTCCACGCAGCGCAGCACCATGCGCTTAGCCTCGGGGTCGCAGCACCCGTACACTCTCGCCACTTCGATGATAAGGTCTGAAATTCAAGACATATTTTCCAAACTTTTCACTAGAAACAGGATATTTACCATGATTTCTAGTGAAAAGTACATACCCATGTACATGTATATAACCATGATAGTTTCAAAAGTTATATATTTTCCAAAGTTACTAAGATATTCATTCAGACATTCATTTATTTAACCATTTCGTTATATTGCATAACATTGGCATGTCAAATAAGTGTTTAGTGAAAAATAAATATATTCTTCAGTACAAGCTTTTATAAAATTAGTGATTGTAACCGTGTGCTGATCAAAATGAGCATAAACACGGCTAGTCTACTATTATCCATCGAGGAGTTCTGTTGTCCACCATCATCAGATCAGCTCGCTGTCACCATCATATTGTATTGTCATCGGAACTTGACAGGTATGCCAAATATCATCTCAATCGGTTGAGGATAAGTCCTTTAAAATTCCGTTGCAAGATTCCACCGGGACAAACATTGCAAGTTAAATAAAAGCTTGTAAAATAAGTAAGATACATAACAATAACACAATTCAAGAATATAAAAAAAAAAAAAAAAACACGATACATACATACATAAATATTTCCCGGAAGGGGTAAGCAGAGCCTCAATGGGCCTCTTTTAAAAGTGGGTTGCGCCATCGTGGAATATAGACGTGACAAGTGGTGAGCACATCGCCGCCATTGCTTCCCACGACTGACTCGATTAGCGCTTTCTTCCAGTAATAACACGTTCCATAATAATCTACCAGCCAGGACAAATCTTATACCAAGGAATCTTATCAACAAGTCCGGGTAATCCCTTAGTCGGCTTTTACGACATCCACGGAGACGGAGGAGTATATTCTTAGGCCGGACACACCACGGCCTGTGCCACCGCACATGATGATTCATATGTGTGATTAGTTCCGCTGCCTAACACTTCGAGCGACGACAGTCTCGACTAAAGTTGTAGATAGGGAGAAGCTAGATGGCGCTGTCACCAACTTCGTCTCTGCATAATGTGCTTCGACCAAAGATAATGTGTGTAGTTTTTATGCGCACTACGCTCAGAATTAGGTATGAACTTACCTTCATTCTCTTGCAGCAGGGTCATGATCAGGTTCAAGCACAGCTTATACAAGTTATCAGTCCAGGGCATCCTGTAGTTATTTCTGCTGCCTAACACTTCTGGCGGCGGCAGTCCCAGCGCTATGAACCCTAGGTACAGTCGCGCTTGCTTCTCGATCACTTTTCGCGTCGCGTCGGTGGAACGCTTGTAGATTTTAACGATGGATTTTATTGCGCATTCGCGAATTTCTTCTTGATGGTTTACTGTAAAAAGAATTGCGGAAACTTATATACTAGCCAAGTTCGAGTCAGAATCGTACATAGAGGTGTTAATCCCAGAAAAAGGCATTTTTTTAATACAACTTGGAATGACGGATCTAGCAGATGGCCCGCCTGATGTTAAGCGGTACCCTCTGCCTATGAACAATGCATTACCTCATAGGTCACGCCCACCTAGGACGCATTGCACTGCGCCCGCCACCCTGACACAAAGATGAAAAGTCTCATGTGCCTGTAATTTCACCGGCAACCATACCCTTGAAACTGAAACACAGCAACTGCTACAGCTACAACTTTGCGGCAGAAACAGGTATCATGGCAGTACTTCCCCGGACGAACTCTTTCACAAAAAAGCTCTACTACTACTACACACACTACAAGTTACATCACTATACAATCCGGTGATATACACCCAGATAGAAAGCGTAGTAATAAAGTTTGGGTAAAGATCATAGAAAAGTCAGTAGGTAGTTGTAAATCAGAAAAGTAATTACAATTACCTTAGTCGCAGTCACTTTTATATGAGCCAATTCAAAAGTGCTTGAGATGAGCTAATTGTTTTTCTGTTATCACAGCTCATCAACACATTTTGAGATAGCGAAACCTGATTTTGGGAAACTAGGAGACAAGCATATTTTGATTGAAAGTGTCTCATAAATATCATGAGTTTACGAATGTCAATGAACAAAAAATTGTATGACATTCGTAGCTAAACTATTTATATTTATGAGCCACTATCAATCGAAACATGTGTGTTAGGTCCCGTAGTCTTCGCAAAATTAAGTTTCGCTATCTCAAGCTGTGTTGATGAGCTGTGATTAGCAAAAACACAATAAAATTTAAATTTCGTGTTTTAAGCGAAACGCCTAACTTCTATATGCAACAACATATGCTGCAACTTACAAGAAGAGATCCTAACCCGATTTACTGTATTACTTGTAAAATATCAAAAAAAAACTTTTGTACATAAAAAAAAAACATTTCAATTTTTACCCATCTGAATCTGAATCTGATACAACCTTTAGATCATAATTTCCTAAGCTACCACTGCTCTAGGATATAAACTCACAAAAAAAAGTGATGTATACTCACAGACATGACACACCAAAGCAGTCACATACTTGTGAGACCGTGGCGGTCGCATAATACAAATCTCCTCCAATATCTCCAACGCCACCGTCGCCATCTTCTCCTCCGTAACCAGATGCTTCAAGTAATCCATAGCCTCATCCGTCACTAGCGGACATTCAGAGTATATCTTCCTCAGAAGGACATCTTTAGACGCCTCCATAACAGGGTCTCCCCTCTCACAAATCTGTGTTATCAACGCACAGAGTAAATGACTGTAATTCTGATCATGTTTCTCGTGTACTTTGGGCTGTAAAGTCACAGGGTGACGATTGAACCCTTGCATAAACGCGTATTCTTCATACAACCAATGTAAAGCTAAGTCTATCCTATTAGCCGGGTCATCTAGGATGTAGTTAAGTACCAAGTCTCTTATTTCTGGAGTGTAGCTTGATGCGAAAATCGTTATTAGTTTTAAACGGATTTGTGACGCTCCGCCGATGAAACTTTCCTTCTCAGCTCTAAGGATCCTATCCACTGATTGTAGGACCATTTTCTCTTTGATTTCCTTCGGGATCGGACGAGTAAGCTCTTGTAGTTTCAGTAATTTGACCTTTTGCTTCAGCTTTGGTACTGTCGGAGTTTGAGGAGGTATTAACTTCTCCTTTTCCTTATTCCTTCGTTCCTCTTCCTTCAAATGATCCGCTCTCGTTTCTTCCATCAGTTTAGATACAGCGCTAGATACGGCGCTTTCGATCTGTCGATCGGCTTTAGACGTCTCCTGTAACTTGGCTACGGCGTTTTTGAGCGTAGTCTTATCATCATCTTCGTCTTTTATCATGGGGATTTTAGCAGCAATCTCAGACAACGACTGCAGAGGTATAAACGGCAAATCTTGAGCTGGCAACGGTGGGACAACGGGAGGTTGAACTGGCATCGGCGCCGGAGTTACCGATTCAAGTTCATTCTTTATAAGACTCATGATCATCTTAGCGAGACTTCTCTTCTGAACTTTACTGCCAGAATTAGGAATCGGCTTGTACAAACTCAAGAAATTGGGCGGCATTTCTTTTGGCAGTCCATTAACTAAAGTAGACATTACTAGATTGACAACTAGCTCAACGTTGTTAAGTCCATCGAAGAAAGTATCTTCAGAAACTGGTTTTTCTTCTGGCTTTTGTGATTTAGGAGCAACGATAGTAGATTGGCTGCTATCATCATCGAAGATTGGCTCGCGAGTAGCGACCTCACGACTAGTGACGTCACTACGACTGGTGACGTCACTGCGAGTTTCGGTTATTAGCTCACTGCGGCTGTTACTATCACTGCCTTGACTGTTGCTTTGTGGAGAATCTATTCTGAACCTCTTTGACGGAATATCGCTATGTTTAATCTCTCCTAAGCGCTTATTTCTCTTCTCTTTAGGCAGGGCTTTATTTATTTCCGAAGTTGTCATACCGATATCCATCAGTAACTGTGTTAGCTGAGGCATATGGTCGTTGGAAGACGGATGCTTGATCAGGTTAATCAGAAGCATTTTCAAATGTTTTCGGACGGAGTTTACTTGTGACTGAGTGAGAGTGGGTGGTAGGGTTGTGTGTAGGTCCCCTAACGCTAGTATAACTCGATTCATATATTTGGGTCTGAATTTGGCTAGCAAGCAGATTGTAGTCATGCAAGCCATCAAGTTCACACTAGATATATGCTGTGAGTTGTGGAAATTGACGATTAGATTGAAGATGTGCCTGGAAGGATGGGAAAAATAAGTTATTAATATTTATATATGGTCGCAAGAAGTACTATTGGTTTGGACTATAACCCAACAAACACATACATAGTCCTGATCCCACATTAAGGTCCCCTGTGTCGTGGGTATTACACGAGTACCATGGTGCCACAACACCCAGACCCAGCACAAATATCTGCAAATCAATCATACAAACATTGGTTTCGCAGCGGGAATCGAACCCGCAACCTCTGGTGTCTCAGCCAACTACTCGACCGCCACACCACAGAGGTCATAAACAAAACAGTTTACACATTGGTATTCAGGTAAAATAAATATATAATCAATAAATAATGCTGGACATTTCACACAACATTATCTAGCCCCAAGCTAAGCGGAGCTTGTGTTATGGGTACTAGATAACTGATATACTTAATACAATACATTACATAGATAGATATTTTTTACTATACATAGAAAATACCCAGAACACCCTGAACAAATATCTGCAGATCGTACAAATATTTGTCCGAGGCGGGAATCGAACACACAACCTCCTGTGCCGCAGGCGAACCTTCGCCACCCGCGCCACAAAGGTCGTCAAAAGTATTCAGCATTGGTTAATTTGCAATGGTAGCAATGCAACCGGTACGTTGGGAACGCTTCAGTTTGGTCTGGTACCTAGTGAAGATATGTGATGATGACTTACTCAGATTCTTCTTCGAGCAAGTCCCTTTTTATAAACGGCAGGTGTGTGGGCAGGCTGTCCAAACTGAAGTCTCCGTCAGTCGTGTCTCCGGGGCTCTGGAGCAGCACCACTTCTTCCAAAAACTTCACAGAGTGAGTCCGGATGCCTTCATTGTCGTTGTCTATCATGTTCAGGACTATGAGCTGTGGAAAAGATGAGCTAGAGTTAAAAAACATTCAGGTAAGACTCACCACCACCAAGGGTTTATTAACCCTTATTAACAACGCATTCAAGGCGGTGTTGGGGCTGCCCCAATACTGCAGCGCATCGGGGATGTTTGCGGCGGCGCGGGTCGACTGTTTCCACGCCACCATGCGCAAGCGCGTCACGTCCCTGGTGCGCAGGTTGCGGGCCAGGCCAGCTCCAACACCGTGCTGGCAATGATTGCTGCTAGGGTGGATTGTCCTTATACCAGGCACTGCTGCGAGCGACACCTGCCCAGCAATCCAATTAGTTTTTTAGGTTTTTATTGTATAAGTATGTACCTTCCTTTATGAGTTTCGCTCATAATAAATTTATTAGATTTGATTTGATTTGAATAGCTATATAAATATTGAGACCTTAATTTCACTGAGGTGCTCCCAAACAACTTGCATATCTGCTAAATCAGCATTGCCTTTGCAAATCCACTGCAAGGTGTTTCTGTAGACGATGCTAGCCGCTTGGATCGCTCGCTTCTGAACCGCAATCACAGCGTCCATCACCAGCAATTGAAGCTGGCTGATGACTTCCGGCAGGTTCTCCGGGTGGAGTTTACTGGAATTAGAACAGTACATTCAAAGATGAGCTCAATTCAATTCATTTTCTAAAACGGATCAAACAGTTGGCCCAGATATAAAACCTCAATTTATTTGACGTACACATTATAACCACCAGCAGAACAAAGAAACACGCCGAATGACCTCCACACATATCGCACTCACTCTTAAGACCCTCGGTAAGGGTTAAAATGTGTTTAGAGCCTTCACCAACATATTGGTATGTGAAGATGTCCAGTTTAACCAAATTAAGATAGTTATCATTGCAACAGATGTCGACATTATTCAAGCAAATTACTGGAGACTTGGCATGTACTGTACCACGGTAGTTATAGCCAGAAATAACACTTCTGTCCATAATTGTCAAGCAACATAATATCTAGGATTTCGTTAGATGAGAGTTCTTTAACAATAGGTATCTAGGATTAAAGGTTATCAAAAGGATCCTTTTGACATATACCAAGGATGTATTATTAGGAATGAGCAAGGTACTGTTATGAGGGATATTTTGCTGTGCCTAACTATGATACCACCCTTATAGAAGCTCTTAGATAAGATTATACAATGAATCCTTTTCGCTCACCTTATCTCTTCAATAAAAACAATAACTTGCTTCTTCACATCATTGGATTTATCGCTACCAAAACTTAGCAGGTTATCTATGTATAGTGGGATCAACTGTGAGCCCTGGTGTAATAGGACTTCTATGATTTTTCTCAACAAGTTCACCTTCTTCACGCCATCGGCCATGCCTGCATCGTTTATCCATTGTACAAGCTGAAAACACAAGTAGAAGAAATAAAAGACGTTGTAATAGACAAAAACTTTAATTTACGAAGGTTCAACACACTATTTTCAAGTTATTTTAATGATGATCTGCTGAAATGTAGCCGCGGGTCCACAGCAAATAACGAACCTGGTTTTGGGTGGTAATGTTAGTGTTTGGGGCGTACTTATTCGACATCTTTCGCTGTTATGTTAAATTAGAAATATTTCATTGTTTTAACTCAATCCAACTACGTAAAACTAAAGAAACGTATGAAAAACCGAATATACATAACAAATCGCACGCAATCAATTCGCGAAATTCACGTTTCATTCATTCATTTCATTTTATTCATTCACAGAGTAAACAACACACAGACAAGACAGACCAAGAGTGTGAAAAACAAACAGAATCATGGATGTCCTTCTTCTGAGAACAGAAACCACTGTTTGTCAAAGAAACAGTTCATTAATTTCAGTTTTTTTTTCTTTTTATATTTGGCACCGCACTGTGCTTTAATAAGTTACGCACGGCTTGTTCATTTGCCATTTTCAAGTATATTTGTATTTTCATTTTATTTTGCAACGTTACAATCATTACAAGTCACAGTGACCGGTTACAAAAACTTTGGTAGACAATGTCCACCAATTTGAAAAGTCACGCAATACACTTCCATTTCAATTCATCACGAGCTACATTGGTTAAAATGCCACCAAAATTACACTAAATAACTCCTAAAACACTGGGAAATTAAATAAAATACTACAGAAGCATAGACAACGTCTCGACAAAAACGTTTTCGACAAAAGCCCATGCATTACCTAATATTTGTGTTTTTTAAACATATGAAGTGCAATTTGACAGGCCCCTTTTTGAATAGGAGAGAAAGAGAGATCCGATTTACGGAGACGTTCTATACCTACTCTATCTACGTACGGAGTCAAACGAAACAATGGGGTGCCTTCATTTCACAACCATGGAATCCACAACCAAGGAATAAACAGCCTTGGAATTCATGTAGGTACATTTATGGTCACCAATTCTATGGCTGCGCTTTCTCAAGTTGATATCAGTCTTGTAACTCATGGTAACTACCTTCTTCCATGTACCTACCCAACCTACCACATTCTAATGAAATGAGAAGGGCAAATAGTCGTTTCAGTGGAGTTTACAACTATAGAGGCGCTGTAGAAGTTTTCGTAAATGTTACTACAGTCGCTAGCGAGTACCATGAGTCTACACCATAGCGAAAATTCTATGTCTATGGCTTACACAATCTATAACAAGAAGCTTCAATTTGGATAGTCTGGAGGCCACACTCTCTAGATCTTTAAGAAGCAAATCGACTGAATTCTATCTCGCTCCACTTAGGTCCCCCTCCTCTCTTTCTAGTAGGGTGTCCACACAACTGCAAAGTAAAAGAGACAAGTTCAAAAGCGATAGCTATAGGTGAAAACTATTCTTCATACCATTCTTTTATAAGTAGATAATTTTGTAAAACTAATTGTAAAACTAATTAATGACGAGGCACTGGTAGCGAAAAGGTTACAAAGCTTAGAGCATCGTCGAAGAGTTGCGTGTTTGTGTATTTTCTACCGCATACATTTCGGTGAGTGTGCTCAGGAGCTGCACGATTGTATCCCCTCGTCTCCATTCCGCCACCTGTCGACCAGTCGTGGAGAGGCGTTTCACCCTTTTGTTGTTGACATACCACCGTCGCGTACAAACCGGTTCTCAAACTCTTTCATCATGCTAACATCAAAGGCCTGGAACTCTCTTCCGGCTTCTTTGTTCCCTTTATCATACAACTTGGGCTGGGCGTCTTCAAACGAAGAGTTAATAGGCATCATCTAGGCGAGCGTGCTTAAATAGGCCTCATCGTCGCTTCCCATCAGAGGGGTGAGTCTGAGTTTTGCAAACACCATCGTAACGGTGAACGTAACACGATCGTACGTGTATAACATAATAACTAGCTATTAATCTGTGCCAAAAACGTCACAGATTAATGGCTAGTTACTACGCAATACACGTACACTCGCCGTTACGATCATCGTTACGATGGTGTGTGTAAACTCGGACTTGCCCCTCTGGTGAGATGTAGCCAAGCGCAAGACTATTTTAGGTAAACAAAAAAAATCTGGGAGACGTTTGAATGGAAATAATAATTAATCATAGTATCCTGCCAGCAATTAATTCCTTATCACATTCCTCTTCTTCCACTCTCATAGATGTGGTTGTCATTTTGCAGATAAAAATAAAACAATGTGGGTGATATAATTATAATATAATTATTAGTTGTCCTTTCTGTAAATAAATGCATATATGAGGGTACAAATTGATTAGAGATCCACCAACTTATCTGTTGAATGAAATGTATGTAGATGATAGAAAACTACATACATTTCATTCTACAGATAAGTTGGTGGATCTGTACTGCATATTTTTATTGTTTCATAAAATTGTTGTTATTATTTGACTCTGGTTAGCCATTATCTTCTCCTTGTTGGATCCTTAGGAAAGCTAAAAAAAAGGAGTAACTGAGTAACAATATAACAAAAACTATATACCTAGGAAGTAAGCGAGAAAGAAGATCAGAAAGAGACGCTTAACCGGTCGCGTTGTGCAACTGTCGCGCGACTTACGATTTTGCTCATAAGGTCATGTACTGCAACTGTCGCGCGACAGACTCCACAGTGGGCTTAGTACTTTGTCTATCATTCAATTGTTAGCAACCGGATGCTAAATAATTGTAACACTATGCCATAGATAAATAGTTATAGGAACGAAAAAAGCAGAAATACACTTCCTGTGAGTTGAGTTTCGGTGAAAATAAATAATCTTCCGTCGCCATGTTTTTGCTGTGTTGTGTTGTGTCAAATATCAGTGGATAATTTTAGTAAATAAACATTAAATAATAGTCAGGTACAAAAAATGCCTCTGTGTAGTGCATTTCAGTGTAAAAATAAAGGTACACACAGTTTCCCTTCTGATGAGAAAAAGACAAGACCACTAAATGACAAGCACCAGCGATGGTGGCGCCATCTGAGATTAGTTTTGCCTGTGGCTCCCCATTGAGTACTACTCATTTTTGAACCATTTTTCGTGTTTTGATAACGAGTAACGTTATAATCTGATTATAAACTTTCGAGTCGACAAAATTATTGTCAATTCGCCTTAGAGACGCATTCGGTATTGCCGTAGTTTTGGGATGCCGATTTCTACAAATATGGGACAGTTGAAAAATATAGGTTCTAGCAACCTATATAATTTCAGTAAAATATTATTTTACATATTACTTATAGGTTGTAATAATTAATCGCCAAATTAAATTACCAATTAAGAAATTCTTTACCAAAACAATAAAAAAAGAATTTAAAGGTAAACAAAGGGCGAATTTAGATTTGTGAGATAGCATCACAGGAGTCCAACGAAAGGTCAATGTAATGTGCTTCAACATAGAGTACAGAGATTGGCCTCCAGATTTACCTATAACTTCATGATCTATACGCTGTGAGTATAGATTGTCTATACAGCGTAGCGAAAATTCTAAGTCTATGGTTAATGGTATAATTTAAACTCTTGGTAGACCTACTGAACGTTTCTTCTAAATCTAAATCATGAATGTAGTAGTACTGTAATACTATAAGTTGTACGTTAGTATTATTCCTTACTCTGTGCTATAAGTAATGCTTTAGTTCTTATTCCGAGATCTAAATATTATTATCAAAATCAGCCGGTAAATGATGCCGCAGCAAACTCAATTTCCCCCGTATTTTGGGGAAATAGGTAGCTACCCAATCAAAAAAACACGACAACAAAAAAAAATAAGAAATCGTGGATTATGTAGTACCTACCTAGGTACCTAAGTAGGGGTACCTACCTCAATTTTCGTCAAGATAAGTTGAAAAATACTACCTGTACCTACCTACGCGAGTACCTACCAACAGTATACATACCTACTCTATATGATACCTACGTACAAATATCCGGACAGATGAACGCTTCTGCTTTGCCAGGTTTGCTTCGCTTTTTAATCAATCTTTATAGGTAGGTACTAGGTAGGTACTTGGTGTAAGTACACTCATAATAACATTCTATGGGAAGGAACCAATAAGCCTCGTACCTAAATTATAAAACTAGGTAGGTACAATATCGTAAAAATTATTTTATTAATGATTTCAAAATACATAGCTACATAATTAAATAATCTAGTTCTAAGGTTACACCATAAGCGGTGCTCGTTGAGGCATGTAAAGGTTCTGCATTTCGAAGGTGCGTGGCTTCATTTGATCCTCCATCTCGAGGTAGGTGCTTCGTACTACGATTATGCAAATTGCAAGGGTGACTGGAACAAGTAAAGACGATGTAGGTGATTATGGTAGGTATTTATATGAATGTTATCAAAGCCAAGAGATTAGAGAATTAAAAAAAAATTGCAAGATGAACTGTACAACGCCATCTATAGATTAATATTATAATTTATCTTCGCATGATACTGTTGTAAATTTGAATTGACAGATGGCGCTGTCATAAATTATTCACTAACTCCACTCGTATCATAAAAGAGAAAAGGCGCCGTCGCTGATTCACGTAGGTATTTTGTGCTCGTTAAGCTCTCAACTAGATATATCTGTTTTGTACTTACAAGTCCACTTCAGCGCCGGAATGGTGGCGATGAAGCCCATGAACACGCAGGTAACAACCACCAACGCCACCGCCAACGCGAACAGGAAGTAGGCTGTGTTGCAGTAGAACTTCAGGTATTGCGGCTTGTTCTGGAACAAAATGCTAGGTCATTGCAGCTTGAGATTATGGTGGCCCTGAAAAGGGCCTGTCGACCAATGGTGAAGAATCCAGTGTGAAACTGAGAGCTTTTTTGTGAAAGAGTTTGTCCGGGTAAGTACTACCTCCATACCTATTTCTGCCGCAAAGCAGTAGTGCTCGCATTGCTGTGTTCCGTTTTGAAGGGTGCTGGTGAAATTACAGGCACATAAGACTTTTCATCTTAATGTCTCAGGGTGGCAGGCGCATTGCATTGCCACATGGGGTGCTGTCAAGAGACAAACCTACGTATTTGTATTTTTTTATTTATGTGGTAATGCGTTGTTAAAGGTAGAGGTTGATGGAACATGTATACGCTTTGCATTCGTTCATTCATAGATTATAGAGCATGGCACTCTATAATATGTACATAGATAATTTCATGACTGGCTCGCTCTCTCTTGTCAAAACTACTGTAATGTGAGTGCACGTTCCTTAACCTATTTTCTTGTATTTTAATTGATTACGTTCGGTTGGAGTGTACATAAGGGGGCGCTGAGGAAAAAAGACTTAGGTCATGGCAACAATAAGGGGCCAGATCAAAGCAAGAATTTTTTTTTTTTTTTTTTTTTTTTTGCCTATCGTTTAGCATTTCTTTCAGCCGTCAATTAATATTCAATGCATTTTTTCCATACGACTTACCGTTTTTGAGATATGAACTCTGAAAATTTTTCAAGTTGCCGTACGGAAAAAAGTCATAAGTGACATAATTACGACGAAAAGCAACTCTACGCGATGCGCATATAAAAACAAGTTTTTTTTTTTGCGCCCCTTCATGTAAAATAGCACGGCGAAGAAAGACTTAGAAGATTTGTCAAAAAAAATTTTTTTTTGTTTTTTTTTTTGCCTATCGTTTAGCATTTCTTTCAGCCTTCAATTAATATTCAATGCATTTTTTCCATACGACTTACCGTTTTTGAGATATGAACTCTGAAAAGTTTTCAAGTTGCCGTACGGAAAAAAGTCATAAGTGACATAATTACGACGAAAAGCAACTCTACGCGATGCGCATATAAAAACAAGTTTTTTTTTTGCGCCCCTTCATGTAAAATAGCACGGCGAAGAAAGACTTAGAAGATTTGTCAAAAAAATTTTTTTTTTGTTTTTTTTTTTTGCCTATCGTTTAGCATTTCTTTCAGCCTTCAATTAATATTCAATGCATTTTTTCCATACGACTTACCGTTTTTGAGATATGAACTCTGAAAAGTTTTCAAGTTGCCGTACGGAAAAAAGTCATAAGTGACATAATTACGACGAAAAGCAACTCTACGCGATGCGCATATAAAAACAAGTTTTTTTTTTTGCGCCCCTTCATGTAAAATAGCACGGCGAAGAAAGACTTAGAAGATTTGTCAAAAAAATTTTTTTTTTGTTTTTTTTTTTTGCCTATCGTTTAGCATTTCTTTCAGCCTTCAATTAATATTCAATGCATTTTTTCCATACGACTTACCGTTTTTGAGATATGAACTCTGAAAATTTTTCAAGTTGCCGTACGGAAAAAAGTCATAAGTGACATAATTACGACGAAAAGCAACTCTACGCGATGCGCATATAAAAACAAGTTTTTTTTTTGCGCCCCTTCATGTAAAATAGCACGGCGAAGAAATACTTAGAAGATTTGTCAAAAAAAAAATTTTTTTTTTTTTTTTTTTGCTTATCGTTTAGCATTTCTTTCAGTCGTCAATTAATGTTCAATGCATTTTTTCTATACGACTTACCGTTTTTGAGATATGAACTCTGAAAAGTTTTCAAGTTGCCGTACGGAAAAATGTCAAAAGTGACATAATTACGACGAAAAGCAACTCTACACGATGCGCATATAAAACAAGTTTTTTTTTGCGGCCCTTCATGTAAAATAGCACGGCGAAGGTCGACTTAGAAGATTTGTAAAAGGTATTAAAAAGGTGGAATTTAAAATAGTGATGAATTACATATATAGTGCCGATGCATCAACTCGAGCTACAAGGTATAATTCACGGAAATCGTGAACATCACATATTTTATTACGCAAATCGTCGATGAATGAAAACGAAGTGTGAAATTCATACACAACTATACCTAGAAAAAAACTAATTGTTTACACAGGTGCGCCATAAATCCCAAGCTCCTAGAAGCCCACCGGTTTTATTACCATGTTGACAGATTACTTTTGGCGAGACAGCAGGTGTTCTAATTCATAGTAAAATAAATAAACAATGCTAGATGTTACTACAAAATACGTAGGCCGCTCCCAACGGTTGCTTTTAAAAAAGATACATTAATCTTATCTGTATTTAATTATAAAAGACAAATTACAATTTAATTAACTCGTTCGAATTATGAACAAAGAATGCGAGCTTTTTCCATGAAACAACGAATGAAAGATTACACGTACTACATTACATTAGGTAGGGCTGAATGCAATAACATCTGAGACGTCGGGTACCAGAGTTGTGAGACAACTTTTGTGATTGCCACAACGGGACTACAATGATACCTCGGTCGGCTTAAGCCATCATTGAAAATCATTTGATAAGGACGTCGCACGAAATAAAATAGCACCTCTAAGAATTGTGCTGGTGCAATCTCGAATCTGTACAAGCATTTAATAAAAAAGGGCTTTTATTATTAGACTGTACTAACAAATAAAGGATATAAGCATAAAAATAATATTTAGTCTAGTGTAAGAGAAAAGGTCGAGGGCTCAGCCACGCTGTTTTTCTGCCTCGCCTTAGAATGCTGCTGTCGTTACAGCAGCCATGATACTCGGTAGCTATCCGCTGTTCCCAAACAAAAGTAAAAACTACACTGACCTGCAAGAACAAGCATCACGAAACTACGAAAATACTTAGATTACCTACTTATTACAATATATTACTTGTATAATAAAGAACCAATCCATGGTAAAATAATAATAGGTAAAAAATCAGTAAAAGTATAAGCATGATTTTTAAGTTTCAAAGCCATTTTTTATAACTTTCACTAGCAACGGGATATTTACCATGATTTTTGAGTTTGAAATGTTCCCGATATTTCGTCACAAAAATCATGGTAAATATCCCGTTTCTAGTGAAAATTATGTACATAACCATGATAGTTTCAAAATTTATGCCATTTTTAATTTTTTAATATCATATTTTTGATAAATCGATCATAGCAAATCAATGGAGATATATCCATCTTTCCCTTCATACTCTTAACCCGGCTTAGGACGGTCAAAATTACGACAACATTTTCAAAAATTAACACAAAATTATTTGTTTTCCTTAAAGTAAATTTCTTCAAAATATTTGTGTTATTTTAATTTTAGCACACTGTCGTAATTTGGGCGTATTTAAAAAGGTGGTATCATCATTATGTACAGTGATTTATGGCTAACATCACTATGTACGATGATTTCTGTTACAAAATCAAATAAATATATACAACGATAAACAATCAAATAAACATTTACAACGATAAACAATCAAATATATATATATACAACCATAAACAATCAAATAAATATTTACAACGATAAACAATCAAAATATTTATAACAATTTTGAAAATCAAATCATAATCATCATCAGTCTACAGAAGTTTACTGCTGGACATAGGCCTACCCTATAGAATACCATTTACCACATAACAATATGATAAGTATTGGCATGTGGTACACAGACTATTAAAAACATAATGATAATTTTCTGAGGGAGGTGTGTTGTGTGCAGTAGTCCAATGCTAGACATAGGCCTCTCCCCTAGAATGCCACGACGAACGTTCCTGGCCCCCCTTAATAAAAAGCAAAAAAGCAAGTAAAGGCATCCATGGGTGAATTATTTAGCGTCTTTGACAATTTCGACAATGGCAATTGGTTTGTCTGATGCCGTGCTTTCCCAATCCGGGATAAACTCTACTAATATCCCGGAGAAAGCGACGAAAACGAGCGGCATCACTAGGTAAGTTTTTCAAAATGTTATTGCGATACATGAATTCACCCATGTACCACTTTAATTTTTGGTCACTGCGGCAGGTGCGACAGTGACGTTTCAACTCCAGCCACTGTCGCTCCATTGTATTGGTGTGAACGACCACTGATACATTAGGAGTGCCAGGAACTGGAACGCCTAGGGATGGGTGAACCGGGATTGAGACGGTACCTCCCACAAAACTCTGGCTGTGATTGACTGTTCTGTGTCCACGCATTCCTAGGCGTACATCAACGCCCAAATATGACCGGTGCATGTCCGACATTATAAAAGTGTCTCGACGCACGTTTGCTGCAATAATCCCATCTAAAGTGGAGCGAGTTTTGTCAGGGATCAGCTCAACGTGCAGTCTTTTAGTCAGTCGGCTCATGCACCCAAACGACCATGTCTGACGTTGTAGAAGTCTACCACGGTGATATTTACGCGTGTAGAGATGCGTTTCGTCAACTTCTACGACGTCATTGTCACCGCCGATCATTTCACGGTCATGACTTTCTGCTACCTCACACACCTCCCTCAGAAAATGATACACCTGTATCGCCGTTTTGTTGGAAACTCTTGCGTCTATTGCGGCTTGTGTTACCTTGTCCCTGCGGAAAAAGTGTAGAACCAACTTCAAGGTTTCCAAAAAACCGACGCGACTACGTTCGAAAAAAGTCTTTTTCAACGGATTTAAAGTGACATTGCAAGCTCCCCTACGACAACGCCAGCGAAAGCCAAGCTTATAACTAGGCTTCAACTCTTGAGTCATAAGATTCCTACAATTCGGACACCTCTGTGTCCTACTAGGCACAAGCAACCAGTCTTTAGCAGCCTGTTTCGCATTAACCTCGTTAGAAATAACAGATGCATACTCCCAAAACCTGAAATTTCTATCTAAAATCAATTGCCTCGGATCCATTGGCGTCGTCGTAGGAATAAAGTTATATTTATCAGAAACAAAAAATACTCACAATTAGACTCACGACCACACTCGAAGGAAACACTTCACAGACTAATTGGCGACTCCGCAAGCAGTGAATTAGGGAAATTTGCCATTAGCTGTTATCTTTACGCACGCACACAGATATAATTATAATGAGTCTACGCGAGTGTACGACAAAGCTGCGCGCACGTTTGTGTGTGTAGATAGAATATGAACTACGTCCATGAGGTAAACACGCACACAGGTTGTAATCGTTTAAGGCTGCCCTGTTTCACGGGGTCCCATCCCAAAGAAAAAATATTTTGTTCTATTGAAATTGAATAGATGGCGTGACAGGTATAGATTTGTTATTGAAGTATGTGAAAAATTTATATTAACTCCTAAAAAATTTTTTTCTAATATAAAAAAATACCCAAAACACGGGAAAATTAAATAAATGCCTCTTCTTCTTTTAGAAAAATCGAATGATGTATTTTTCCTGGTGGTAATCATTTGAACTAGGTTGAGGTTTGACACAGTTTGTTTGTAGTACCACAGGTAGTACTGACTTGATAGATGGCGTTATTTAAAAAAAACCAGTAGCGCTAACCTCTTGTGCTGCTAGCGGCATCTAGCGCCCAGTTATCTGAGTGTTTACACAATACACCCGCACAATAGCCCGAGTTATGGCGGTCGCGTTTCTTTGTATGGCATGCATGAGGTATCTGTACTAGTATAGTATTATTTTATCTGTGCCTTTTTCTAATGTAGTGATTACAGGACGAAACTCTATCTAGTCTATAAATTTTCTAAGGTTTGGAAGTACTGATATTTCATAGAGTATAGACTTGATAGATGGCGTTATTTAAAAAAAACCAGTAGCGCTAACCTCTTGTGCTGCTAGCGGCATCTAGCGCCCAGTTATCTGAGTGTTTACACAATACACCCGCACAATAGCCCGAGTTATGGCGGTCGCGTTTCTTTGTATGGCATGCATGAGGTATCTGTACTAGTATAGTATTATTTTATCTGTGCCTTTTTCTAATGTAGTGATTACAGGACGAAACTCTATCTAGTCTATAAATTTTCTAAGGTTTGGAAGTACTGATATTTCATAGAGGTCCAACGCACAGCCTAAACCGCTGGTCGTAAAGATTTGAAATTTGGAGGGTGTGTGTGTTCGTTTCAATGCGTAGGGTTGTACTAAGAAAAGGAATTTTGAAAATTCGCATGCTAAGGTGTTCAAAATAGTATTCTAACGTAAAACAAAACAGGTCTGTAATTCGGAAACCGTTAATAGTAGAACGTTGAAATGTAAAAAGAAGATTCCTCTATTAAAAATGGGACCCCTAAAAAGAAAAACATGAGTATGGTGCCATTTCAAAGGTCGTTTCACAGTGTTGTTGTAGAGATTAAAATATTTTCAGGACCACAAGGTAAAATTAAAACTACTATCATAATCGCATCCTTATGAAAAAGCCGTCCGTTCTGTAGCGCGTCGAGCATGTTCGCTGATGCACGGGTTCCGGATTTCTTCTCCATCATAAGATCACGAATAGCGTCCTTCTGGAGTGGGTTGAGGAGTTCCAAAAACGGCATTCTACAGTGTATGGCTGAAGGCTTATATAGCCCCATGTACAGATTTTGGATCTCTGTGCACCAGAGCGGGAACAGGAAATAATAGGTATTTTTTATTGTATTCGTTTTTATTTTATTTTGTTTATGTATACCTATTTTAATTTTAATTTGACTGTAACTTTTTGTAATTTATGGGTTTTTTTGCCTGAAATAAAGAACATATATATACATATATATATATATATATATATATATATAATAATAACGTGATCAAAAAATATCATAAACAAAATAAAAGTGACAAACTTTTTTCTTATATTCAAATTAACACTTATCTTTTCAAAATAACTATATTTTTCTTTTAATTAAGCAAAACTTGCATTTAAAATCTGGCTAGCTAGGTCTCATTTCTGGTAAAACGTGGTTTTCCGAGTTTTCACGCATTTTGCAAACAACTAGGTAAGCTAGGTCCCCTAGGTACCTACTTTATGAATATGTGAAAAACATGTAAAAGAAAGGATCAGGGGATCGATTTTTGAGTTTCACCGAGTGACTAGAAATCACGAATGACAAAAAGCCATTCATGACTTCGAAATCACTTTTTACCAAATGTCGTATTTTTGAGAGTCATTCTCTGTCTACCAACTATTCGACTATTTTGATAGGTACTACGTGATCCTTTGAGAATTTGTGATCAATGCGTATATTCGTGCGTGTACCAAAGCATTAGATAAAGAGTAAAATTGAGTAAAATGTTCATAAATTCCTTCAGGGTAGGCAGCGCATCGACAATACCCCGGGTGTTGCCGGTGTCTATAAGCGACGGTGACCACATCAGATCAGGTGGGCCGTATGCTAGTTTGCCTATTTATTTCATTAAAAAATAGGGCTTTTTTTGTACTACTTAGAATAATGGAACGAGCAGATAGCTCACCTGATGATAAGCGGTACCCTCTGCCTATGAACAGTGCATTATTACATAGGTCTAGTAGTAAGAAAATCTATTAGTAAGAAGGATCATCAAAAAAAACAGACCGTGTTTGTTGCCTGATTCTTCTAGGTCTGGCTGGTTGCGTTGGAACAGGAGTAAATGTAAATTTATTTTTAAAGACGATTCAAAATGATCCTTGTGATTTCAATGAATAAAATACTTTTGACTTTGACTTTGGTCACGTCCACATAGGACGCGCCCTATGTGGCATTTCACTGCACCCGCCACCCTGAGACATAAAGATGAAAAGTCTCATGTGCCTGTAATTTCACCAACATCCATACCCTTCAAACCGGAACACAGCAATGCGAGCACTACTGCTTTGCGGCAGAAATAGGTATGGTGGTAGTACTTCCCCTACTTAAAAAAGCTCTACTACTATTCATAATATGATTAAAATGTCAGTGCCGAAAATAGTCACGAAGTGATTTCAAATCGAGTGGGTAGAGGCACTCGTATTTATATCATACTATGACAATTTTAGTCACCGGTGACTTCCAAAAATACGAGCTTTTGGAAATCGGTGACTAATAGTCATTTAGTTGACTATTAGTCACTCAATGACACTCAAAAATCGATCCTCAGTATGTTCAATTTAGATTCTTATCGTAATTTCTTGATGAATTTCACTATCCGAAAAATGGATACGGATAACATAACAATACGAAAACCGCAGCAGTTATCAAATTCCTGCAGAATCAAACGACAGTTCGACTTTATTTGACACCACCGTTATGAGTCTTCCCAACACATCATTGGAGGAAAGCATCATTAAGAACGAGTTAAATGAAAAAATTCATAGTCTCTCAACCCAACTGCAAAGTGCGAACCATGAAATTGATAATTTAAATTCTGAGAATATCCGGATAAAATCTGAGTTAGAAAAATGTCACAAAATAATCGACCTCTACAAAAAGGTTGGCTCGTCGGAAATAAAGTGTATAACACCAGTATCAGGAAAAAGAAAGAAGCATAGGAGAACCAGTTCTGCCTTCACCCCGCCGGATAAAGCTTTACAGTTACACTACAGGAACATAGTCGATGCTAGTAATAATAGTTCAATGGTCAATGAGGATGTTTTCGAAGAAAGTATAGATGTTATTGGCCAGGAGGAGAGCAAACAAGAGACTAATATAAATACAAATGCAAATGACATTTTGACAAATCTTCTAAGTCTTTCTTCGCCGTGCTATTTTACATGAGGGTGCGGAAAAAAAAACTTGTTTTTATATGCGCATCGCGTAAAGTTGCTTTCCGTCGTAATTATGTCACTTATGACTTTTTTCCGTACGGCAACTTGAAAAAATTTCAGAGTTCATATCTCAAAAACGGTAAGTCGTATAGAAAAAATGCATTGAACATTAATTGACGACTGAAAGAAATGCTAAAAGATAGGCAAAAAAAAAAGAAAAAAATTTTTTTTTTTGACAAATCTTCTAAGTCTTTCTTCGCCGTGCTATTTTACATGAGGGTGCGGAAAAAAAAACTTGTTTTTATATGCGCATCGCGTAGAGTTGCTTTCCGTCGTAATTATGTCACTTATGACTTTTTTCCGTACGGCAACTTGAAAAAATTTCAGAGTTCATATCTCAAAAACGGTAAGTCGTATAGAAAAAATGCATTGAACATTAATTGACGACTGAAAGAAATGCTAAAAGATAGGCAAAAAAAAAAGAAACAAATTTTTTTTTTTGACAAATCTTCTAAGTCTTTCTTCGCCGTGCTATTTTACATGAGGGTGCGGAAAAAAAAACTTGTTTTTATATGCGCATCGCGTAGAGTTGCTTTCCGTCGTAATTATGTCACTTATGACTTTTTTCCGTACGGCAACTTGAAAAAATTTCAGAGTTCATATCTCAAAAACGGTAAGTCGTATAGAAAAAATGCATTGAACATTAATTGACGACTGAAAGAAATACTAAAAGATAGGCAAAAAAAAAAGAAAAAAAATTTTTTTTTTGACAAATCTTCTAAGTCTTTCTTCGCCGTGCTATTTTACATGAGGGTGCGCAGGACTGACAAATTTTGCAAAAAAAAAAAAAACTTGTTTTTTTATGCGCATCATATCGAGTTGCTTTTCGTCGTAATTATGTATCTTATGACTTTTTTCCGTACGGCAACTTGAAAACTTTTCAGAGTTCATATCTCAAAAACGGTAAGTCGTATGGAAAAAATGCATTGAACATTAATTGACGGCTGAAAGAAATGCTAGACGATAGGCAAAAAAAAAAAAAAAAAAATTGTGAAAAAAATTCTAAGTCTTTTTTTTCCCTCAGCGCCCCCGTATGTCCACTCTGACCCATCAGACTACAGTTCCCTACTCGGCCCAGCAGAACGGTGTTTCAGAGCGTCTTAACCGGACACTCATTGAAAAAGCGCGTTGCATGCTGCAGGAATCAGGTCTTAGTAAGTGTTATTGGGGAGAGGCTGTAAATACAGCAATTTATTTGAAAAATCGGTCCCCTACTACGGCTTTGTCTGGACAGATTCCTGAGCACCTGTGGTCGGGATCTGAAGTTGATCTGAGCCACTTAAGGGTTTTTGGTTGCATCGCTTATTCTTTGGAGCCTAAGCATAAGCGTGGTAAGCTTGATGCTAAGAGTAAAAAGTATATTTTTGTGGGATATAGTGAGACCTGTAAAGGGTATAGACTATCAGATCCAATGAATCCTAGAAAAATTGTATTGTCCAGGAACGTTGCATTTTTAGAAAATAGGTTTAATAATAGGAATTTAAATGAAAAGGATAACGATGACCTTAATTATAATGAAATTATTTTACAGAATAATTGTTTTGACAGGAGCAATGAATTGGTTTTAAATAATGACAATTTGAATAATAATAGTAATGAAATCCATTCTAGTCAAATAAATTTAAATGAATGTAGTAATAAGGATAACATTAGTGATAAAACCAATTCTTCAGAATTAAATGATGGTTCTCAAATTTCAGATACCACAGACGAGGAGCACTACTGCACAGGCAACGAGGATAAGTCCCGCTGTGCAGACTCATCGTCGGCGAGCCACGAGTCTGTGACTTCGTTATCGCCGGACACGTCTGTTCGAGGGGAAGGAGTGACGATTATGGAGGTACCCCGGGTTGAGGCTACTACTCGCCCTGTACGAAGTACTCGTTCAATTCCGCCATTAAGGTATCGTGATTATGACATTTCAATGTATGTCGGTAATGTTGAGGAACCATCTAGTTATGAAGAGGCTATCTCTTGTTCGGATGCCACCGAGTGGCGTAAGGCAATGCAGAGTGAGTATGACTCATTAATAGCGAATGAAGTTTGGAAGATCGTAAGTCGCCCTGTAGGGAGAAATGTTATTAAATCTAAATGGGTATTTAAATGTAAACATGATGCTTCCGGAAACTTTACAAAGTATAAAGCACGATTAGTTGCCAGGGGGTTTACACAGAAACATGGGGTTGATTATAACGAGACTTTTTCCCCAGTGGTTAGGCATTCTACTATGCGAATTTTGTTTTCCATGGCGAATGATTTAAATCTCAGTATTGATCACATTGATGTAGCTTGTGCTTTCTTGAATGGAAACTTAGATGAAACAATATTTATGGAACAACCTATTGGTTTTGATAATGGGGATAACTCTAAGGTTTGTTTATTAAATAAGAGTATTTATGGCTTGAAACAAGCTAGTAAAATGTGGAATAGCAAAGTTCATGATTTGTTAAATAATAATGGGTTTAAACAAAGTCAATGTGAACCGTGTGTTTATTTAAAGAAAGAGAAGGATGATTTAACCATTATTGCACTGTATGTCGATGATTTCTATGTATTTTATACTGAGAAAAGTGTTATTCATAAAGACTTATTGAACCTTTTAGAAAAGGAATTTAATGTAAAGAACCTTGGTCCATTAAAAAGCTGTCTTGGCATTAATGTAACAAGAGATAGGACAAAATGTATTTTAAAATTGGACCAGACTGATTATATTAAGAAGTTATTATTGCGGTTTGGTATGAGTAATTGTAAAACTGTATCTACACCTATGCCATTGAATTGTAAATTACTGAAAGCTGAAACTGAGAATGTAGGCGAGAGCAATGATAATTTCAGGCAATTGTTAGGCTCATTAATGTACTTAGCCGTATGCACTAGGCCTGATATCGCTTATGCATGTAGCCAGTTGAGTCAATTTAATAACTGTCACGATAACAGTCATTGGCAAGCTGCTAAACGTGTTTTACGTTATTTAGCGGGGACAATTAATTATAGCTTACTATTCGTAAGAAGTAATAAATTGAATTTAGCTGCTTATACTGATGCAGACTGGGCTAATGATATAACTGATCGTAAGTCTTATACTGGGTATATTGTGAAACTAGGTAATAATACAATAAATTGGGAGTCACGCAAGCAACGCTGTGTTGCTTTATCTACTACAGAAGCGGAATATATTTCAATTTCTGATGTTTGTAAGGACATAAGTTTTATTAAGAGTCTGTTATCAGAGATCTTTTGTTTAAATGTAGAGCCAGTTGTTTATAATGACAATCAAAGTGCAATTAAGTTGTTAGAATGTAAGGAGTACTGTCATAAACGAACAAAGCACATAGATCTCAGATATCATTATGTAAAAGACCTAATAAATAATAATTTTGTAACTGTAAATTACTTGCAGACTGAAAAGATGATAGCAGATGTGCTTACCAAACCGCTTAGCACTAAGAAACATGTAGATTTTATTAAGAATATGAATGTATGTGTTGTGTAGCATGTCTGAAAATAGCTGTATTGTAGAGTCCTAGAGAGTTATTAGGTATCAGGATTGTAGAGTCATAGTTTTATTTGATTTATGGCTGTATGTTTATAAGCATGTAATTATTGACTTTTTGTATAAAGTAATAATGTAAAGCGTAAGGGGAAGTGATGGAACATGTATACGCTTTGCATTCGTTCATTCATAGATTATAGAGCATGGCACTCTATAATATGTACATAGATAATTTCATGACTGGCTCGCTCTCTCTTGTCAAAACTACTGTAATGTGAGTGCACGTTCCTTAACCTATTTTCTTGTATTTTAATTGATTACGTTCTAATAATGTGGACTGCTATTCATTCATTACTACTTTATGATAAAGGAATACATGAATGCTAAACAGAATGTTACTTGGTTTTAATCTCACCGCATCCATCCATCAGAGGCCCGTATAGATGATAGCACGAGCACACCTTATTATAGGCTTCGCTGTGATACACAGCTATGCTCAAATAAATCATATGTAATAACAGAGGTTACCGCTTAAAATCAGGTGGGCAACCTGCTAGTTCCATCATACAAGTAGCAAAAAAAAAACAAAAAAAAAACGCCCGAGTGCGAGTCGGACTCGCGCACCGAGGGTTCCGTACAAACCTGTAGGTATATAAGTAAAAGTTATGGTATTTTTATTGCTAAATGAAATCATCATGAGGAAAGGAGTAGTAAGTTTAAAATTATTAAAAATATTTTTGTTGTATGATGTAACTAAAAATGTATGCTTTTCGCAATTTTTTCTTTATCTGTGCTATAAGTTTCGTACCAAATTTCAAGATTCCGAGTTCACGGGAAGTACCCTGTAGGTTTTAATTCCCTTGCGGGTGTCGAAAATTTGCAGCATAAACGGCTGTATCTTTTGATTGCGTTGGCTCAGAAGTTTGATTTTTTCACAGCTCCTAGTGACAGTATACCTGAGTATTTGATATGAATTTCAGCTTTATATCTCCACGCATTCCTGATAAAAAGGGTCTTGACAGACAGACGGACAACAAAGTAATCCTATAATGGTTCCGTTTTACCTTTTGAGTTATGTAACCCTAAAAACTCACAGCATGTACCCCAACGACCAGCACAAGATGGATCAGCAGGTTGTAGAGGAACACCAGCATATAATACGCGAAGGAGATGTACAGGATCAGCGCCATCTTCGAGACCTCATCAGTCGGATGCTCCGGGTGGGGGTGTTCGTTGGTGGACCCCACGAAGGTGGCTACCTTGTACGTGTAGAATGATACAGCAGCCATGGTCAGGACTGAGGCTATCTGAAACATGGCAGGGGAATTTGAATATTAACTCATTCGTTTTTTCACACCATCTGCTCGGCAATGTCCAATTACATAATTCATGCAACCTCAACGTAAAGTAAAGCATTATCTCCCTAGGGATATAAAGTTGTATGAAACTACCTAGGGAATAAAGTGATTTGAATTTGGAACGTCAAATTCGTGTGGAAACTCGTGGAAAACTCTGAGTAAAAAAAGCCCATATGGCATTGTAAAGAGTTTGTTCGAAAATCGAACTGGCAACCATAAACAGAACTCAATAAAAAAAGAAGGTACGTTTACAAAGAACACAGACCAAGAGTGTACCTACTACAAAGAATGTGAAACAAAAGACTGTGTTAAGTGCTGTGATTTTTAGTGATTTTTTTATTGTCTCGCAGAAGGTGTGAAAAGTAGAGTATGCACCTCTGGAATAAAGCCTGTCTTTCGTCTTGGGCAGCTTGAAACCCTCGCCTCACTCAAGACTCTATAAAATCCCTCGCTACGCTCGAGAGTTAACTGTATAGTCCCTCGTTACGCTCAGGGTTCAATATGCCGCCCGCGACGTAATACACTGCTTTATTCCCATAGTGCATAATCTACTATTAGGTATATCGTCTTGGCAAATGTATTGTGGGGCGCCCTCTGGCTAGGTGGAGCGATGACCTACGAAAGGCGGCAGAAAGTGGATGAGAAGAGCCGAACACCGGGCTCAGTGGCGCGTATTGGGAGAGGCCTATGTCCAGCTGTGGACTAGTGTGGGCTGATGGTCATGATTTATAATAACGACCTCTGTGGGGCGGCGGGCGAAGGTTCGCCTGCAACGCAGGAGGTTGCGGGTTCAATTCCCGCCTCGGAACGAATATTTGTACGATATGCAGATATTTTGTTCAGGGTGTTCTAATCAAAAATCCTAATAAAAAATATCTATGTAATGTCAAAGAATATATAATAGTGTGATATATTGTATTAAGTACCAACATCAGTTTTACTGGTACCCATAACACAAGCTCTGCTTAGCTTGGGGATGGATAATGTTGTGTGAACTGTCTAGCATTATTTATTTATTTTATTTACTGTTTAGGTACGACTGTTGACGGCATTTGTGGCGCGGCGGGCGAGTAGCCGGCTGAGATGCGAGAGGTTGCGGGTTCGATTCCCGCTGCGGTACAAATTTATGTATGATCTGCAAAGTCTAATGTGGGCACACTATTATTTAGAAAAACCAATAACTTTATTAGTAACTGGTAAACCACGGGTCTGGATAATAGTTTTTTTTAGCTACTTGATAGACGGACCAAGCAGATGGCCCACCTGATGTTAAGCGGTAACCCCTGCCTTACCACATAGGTCACGTATAGGACGCACCCTATGTGGCATTGTACTGCGCCTGCCACCCTGAGACATGTAGATGAAAAGTCTCAGTCTGTAATTTCACCGCCACCCATACCCTTCGAACTGGAACCCAGCAATGCGCGCACTAGGTACCTAGATAAATAGATAGATAGAAAACTCTTTATTGTACTCACCTTAAAATAATAAAATAATAACATACTTATATTATCTTACAAACTAGTTCACCGTGATACAATGGGCGGCCTTATCGCTAAGAGCGATCTCTTCCAGGCGACCTTTGGATGGACAGGATTGTAAAGAACGTGAGAGGAGGTGAAGTTACAATAAAAATACAATAAAATAATAAAAATAATAAAATAAACGTGTAAATATATAAAAACAAGATAGGTACTAGTAGAATTGAAAGGAAAGAGTAAACGCATTCACTCTAACCATCGAGCAACGCAGGCCTCCGTACCGGAGGGGAGACGCCTTAGAGCTGTCAACCGATACATATTTATTCAGAAATATTTGGGGGGGGCTTCACGCACTCACTTACACTTTAATGCACACTTTTGTAACCAGTCGTTCTATCGCTATAAACGCACACATCTATAAACAGCAACACATCAAAAATCTTTATACACACATAGATGCTTTCTGTGTACAAACATCATGTTATGTCACAAAATTGACAGTAACATCCGTTCTAGGGACTTCCAGCACTCAAGTCGATAAATGAATAGTATCGATAACTTTTTGGTAAGAACTTACTTTGCCTACCACCAAGGGTCATTTAAAGGATTTAAGGGCGGCTAGGGATGAGGGGAGAGGTTGAACGCTCTCTGTGAAGGGGGAGTTGCTGAACCGCCCCACTTTTCGAGGATAGCATAGAGATCATTTTGTGGATAACTATGATATTTTAGATTAGTAAAAGGTAGTAGATAGGCTGGAGAGAGAGGGGGTAAACGCGGAAACTTAGAATATAGAGAAAAATCAAGAAAATTTTGAGTACCCCAGGTACAACCTTACTTTACACCAACTCATGAGATGATTAGTTCTTGGGAAAATTGAATTAGAATTTTGTTTAAAGCTTACAATAATTTCATAAAACTATGGGCTGCCAAGTCAAAAGAGACGAAAGGAAAGAAAAGGAAAATCCCACGACACAGGACGGACACTCAGGACACGACTTTTCTTGAAAAGGAGTAAACGAGTTCAAACTGGAAAATGCTTTTGTTAATTTATCGTGATCACGTATCCCACAACCTTGGTAGGCATGCAACTTTTTAGGAAAATTATCACACCTCTAGATTTGTAATATCACATAGTAATTTAAATTCATGTCTAGATAAGTTCACACATGAAAAAACTAGTAAAAATAACTTGGAAGCCCTTGCAAGCCCAGCTAGTAATATCTTGGAGCAACACGGCGGTCGCTGGAGGTCACACGAGAGAGACACGAGGAGGTCGCGGCGGGGGGCGACATCAAGTAAAGGCGTTCCCCTCTGGCTATGCACAATTTCATTTGGGCATACGCGTTAGTAAAACTGTTTTACTAACTGTTTTATAAACTATCCGTTGTAATTTAACATAGTAATTTAAATTCATCTCTGTGTTTAAATATAAACAATCAAGGAAAAGAAGCTTGCTAGCCCTCACCAAGCATGTTTTGCTTTTGCTAGTAATAAAATTGTATCATGATGGGCCAATTGCTCTGTCAGACTGAATCGATCGTGTGACGCATAGAGTAAAACAGTGTGACAGTGCTACAAATACTAAAATGCCGAATCGTTACATTTTCTGCTGTAAATCAAGGTCTGGAACATCGAATTTACGAAAAGATGGTGCTTTCTTTCACATTGTACCTAAGTGAATTTCATTATATATATATATTTACATACATATATACATAGACACACGCCTTTTTCCCCGAAAGGGTAGAGAGAGCCTTAAATGGGCCTCTTTTCACCTTGGTTTTGAACAGTTCTCAATAATATATATTTATTTTTATTTTATTTTTTGATGTTGGACACAGTTTACACATTATTATCTAGCCCCAAGCCAAGTAGAGCTTGTGTTATGGACTAGATAACTGATATCCCTAATACAGTACTACAACAACATTAGTACAATAGATCGTACATAGTACAACAGTACAATGCATAGATATTTATTTTGTATTAACATAGAAAATATCCAGAACACCCTGAACAAATATCTGCAGATTGTACAAATATTTGTTCTGAGGCGGGAATCAAACCCGCAACCTCCTGCGTTACAGGCGAACCTTCGTCCACTGCGCCACAGAGGTCGTCAATTTATGGCATAAAATGAATAATTTCAAATTAAAATCATAACAGTTACCTACCTTGTTACATACCAATACCTTCATGGTGATTGGATTAACGGTTAGAAAGTTAGGTTAGGTTAAGGCTATGGCGTCTCCCGAATAATATAAATCAAATTTCAATAGTTTGTAAAACATAATAAACGAGCATTTATTTTATCGATAAAAAAATCTACTTTATTATTGAGGCACATCACTAATTTAGTAGTACATAAGAAAACACGGGCAACTTACTTTCAGGAATTTTTGAGAAATAAAAAAAACTGTTAAATGAGCTAAAAGCTATTTCAGTGTGCATTGAGGCTGTTATTGTTACATACATACATACATAGACACACGCCTCTTTCCCCGTAGGGGTAGGCAGAGCCTTAATGGACCTCTTTTCACTCTTTTCATGGTTGCACCATCGTGGGAGATAGACGTGACAAGTAGTGAGCTCATCCCTGCCATTGCTTCCCACGACTGACTCAGCTAACGTTAAACACAACGTGCGAAGATTGTGCAGTAACCTAACAATTGGCTATCAACGATTTTTTAAAGCTTCTTTATTTACTTTTAACTGAAAAGAGTAAAGTTATTTAAGTATGATCAATATAACCGATTTTGATCAAATTAACCACGCAGTTTTATTCTTATTATAAACTAAAAGCAACCCGCGGTTTCACTCGCATAAGTCTTGATCCTGTGGGAACATCTAAATAAAATTTAAAACTATTCCAGTGGTCCAGCTATCGCCGTTCTAAATTTCATACAACCCTTAGAAATTTTTGCATTTATAATATAACATACATACAAACATACGTAAACTCACGCCTGTTTCCCAGAGAAGTAGGCAGAGACCATGAATTTCCACTTGCTACGATCCTGGCATACCTGTTTTGCTTGATTTACTCACATCACATTCTTCATATATGCTCATTGGTTAAGGGCAATCTTGGCCTGGCCATTCTCCAGATCGACCCTGATCTAGTCTGAATACCTTCACCGGGTTCTCCCCCTTCCAACTGTCCCATGCATGCTCATCTTATGAACTAGTTTCGTCAATCTACTATCATTCATCCTTTAACCAATAACCCAAACCATCCAAGCATATCTTTCTCAATCCTTGTCACTATACACGTGCTCTTTCATTTTACAATGCTTTCTTAACACACAGTTTCTTATTTTATCTCTCAAAGTCCACCATACATACTTCTCAAACCTCTCATCTTCAGTGCATTTATTCTACTTTCATGTTTATTCTGCCTTAGCAACTTTGGCTACCACCATACCTACATTAGTTTTGGCACTAACACTCCTCTATGCACATCCAGTCGTGCCTTTTTGGATACGTTCCGGCTGATAATAAGGCGTTAAGTTCACCTGGTTTCCAGAATTTACTCTCATTTAAATATCATCTTCATGCTTGCCATCTCTTGTAATCAAAGTTCCCAAATGTACAAACTTTTTCATGTTACACTTGTTGTTAATAGTAGTGTGATTTAATTATATTTCTTTAAATATAGTTGCACATGACGTTTACGTTGACATATCATAATACACCTCTGCGAGGCACAATGAATCCTTTTACCATACTGGTTCTTTCACCATTGGTCACTAGGCCCCTTTCAGGGACACTATATCTCAAGCTGGTCACTGAACCAAGAAAGAGCCCGTGACACGAAGTAGTAGTAGTTAGTAGTTACCGGTGAGTTAGTGGTTACATAGCCATCAAATACAAATACACGTTATTCCACATGTCACATGATGTCGAACGTGTTTAATGAATAGTATTTAGTAATCAAGGATATTAAGTAATCATCCACATCTTGGCTTACTGACATTACACGTTATATACATGTTTACGTCAGCAGAATAAATCCTGAAATGCACATTGATGTATTATACACATTTATATCTACGCTTTTGGTCACTTTTATGTCGCTCCTGTGTCACACGATTAAGTGGAGCTCGATTGATAAGCGAGCAGGGCAGTCGTAAGGGAATTGGCTTTCATTGCGAATAAATCACGTAATTTGGCAGTGATTTTAGAGTAATGAATGACCAGTGTACTGAAGTGCAGTCGCAGTGAAGAGTGAACCAGTGTTATTGAATAAAATATTCACGGTTTGTTTTGTTAAACCGTTCAGTTTTATTATTTTACCCCGAACACGAACTCAAAAATTACAAAATCTGAGATGGCCACTTTTGTTTTTATACGGCTTAATTTTACTTGGTCAATTTTCATGCAATAAGTTATAATAATTTAATTGAAATTCAGGTACATGTGAAAGGAAACACTATCTTTTTGTAAATTTGATGATCCAATCATTTTTTTACAGCATAAAACTGAACAATTCGGCATTTTTCTTAGAGCACTATCTCCCACGCGAGTCGATTCAGTCTGACAGAGCGATCGGACAGCTAGTTTTTTGTAAGCTGTATGCCCTCGAGGGCATTTAATTTAGAGGGGAACTACAGCGGGGATTGCCTTTGATGGCGTCTCCATTCCGTGTTGCTCGATGACTCTAACGTTTTGGCATGCCTGATAACAGGCAAGTCATTCCACAGATGGACAGCGCGCACTGTAAATGATTTACTAAAGAATTTGGAGTTATCAGCCGGAGTCTTCAACAGAAGGGTAATGCTTTGCGGCAGAAATAGGCGGTAGAAAATAATAATACCTATTTCTGCGGCAAAATTCTGAATTTTCTTAATTTTTTTTATATTTCTACTTGGAAGTACCTACTCCAGGTAGTAGGTACCTACTTCCTCGGACGAAATCTTTCAAAAAAAAGCTCTACTACTACTACTAAAATATATCTAAAATATGTTTTCTTGGTTGGTTAGTTAGTTAGTACCTACATTACATATCTATCAACATACCACTATAATAGAAACTAAGCCAAAAAATTCAATTGAAAATTACTCACGATTGCAAAATATCCTATCAACAATGACGCTATCCGGAGCGGCACACAGAAACAGCACCGCGTCACTCTCGGTAATTCTAGCACCATTTTTTCACGATAACAATAAAACCATTTAAAAACTACCAAAATACCACAAAATGTTTAATGTAAAAAATAGTTTAATCTTTGTCGTGTTTGTGACCAAAATACTGACTGAATGCATCTTGATAAGTGGTCGAATAGGTACGATATTAATCTGATAAAGTGACACAGATAGCGAATGACCAATGAACTTTCACTGTAGAAAGAGACGGAAGTTTAAAGATTAATATTTGGAGTTTAGTGATAGCAGAGGACCTAGTTTTGTCAGGTTTTGTCTTACTGTCTTAGTTATACATTCGGTATCCCGCCTATCGAATCCCACTCGATATTTGATACAAACTTTTATATAAGTACCTTGCAATTTAGTGTGTTTGTCTGGGTGAAATCCGGGTGGAATCTTGCAACTGAATTTTAAAGCAGTTTTGCTCAACCTAAAGCTGAAATTTGGCATAGTACCTGTCAAGTTCCGATGACAATAAAATATGATGGTATATAGCGACCTGATCTGATGATGGAGACGGAAGATGGTCAACGGAACTCCTCGATGTATGAAAATAAATGGCCTGGCCGCTCATTTTTATCAGCACACGGTTACGATCACTAAATTTATAAAAGCTTGTGTTGAAAAATATATTTTTCACAAAAAACTTATGTATGGTTTTAATGAGTTTGTCAACAAGTCCACTAGGGGCTCATTTTGACATTCATTCAACATTCTGGTTGACATTCGACATTTTGGTTGACTCGCAATTTGGTTTTCGTTATTCCGAGTTGTAACAAATAACAAATCTGTGGTAGCCCTTAGATAATCTATACACTGGATAGACTGTCGTCCTGTAATCACTACATTAGAAACAGGCCAGCCTGTGACAAGCTGTGTGCGTGTCTACACACACAAACGTGCGCGCGGCTCTGTCTTACACTCGCGCCACGACATTGTACCTAATTGTATCTGCGTGCGTAAAGATAACAGCTAATGGCACATTTCCCTATTTATTGGGAAAAACTGTATTGTACTGTATTCTGTAACTGTAAATTCGAATTTTGAATTCGAAAACGAATTTTGAATAGTCTTATATTTCAAAATGAGTGACAGTACGACATGGATTTAAAACACTAGAGAACAGTGATCACCACGAAAGCTGCAAACTGCTGCCCAGTAGGGCCCGCAGCGAAGGATGACATATATGTACCTACTAGCAGCGCCCCGCGATGTCCACGCGTAAGCCTCGATCCCGTGGGAATATCGGGTAAAAAATGTGCCTATGTGTTATTCCAGTTATCTCCATACCAAATTTCATCCAAATCCGTCCAGCCGTTTCAGCGTGAAGAAGTAACAAACACACACACGTAAACTTTCGCATTTATAATATGAGTGTGATAGACTTCCTATTTCAAGAGATAAAGGGTAACAGTGGCTACTAACCCGCACCGTACCACAGAATAAATAATAGTAACCCTATGTGGCATTGCACTGCGCCCGCCACCCTGAGACATAAAGATGAAAAGTCACGTGTGCCTGTAATTTCATTCCCTTCAAACCGGAACACAGTAATGCGAGCACTACTGCTTTCAAATTCAAATTAATATTCAAATTCAAAATCTTAATTTCAGGCTTACAGAGAAATGCACTAAACCTAAACAGTAAGCCCATATCAACATAAATACCTTAGATACTAACATACACATAAAAACACTCTTTATTTATAACTTAATCTAACACACGTGTGATCGCCGACGCGTCGCGGCCCGGGGGGATCACGTGGGCTTTGCGGCAGATATAGGTATGGTAGTAGTAAATACTTCCCCAGACGTAATCTTTCAAAAAAAAAGCTCTACTAAGTACTACTAAAAAAAATACCCACTCAAAGGAAATGAAACCATCTTTTCTCTATTTAATTTATTGATATGCAAGACACTTGGTGATGTTATACAACGAATCCATAAATAAATATCTTTATCTATATCTTATCTTGTTTTCAATCCCCGTAGTCTGATTCCTGCTTGCCCGGGACACTCCGGCCTGACATGGATTCACTCAACTCCACTTTATAACTGTACACCACGAGGAATCCGTAGAACTCCAGAACTGAGGAGATGAATACATTTTTAATTCAAAATCTTAATTTCAGGCTTATTGAGAAATGCACTAAACCTAAACAATAAGCGCATAGCAACATAAATACCTTAGAAACTAACATACATATAAAAACACTTTATTTATAACTTAATCTAACACACGTGTGATCGCCGACGCGCAGCGGCCCGGGGATCACGTGACAGGCGGCCGCCTGTCACGGAACTCCCGGAACTTCACCCCTTTCGGCCAGAACGGTGGCCCTTGAACCGCCAGAACTTCACCCCTTTCGGCCAGAGGGCGGCCCTTGAACCCCTGGAACTTCACCCCTTTCGGCCAGAAGGGCGGCCCTTGAATCCCCGGAACTTCACCCCTTTCGGCCAGAAGGGCGGCCCTTGAACCGCCGGAACTTCACCCCTTTAGGCCAGAAGGGCGGCCCTTGAACCCCTGGAACAACACCCCGATGATCTTCACAAAAAAATCGGACGGAAACACGGTCTGGTCGTGCCTCAATTTTTTTAAACTATAATTTGGCGTTAAGGGGCTAGTCTGTGAAAACCCTTGAAAAGTGGTGTTTTGAAAAGCCTAGAACTTTCCAAATTTAGCTTTATTCTTAACAATATTTAGATCAGAAGAAAGAACACTTCAGGCTGAATAAAAATACGTTGGGGTTTTCTAAAGTTATTTCTAGATTTTGTGTAAATTGAAAAACTACCTACCCATTTTCACGAAATTGATCAAAATAGAGCATCTACATATGAGCCTAAATCTACGGAATTACAGCTATTTCTGAGAAATAAAACACTTTAGTATCATGTCTATACACATAGTTTTAAAAGTATGTTGGGGTTTTTAATCTTTTCATATAAAAGATGTGTAAAAACACGAAAACATTTTCAATTCGCCGTATCTACACGATTTCTACGCCATTTTCTGTCATTCCGTGGTTATCCACGGCGCTGGAAGGAAGGCCCTCGTTCACTTTTTTATTCACAGGTGAAAACGGACAACCGGTTACTTCGATATATCATTACAAAAACTTGTATTATTTTACTGAAAATTGTTGGTTTTCGTTGTTATAATTGTAATTCGGGTAATAAGAAACCAATGCAAATTCTTATTTATTTGAGGTTTGTGAAAATTTACCGGACTGACATGGTTTGACAGTTTAATCATACAGTCGTGAACACAAACCAATTCTAGAGATCCACCAACTTATCTGCAGAATGAAATGTATGTAGCTGATAGAAAAATGTAGGTAAATGGTTCTAGAGATAAGTTGGTGGATCTATACTTATAACATTGCAGGCCTCCGTAGTCGCTCGATGCAATTCTACGGTAGCATACTCACGAAGGAGTTTATATTGTGACCAAAAGAGTTTCGCTTAGCGATTTTCCTTAGAATATGCCTAGCTCTTTATACTAAGTGATTATCGTTTTTTTACAAAAATGTACTTGCTTATTTCCCGACTTACTAGTGAGAAACGGTATGTTTTTTTATTTTTTATTTATACTATCATTCAATTTTTATCTATGTTTGACTGTTTGTTACTAATAATAATACTGGTACTTCAAATTTTGATATCGAAACAATAAATAAATAAATAATGCTGGACAGTTCGCACAACATTATCTAGCCCCAAGCTAAGCAGAGCTTGTGTTATGGGTACTAGATAACTGATATACTAAATACAATATATTACATAGATAGATACTTTGCTGATACAATGCTGCTATTCAAAAAATCTCCATTAAAGTCCATGCTTTATTGGAGGCGGAAGATGAATAAACTGGTCAAGTGCGAGTCGGACTCGCGTGTAGAGTGCTCCGTACAAGTATGCTACCATATAAATAACTCTGTCAACATAGTAACAACTAGACCAATGGAACTTAGTATAGTCCTCGATAAGTCCTCGGTGAAACGTAGCCACACATTTTGTACATATTTTCTCTTCACGAATATTTTCGTTTCCCGTCGGAATTTAAAAACGTCTAGCACAAAGTAATTAATTTTGTAAAAATTTAAATAACCTCCAACGTTGAACGGCTGGACTGATTTTGATCAAACAAAGCTAAGAAAACTCCCCACAAAAAAAAATAAAAAAAAAAAAAAACGGTTGATCCTTTCGGGAGCTACGATGGGACAGACACACAGACACGCCAAACTTATAACACCCTCTTCGTTTTTCGTCAGGGGTTAAAAATAAACGAATTCAGATTTTGGGTACCTACTAAATTTGGACGAAATTTATAATATAAAATACAAGCTAGGTATAGGTACCTACTGTCACCAGCGACTTAATTTGGACGCGTTATATTATTTGTAGTAGGTACAACTATAATAACTGGGTTATCTGTGACATACTAGTTCCTCATAGATAATCCAGTTGATCAATATTAATTTTATTGTAAGTTAGGTATGAGGTATGAGGTTGACGTGTTTGTATGAGCTTGATCATGTAACAAAAATGTATCCTAAATATAATCACCGTAACATATTATACGGTGGATATCTGAACAATTTTTTTTATTATGTGGTACTAAATACTACACATATGAATAGTAACATCATACATTACATATACGGTGCTTAAGACTAGTGTTGATATTCTTTATTGCACTTAACTACTTCTGAAAACAAAGGAATCGAATCTTATCATCGTCGCTTCTTATCGTCGTGCTTGTACTATTATTTATTCTGTGTCATCGTCTTGCTTAGTAAACGAAAACTGTACGAAAAAGTAATCGTAGACATTACAATCGCATTATATCGTAGTTTAGTAGTAGTAGAGTTTTTTTTTGTGAAAGAGTTCGTTCGGGAATGTACTACCAACCACAACTACTACCAGTAGTATTTCTGCCGCAAAGCACTAGTGCTTGTATTACTGTGTTTTAGTATGAAAGGTATAGTTGCCGGTAAATGCAGTGCAATGCCACAAGGGGTGGACGTGACATATGAGGTAATGGATTATTAAAGGCAGACGTTACCGCTCAAGATCAGGTGGGCCATCTGATTGTTCCACGTCATTCACGAAGATAAAAAGTGGGGGATTGGTGCCAGTCAGTCAGTGGGAGCTCAACAAACAGTGACTCACCAAAGCTGAAAAGTGGGTAGGTCGTGTGTGGCGAGTTATGCAAAGGCGATACTCGCGACGAAAAGTACGCATGTGAACGCTCTAGAAAATTCAAAATGGCTAATACAAAGTAAATAAGTACCCAAAAGAAAAGTTTCTTCCAACTACTTAGTTATACCTAGTAATTTTGAACAAACTGAGGTGTGTATAACCTTTTTCCTTACAAATATTAGCTGTTAACCTACAAACGACACATAGGCTAGTCATCTTAAACATTCCAGGTCGTAAAAAAATTGCAAAGTTCGCACAGCTCTATCGAAGTTGCAAACTTGGTTTTACACAATTGGTATTTATCCTAACAACATCCCAAAAAAACAGAACCATGCAACTTTTTGCGATCTTACACGATTTTAGTGTCTACGGTGACTGGCCTAACAAGACTGAAGGGGATTCTGAAAAAAAGGACTGGTTGCCTACAAGATAACAAAATCAGCAAATCAAATCTATGATTTTCAGGATTTTATAAATTGTGTCAATTCAAACAATACCTGTGTAAAGGTTCTGGAAACATGGGATTTTTATAATTATCGAGATCACGAATCACACACATGCTCCAGTTTTTTTACATCAAACGTACCTGAGAGAGATTTTGCTGTAAAAGTAGATAGGGAGGATTGAACCCCAAAATATAAACTAGTCACGGTGTTGAGTTAAAATCACAATATATTAACTAGTTTTTTTTAACACATTGTTTTCTAGAAGCCGTACCAAAAGTTATGGCAAGATGTATAACTGCAGAAATAAAAGAAGCAATCATAATTAGTGCTATTTATACCAGAAAGTAGTAGTAGTAGAGCTTTTTTGTGAAAGAGTTCGTCCGGGGAAGTACTACCACCATACCTATTTCTGCCGCAAAGTAGTAGTGCTCGCATTGCTGTGTTCCGGTTTGAAGGTGCCGGTGAAATTACAGGCACATGAGACTTTTCATCTTTATGTCGCAGGGTGGCGGGCGCATTGCAATGCCACATAGGGTGCGTCCTAGGTGAACGTGTCCTATGAGGTAATGCACTGTTCATAGGCAGAGGTTACCGCTTAACATCAGGTGGGCCATCTGCTTGTTCCGTCATTCATTAGTATAAAAAAAAAAAAAAAAAAAAAATAGGAGATACTTGTAGCAATATTTACCAACTTATAACTTCATCGTTAGGATGATTTAACTGACTGGTATAAAATAAGGTATACACCACTATTCCAAATACAACAAAAAAAACATGGATAGTCAGTATTCTATAAAGATTGACTCTATGCAAAAAAAGGTACAAAATAACAATTTCCAAAAATAACCATAAAAAAAGCGGCCAAGTGTGAGTCAGACTCGCCCATGAAGGGTTCCGTAGCAGCAAGTAACATAATATAAAAGTTCTTGGATGGATTACGATTAATGACGTATTAAAAAAAAACTACTTACTAGATCTCATTCAAACCAATTTTGAGTGAATGTTTACATGGTAATGTACATCATATATTTTCTTTAGTTTTATAATTCTCTTATTTTAGAAGTTATGGGGGGGGGGCACACTTTTTACCACTTTGGAAGTGTCTCTCGCGCAAACTATTCAGTTTAGAAAAAATATATATTAGAAACCTCAACATCATTTTTGAAGACCTATCCACAGATAACCCACATTGATGAAAAAATAAATTTGAGTTTCAGTTCTAAGTATGGGGAACCCCAAAAATAATTGTTTTTTTTAAATTTTTGTGTAAAATTCTAAATGCGGTTCACAGAATACATCTACCTACCAAGTTTCAACAGTATAGCTCTTATAGTTTCGGAAAAAAAAGGCTGTGACATACACGGACAGACAGACAGACAGACAGACATGACGAAAGATTAAAGATAAAGATAAAGATAAAGATCAAGATAATTTATTTGCTTAAACATATGTACAAATTGATGGTATAAATATTAGTAGGACACAATATGAAAATCCAAAGGGAATCCATAAGGGTTCCTTGTCTTTGAGTATGGAACCCTAAAAATGGGAACATTTGGTCAAAACAATTTAATAGTGCATGCGCCATGGAAAGCTACCAAGTTATTATTTCGACGCGTCACGTGTCATCGTACAAAGTCAAAAACAAGTATTATATCCATAAATTTATTCGGATTTTGTCAAGAAAACAAAAGTTTAAATCTTTTTAATTCCATTCGAAAAAAAAAACTACGCAGATTAAATTTGTACCGAATATACTTGGAATAGTCATTTAATTTAAATTTAATTTGTGTTTAAAATTCAAAAATACAAAGAATGTTAAAAGGTATCTTACTAATATTAGGAACGTGAAAGTTTGTAAGTATGGATGGATGGAAGGATGGATGGATGGATGGATGTATCTTTGTTACTCTTTCACGTAAAAATTGCTTGATGGATTTGGATGAATCTTGGAACGGAGATAACTGGACTCCCGGAATAACATATAGGCACATTTTTATCCCGATATTCCCACGGAATCGAGACCTATGCGGAAAACACCGCAGGGCGCAGCAGCAATGCGAATACTTTTCATCCAATGTTTTATTTATCTTTGTTTCTGTGTGTGTGTGTGTGTGTGTGTGTGTGTGTGTGTGTGTGTGTGTGTATTTTTGTGTGGAATATTGTTTGTTGACTGTTACTACTACATCCATGTTGGTGACACAAATAAATGTTTTTCTTTCTTTCTTTCTTTCTTTTCAATGTACCAGGCGAGCAGCAGAATGCAGGAGTAATTTGGTAACCGAATATCCTATCCTAATTACTCTTTCACGTAAAAACTACGGGATGGATTTGGATGAAATTTGGAATAAAGATAACTAGACTCGCGAAATAACACAGGCACATTTTTATCCCGATATTCCCACGGGATCGAGACTTACGCGGGTGAAACTTACTTCACCAGCGTAAGTCTAATAATACTAGCTTTATAATACTCCGCTACTTAATAATCCTGCGCAGACGAAGTCGCAGGTTACAGCTAGTAAAATTATAAATTGAGTACTAAACAAAAATATAATACACAAATAAAAAGATTCAAACATTTACAAGAGAGCGCCAATGTTTAGGTGAATAAGGGTGGTGGGTGTTTAGGATGTTAAGGTGGTTTTGGCGCTAGGCACTAAGCACTTATGCGAACTGAAATGCACTTTGTTGCGTCCCAGCAAGGTTCGTTATTTTTTTTTCACGATGTGAACCTTTTGTTCTTGCTATTATTTATTCTGTGGTCTTACTTACAGTTTTTTTTTTCTCCCAGCTCAATAAAGTGTATAACTGAGTTAGTAGTTATGTTACCGCACATAAGATTAGTAAATCTTGAGCATATTCCGTTTGTTGAACACCATAACAAAATCCCTAGACATGCGAACAGTAACTATGTTACATACGGCGCACATGCTTAGGTAAAGCACGTTCTAAAATAATGTTACACTAAACAAGTATTATTTACTAAATAATAAAAAAGCATTAATGTTATCACGATATAATAAACACAGTTTTAAAGGGAATGATCGTAGCGATCGTGCAGATCAAAATCATAACAGATAAATATTTACAAAGACATTGATCACTAATATAAGATAAAAAACTTTAGGCGCGAATATCTCGTAACAATATTTCTTGTAGTTACGGTTGTCGCAGACTACGTATTTGTACACTGATGGTAATAGCATAGCTCTCTCCATGCATAGCCCGCTGTGATACTTTGAGCTTTTGTGTGTGTGATAGTTAGCGATCACGTCTCAGTCACGTAAGTCATCTCTGGCAACACGCACTTATTAAGATGACTGAAATAAAGTCCTCGAGTGGCGACCAACAACCGGACGACGCAGTGTGGGAGGGGAACTTCCAATGTAACAAACTTTATAAAGGTCGCGGGAAGTCTGTGGACGGAGGCGGCTCAAGACCAGTCGTCGTGGCATTCTATGGAAATGTTATATTTCCAGCTGGGCGGATGATGATAATTAATAAAAATAAGGCAAGTAAATATAAACATGTTTGTTTTCCCCTAGGTAGGTACATACCTACTTATAACTCACTTTTTTATTTTTTTTTGTGTCTAGCTATTGCGGATCAAGAGATACAGCGTTTGTCAAAATAATTTTTTTTAAATTTTTAATTAATTTAATTTAATTTAAATAATTAATTTTTTTTTTTAATTTAATTTTTTTAATTTTTCTTTAATTTTTAATATTAATAGAATAACAAACAATACTTCCAAACTTTATGACCCTAATTAATAATAAATAATAATAATAATGTTGGACATTTCATTATCTAGCCCCAAGCTAAGCAGAGCTTGTGTTATGGGTACTAGATAATTGATATACTTAATACAATATAATACATAGATAGATATTTTTTATTATACACAGAAAATACCCAGAACACCTGAACAAATATCTGCGATCGCACAAATATTTGTTCCGAGGCGGGAATCGAACCCGCAACCTCCTGCGTCGCAGGCCAACCTTCGCCCGCCGCGCTACAGAGGTCTTCAACACAATTGATTTTAGGGTTTGAATTTCCTATAATCCTTTCATAAAGACGCCAAACCAATTCATGGCATGTTTCAAGAAGTAGGTACTATTATTTATTCTGTGGTTGTACATGGAAATTAGAATTTAGAACCCGATAAATGTTTGAAAATGTCTTACTAGTCATGTCAAATGCAACGTCCTCGCCGCGCCGTTTTTTTATGCCAATTTGTGGTCAGTATGTTTCAATTACGTGAATTTCTTCCAACATAGTTTGTAGGTACCTATATAATTTATTTGTTCCTTTATCCGTCTTTCTGTACAAAATAACTCGAAAAACTGTTACTATTTTGACGAAATAGGATTAAATAATGTTACGAGTATAATATAATAACTTTTTTTTTTTTTTAATTAATAAATGGAATTAAAACAAGGTATGTACAAAAATACTTAAATATAGAAAAGAAAAGAAAAAAAGAAGCTAACACAATAAATTTGGTTCATAGGGCAAGGTGGCAAGAGCACTGGCTGCATTCCCACGTTGAATGGCCAAAGAAATTCTTTGCGCCAGGAAGGAGCCAGCCCTCTTGTCACCAGCGGCGTCGATGAGCATCGGTGATATTTTTTTAAAAAAGGTCTTATTACTAGGGCCCCATGGTCCCAAAGTCTCTACACCAAGCGGCGCAAAAATGTAGTCATCGGAGAGGACTACATATTTGCGCCGCTTAGCATTTTCTGCTGCCTCCGCCGCGGCTCCAGCCTTGGTGATTGTTCCACTGAGATGAGAGGGGGCCAATGTGTCAACGCAAGTGACGTCCCACACTAGGGCTCGCCCCCGCTCCCAGGGAACCAAGGTCATACCGTCGGGCCTTTTGCCATCATTACGAAAATCAAATCACTGTATGAGCGTTTTTTTAAACAGCCCTACACGTGTAGGTTTTTTTTGTTTTTTATTTATGTCATACGCAATATATTTTACACATTTAATTAGGTATAATATTGTACCTTAAAAACCTCCAAAGGTTGACTAGGTACAATCGCCAAAAAGTAGGCGCACATACACATTCAAATTAATATAAACAAACAAGGTAGGTATATTAGTGGATGAAAGTTAATGGAAAAAAAAACATCAGCAGGAAGTTTGGCAGAATAGTGAGTTTTGAGGCCGAGAAAATGATCTAATTTGGGCCCTGCTGGGAAAAATCCTGATTCCCAAGTTATTTTTCTGAGCAAGGTCCGTCGTTCAATACCGGTTTAAATTGGGTTGTATGGGTTTGTACGAGGTTTTAATTGATTCTTAAAGTTTAAGACTTGTATGCACTCTAGGGAGGTAGGGTAGGCTAAACCCTCTGTTTTTAGGAGTTGGAAGGGTTTTTTTAAAGGTTTGTAGGGCTTCTTAGGTTGTGAGAGTTTTCAGGGCGTTTTTGATTTAATTTTGTTTTTTTTGGTCCTGTATTTTTTGGTTATTTTTGTGGGTTTGTTCATTTCTTGCCCATGTTCATTTGCGATTCGGTTATGATGGTTTTTATATACTAACTTTGCACCCATATTGGTACAGTTATTGAAGTTGTTGACCACTTTGTCTATTTGGGGTAAAATAAAACGAATAAAACTGTTATAAAATATAACGAAACCTGAAGCACACAGCATAATATGTAAAACACAACATGTGCACAGAGATTTCTCAAGTATCCAGTAGTGGAACGCCTGGGACTTCGCCCGCGTGCAGTTTTTGCTATACAAACTTCAACATCCCGCTGCACCACTTTAGGGTGTGTATTTAGGAAATTCCTTTCTTAGTGCACCGCTATACCACAAAAGAAATGTACCTATGTGAATTTCAGGTCCTATGACCTAGGGTTTAGACTTCGCGTTGATAGTCAGTGACTGAGTCAGTCAGTCACGCAACGATTGTATAGGTGGTATACATTGATTTTATTTTCACATTTATCTGATTACGTACAGAACAAAAATTCAATGAAGTAATTGACAAAACAAGTAATGTGTTTTCTACACAATTGTACGGTTGAGAGGTTTGTTTACCTAATTAGTTCCAAATCCCACCGCAAGGTGGAGGTCACAGGTAATGGAATAGTGTCAAAACTCGATGTGTCATTTTCACAGACCACTCTCTTAATTCGATGAACGGATTTGGGATCGTGATTCGGAGGTCTGAAAGGTAGGTGGGTTCCCGTTAGCCGATTGCATTGATTCAATTATAATAATAATTGCAATGATTTTTGACTTAAAAAAAAACAAAAAAAAAACACTATAAATGTGTTTACTGTAAAATGTGTGATAAATAATGAGCAAAAAACAAAAAAAAACAAAAAATTGCCCCACAAGCGAGAAGCATCCACCTTATATATTCTGTGACCTTACGTCAGTTACTTCCGAGCGCAGCGGCAGAAATCTATACCTCATCTCTTTCCGGGTTCAAGTGAGAAATAGCGCTGTCCCTTTCTTGCAGTTAATGTTTTTAACCCCCGACGAAAAACGAAGGGGTGTTATAAGTTTGACATGTCTGTGTGTGTGTCTGTCTGTCTGTCTGTCTGTCTGTCTGTCTGTCCTATCGTAGGAACCGGATGAACCGATTTAGTTTTTTTTGGTTTTGTTTGAATGGTGTATTTGTCGGGAGTGTTCTTAGCTTTGTTTGATCAAAATCGGTTCAGCCGTTCAGCGTTGCGGGTTTTTTAATTTTTATAAAAATAATTACTTGTCTTGCTAGACTCGCACCTATTCGATATTTTACCATAACATACTCACTGATAAAAAGTAAGAATCCCAAGTACCACCCAATTAGTAGCTTATGTACAATGACCAGGATGGTGAGGATTGTGATCTCAATAAGCCACGTTATGAACCTACACATCAGGTACTGCGTTAGGGCCCGCTGATTTTGCTGTAACAAATATTATACAGCAGTTCAGTTCCAAAGACAAGGACAAGTGGAAGAATTTGGGGCAGACCTTTGCCCAGCATTGAGACAATATAAATAAATAAATAAATAATGCTGGACAGTTCACACAACATTGTCTAGCCCCAAGCTAAGCAGAGCTTGTGTTATGGGTAGGTACTAGACAACTATTATACTTAATACAATATATTAGGTAGGTACATAGATAGATATTTTGTAATAAATATAGAAAATACGAAGAACACCCTGAACAAATATCTGCAAATCGCACAAATATTCGTTCCGAGGCGGGAATCCAACCCGCAACCTCCTGCGTCGCAGGTGAACGTTCGCCCGCCGCGCCAAAGAGGTCGTCTATAGAATAGGTAAGTCAGAGGTATAGGTTGAGGAAAAATATATATAAAAAATACTTGTATGGCGCCGCACGGCTTGTGCATCCATTTTCAAGTTAATTTTCGTTTTCATTAGTGCATTTTCAACATATGTGTGTGGTATATCTGGTCTAAGAATGGACCCCCTCCGTCTCCTCCCGTGGATGTCGTAAAAGCCGACTAAGGGATTACCCGGACTTGTTGATAAGATTTGTCCTAGCTGCTAGCTTATTATGGAATGTGTTATTACTGGAAGAAAGCCTTAGCCGAGTCAGTCTTGCGAGGCAATGGCAGCGATGAGCTCACCACTTGTCACGACTAAATTACACGATGGTGCAACCCACAGTGAAGAGACCCATTGAGGCTCTGCCTACCCTTTCGGGGAAAAAGGCATGTGTCTATGTATGTATGCAAGTATTTTTAAGATAATTTGCAACGTTACACTCCTTCCAAGTCATCGAAGTAAAAGTCGTGTCATGTTTTAGCAAAACGATGGCCGTTTTACTATAACTTTGGTAGACAATTTCCACCAATTTGAGTCACGCATTTCACTTCCATTTCATTTCACTAGGTACAACGAGCTAAATTGGTTAAGATAACACAAAATAACTCAAAGAAACACTAGGAAAAGAAATAAAATAAAGACGACTTCTCTCTAAGAAAATCGCGGAACGAGTTCTCTTGTTTCTGGTTGTTCAGTCAGTTTCTTCAATCAATCAGTCAATCAATCAATCATTTATTTTGGGATAATTGTACATGGGTATGTATAATAAATGATAATAAAGATAAGGGATACAGGAGTGTCCGCTCACTCACTCACTTACCCACACACCCCCGCACTTCACCTCATCAAAGCCACGCAAGCGAAATTTATATGCTTATATTTTATTATTCATGTTTTTCCTTTCTTTAAAACAAACATACCTAAGCATTTTTGTTAGTATCCATAAATTTTTGTCATTTGTGTAACCCTTTTTTGGCCTTATTGTTTTGTATTTTGTTATTTGGACTATATTATTGTAAAGCTGTTGGTTTACTTCAATAAAATAAAAAATAAAATAAAATACGACTTGGAAGGAGCGTAACGTTGCAAAACATAGAAAAACATTAAAAACTTGAAAATGGCAAATGCACAAGACGTGTGGTGCCAATTATAAAGAAAAAAACCCAGAAACAAACAGAAATCGGAACGTTGTCATTGGTTCACAATTGCCCACGACGTCTCTCTTTCTGAACAGACTCGACCTACAAACATTTCACCTAAATAACTGAAAATTTTGTTTACTTACACAACACGCTCCAAGAGCCAAATAACAGCAATATATAAACAGAAAAGCTTCCACTATAATCATAATAATAGAGCAGTAATACAGGAAGTAAACATTATCTTCCGTCGTTGGCTCTTCACTGTGCACGAAGATCACACCGAACGGAGATACCCTCCGCACAAGGGCTTCCAAAACCACGACCACGAAGAAGAATAGAGTGAAGAAGGAACGCAGCTGAAACAATGATTTTTTTACAAGCTTTTATTTAACTTGCAATGTATGTACATAGGTACATTGCAAGTTAAATAAAAACTGGCCAAATGCGAGTCGGACTCGCGCACGAAGGGTTTCGTACCGTTAAGTACAAAAACGGCAAAAAATCAGGTTTGTGAAAAAATAAAAATAAAAATTGCACGCAAATACATCATCTGTGAATATTTCAACTGTCTAACTGTCACAGTTCATGAGATACAGCCTGGTGACACCATCACACTAATATTATAAATGCGAAAGTTTGTGAGTGTGTGTGTTTGTTACTTCTTCACGCTGAAACGGCTCGACGGATTGGGATGAAATTTGGAATGGAGGTAGCTTGACTCCCGGAATAACACATAGGCACAATTTTATTCTGATCGTCTCACGGGATAGAGATTTATGCGGGTGAAACCGCGGGGCGCTACTAGTACCTATGGTATAAATCGAGTTGATTGAGTGATATTAAGTCTGTGGTGTTGTTATTACCTACTATCTCAACCATGTGGACTAACGAGCTGAAATTAAAGTTTATAGAATATTTTCAGTCTGAAGCCATCATAATATATGGGATCCGAAACATAAGTATTATAAAGATAAAAGTCTTAACCATGACGCGTGGAACAGCGCATAAAATCAATCCTGCTGCCATTTCCGTAGCGTCGTCCATATCGGTTGGGAGTTTGGGAGCGAGATGACGAATGAGAACATTTGAGAATGTGGATACAGTGCTTGTTCTCGGCGAAGTCTCGCCGAGACTTCTCGCGTGAGTCTGGAGGGCCTATTAGATTCCTGTCTGTTGATACAAAAAAAGCTCACATTTGATCATTCCATGTCTGACATTTTGATTGAAGCATGTTTTAAAACCACAGTGAGTAGGGGTACTACTACTTATGGGTACCAAGCGGCCGGAAGCAAAGGCAAAACCACAGAATATACGGCAAAACTTAATGGACCCGCCGCCTATTAGATATGAGTATAAAAGCTTCCAATCGACTCGCACATAGGTTCAATGACTTCCAGCCTGCGGACAAGCCGGGTTCCGAAATTCACTCCTCGAAGAAGAGTTACGTGGAGAAAACCTCACTTTGGCGAATAGTACGCCCTTAATACCGTAGACCACATGCACACGCTCTGGTAGATTATACAGGAGACCAAGGTGTATATTTAGCCGCTATGTCTAGCGTTTCTGGACTACAAGAAAGCCTTCGATTCAGTCGAGAATTCGGAATGAGGAAATCCGTAGAAGAACCAATATCACAGACATAGCTTTTAGGATTAGTAGGTTGAAGTGGCATTGGGAGGCCTACCTCGCAGAACTGATAACTATTGGGGAAGAAAGGTGCTAGACTAGCGTCCTTATATTACTCCAGTGTCTATGTCTATGCAAGTGGGTCAATTCAACGTCAATTCAAGATAAGTTCAAGGGAAATTAAAGGTTAATTCAAGGTCAATCCAAGGTAAATTCTAGGCCAATTCAAGTTAATTTCAAGGGCAATTTTATTCAAGTCTGTTGACCGCAAAAATGACTGTCACGCTATGGTGGGCTGCCGTCGTGGGTAAAAAAAGGGTCAGAAAAATGTTTAATTCTTACCACAGTCCAAATAAGAACAACAAGGCATCCATTTACCAAGGGGTAGAGCATGAGGAACGACGCCATCGTGGGCAGAGCCACGGGAAACTCCTCGCACATTGCCGACTATTCTGCGATACTGGTCATTTTAAAATATCTTGTGTTTGAAAGATTAAGCGCAACGCAGTGTCATTATTACACAGGGGCTTCATGTATAATGAAAGGATAATAATATTTTAGTTCAAATTAAAATACACATTTTACATCAACGGTCTTATTAATATTTTTGCCAAAATGTCAACTTCAAATCTTCTTCTTCTTCTTCTTTTTTTGGCGTGAAAAACTTCAAATCTTTTGTCTGAGACTTCAAAGTGGTCAATTTGATGTCATACTCAAAATAATCCAATGTGGGCTTTTCATTTTCGAATATATAAAAAAAGTAGTTCGATTTGGCTCGATAGATGGCGTTGACTCAACTATGGTTGTCAAAATTATCAAATGCATTGTTTGTGCTTCTGTGTGATAGTAACAAAATACCACGAAAATATATCACTACGTCGTCGACTTTGACATTTAACTTTATTTTGACAGTTTAGTACAGAGCTGGTGCCATCTATTTTCAAGGCTTTAAGCATGATGTGAAACAGCCGTGAAAACCCCTTATTGTATAGATCCATTCTTCTGTGTATGGAGCACTCCTCAGAAGCCATTATAAATCAGAAAAGAAAGAAAGGAAGCCACTCCACAGAAGAAGTACTACATTCATGAGCCACTCTTTCCGCTATTTTTGAAAAGAGCCGTCTTTTATTTTTTTATTTTCGTCGTGAGTCATCTCTCTATCTTTCTCTGTGAATCTTTCACGAGACTTTGAATCCTGTGTCTTTTCGTAGCGAAAATTCTAAGTATGAAAATGTAATGCTTTCCTTGCATGAATGTTTGTACTACTTCTTCTGTGTTTCTTTGTAACTGAGCGGCATGGATGTAGTCGTCTGTCTACGGATGTAGTACATCTTCTATGCTGAACCCCTGGTTCAGAATTCGAGATATTTTTTGTAAACAAACAAATGTCACCGTCAAAGAGACAAGCCAGTTTGCGTGGATCATGTTTTACTAGTAGTGACGCGCGGCTTTTTCTACGGTATTCAATTTTTGTAATATCCGCCAGCGGGTTCGGTCGCGCGGTATGTACCTTTAATTTGCGCCAAATAAACACAAACCCACTACCTACCTTAGTTTATCTGACGAGTCAATGTGTAAACGGCAAAATGTTATATTATAACTCTTACCATTGATACAGTATGACCATTCCATTGCAAAACTGTGCGAAAAGCACATTCGTATTCGGCAAATGAGGAGAAACGAATGATATGAACAAAATGGGGCCCGGCTTTCAAAACAAAGCCCATTGTTTAGAATCTCTGCAGTGTTCCAAGTAACATGAAATATTTTCCACTAACAAATATATTTTCGCTTGATAACCTAACCTAACCTTTTTTTTTTTTTTTTTTTAACGTGGGGAAATCCTCATGGATATCACTCCGTCGCGGGGGCAACGGAGTGATTATGCCGGACTCCTACCGGCTAAAACCACCACGGTGTTCCTTCTTGCGCATATGCTGAGACTACGGGTGCATGTTGATACTCTTCCGCGGTCTCAGCAGCGTCTGCCCAACAAAACCGATCCGGGCATCTCCTCGTATATAAGATCAGAGTTATGCGCTCTGTTTCACTGCTTTCGGTGGCACGCGGAAACACCGCACGCACCTCCTCCTCAGGGCATTGTCTAGTCTAAGTGGTGGACACCCCCGTGTCCACCACCAATGCCTGGGTTATGGGGGCTGAAGTAGGGCATCAGTGAGCCTTCTCCTTCGCCCTGCTCTTCGTCTGCGGATTGGAAGGTCGGAGATTATCTCCCTTTCCCGCTCCGCAGCCTCCTTTTGTGACATTACTTGTTCGCAGAAATACCTTACTTTGTTCCACGACCTCTCACTTTCCAGCATTGACTTTATCAATGCCGGAAGCGAAAGGTCGTTCCCCACTTCTACCATGAGAGCGTTGCGCTCACTATCCCAAGCTGGGCACGCCTCTAGCGTGTGCCTTGCAGTATCTTCTACGTAGTCACAATGATGGCACGCAGTCGTCGCTTCCCTTCCGGCTATTTTGAACAAGTACTTACCAAAGCAACCATGCCCAGTAAGCACCTGAACCAGCCGGAATGAAAGCGACCCATGCGCCCTTTCCAGCCACTCTTCTAGAACTGGTCGGACAGCCTCGATAGTCCAAAGGCCAGCCTTAGGTTGGGCCAGCCTCTCCTTCCATCTTTCTATAATAAACTGCCTAACGTGAAGTTTCCACGCACGCTCTTCACCTGGCGGTGACAGATACTCCCCTCGGAGATGCAGTTCTACACGCCTATCATATGTGGCAGCATACCCTTCGGCCTCCAAATCCCAGGGTGGAGAACCTGCCAATACACACGCTGCCTCGCAAGAGATAGTGCGATACCCACGTATGACCCCAACGGCCATCACTCTCTGAGATCTCCTCAGCAAAGCGATGGTTTGGTTCGTCAGGGCCGATGACCACACTGGTGCTCCATATAGGGCCATAGACCGCACTACCCCCAGATATAAGAGGCGGCTTTTTGCCTTGGGTCCTCCAAGGTTCGGCAGAAGGCGCTTTAAAGCATTCGCCGCACCCATCAAACGGGGACCCATGCGGGTGAAATGCTCGTGGAACTTCCACCTGCTGTCGAGGAAGAGCCCAAGATATTTAATCTTGGACTCAACCTTGATACGATCTTCACCGATATTGATATGAGAACCCCGAGGTGGCGCCCGTCTAGGGCCATGAAAACATATAGCCTCCGACTTATTGAGCGCCACCCGGAGTCCCAATAACTCTATTCTGTCGATAATTTTTGAAACTGAGTCTGTCACGAGGCTTACTGCAGCCTCGAATGAGTCACCTCGAGCAGTGACTAACGTGTCATCTGCGTAGCAAATCACGCTAGCACCTGGGTTAAGAGATTCACGTAGCACCCAGTCGTAGCCGATGTTCCACAGGAGCGGCCCAAGGACCGAACCCTGTGGAACACCGCACGACATCTCTCTCCTTAGTAACATTCCTTCTCGCCCAGGGTAGATAACATACCTTTCTGAAAGGTATGCGCCTATGATGCGACCAAGATAGAGAGGGACTTGATGATATTTAAGCGCCTCCCTAACACAAGCCCACGGCAGGGTGTTAAAGGCATTGGCAATATCTAGTGACACTGCCAACATCACGCCGCCGTGGGCCACCACCTCATCCGAAATGGCCTTAACGCGTTTGATCGCATCTATGGTTGACCTTCCTACCCGGAATCCAAATTGGTGATCAGACAAGTCTGGTCCTACCCTTCGAATATGTTGGTTGAGGCGACTGGCTATTATTCGTTCAAAGAGCTTGTCAGCTTCATCCAACATCACCAACGGCCGGTATGCCGACGGGGAGTCTGCAGGACGCCCGGCCTTCCTCAGCAAAACAAGTCCGCCTGTCTTCCATTTTGTAGGGAACCGACCCATCTCCAGACAAGCATTAAGCAACCTTATAAATCGATCCCCAAGTGCCTTGAGAGCTAACACCCATGCTCGGCCATGAATTCCATCTGGCCCTGGAGCTTTATTTTTGGCTCGGAGCCTACGAATAGCTAGATCCAGCTCCACTCTCAGAACTGGAGGCACCTCATCGTTATCATCATCCGTGTTTCTTCCTAAGAGTATCATCTCTGGAGACTGATATTCCACTCTACTGGGAAACAGAGCAGAAACAATATCCTCCACCAGCTGGGGTTCGAGACTTTCAGTCAGTGGGGGTGCCCATGGGCGCATTTTATCACGAACCATTTTATAAGGGCGCCCCCACGGATCGCGACTAAGAGTCTCAAGGAACTCTACATATCCCCGTTCCTTAGCATTGAGGATGGCCAGCTGCAGTTCCTTAGCACAGGCTCTGTACTCTGTGTATAGCTGTCCCTCCACTTCAGTGTTTCTACGACGCATCCGACGATGCCGAGTATACCGGCGTCTGGCCTCCACGCAGTTAGTGCGGAGGCCAGCAATTTCCTGTGACCACCAGTACACCTGTCGCCTGGGAGATTGCACTTTTGTACGGATCATACCTGCATCACAGACTTGCGACATCGCATCCTGGAACCACTCCACCTCTTCTTCAACCTCCACTGGCTCATCTGGAATTGTCTGCCATGCCAATACAATGGAAGCCTCTAGAAGTGCTTCACTATCCAGGCTCCGCAGCGCCCACCTGGGAGACAAAGAGGTCTGTCTTCTAGTTTGACGGGTATCTGGTCTCCCTGAAGGATGGGAGATATCAAATCGGATATAAAGATGATCTGAGAGAGTCTCCACCTCCTCCAGCACCCGCCATCTTTGGACCAGACGTGCAACAGTGGGGGATGCGAACGTGATGTCCACTATGGAGCCCCCGTTCTGCCGTACACATGTAAAAACTGACCCCTGGTTAAGAACAGAGAGGCCGGTCATTGACACCCACTCCTCTAGAGCCTCACCTTGCGGGTTAACAACAGAGGAGCCCCAGACTGTTGATTTGGCGTTGAGGTCTCCTGCGACTATCACTGGATATGGGAACGTTTGCCCAATAAAAGTCCCTAATCTGTCCAGGAACGCTTCAAACTCAGCAAGGCTTCTGTTAGGAGAGAAATAAACTCCAACAAGGACTATTTCTCTCCACTTAACTGCAACATAACCTCTGCTCCTTGCTACCACTGTAAAGGGCATTGTCCCGGGGATTGATGATGAAATAATGGCAACCGAGTCATCAACATCCCCTACCCAATTATCACGGGGAGGGACGAAGTATGGCTCGGCGACCACTGCCACTTCTATTAACCACTCCGCCATAGATTGCAGGAGCAAATCCTGCGCACGGGCGCAGTGGTTAATATTCGCCTGGAGAAAGCGATGATCCATACTTAAAACTAACTAGTCATCATCACCTCCTCTTCCCCCATTTGTGTAGGGGGGCTACTGTTGGCCATCACAGAATTTGTAAAAGCTACAGTACCTCCTTTTTTCGGCTTGGGTGGGGAGCATTTCTTACTCCCTGACAAGTGATCAGCTGGTCTGTTAGCAGCCGCACAAAGGGAGCACCTAGGTGAAGCTGCGTTACATTCGGCCGCTTTATGGCCCTTTACACCACAGCGGTAACACTCGTCCCTGCGATCAATCTCTGAGGTACACAGGGCTTGCACGTGTCCTTTTTGGAGGCACCTGAAACAACGCATCGCTCTGGGTTGCAATAATTTCACAGATGCTGCAACCCAGCCAACCAGCAGACGGCCTCCATCCACAAGCTTTTTAACAGCAGCCACTGGACAGCTCACCCAGACGGAACTAGTGCCCCTTGAGTCACGTCGCAGCTCTCCGACCTTAACAGACTCTTCTGTGCAACAACCCTGCTGTGCGACAGCACAAACAATGTCTTTCACTATGACTGAGTCGTCTAGCCCTGAAACTCGCATATCTGCGCATTTAGTCGGCCTTGACACCCTCACTACATCTTTGTCAATTGAATCTCGCAGCTTTTGTGCGAGAGAATCCGCCATAGCCCCACTGGTAGAACCCGGCACTACCAGAATTCTTGCTCCAGTCACTGCCTTACGGTATTTAAGACTTGCAATACCGCAATCAGCAAGGACCACCTTTTCCCTTGCTTCAGTCAAAACTTTGGCATAAGTAATGCCTTTCTTTTCGGCATCAGGAAGTAATGTAATTACCACTGCTGATGAACGTGGAGTGCGTAGCTTAGCACGTTTAGGACCAGACTGCACCACCTTGGCGGATGCGTTGACAGTAGCGTCAACCCTTTTTGAACCTACCTGTATGGTGATAGGAGGAGTCGATGTTTTGTCGATGCTTCTCTTCTTTTTGGAACCTCGTTTCACCACTGCCGTCCAACCCTCATCCATAGATTGAGGGACTGGTGGAAGGGGGCGAGGGACTGCTCCTTTCTTCTGCCTTTTATTCCCCTCACTGAGGTTTCTAGTCTGATCAATTCCGCCAACAGGCTGTGAGGCTGCCATTGACCGGGACGTAGCCCTGCGGTCAGCCGCTAGCGGTGGGCGAAGACGTGTCGCGGGAAGCAGACGCTCTTCGATTCCATCTAGTCTAGCACTCATCATGCTACCGACTTGCAACATAATAGAGCGTGTCAGCTCCTCGGCCAGTGTTCCTCCTTGTACCAAAACAGGCTCTGGTTCGGGCACCTCCATCCGTTCTGAAGATGGGTTCTCAGGAGACAAAGAAAGCGGGCCCTTTTGAATTTGAGCCAACACATCTCTAAGCTCTGACATCTCCCTTCGGAGATCAGCCACCTCTTTTTGCAGGCGAGCGTTGTCAGCCTGAAGCTTCTCGGTCTCCTCCGTAGAGGACCGCTTTCGGAGGACATCTACTGCTTCTTTAATTGAGGAAGCAGAGTCCTTTAACGCTTTCACATATGTACCTTTAAGATTTTTCGACTTTGTCGCTATTTTAAAAATGATATCGACATCATCAAGGACCCTTGCATTAAGAGCATGGGCTGATCGGGCATCCGACTCGTCCAAAATCTCAAGCCCTAGAGCTTCCCTCTGAACTTTAGCATGGAGTATCTTCTCCTCTATCTTTTTATGCTCCTCCGCATTTTGATCCTTCTTTCTTACGAGGAACTCTTCCCTTCGGTTGCCATCTGTAACACCCAAAACGGGGCTATCAGCATCACTGGAGGAAGCTGATTCGTTTCGGCGTTTCCTCTTGGCACTTTGCCTCCAGAGCCGGTCCGACTGTGTCGACTGCGCTGATGTATGTGACCTTACACTAACATCCGAGTCGTACTTCTGCGATAACTCAGCCGGGCTCTGCATCTCCTCCGTCCGAAGACCATCGTCTTTACTCTCATGGCGTCTGTTGCCCCCCCCAGAATACAAGGGGCAGGATGCCGAAGCACCGGAGGATTCTCCAATCTCGTTGAGATCGGTACCTCCCTGGGGTAGTTCATTTTTACAATTCGCCATTTCATAAAGATTTATCTTTTTTAAAGGGGTAAGATCCCCTGTTGTTTGGCGCCCTAGCGGCCGGGTTCTCCCCGACCATACCGAGCCTATGGACCCGGACCCATACCGCCTCTCCACTAATGGGATAAAGCAGCACGAGTCCGGATCCACACACTCGATACTCCCCTCGGCAGGCGCCGAACCATATCTTGGGATTTTTCCTCCTCTGATCCTCTCTGGGATTTACTAATGAACGGCTCGCCTGAGCCCATTCCACCTACTTAGCAGAGATAACACTCCCTGCCTACTCTACTGTAACACAAATAAAGAGGCAGCTACTCCGCATATTTTGCAGACCTTGCAGACCGCCATCACACGACCCGAAGGTCAACCTAACCTAACCTAACCTAACCTAACCTAACCTAACCTAACCCGGGGAAGGTTCGTTTCTATGACTAGATGACTCTCGTCATTCCAAATTTCCTTGCAATAGCGTGTCCACTCGTCAACAGATGGCGCTCAGGCCTTAAATTCGTTTACATCGATCGGTCGCGTCGGCTACAATAATATTATGATTTACGTGAGTAGATAATAGTATATAAAGCAAAATATTATTTTTGTTATCATTTTTGTTTTTAATGAGAACATAAAGCAATTAGTTTGTAATGCGTTCTTCCGTATCAATTAGTCATTAACCCGACGGGCAAGTAGGTACGTACCCAAATTGCCGACTTCTGAGATTTTCATATAAGGTCAAACCTTATCACTGTTATCAATACCGCAAAGATGCAATACAAAACATTAATGTAACATACATTTTATAGACTCTATATGACTGTAATAAGAGTCAAAATTAACGATGAAAAGACCAAAGCTGTTTCCGAATGCTCCTTAATCACTAGCTTAGTTGAGAACTCAGTAATAAACAGATTTAACCAAGAGACGAAAGTCCGGCGTAAGGACTGACCCTACGCCCTCCCCCCCCATCTACAAGGATGTCGTAAAAACTGACAGGGATTACACCAGGAGATTGGCAGCAGCATCCACCTGTGTAATCGATACCAATACTGCGATAACCAATAATACTGCGATCACCAATAATACTGCCATCACCAATAATACTGCGATCACCAATAATACTGCCATCACCAATAATACTGCCATCACCAATAATACTGCGATCACCAATAATACTGCCATCACCAATAATACTGCCATCACCAATAATACTGCGATCACCAATAATACTGCGATCACCAATAATACTGCAATCACCAATAATACTGCCATCACCAATAATACTGCGATCACCAATAATACTGCCATCACCAATAATACTGCGATCACCAATAATACTGCCATCACCAATAATACTGCGATCACCAATAATACTGCCATCACCAATAATACTGCGATCACCAATTATGGCAAATCCCCCAATTGTGTTTTATGGGGGAAGCCACGACCAGCAGTGGACGTCCAATGGCTGGTGCTGATGATGATGATGAAGAACCGAGGAAAGAGCAGATAATGAATTAGATAATAGATTAGACTGAAGGTGCGTAATATATATATATATATATATATATATATATATATATATTGAACCCTTTACGGTAAATGTTGATCCAGTATGAAGTCTGAACAAATGTTGATCCACATCTTTCTCATGTATACTTTACTCCCTATCGAGCTAACCGATATACTTTGATCTGTCGTTATAGTGCGCGAGGAAACACTGGATCTGAATTGATTGGTTTTCAAGATACTCGTTTTCGAATCGTCCAACTATCGTTGATCCACTAACGGCCAAAAAAATTATACTGAAGCGTCATTTTTAGATCCATATCATATATAATTTATACGCGAAGTTGGCCTATATAAAGTTGATCTGGAGCCACAAATGCATTGTGGGTGCTAAAAGGCAAAGCGGCAACGTCGCATTTTGTGTGACAAGTACGAAACTTGATAAAAAGAGATAGCATAATGGACGGAAGGACATCAATCAACAAGCCGCGCGCGGGCCGTCTTTTTTTCGCGTAAGTTAATGGAGATACATAGGTATTGGACTAGTAAAATTCTGTACTTTGTGATTGTTACAGAACACGTTTTATTTTTATTTTTTGAACATTGATAGACCTTTGTTTGACCACGATCTCACCTGTTGGTAAGTGTCGATGTGGCTGAAGATGGAGCACAAAGGTCTAGAAGGCACCTATTCACTCTAGCCTTGAAGAGACCCAGATTACATTACGTTGATTGGAGTCACATGTTTTTTTTTTAAATATTTTATTTGATCAACGTCTACGCTCATTTGAGACCGAAAATACATTGTATCTTGATCCAGTTGGAGCCACATTTGTGTAAGGTATAAGGTTACCTACCTACTAATGTATGGTTTTTATTGTTTTTTACTTTTATTGATCCAATATATAGTACCTCCATTTAAAATACTCTTGTCACCTCATCAAATATGTGTTTTATTTTCTTAGAATAGCAAATAATTCCTATCAGCTTCTGCCCGTAACTCTCGCTTATAAGAAATAAGGGTGAGTGAAGGGTGGGTTTAAAGGATCTACGTGATATTTATTTAATTTATTTATTTATATAATATGAAATGAGGAGACCAACCAGAGGGGAATAAACGTTCTCGAGTGGCAACCAAAAACCCGAAAAAAAGGGGAAGCTCATGGCATCACATATTATATTAACAAACTCGCAGGTAGTCGATGGATAAGGCAGCACAAGACCATTCGTCGTGGCATTCTATAGGGGCTGCCTGTGTCCAGCAGTGGACTTCTGCAGGCTGATGAAGATGATGAATTAAGTAATCATACTAACTAAGATGATATGAATGAAAGCCACTGTTGGGAATAAGTCTTTTCCATCTTATGCACTCCAAACTCCAACTCCCCCGGTGTAGTAACTTGTACTATTGGTATGGTGACTGGGTCTGACCGCTTCTGGTACATGTCGAGCTAGGGTTCTACTGTGAATAAAGATGGCTGACGCTATGGTAGTATTTTTCTACTGCAGTGTGCTCGGTTTAGTTAGGTATTTGAGGCTTAGTGTACGCATTCAGGCAAAATGTCAATTTGCTTCAAATAGTTCTTATTGTTAGAGAGATTTTATATGAAAATTTTTGGCTGGGGAAGTACTACCACGGTGCATTAAACCCTAGTCCTACCAAAATACATATTTCTGCCAAAAAACATTAGTGCTCTCATTGCTGTGTTTCGGTTGAAGGTGCCGGTGAAATTATAGGTACATGAGACTTTTCATCTTTATGTCTCAGGGAGGTGGGTGCCAAATAGGTAAGTCCGAGGTAGTCGTAACTTGTGATTTAATGCATTGTTAAAAGCAGAGGTTACATGAACAGTGGGTCAAGAATGACCGGGTTGGCTGCTCCTAAATGAACCAATCACTTACTATAGCGTCAATAACAAATTCTGATTTTGGATGCAAATTGTAAATGTATCGTGTGACAAATCAAACAAAAGGTCTTGTTGCTTGTAATGTGGTGTTCAAATATATTACGTTATTATAAACTTCAACACAAAACGGCAGATCATACCGTTTCATTACATTAGGCTATTTCTATTCCTATTATGTTAGGTACCTATTTGATAAATATTTACAAAATCCTACCTCACACAGGGGGTAACTTAGTTAATGGAAATACGAGTACATATTGGATCAACAAAAGTCATCAACTTGCCAATGTTACGAAACATGTTGATCCGATTCTAAAGGGTAAGTTTTAGGATATTAGATCCTATATTGGTTCTGTTGGTAACTTTTGAGGTAGGTACGCCTCAAAAGTTACCAACAGAACCAATATAGGATCACTCTCATGTCTGTCTGGCTGTCTGTTTGTCCATCTTTCACAGCCTATTTTCTCTAAAAGCTCTAGATGAAAAAAGCTCGGTTCATATATTTCAGGCATATACCACCTACCGTCGAACAGGGTTAGATTTATTGGTATTGAAATTCAATCGCATGTAACTTCTTTAGCGTTAAGATTCCGTAGCAAACGCAAGGTAAATGGTATGGACTTTTGGTGATCTAATTCGTATCTCCATTAGTTAATGTGGCTCCAACATGATAAGCGTGTAGGTTCACTTGGCTGGCACTGAAAAAACTTACCCAATTTCATGGTAATTTAATTAACTGTTCCTAAGTTATTCTAGGAAAGACATACCACAAAAAACTATTCATCCAAGTTTAATCGGAGAACTCGCTTCACTTGATCATTAAGTCTATTCAGTGTGAACTACATTTGTTAGTGAAGATACATGTTGGATCAACCAAAGTAGGTAGGTACTACATCGCATGCATGAAGTAGCGAAATGAACCAGTCATATGTGTCTCCTCTTGAACCAAGGACAGTGTAAGGGTTCCGTAGTCAATTCACAATCCCATAGTAACCATAAAAGTATTCATCACAGGCTGTTCAAGATATTTTTTTTTAAAAACCACTTTGTTTGTTTTATGTAAAACTACAATAAAATTTGTCCTCAATTATAAAACCCAAGCTCAACGCCCAGATTCCTTCAGAGCCAGTTGCCATACCAATTAGTACAAATTACAACGGTGGCGTTCGCGTTAGCATAAAAAACCTAAGCCCAAAAGTGGGATTCAATCAGATCATTTTAGTTAGCCTGAGCTACTGGTGTCCCCCAGTTTTAATTTTACTTTGGCTACCCACCTCTATGTTTGATTTTATGTGTAGGTAATGTTTGTTGACGAAAGTAATTTTGTTTCCAAGTTTCGGTAGCCATGCAATAATTAAGATGGTTTTTGTCTCTGTATTTTATAGTAAATTTAAAAATGGCCCGTTTAAACTAAATTAACATGTTCCATAACATCGATCCCTTTACGGTAAATGTTGATCAGGCGCGACTTCACGCGAGCTCTTTGTTGATCCAAAAACACAAGTTGATCCGGGCGACTTTTGTTGATCCAATATGTATCTCCATTAACTAATGTGGCTTCTAGATTCATGATTTTTTAAATGAAATTGTTCATTTTTTTAATCTTTGATAGTCCTTTGTTTCACCACGATCTCACCTGTTGTTAAGTGACGATGTGGCCAAAGATGGAGCACAAAGGTCTAGAAGGCACCTATTCACTCTAGCTTTGAAGATACCCAGATTATAATTTTCAGGAAAGACAGACGACGGTAGTGTATTCCACTCCTTAGCAGTTTGCATTATAAAGGTAGAACTGAAACGTTTTGTGCGAATAGAAGGTATACTAATGAAGTAAAGATGGTACTGAGCCGTACGCCTGTTCGTCCTATGATGAAAAGGAGATGGTGGGATCAGATTGTGCAGTTCCTGGGAGCATTCCCCGAAATGTAACCTTTAGAAGATCAAAAGGCATGCAACCATACGGCGGTGCTCGAGACTCTGGATCTTAGTCTCCGCCATATGTTGCTCACCTATAAGCCTGGAAGCTCTACGTTCGATCGAGTCCAAGGCAGTAAGCTGGTATTTGGCCGAGCCATCCCAAACATGGCAGCAGTACTCCTTACCAGCCCGGAATTGTGCTTAATATAAACTGAGAAGCTGTCCAGGTGTGAAGTAACGCTTTACTTTATACAGGATGTCTAAGCTCATAGCAGCTGTTTTTGCCTTTTTTTGACTCGATGTAGGAGCCAAAGTTGAGAGTAGGCGTGAGATAAACACCTAAGAGCTCGAGGTGATCTCTTATAGCTACAGGTACATCTCGGAATACAGGAACTTGGAGAAACAGATATTTTATCGCCGAGAAGAGACAAGCCTGCGTTTTAGAGGCGTTGAACTTGACTAGATTGGCATCGCCCCAGTCAGATACAGCCTTGAGAGTCAAATTCAGACGCTGCAGCATCTCATCTCTTAACTCCTGAATTTCATTCTGCCTAGCTCGCGCAGTGGAAACATACCTCTCCACATCTGTGCTGTCGTCTGCATACCCAATGATACCGGGCATTAGCAGATCATTAATGTGCAGCAAGAACAGTGTGGCAGATAGCACTGACCCCTGAGGTACCCCGGCGTTAATAGCCAATTGATCCGACGAGCAGCCGTCAATTACTACTCGAATGGATCTTTCCCTCAGAAAGTCTGCGAGCCAGGAGCAGAATTAAACTGGCAGTCCGTAGGCAGGAAGCTTGCCAATAAGGCTAGCGTGCTAAACCCTATCAAAGGTAATTGTATTGTTCTCGATTTGTAATCGAGAAAATTTATCTGATTCGTGTTTTAGGTGCTATAATGCCCTTGGCAATATGATAAAGATTAACATGTAATTTTTTTACCGTCTTTTAGCTGAACGCTCTCACAAATATCAATGTTTTTCAGGTACCATTTAATGAACCAGGAATCACAATTGTGACAATGTTATAGTACAAAATTAAGGATGATACATTCATCTTTAGAGATAGTGAATAAAAACTGGGGAGTTTCATACAAAATTTTCACATGAATATGTTTTAACCAACGCAAGAATAAATAAAGAAATATATATGTTACTTATTAGAGGTAATAATATCAATGTCAATAAATGAAAGAACAAAGAGCAGATTCAGTTTTCAGGCTCTTTGTATAAATATATTGTGATAATTACAAAAACATTTTATCGTTCCAAAATTTCCATACAAAATTTCCACGAGTCTGCCATTCTGCCGTCAAACACCATGTCGTTTTTATTGGACTGAAATAGGTATTCCAAATTTGAATTTGTATTATTTTGTGAGAGCGTCCTTAATACATGTAACTTGTCAAAGGATAAATAAAGAATAGAATTGAGTTGAGTTGTAGTATGTCCTATGTTCTATTGATACTTTTTGAAGTAAGGAACCCTAAAAATGGCCCATTTGAATTGGATCCACATGTTCCGTAGCGAACGCAAGGTAAATGGTATGGACTTTTGGTGATCTAATTCGTATCTCCATTAGTTAATGTGGCTCCAACATGATAAGCGTGTAGGTTCACTTGGCTGGCACTGAAAAAACTCACCCAATTTCATGGTAATTTAATTAACTGTTCTTAAGTTATTCTAGGAAAGATATATCACAAAAAACTATTCATCCAAGTTTAATCGGAGAACTCGCTTCACTCGATCTTTAAGTCTATTCAATGAGAGCTACATTTGTTAATGAAGATACATGTTGGATCAACCAAAGTAGGTAGGTACTACATCGCATGCGTGAAGTAGCGAAATGAACCAGTCATGTGTGTCTCCTCTTGAACCAAGGACAGTGTAAGAGTTCCGTAGTCAATTCACAATCCCGTAGTTACCAGAAAAGTATTCATCACAAGGTGTTAAAGATATTTTTTAAGAAAACCACTTTGTTTTGTTTTATGTAAAACTACAATAAAATTTGTCCTCAATTATAAAACCCAAACTCAACGCCCAGATTATTTCAGAGCCAGTTGCCATACCAAATAGTACCTACAAATTACAACGGTGGCGTTTGCGTTTGTATAAAAAACCTAGGCCCAAAAGTGGAATTCATTCAGATCATTTTAGTAAGCCTGAGCTACTGGTCCCCCCCAGTTTTAATTTAACTTTGGCTACCCACGTCTATGTTTTATTTTATGTGTTATGTTTGTTGACGAAAGTAATTTTGTTACCAAGTTTCAGTAGCCATGCAATAATTAAGATGTTTTTTGTCTCTGTATTTTATAGTAAATCAAAAAATGGCCCATTTAAACCAAATTAACATATTCCATAACATCGATCCCTTAACGGTAAATGTTGATCTGGCGTGACTTCACGCGAGCACTTTGTTGATCCAAAAACAAGAATATGTTTTCATTATGCGATATTAACATGACAACCTCTTTTTTATCGTGGCATTAGACAGAAGAGGTGGAGGAGAACAACGTTTTCATAGACCACTTTTTTGTGAAACTCCGCTCCAGAATTTTTTGAAAGATAAAATTATAATTGCTTTAACATATTAAAGGGTGGGAAGGGGTTGTTTGACACAAAAATAGTCTATACAAACGTTGTTTCCCCCTACTCCCTCTGTGTTATGCCGTGATAATAAAGGGGGGTTATGTTGTCATCGTAAGCCTATATAAGCCTATGTTATATCGGTGTCTCATACTTCAGAACGAGTGACAGTCCGACATGGATTTATAACATTAGAGAACAGTGATCACCACGTGAGCTGCGAGCGAGCCGAAGGCGAGAGTGGCCCGGTAGGGCCCGTAGCAAACCTGAACCGACACCTGTACGCCAATACCCAATAACCTATGTAATATCGGTGTCACAACAAACACACTAACACACTCACACACAAACTTTCACCTTTATAATATTAGTGTGATGTTATTCAAAAATGGCTTATTTAAACCAAATTAATATGTTCCATAACATCGATCACTGTACGGTAAATGTTGATCAGGCGCGACTTCACGCGAGCACTTTGTTGATCCAAAAACACAAGTTGATCCAGGTGACTTTTGTTGATCCAATATGTATCTCTATTAACTAATGTGGCTTCTATATGATTCACGATTTTTTAAATGAAATTGATTACATTGGCTATCCACCTCTATGTTTGATTTTATGTGTTATGTTTGGTGACGAAAGTGATTTTGTTACAAAGTTTCAGTAGCCATGCAATAATTAAGATGGTTTTTGTCTCTGTATTTTATATTAAATTAAAAAATGGCCCATTTAAACCAAATTAACATATTCCATAACATCCATCCCTTTACGGTAAATGTTGATCAGGCGCGACTTCACGCGAGCACTTTGTTGATCCAAAAACACAAGTTGATCCAGGCGACTTTTGTCGATCCAATATGTATCTCCATTAACTAATGTAATGTGTATGTTTTTTAGTAGTAGTAGAGCTTTTTTGTGAAGAGTTCGTCCGGGGAAGTACTACCACTATACCTATTTCTGCCGCAAAGCAGTAGTGCTCGCATTGCTGTGTTCCGGTTTGAAGGGTAAGGGTGCCGGTGAAGTTACAGGCACAAGAGACTTTTCATCTTTATGTCTCAGGGTGGCGGTCGCAGTGCAATACCACATAGGGTGCGTCCTAGGTGGACGTGACCTATGAGGTAATGCACTGTTCATAGGCAGAGGTTACTGCCTAACATCAGGTGGGCAATAAGCTTGTTACGGCAATCGGTGGTATAAAAAAAAATGTGGATGTTAGATGTTTCACGATTTGTTTAATGAATTTGTTTATATAGGCTACCCACCTCTATGTTTGACTTTATGTGTTATGTTTGTTGACGAAAGTAATTTTGTTACAAAGTTTCAGTAGCCATGCAATAATTGAGACGGTTTTTTGTCTCTGTATTTTATAGTAAATTAAAAAAGGCCCATTTAAACCAAATTAACATATTCCATAACATCGATCCCTTTACGGTAAATGTTGATCAGGCGCGACTTCACGCGAGCACTTTGTTGATCCAAAAACACAAGTTGATCCAGGCGACTTTTGTAGATCCGATATGTATCTCCATTAACTAATGTAACGTGTGTATGTTTTAGTAGTAGTAGAGCTTTTTTGTGAAAGAGTTCGTCCGGGGAAGTACTACCACCTTACCTATTTCTGCCGCAAAGCAGTATTGCTCGCATTGTTGTGTTCCGGTTTGAAGGGTAAGGGTGCCGGTGAAGTTACAGGCACAAGAGACTTTTCATCTTTATGTCTCAGGGTGGCGGTCGCAGTGCAATACCACATAGGGTGCGTCCTAGGTGGACGTGACCTATGAGGTAATGCACTGTTCATAGGCAGAGGTTACTGCTTAACATCTGGTGGGCAATCAGCTTGTTTCGGCAATCGGTAGTATAAAAAAAATGTGGATCTTAGATGTTTCACGATTTTTTAAATGAATTTGTTTACATTGGCTACCCACCCCTATGTTTGACTTTATGTGTTATGTTTGTTGACGAAAGTAATTTTGTTACAAAGTTTTGGTAGCCATGCAATAATTAAGATGGTTTTTGTCTCTGTATTTTATAATAAATTTAAAAATGGCCCATTTAAACCAAATTAACATATTACATAACATCGATCCCTTTACGGTAAATGTTGATCTGGCGTGACTTCACGCGAGCACTTTGTTGATCCAAAAACACAAGTTGATCCAGGTGACTTTTGTTGATCCAATATGTATCTCCATTAACTAATGTGGCTTCTAGATGATTCACGATTTTTTAAATGAAATTGATTACATTGGCTACCTACCTCTATGTTTGATTTTATGTGTTATGTTTGGTGACGAAAGTGATTTAGTTACAAAGTTTCAGTAGCCGTGCAATAATTAAGATGGTTTTTGTCTCTGTATTTTATAATAAATTATAAAATGGCCCATTTAAACCAAATTGACATATTCCATAATATCGATCCCTTTACGGTAAATGTTGATCAGGCGCGACTTCACGCGAGCACTTTGTTGATCCAAAAACACAAGTTGATCCAGGCGACTTTTGTCGATCCAATATGTATCTCCATTAACTAATGTAATGTGTATGTGTTTTAGTAGTAGTAGAGCTTTTTTGTAAAAGAGTTCGTCCAAGGAAGCACTAGCACCATACCTATTTCTGCCGTAAAGCAGTAGTGCTCGCATTGCTGTGTTCCGGTTTGAAGGGTAAGGGTGCCGGTGAAATTAAAGGCACAAGAGATTTTTCATCTTTATGTCTCAGGGTGGCGGTCGCAGTGCAATACCACATAGGGTGTGTCCTAGGTGGACATGACCTATGAGGTAATGCACTGTTCATAGGCAGAGGTTACTGCTTAACATCAGGTGGGCCATCTTCTTGTTTCGGCAATCGGTAGTATAATAAATATATATGTGGATCTTAGATGATTTACGATTTTTTAAATGAATTTGTTTACATTGGCTACCCGCCTCTATGTTTGATTTTATGTGCTATGTTTGTCGACGAAAGTAATTTTGTTTCAAAGTTTCGGTAGCCATGCAATAATTAAAATGTTTTTGTCTCTGTATTTTATAGTAAATTTAAAAATGGCCCATTTAAACCAAATTAACATGTTCCATAACATCGATCCCTTTACGGTCTAGGAGTTCTAGGACGACCTCTGTGGCGCGGCGGGCGAAGGTTGGCCTGCGACGCAGGAGGTTGCGGGTTCGATTCCCGCCTCGGAACAAATATTTGTGCGATCGCAGATATTTGTTCAGGGTGTTCTGGGTTTTTTCTATGTATAATAAAAAAAAACTATGTAGTATATTGTATTAAATATATCAGTTATCTAGTACCCATAACACAAGCTCTGCTTAACTTGGGGCTAGATAATGTTGTGTGAACTGTCCAGCATTATTTATTATTATTATTTATTACGGTAATTGTTGATCAGGCGCGACTTCCCGCGTACACTTTGTTGATCCAAAAAAACAAACTTATCCAGGCGACTTTTGTTGATCCAATATGTTGATCTATTAACTAATGTGGCTCCTAGATGATTCACGATTTTATAAATGAAATGGTACACATATCAATAATTACAAATACCTAAAGTATTAAAAACTTTGTATGGTCTGCCGTTTTATTTTGCAGGGTGTTTTTCTGTTTACGTCTGGACGTCTACCAGGTAGATAGATACAAAAACATAAAATAATAATAATAATAATATAAAACTTTATGCAATTAAAAAACATGCAAATACTAAATATAATATAGCCTAGCTAGCAAGTTACTAAAATTAATCCTTAATTAGTTAAGGATGCGCATAGGTACAAATAAGCACTATGCTAAATAGAGGCATGGCAATGTTTAAAAAGCAACTACCCCTAGCAACATGTGTAATGGCCCGAGAAGGCTGTAACTATTATAGATTTGAAATTGACCTAAACCCTAACCTAAACAAGATAACATTATCTTACCTTAGACCTTAATCTAGATTTAACCAGGGTTTGAAATTTAAATTACAAATAATAACAACTCCTTTTTAAAAAATAACCACTTGTCACCTTAAACAGGAATATTCTTTGAATTGAAAGCTAAAAATACTGAGTGCTATATCATTTCTGGATCTTCATCAAGTAGGAAAGTTAGTAAGTCCCTACGTTTTTTTTAAAAACAAAGTGAAATCAATCTCTTTGAAAAAATGAGCAAAACACATTACGTACAACTTGTCGGACTAAAACCCATTTAAATGATTAATTTGTAATAGCGCACCTAGAAAGGTTCAGAGCGGCAACGTCGCAGCCGTCATTAGCCAATCACAGAGTTTGCTGCAACCTGATTGGCCCATTTGAATCAGATCAACATATTACGTAATCACCGCAAGGTGGATTTGTATATTGGATCAACAAGTGGCTACGTGATTTCAGTGCCACATGATCGCACATGTTGATCCTGTTGGAGCCACATTAGTTAATGGAGATACATATTGGATCAACAAAAGTCACCTGGATCAACTTGTGTTTTTGGATCAACAAAGTGCTCGCGTGAAGTCGCGCCTGATCAACATTTACCGTAAAGGGATCTCTATATATATATATATATATATAATTTTACAAATCCCTCCCAGTAAGCCTTTGGTTTTGTTGGTTTACATACATACATACATACACACACGTATTTTTCCCAGAAGGGGGGTAGGCAGAGCCTCATTTATTGGCCTCTTTTCACAGTGGGTTTCACCATCGTTGAATATAAACGTGACAAGTGGTGAGCTCATCGCTGCCACTGCTTCGCACGACTGACTCTGCTAACGCTTAATCGGCTTTACGACATCTACGGGAGGAGATGGAGGGGTATATTCTTGGGCTGGATACACCACGGACTTTTGACAAAACAAATCTTTTTGAGAAACAATCGAATCTAGGGAATAGTTAGAGGTAAGTGTTTTTTTTACCTAGAAAATATTGTCCTATGGTGTTTTTGGTACCGTGATCCCTTGGAATTGTTATAGGTATATAGTATCGAAGCATATTTATAATCTGAATATTGTAGTAACAAGTAATTAATTTTGTAAAAATTTAAAAAACCCCCATCGCTGAACGGCTGAACCGATTTTGATCAAACAAAGCTAAGAACACTCCCGACATATACACCTTTCAAACAAAACAAAAAAACGAAATCGGGAAATCATCCTTAAGGGAGCTACGCTGGCACAGACAGACACACACACACACACACACACACATACGTCAAACTTATAACACCCATTCGTATTTCGTCGGGGGTTAAAAATAAAATCTACGATTTTTAATTTAGTAGCATACCCCCTCTTAAGTTCGTCTCCACCCAAAGGTTGCCGGGAAGAGATCTCTTTTTACCTTTTATACTTATTTACTTAAATTATATTTTTAAGAACATAGTTATGTTCAGCATATGGTGTACAATAAAGAATTTTCATTCATTAGTGAAGTGTGATGTGAAATGTTTCAAATCAAAGTTTTTATAAGATAATTCTTTTCGAAAAAAAACTGACTTCTCAGCTACGATATTTCCCCCAATTTTTTCCCGTTTTTTTTTGAAACTTGTCAGGTATGCCATATTTTAGCTCATTCGTATATCGGAAAGTCATCCGTGAAATATTTTATCATTGAGTAATTCCAATGCCCTTCTCTGGTCTTCTTCATCAGTTTCACTTCACCAAATGGAACTTTCTGAATGCATATATCCTTGTTGCTGAAAATACCTAAATCGCTGTAGGTATGTGTGCCGTGTGTGCCTATAATATTTGAGGAGCTCCCTCAATTCCTCAAGGATCCCATCATCAGAAACCGATTTTGATGAAAATGGGACCAATATTACACTCGTAGAAGCATAACGACTCAATTAAAAAAAAACTGTTCATAAATGACGGAGATACGAAGTAACAACCATTAAAAAAAACATGACATTAGAACCTCCTCCTTTTTTTGAAGTTAGTTAAAAACATGACCCACCTAGTAGGGCTTTAGTCATCTCAACAACTCAAAATACTCAAGTACTTTATTTATAGAAAAAAATATACCAACTATAAAAAATATAATAATAGCTCAACTTATCCAAATCACTGTCAGATGGAATTGCTACGCTGAATGGTTAATACCAATGCCAGATAAGAGCCAGCTATCGGGTTGCATGCCATACCAAGTTCCCAGTTTATCTAGCCAACCAGCGCAGGCGACTAAACAACTCGATTGGTCCAGTTCATTAGATAAATATCACGGCTGATGGTTTAAATCGGCAGTGGGCAGACGCACTCGGTCTATAGTTCATGTCATTACTTGCTCAACACTTACTAGTTTACTTATTTGAGCCTAGACTTTGAATCTGCGCGTCAGTTTAATTTATTCTTGCGTCAGTTTTGGACAGTTGGGACAACTTTTTTAGTATTTCGTTAAGAAGCTCCTTTTCCAAAATGTATTGTGATTGGCCACAGTTGGGACGATGCTGCTTCTGCATGCCCTTGAGAAGAGGAGTGCTCACTTTTGGGTATATTCATATTGTAAGTACATAATAAGACGTATTTACAAGCTTTTATTTTACTTCACTAGTTAGTACCTATGTCTCCAAAAACTGAAATACGCGTAGGTCAATTGGTACTGAATTTTATACCATTTCCTCACATCCGATTTAATTGTAATTTTGCAAACCTGTCAAGCTCCAATGACGTTACATTAATATGGTGACAGTGAGCTGATCTGATGATGGAGACGGACGAAACAACTGAACTCCTCGATAACCATTAGAAGCGTGCCCAGTGCTTGAGCTCATTTTGATCAGCTCACGGTTTAAAATGCAAATTGTATCCTAGTCATTAATAGCAAACGTCATTTCCTCTATTTAAAACATTCAAATGACTCTATTAATACACTAACAATTCTTTAGTCATTGCTAACAACGCCAAAATATGGCAAATGAGTTCGATACATTTCCGGTTCACACTCTAGTCCTACAAGTGTGTTTAATAATCTAGCACAATCTGAGAAGGATATATAATCAAAGAGCACAATAGACGGATGGAACTTGACAGAATTGACCCTCTTTATCTTAGAGCACTGCAGGCCTCCGTACCGGAGCTCTTTATATGCGTTTTATCTCTGTTTGATGCGAACACTTTTTGAACGCTGACCCGAAGTCCATTTTACTTTTCATCCGTTGCTTGACTTTTCAAATGGATGGATTGTGGGGACAACTGAACTCCTCGATAACCATTAGAAGCGTGCCCAGTGCTTGAGCTCATTTTGATCAGCTCACGGTTTAAAATGCAAATTGTATCCTAGTCATTAATAGCAAACGTCATTTCCTCTATTATTATTTTCCTCATTTCCTCCTCAGAGTTTTAGTAAAACTGCCACCTCTTTGCTCCAAGAATCTAAGGCTGGCCAAAGGCGGTTTCCTGGTTACTTTTATAGATCAGGAATTCAGATTCGAAATTCCGTGAGACTAACGCAGACGTTTGGTTTTTTGCTGCTCACTGCCTCGTTGCGTTGCTCATTTCCGAAACGAACGTCAGGTTTTTTCCGTTCAGAAAATATATGAAACGTGTGCGCCTTGTTCAAAATTTTTGTATGTAAGCTGAGCATTCAGGTTTCCGAATCTGGACACTTCACACAACATTATCTAGCCCCAAGCTAAGCAGAGCTTGTGTTATGGGTACTAGATAACTGATATACTTAATACAATACACTTTTTATTATACATAGAAAATACCCAGAACACCCTGAACAAATATCTGCAGATTGTACAAATATTTGTTCCGAGACGGGAATCGAACCCGCAACCTCCTGCGTCGCAGGCGAACCTTCGCCCGCCCCGCCACAGAGGTCATCAGAGGAAGAATTTCTGATCTGAAAATCTAATCAGCCTGATAAACCCTATATCTGCGACCAGCCTTAGACCTTTACGACTTGGAACGAGTGTAGCGTTGCAAATAACAATAAATTTGGAAAAATTCTCTCCATTTGAAGGTGGATTTGATCCAAAATCTTACACGAGTAGTCTTACATTTTCTCTTCATTTTAAAATTCTTGAAAATGGCATGTATTTTGCTTAGTAAATTGCTTGGTCTTAAGTTTTCTGAGATGATACAAAGCCAATTAAAATTTTATGAAACAACTTTTATACAAACATAGACTCACGCCTTTATCCCCAACAGGGTAGGCAGAGCCTCAACGGCCCTCTTTTCACCGTGGGTTGCACCATAGTGGGAACATAGACGTGACAAGTGGTGGGCTCATCGCCGCCATTACTTTCCACGACTTACTTAGCTACGCTTTTTTCCAGTAAAATAACACATTGCTAAGCAGCCAGGACACATTTTATACCAATCAATCTTACTAAAAAGTCCGAGTAATCACTTAGTCTGCTTGACGACCTCTGTGGCGTGGCGGGCGAAGGTTCGCCTGCGACGCAGGAGGTTGCCGGTTCGATTTCTGCCTCGGAACAAATATTTGTGCGTTCTGCAGATGTAGTTGTAGTTCAGGGTGTTTTCTATGTATAATAAAAATATCTATATCTATGTAATATATTATATTAAGTATATCAGTTATCTAGTACCCATAACATAAGCTCTGGCTTAGCTTGGGGCTAGATAATGTTGTGTGAACTTGTCCAGCATTATTTATTTATTTATTATTGTTTATTTATTTTACGACATCCACGGGAGGACACGGAGGGGTATTTTGTCAGGCCGGGCACACCACGGCACGACTGTCTATTTTTGCAACACTCAAATAGCTTCTCCCTCTAATCTCTGAGGTGATAGGTCGTGAAGATAGCGCATAAAGTATGGTAAACAAGGCATGTATCATGTATAATGCATATTTATTTGATGTTTTGTGTAACAGGCCAGTTATTGATTCATCAGGTTCTATTTTCGCCAGAGAATTACGCCCCTGAACTAGACCGCTGCCTTCTGCTCAAAAAGTATAGGTAACTGTACCTTGTACTATCTACCTACTTGGCATTGCATTCGTTGTCGTTTGAATCAGCTCCTCCTTATTCTCCATGCACCACACAGACGTGGCCAGCTAAGACGAAACAGGTTCTGGGTTCAAACCGCTGCCGAACATATATTTGCATGATCTGCAAAGATTTGTTCCTGGTCTGGGTGTTGTGGTGCGATGGTACTCGTAGTTCCTCATACACACGACATCGGGAATCACAGTATGGAATCTATTGTATGTGTATGACTGTTGGGTGTTATTTTTTTATGCCCATCATCTTCAGCATCTTTTTCTGTCTAATATTGAATAATATGCCTCTCCTAATTTCTTCCAGTCGGCTCTGTTCCCAGTATCACGATTTCACTGGCGGCCAGCTACGTTTTTAATGTCATCGGTCCATCGTGCCTCCGGCCTGCCTGGTCTAAAGCCTCCTACCAAAGGTCTCCACTCGGTTATCCTGCGGCTCCATCTGTTATCTGTGCAGCGCATGACTTAATCCCATACGTTACCAATAATGGACCCTTTTCAGGCCGACCATAGCCTGGAACCATTGACACAAAGTTGTAGTAGTATTGCATTGTGTTCGTAGTACTCATTGAAAGCCATTCGCATCCCACGACTTGCTTCCTTCGTAATAACACATTCCTTGAATAAGATAGCAGCCAGGACGAATCTTATACCAACGAATCTTGCGGTTCCATAAAGGATCTTTGTTTTGTGTGAGGCCCACTTCCAGATCAGTAAGAAACATCAGCAACAGCAGTTGGCCCACCTGATGTTAAGCGGTAACCTCATCTATTTATGTGCGTATAGACCACCTACTTACTTTGTCTCTCCTGTTACAGTTTTTCAATGCCTTCCTGATAGGCATGTACAGCTACTCTGTAAACTACGCGGAAATTGCAGAGTGGATGATCCACGGCAGAACAATGACCCTCCCAGCAGAGCTCTGCGTGGCCTTCTACTGCTTTGAGCTAATCTTCGACGGGGTGCTAATTTACGGTGCTCATAAGGTAAGCTCCCGACTGCTGTCAGCCTAGGCAGAACCGCTCAAAAAAGTGAAGGAATAATTGAAAGGAAACACAGCCTTGAACAAAAACTTCAAAATTAATTAAAAAACATATATATGGGCATTTCCAACAGTCAGCATGAGACCGGCACTGATGACGACACCAGAGCTGCATTTTTCCAATAGATCTGGTGCCGGTGCTGGTCGCTCCTAGATTTCACGTTCCCCACACCGCCCCCTTACACGCAAACTGCTACACTTCACATAATTATGCAATGCATGCGTAGTTTTACTGGCTCGCGAGAAACGAGAAGCTGGTTGGTACCGATCAGTGGAAAGAAACATACTTGGTAATAATAAAAGGGCTCATCCCGAAACGTGACTCGTCAGCCGTAGTGGCAGCCTCAACGATGGCATGCCCCAAATCCCAATCAGATTCCGTCAGTACATAAAGAAGTCCATCATCAGCCCACACTGGTCCACTGCTGGACATAGGCCTCTCCCAATATGCGCCACTGAGCCCGGTATTCGGCTCTTCGCATCCACTTTCTGCCCGCTGCCTTTCGTAGATAGAGGGCGCCCCACGCTGCGTTTGCCAAGACGCGATCTCCACTCAAGAACTCGCTTACCCCAACGGTACGGTTGTCGGTTCTTCGGCATAATGACCAGCCCATTGCCACTTCAACTTGCTAATCCGATGGGCTATGTCAATGAATTTATATATGACATAAACCAATGGGAATTTTCTCGCTTCCGTTTTCATTGAAATAGGGTACCATTCTGTAATTTATGTAATTAAGTCGAATACGTAGCATATCATCAGCTTAGACGTCCACAACACATTTTCCTCCAAAGACTGTCATGGTGAATGATCTTGAGCCGCCTTTATCCACTTTCCCGCGACCTATACAAACTTCGAGTTCCTCCATGGGTGAGTAGCCAGCTGAGACGCGAGAGGTATCGGTTCAGTGGCTCTGATATTAGAGCAACACGGCCACTGGCGGACCTCCGGATCAGACAAATGCTTGACCTGCAAATATTTAGGAATTGGTATTTAGGAATAAGTCTGTACAAAGCACAAGTCCGGGCTGGTATGGAGTACTGCTGCCACGTTTGGGATGGCTCGGCCAAACACTAGCTTGCTGCCTTGGACTTGATCGAACGCAGAGCTTTCAGGCTTATAGGTGAGCAACATATGGCGGACACTTAGATCCAGAGTCTCGAGCACCGCCGTAAGGTCGCGTGCCTTTCGATCTTCTATAGGTTACTTTTCGGGGAATGCTCCCAGGAACTTCATGATCTGATCCCATCATCTGCTTTTCATCATAGGACAAGCAGGCGCACGGCTCCGTACCACCCTTACCTCATTAGTATACCCTCTATTCGTACTAAACGTTTCAGTTCTACCTTTATAATGCGAACTGCTAAGGAGCGGAATACACTACCGTCGTCTGTCTTTCCTGAAAACTATAATCTGGGTCTCTTCAAGGCTAGAGTAAATAGGTGCCTTCTAGACATTTGTGCTCCATCTTCGGCCACATCGTCATTTACCAACAGATAAGATCGTGCTCAAACAAAGGTCCATCAATGTAAAAAAAAAATGGTTCTCGTAGTTCCTGATGCCTAAGTTACAGAGTGTCTTAGAGTAAGGTCAGGACTATACGTGTTATAGGTACTTTGGGGTTATATAAATAAAATAAAATTTTCTTTTTACAGAAAGTCCTGATGTGCCTGAAGGTTTTCTTCTATTACACAATAACAACCTGCGTGGCATTGCTGATCATCCAAATATTAACCTTCAGCAAGGCAGACCACCGCATAATCGGGGGAAATCCTATCGAGTGGTGCACTTTGGCTTTTGCTGGTCTCTGTAAGTTACCATCAAATCAAATATCTTTATTTACAAAAGTATGGTTAAATTATGGGTAGGTAGTAAATAATTTTGTAAAAAATTAAAAAAATCATTAACGCAATGAAACGGCTGAACCGATTTTGATCAAACATTGCTAAGAACACTCCCGACAAATTCACCTTTCAAACAAAACAAAAATCGTAATCGGCTCATCCGTTCGGGAGCTACGATGCCACAGACAGACACACACAGACACGTCAAACTTATAACACCCCGTCGTGCGTCGGGGGTTAAAAATTCAGTGTGCTTATAAACACATATAAAGTTCATACTTACTTGCACTTGTACTTTTGCTTATAAAGCGTGCAAATATTCCTTTACGGCTGTTAACATTATGATCAGGTATTTATGACAAAGGAAAATGAAAAATATGTAAAATTAAGAATCAAATTAATAAAAAAAAATAAAAAAAATACATATACAATCAAACTATGTCCATCTGTCTTAAATAATTAAAATATTAATAATTGCTTATTAAAATATAATTTAAAAAGTCAAATTACAAAGTAGGCATTTCATTCCTATTTAAAAAATATTTTGTCGAAAAAGCATTTATCTACAAGCCAATTCAGAATTTTAAATTTAAATACTTCTTATGTTATCTAGTTTTCCCCCTCAGTTCCGACAGGGGCTGCGACAAGTTTTTTTGTTATATTGCTATTCTACATTATTTTTTGTTTGATATCAATCCATGGTGTGTCCGGCCTGAGAGTAGAACCCTCCGTCTCCTCCTGTGGATGTCGTAAAAGCCGACAAGGAATTACCCGGACTTGTTGATTCGTTGGTATAAGATTTGCCCTGGCTGCTAGCATATTATGGAATGAGTTATTAGTGGAAGAAAGCGTTAGCCGAGTCAGTCATGGGAGGCAATGGCGGCGATGAGCTCACAACTTGTCACATCTATATTCCACGATGGTGCAATCCACTGTGAAAAGAGGCCTATTGAGGCTCTGCCTACCCTTTCGGGGAAAGAGGCGTGTGTCTATGTATGTATGTAATTAATATGTATTCCTATTCCTTCTGGGTAGGCAATGCATCAACAAATACCCCTGGGTCTATAAGCAATGGTAAACCCTTCACATCAGAGGGCAGTAAGCTAGTTTGTCTTACCAAAATAATAAAAAATACCAGGCCAAGAGCGAGACGGACTCGCGCACGAAGGGTTCCGTACCATTATCTATAAAACGGCAAAAAAAACACGTTTGTTGTATGGGAGTACTCTTAAATATTTATTTTATTCTATTTTTTAGTATTTCTTGTTATATCGGCAACAGAAATACATCATCTGTGAAAATTTCAACTGTCTAACTATCACGGTTCATGAGACACCTGGTGACAGACTGACAGACGCACAGCGGAGTTTAAGGAGTAATATGATCCCGTTTTTACCCTTTGGGTGTGGAGCCCTAAAAACATCATATTCTTCCTGAAGTTGCTAGAACAAACCAGTTTGGAATGATTCTACATAGTTGCATCCCGAAGTGGCTCCTTTGACCTTTCGGTTGGTCGAGTCGCATCAAAAAGTAGCATCACATGAACCCTGTGTGTGTGGTATAGCAACAGAGAGGCAGAACTAGTTTCTCAGGCCCCTTTCGATGATAGGCCACAATTGCATTTGGTTTTCTGTAGTATCTTATGCAGGTTTATGTTATGTAGGCATACCATAAGTAGGTATGCAGGTAATTTTATTTGTTATTTATTTATTAACAAAATTTTGGAGAAACTTACAGCTAGGTTTACAAAAAATCAAATAAAAAATTACTAGAACATTCCTGGATAGACAAGTGCATGTTTGTTGAAGGCTAAGCAATAGGTGACCTAGATGCTTCTAGAATGCGATTTTAAGATTTCTGACGAGTTAACCGGTGAGTTACACATAGTAGTTACTACATAGCTTTTTTATAATTATGCATAGAAAATAACCAGAACACCCTGAAAAAATATCTGCAGATCGTAAAAATATTTGTTCTGAGACGGGAATCGAACCCGCTACCTCCTGCGTCGCAGGCGAACATTCGTCCGCCGCGCCACAGAGGTCGTCACGAATTACGTAGCGATGACTAAAAACCCACCGAGTAAAATCTATCTAAGAGTCGCGTAGCTACCTATATGATGTGCTAAACTGAAGCAAACACTGAGATGACGTTATCCTTAAATTATCCTATCTTGCCGTTTGTTCTCAATTGCTGTTAAACTAGAATTATCATCAGTGTTTACCGGTGTGAGTCTGAAACTAGCGATGGTCTGCCTAGGTATTCGGGGTACAAGTGAGGTGGTTAAGGGAAGTGAAGTGTCAACTTGCGCGCGTCGATGCCAAAGGTTGGTCATCATCGTGATAAGAATACCAGAAATAATAGTTACATAGAAGAATGAAGCCATTATCTAAATTTAATATTTTTTCACTCGTAACAAAGAGTAATTTGCATGTAAACATAACCCGAATACACAAAGATGACATAATATCACAAAGAGAGTGCACGAGGAGGAAGCGGAGTATTCTAGTTAGCTGGACATCTATATTGTGTTGTTTAAAATTGGTATCAATGACGTAATGGTACCAAGTTTGACATTTGGCCTGGTCCAAGTTACACAAATAAGAACAGATAGATATATGCTTGTCTCATTCCAACACATGAATACATTCATATAAAGGAATGAGACTGGTATAATCGAATCCGGTTTGTTTATAGCCTTATTTCGATGTAGTACATTTTCCTAGGAGAGAGCATGAATTTTTGACACACCGAACTTTACCAAAGTCAAATATTATCTTACTGCGCAACGCGTGACTTCACCCCGTGACTCGCTCAGCGAGTTCACCGAGCCCTGAATAGCACGGGCTACCCTATTTATAGCGCTAAATAAATAATTCTTTATCTCTTAATTTTTCGAGTATTTTGGAATATATTCTTTAAATTTAATAGACACCCCCGCCTCGAGAATTTTTACCTATTCAGTAAACGTGATTATTCAAATCGGTTCACACACGGCGAAGATATTTCGTAACATTCAGAATGACAATCAATGACACACATAAGTATTTTGTAAATTGTATTTTTCAATAAGCTATCTAAAATTGTGATCGTAACTGTGTGCTGATCAAAATGAGCCTAAACACGGCCAGTCTACTATTATCCATCGAGGAGTCCCTTTGTGCACCTTCCGTCTCCATCATTAGATCAGCTCGTTGCAAAATTAATGATCGAAACCATGGTCCATGTGCTGATCAAAATAGGCTTAAACACGGCCAGTCTACTATTATCCATCGAGGAGTTCCGTTGTCCACCTTCCATCTCCATCATCAGATCAGCTCGCTGTCTCCATATTATTGTATTCAACATTTCATCAAACTATGAGGTATGCCTCATAGTTTGATGAAATTTTGCATACCTGACAAGTTCCGATGACAATACAATACTATGGTGACAGCGAGCTGATCTGATGATGGATGATGGAGATGGAAGGTGGACAACGGACCTCTTTGATGGATAATAGTAGACTGGCCGTGTTTAGGTAGCAGACATAAAAAAAAAACAATAGTTGAGAACCTCCACCTCTTTTTTGAAGTGTGTTTTAATATGAGAGTTAGAAATATGAGAGAATTTTTAGAATGAATGACTAAACTAGCAGATGGCCCACCAGATGGCCAGATCCAACAGGCATGCTGGCGGACCACGTGTTCACAGTCCAAATTCCGTTACTATCTAACTCAGTAAAGTTCAGGTAAGTTAGAAAGTGTCAGAATAGCGCTCGCGAGACGAAAAGTGAACTAAAATAACGAAAAACATTATTTAAACAAATATTTGCTGCGTAATAGATAATGTTAAACTACTATGCCCGTTAAAATAATATTGTTTGTTACTCTTATTAATTTTATCCATGTTAACAACAGACAACAGAGATAATTATTAATTACAGGGTTAATTATTGTGTATGGCAACAGAGATAATTTACGTTAGAAGCGCATTGTAGAGGTTATAAGTTCATGAATTTTTAACGATGATAATTACTTATATCGTGTTTTGGGCTTACTTGTGGAAGTATGATAAAGATTAACATATACTTTTTTGTTGACATAAACTGAGTATATTTTGCAAAAAAATACGTATTTGACTCTTTTAAAGGTAACCTCAACCTTTTATTTTTATTTTTTTGCGGCAGAAATAGGTTTGGTGGTAGGACGTCGTACTACTTAGTAAATGTAACACCAGCAATTAATTTTGTAAAAATTAAAAAAATACTCAACGCAGTGAAACGGCTGAACCGATTTTAATCAAACATAGCTAAGAAAACTCCCGCCTAATTCACCTTTTAAACAAAAACAAAAAAAAACACGGTTCATCCGTTCGGGAGCTACGATGCCACAGGCAGACACACACACACACACAGACACTTCAAAATTATAACACCACGTCGTTTTTGCGTCGGGGTTAAAAAACGAATCAGCCATGATAAAGTGATGATACTTCGTTCCTTCCAGGTCTACAAATCTATCTCCTTACCCTGGTCTGGAGCTTGATCAAGAAGCTGGAGATATCAGGTCCTCACGTGTACGATAACCAGCTGCATGAGTTCGTGAGTGGCGAGCCGAAGGTCGACTCCAATGGAGTTTATAACACCACTACTACAGTGCCTACTGTTGTTTTATATTGAGACTGATATGGAGGATATTTTGAAGTTTTAATAGAAAAACTTACCAAAGATTTTAAATGAGATGTTACTTTTAGCAATAAGTAAATAATAATAATTGAAATAAAATATGCATTATATGGGTATGTTGAATATTAGTAAAGAACTGATGTAATTTTAACTACTACTAGAGTATCGTTTAGCTTCAATCCACTACTATTTATTGGACTTAAATTCCGGTATTAAATACTTGATTTAATTCAAATGTATTTTTTTTCAATAATTACAATTAATTGTAATTTTATTGTCCACGAAACAAAAGTAAATAATTGTTTCAAATATTTCAACAACTTCGTAGCATGTGCTACGAAATTCGTAGCGATTGTATGATTTTTGTAAATAGATGTTGTTGTAAATATTTTGATATGTTTGTGTATATTATTTGAATTAAACATGTTATTAAACTAATATGTACTTGTTTATTCATTTCTGAATCTCATAAATAAAACACATAAATAACACATATAGTATATATAGCTAGGGTCATCTGCGCGTGAACTTATTTATGGACAAACGGTTGCGCGGGTGCAAATCAACTCTCTCGTCCCACCCTCTGGAGAACCGGTACGATTGGCAGCGAAAGACCATAAACCACTACATGGACCCTGGTAAACGCCCTTGAGGTGCTTCGCGTGACCTTGCTACATCGTCGTGAAAGTTGGAAATGAGACGATGTAGACTTTGATTAGATCACGGGGATCATCCGGTAGCTACTCTACAGATGTTCGTAGATGCAGCCCCCTTCTCCAGGTTTAGCCCACTGACGTGGTGTACCGGGATGTGGCCGCTGTGACTACAGCTTCTTGGAGCCACTAGAGAAGAGATTATGGATGACGCGACTCCACTACATCCCATAACATAAACATAACATAACATAATAAATAACATAAGAATGAACTAAAGACCAAAAGGCTTCCCATAAAATTAATGGATTTTAATATAGACTATCTAATCTAATAAATCCGGCAGTGTGCTCGGTCTTGGAATCAAAGTCAAAGTCAAAGTAAAAAATATTTTATTCATCGAAATCACAAGGATCATTTTGAATCGTCTTATAAACTTAATTTACTCCTGTTCCAACGCGACCAAACGTGGAAGAATCAGGCAACAAACGTGGCTCGGCTATATTTGATGATCCTTCTTACTACTAGGTGGGGAGCGCCTGTGTGGTGCCTCGAGAACAAGAAGAATCTGATTCAAAGCAAAAAGAGAACCAACTTGTAGTGATTTGGATCAGTTGAGCTACCTTTAGATCGTAAGCAGCAATCTTCAGGTAGCACAACTGTTTAATATGTATTTTGTACATACCTTGTATTAGTTGTATAAATCTTTCTGTAAATAAATGTATTATAATAGCTTAAAAACCAAGAAGACAGTCATAAGTAATACACCCCTCTGTCTCCTCCCGTGGATTTCGTAAAAGCCGATGGAATATGGGTAGCAGCATCCACCTGACAACTAAACGCTCACGTGCTCGTCACGCCCGCGCACCGGCTGCGCAAGTCGGAGAGGTCCGTTTATATAATGGGTCCCTCGGTCCACAACAGGCTGCCGGACACGGATGCAACTTCCACAGTTGTTTTTAAAAATCGACTGAAGAAATGGCTTCTAGACAGTATTTTTTATTCTGTAGCAGAGTTCTAAGAATTACCAATTATTTAAATTATATATGCTATTCTAATTATATTTATTATTACCTTTATATAAAGTCACTATATAAATTTTTATATTGACCTTTTCTGACCTGTAACTTGGCGTTATCTATAAATGATTTGTATTTGTATTTGTATTTGATTTGTATTTGTAAACACCAATAATGTGATCATTAATCCGCCTGCCAAGCATGGTGATTATGCCAGATTATGCCAAATCCCCGTTCTATGGGGGAGGCTTCGTCCAGCAGTGGATGTATGAATGTTGCTGATGATAAGAATAAAAAATAATCATTAATAATAAGAATAACCTCCCCACATATATATATCGAGTTTTTATTAAGGACGACAAATCTTATTATTAGATTTATGATGCTTCTTTTGAAGTTGAATATAAATAAACATATTTTTAGATTATGGAAATATTTGATTTCCATGCATTTATAATATTTACCCGCTATAGGTACCAATGAAAAGGTAAATAAATAAATAGATAATGCTGGACAGTTGATACAACATTATCTAGCCCCAAGCTAAGCAGAGCTTGTGTTATAGGTACTAGATAACTGATATACTGAATACAATACATTACATAGATAGATATTTTTTATTATACCTAGAAAACACCCAGAACACCCTGAACAAATATGTGCACATGGTACAAATATTTGTTCCGAGGCGGGAATTGAACCCGCAACATCCTGCGTCGCAGGCGAACCTTCGCCCGCACCGCCACAGAGGTCTTCAAAAAGAGAGTCAGAGGTGTCAAAGATACAATAGGTACACATGAGAGGCGACCTAGCCTTAACACTAAAACGCCAACTCGTCGACATGTGTATCTTGCCCGTCGTAACCTACGGTACGGTACCATGTCTGGTGGACCGAGTTACAGAAGTCCAGACTCAAGATTTGTCAGAGGGCAATAGAACGCAGCATTTTGGGTTATAAAAGAACCAACCATGTAAGGAACACCACGCTGCGTTCCCTTACTGGTATTGCCGACGTAGGTGACAAAACAGCCAGGTTTAAATGGGAATGGGCGGGGAACGTCAGTCGAATGCTTCCCAACAGATGGCCGAACATCAGCGAACCCTGGATACCTGAAGGACGGTGACCTCGGAGTCGGCCGAGAAAGCGTTGGTGGCACGATCTTGTTAATTTTGAAAAGGAGTGGTGGGAGACTGCCAAGGACAAGTGGAAGAATTTGGGGGAGACCTTTGCACAGCAGTGGGTCAATATAGATAAACAAAAAAAAATTGGTACCAAATCTCCACTAGTTACAAAAATAATATCGATTACATGCATGGAAACCTTCGACCAAAGTATTTTTACTTTGGTCGAAGATGGAAACTACCGTTTCAAAATTAGTAATTTTGTTATTCATCTTGGGTTTATCTGGTTATTAATTATTCCCGGCTGACTAACAGGTCAGCCTGGGGTCTGTGGCCTGGGCGTATTATTTATCTGTGGCCTGGGTATCTATGTGTTTCGCGTGTATCTTTGTATGTATCTTTGTATGTGCATGGCAAAAAAACTTCATTACCGCATTGCAGCCAAACGGCTGGTAATTTTGATGTATGAGAATTGATTTTGATGTATCATTAGAATCATCTTGACCCGGGACAGTGCTATAATTTTTTAACAAATGTTAATAAATTATATTAAAGTGGCTACCAAATGCAAATATAACTGACTCAAAAAGGTATCTCTGACATCAACATGGATATCAAAATCAATATATTGTTATTGAGGTTTCAAATATCTGTAGTTTTTTGGTAAAAGTAAATATTCAGAGAGACTACTAGGTAATTTAAAAAAAAACACTACCTAAAACCTGCACAATATGTGACCGTTATATATATATATCTCTAAAAACCTTCCGTGAGGTCGTACATCCAACTGTTTCCAAATAGTTTTTTTTTATATTGCATGGTGACAAACAAGCACATGGCCCGCCTGATGTAAAGTAACCACCGCATTATCTTGATTTGCTGATGAGAGTCATGATGTTAGAAATTAGTACTATCTAATTTTGAGGTCGTTCAAAGTGTGAACTGTGTAGGTACACAGTTGTAAGTGTGAACAGTTGTAAGTGTGAGTCATTTATCTTTATAAATGACTAAATATAACCACAGTACAATAAAGTTCATGGCTCAAAGTCATTTCCTCGCGTAGTCTGGTAAATAAGATAATTGCATCAAGTACCTACATTCTCAGATAGGATAGTTGGTCTTATCCCACTCGCCTCACACGATCGCGCGTTGTCGTCTGTTATTCTGAATCTGTTGATGCGGTACATCTCGTTTATCTCATTTATAAAAACAAAACGATAAATGTTTATGAATCTGAAGAAAATATCAATGTAACAAAAATAATATTTATTTAATAGCAGTTTTTTATTAAAAGGGTAACCGAACATAGATTTTTAAATAATTTTCGTCCAAAATGCGCTGCGATATCCCTGATTGTAACAGGTGTTGTGTGTGTGTTCCTCTGCGGTACGGTATACTTATATTTGGATATCTAAACTTGGTAAGTGTGTAATTTAGAGTAATGTGCCACAGATAGGGGCGATTTAACTGCGAGATCGATGAACCCACCTATTCAATTGTTATTGTCATTATTTTAAACCTCTAGGACAGATTATCGTCAGCTGGGCTTGCTTGTTGGACTCACAAGAACTTATGAGTTTTTAGAAAGATTCTCTTACTTCTGACTGTCGTAACAATAGTTTTATACCCGACCACGGCAAAGTCAAAATAAATGTTGTGTTTTTAGCAATCTATGTATGTATGTATGTTTGTATTTTTGTATTTTCCACCGCTACGGTGAAAAATAAACTAAACTAAACTTCTAATCGGATTTTGATGAAATAGGTGTCAATTTATACGAAGTAAATCAATATGACGAATAAACGAACCTTAGGTATATCTCTACGAATACTAAATCAAAAAGTTGGGGTTGTGTTTTTGTATCATCTCGCGCGCGTGGGATGAGTTCACATAATTTATTTAAAATTTTGCATCAAGGTGTAATTTATAAGCCGTGGTGTATCCGGCCTAAGAATAGACCCCTCCGTCTGTTCCCGTGAATGTTAGAGATGCTAGTGAGAAGCGAAGTGCTGAAGCAGAGAGATGTGAAGAAACTCAAACTCGCGCGGCAGAAGTCTAGCTCCAGCTTCCGAGGCAGGGGGGGGGGGGATATACAGGGCTAATAGCCGCCCCAATGTTTAGATTACTGTGCAAGGAATCTTCATACAAAAAACCACCACACGTCGCTAAAAAAAGAAATTTTATTAGTATATCTCTTAAAATAGGTAGATACATTATAGCAGCCATTATCCCTAAAGATTGTGGATGTCGTAAAAGCCGACTAAGGGATTACCCGGACTCTTAGCAAGATTCGTTGGTATAAGATTTGTCCTGGCTGCTAGTTTATTAAGGAATGTGTTATTACTGGAGGAAAGCGTTAGCTGAGTCAGTCGTGGGAAGCAATAGCGGCGATGAGCTCACCCCTTGTCACGTCTATATTCCACGATGGTGCAACCCACTGTGAAAGAGGCCCATTGAGGCGCAACTACCCTTTCTAAAAAGGCGTGTGTCTATGTATTTATGTAGATTGTTAGGTGAACAATATAGTATTTTCAATTCATTACAATCCTGACGTGTAGAACATTATTTTCTTTATAATAGGCTAGGGATGGAGTATTTCCAAGATCCAGAGTCTCAAGCACCGCCGTAAAGTTGCTTGCCTTTCAATCTTCTATATGTTACATTTCGGGGAATGCTCCCAGGAAATTGTCGATCTGATCCCACCATCTCCTTTTCATCATAGGACGAATAGGTGAGCAGGCGCACGGCTCGGTACCATCCTACCTCTTTAGTATACCTTGATCTATTCGTACTAAACGTTTCAGTTCTACCTTTATAATGCGAACTGCTAAGGAGTGGTATACACTACCGTCGTCTGTCTTTCCTGAATACTATAATCTGGGTCTCTTCAAGGCTAGAGTGAATAGGTGCCATCTAGACCTTTATGCTCCATCTTCGGCCACATCGTTACTTACCAACGATCGCGGTCAAACCAAAGGTGAACGTAAAAAAACCAAGATATTTTAGCTGCAGCAGGTCCTTTTTAATTTTACAGCTACAGCAACATTTCATTGGTTGTTTGTATATATTTTTACCATCTTTTTGTTCCAGCTATTTACACTCTTCGTCATAACCCTAGAAGCATATCTGGATTACGGAGACTCCATCACCACACACACTATGTCGTTGTACCGAGGAGTGGGCATTTTCACACAACTTTGGCTTCCTTATATCCTTTTCTCTCTGGAGGTGGTCTTCAATGTCCTTCTGCTGGTCGGAGCTCATATGGTATGTTGAAGGTCGTAAAATGCATGTTCCTTCTGGAGAGTAATTAGTTGGTACCGTTACCGGCTGTAGAGTGATTTGGAAGTAAAGCTCCCACGCATCCATTCTGTCCGAAACAAACTGACAAAGAATAAGTAATTAATTTTGTAAAAAAATGAAAAAACCCTCCACGCAATGTAACGGCTGAACCGATTTTGATCAAACATAGCTAAGAACACTCCCGACAAATTCACCTTTCAAACAAAAAACAAAAAAACTAAATCCTAAATTATTATTATCCGGCAATAATTGATAATTGTGGAAGCTACGATGCAACACACACACACACACACACACACACAGACATGTTAAAATTATAACACCCCGTCGTTTTTGCGTCGGGGGTTAAAAAATGTCACGCCAAAATGGCATACAGCTCAGCATAATGCGGAGTAAGTAGATTATCCTACATACTCAACGCTGATTTTCAGCTGACACCAAGCAGTGAAACTAGACCCTACTGCCAAATATTTGTGTTTATCTACAAATCTACAGATAAGTTGGTGGATCTATAATTTGTGCCTCTCAGAAAGTCACGCATCACTGACACAACAAATATATATATATAAATAAATAAATAATGCTGGACAGTTCACACAACATTATCTAGCCCCAAGCTAAGCAGAGCTTGTGTTATGGGTACTAGATAACTGATGTACTTAATACAATACGTTACATAGATAGAGTTTTTTTATTATACATAGAAAATACCCAGAACACCCTGAACAAATATCTGCAAACGCACAAATATTTGTTCCAAGGCGGGAATCGAACCCGCAACCTCCTGCGTGGCAACCAACCTTCGCCCGCCGCGCCACAGAGGTCGTCATGTTTGGCGTCCAGCTCAGCATTTGATGTGTTGTAGCCATAGACTTAGAATTTTCGCTGGTTGCAGCAACACAACACTGATCTTCCGCTGGAACCATTTACAGTGAAAAACACGGATGTCTGTTTCACAATAAATAATTATACATAATTGACCTAACTCAGCACAACTATCAGTTACAACTCAGTTTGTGCTCAGCTATGTAACTCGGGATAACTCTTAAACCCAGTGTAAAATTTGGTATGCTTATATGATTAAGTCGAATAGGCTCGTAAGAAAGAGACAAACACAGGATCATGCGCTCCAAAAGGTAATGTCTACGATTATGGACAAGATATGAATGTATCCTTCGTTTGATTCCAGAAACAGACTCGACTCATCAGAATATATTACTACTACGGCATAATGACGGTAGTCGCGGCTTGCCTCACGTTCGTGGTGGTGCGATTTCAAAACCAGTACCGGGACTTCTACTTCGATATTTTTGAGTTCTGTCTATGTTTCTCAGCATTTGGTAAGCTTCAAATATACAGGATGTAATATACAGGATGTATCAAATATCCCCCATCCCGCCAACGTCAGCATCCCGCCAACGTCAGCATCCCGCCAACGTCAGCGAGCTCATCCGCACATTTTGGATTCGTGGAGGTCTCGCACAGTACGTTGGTTTGGTTTAGTGGTAGAGCTTTTTTGCGAAAGAATTCGTCGTTTCATGATATATTCAAAAGTTATATTGAAAATTTCCCCACTTCATGTTTGTTATGATAATCCCACGAATTCATTATATAAACATGATTCTACATAACCATTAGTCCTAAACTATTCTAGAACGTACATAGGGCTGACTCAGATGTGCCATGCGGTACGCCACTTACGATCCGCCCCTCCTTACCAACGTGACGTAGAGTAAACCTTTGGTGAACTTACGTCGTGGCCGTGATATAGTTGTGAAAGGGAATTTCATACTAACGTTATAGAATAGCGCCTGCTCGTCTATAAGCTATATTACGGCCGACAAATTACACTCGCCACTTGGAAACCGAGGCTTTATTAAGCCCTACTCTCAATAGTGGTGATGCCAGACAATATGGGTCAAAACTGACGCAGGACTTGTATCCATCTATCAAAAGTTTGCTTTGTCGACGTCTTGACGCCCCTACACGCTACACTAAGCTACTAGTATAGTATTATTTTATATGTGACTAAGCTATGGTACGATGCGCTACGCTATGCTACGCTGCGCTACGCTATGCTACGCTGCGCTACGCTATGCTACGCTGCGCTACGCTATGCTACGCTGCGCTACGCTATGCTACGCTGCGCTACGATATGCTACGCTGCGCTACACTATGCTACGCTGCGCTACGCTGCGCTACGCTGCGCTACGCTACGCTGTGCTACGCTATGCTACGCTGTGTTACGCTATGCTACGCTATGCTACGCTATGCTACGCTATGCTACGCTGCGCTACGCTATGCTACGCTGCGCTACGCTACGCTGTGCTACGCTATGCTACGCTATGCTACGCTGTGCTACGCTATGCTACGCTATGCTACGCTGTGCTACGCTATGCTACGCTACGCTGTGCTACGCTACGCTACGCTATGCTACGCTATGCTACGCTATGCTACGCTATGCTACGCTATGCTACGCTATGCTACGCTATGCTACGCTATGCTACGCTATGCTACGCTATGCTACGCTATGCTACGCTATGCTACGCTATGCTACGCTATGCTACGCTATGCTACGCTATGCTACGCTATGCTACGCTATGCTACGCTATGCTACGCTATGCTACGCTATGCTACGCTATGCTACGCTATGTTACGCTATGCTACGCTATGCTACGCTATGCTACGCTATGCTACGCTATGCTACGCTATGCTACGCTATGCTACGCTATGCTACGCTATGCTACGCTATGCTACGCTATGCTACGCTATGCTACGCTATGCTACGCTATGCTACGCTATGCTACGATATGCTACGCTATGCTACGCTATGCTACGCTATGATACGCTACGCTGTAGCAGCAGCCTTTAGACGTCCAATGTTGGACGAGACTTCACAGAACTACTTGAATGACAGAACAAGCAGATGTCCCTCCTGATGTTAAGCTGTAACCTCTGCCGTTAACAATGCATTACCTCATAGGTCACGTCCACCTAGGACGCACTTTCTGTGGCATTGCACTGCGCCCGCCACCCTGAGACATAAAGATGAAAAGTCTCCTGTGCTTGTAATTGTACCGGCACATATCCTTCAAACCGGAACACAGTAATGCGAGCACTAATGCTTTGCAGCAGAAATAGGTATGAAGGTCCTTCCCCGGACAAACTCTTTCACAAAAAAGCTCTAGTATTACTGGAAATAGATATTTGCCATAAACACTACGCTTGGCAGGTGGATGGGTGATCGCTTCTTGTCTGATTCAGGTGATGCTGCTACCTATCCCCTGGTGTAATCCCTTAGTCAGCCTTTACGATATCTTTGGGAGCAGATGGGGAATTGTCTTAGGCCGGAACCATACGGAATGGAATAGTATTAATACCGCAATGGTCATAATAAACATAATTACATACATACATTCAAACATAGACACACGCCTTTTTTCCCGAAGGGGTAGGCAGAGCCTCAATGGGTCTCTTGTCACAGTGGGTTGCACTATCGTGGAATATAGACGTAACAAGTGGTGAGCTCATCGCCGCCATTGCTTCCCACGACTGACTCGGCTAACGCTTTCTTCCAGTAACACATTCCATTATAAGCTAGCAGGCAGGACAAATCTCATAACAACAAATCTTATCAACAAGTCTGGGTAATCCCTTAGTCAGCTTTTACTACATCCACGGGAGGAGAAGGAGGGGTCTATATAAGACACACCACAGCTAAATATAGTTTTCATCCCCCCATCTCAGAAAGAGTATTTTTGCTCTTCGATATCTGAGTGCAAGAGCCGTTTTTATCCGCTAGCTAGAGGATAAAGTAAAATTTAATTTAGAACATCGTGTGCACTTAGTTTGTGAATTTAAAACATCATTAAACCTATTTACTTCTACCTCCATGGTGCCGAATTTAACATACAAGTTTTTTAATTTGTTAAAAACTCAGACTCTGAACCTTCGTGGTGTATTACTTTTTTTGCATTTAGTCTTTTCCTCGCTGAGGTGGGATGAAAAGTTACGTGTTGCACTCGAGTGAGTGCAAAGATTTTTCACCTCGTGCTCTTTTGATATTTTTTGAATCACTAGCGTAGCGAGTGATCATATTTTAGATGCCTTCGCTTGCTCGGTCATCAAAATTGAGCACGCGGTTAAAAAGCAACTTTGCACTCTTATATAACCCATAACTATTATTTCCTTCTAGTCGTACACGGCTACCTGCTGCTACTCATCAGGACGGAACTGCAGAAGCTCAAGTACAGCCAGGGACAGTTCAGCTATGTGAACCACATGGCTGAAGTGGTGCTGGAACCACCCGTCTTTGGAGACGGGAGAAACCCTTTGTAAATATAGGCTTACTCTATCAGACTGAGTTTTAATTAACTTACCCAACTACCAAAATTTTTTCCGTTTAAACTTATATCACAAAATTGGTAACAAACACTTACAAGTTAATTTTATAAAAAACCCTGACTATTTACAGTGCTTAATAATTGGAAAAAGGAACGCATAGTATATCTCACCGTAAGGTACCGCAACTAAATCAAGTGCAATATTAAAATTAAAAATATGTATGGTTAATATATATATATATAATTCTGACTGATTGACTATTATTCTGCCCTCGTAATTAAAACACAGTAACTACAAAAATCGCGTTTCGAGAAAAACACGGTAAAAGATGCTTAGCTTATTTGTTCTGTCCTAAAATACCTATGAAAGTTACAATAAAAATATATTTTTATATGTGATATAACACTTGGTAAGCTATAATTCTACACATATTTTTTAATTGTTTTATTCCTCAGTAATTAATTAAATTAGATAATGTGTTTGTATTTTTTTATATAAAAACTTAATTACGTTTTATTTACATTGAATAAGACAATTATGTTAATTATTATTATTAATTATTTTATGTGTTCTAGTTTACACATAAAATTATGTAAATTATGTTTTATTTAGCTTAAATCCATTAAGTTAAAGGTTACTGTGTTCTAGATTGGTTTAACTTATTACTGTGAATAAACCATGTAGACTACTCAAACTAGCCACATCACAAGACAGTAACTTTATACTTACTGGGTTTAAATCTTATAAAAGTAAGGGTCTCTGAACTAGATCAATACCTAGTAAGTCAAGATATCGTGTTTAAGTCTAATTTATAATGAGGTTGACTCTTAGATACACATTATGTAGTATCTGGATATACTTTGTTCTAGATTTACCTTTTCTCATTTAACAGTAGTTATTCAAATTAATCATCCATGTTTAAAATACAAAATATATGAAATAAAACAAAAAATATGAGTTATAATGGTTCCAATTTTATTTTTAAATACGCTAAAAATATTAGAGGATCAGTAAGGTTAGGATTTATTAGTATAAATGGTTTATACCAGTAGGTACCACTTTTTTTCACAGTGGTGAAAAGAGGCCCATTGAGGCTCTGCCTACCCCTTCAGGGAAAAACGCGTGTGTCTATGTATATATATGTAATGGCTTATATTCGAGATCAATGTTTACTTTAATTCTAATTCAGCCTTTGCGCAAATAAACTAAGTAGTAGGTATCACAGCACGAGATCAACGTTTACTTATTTTAATGTCTTTAAATCACTTAAAGCCGGACTTAACACGGAACCGTTCGTGCGCGAGTCTGACTAGCAATTAGCCGGTTTTTTTAAATCTCTTTAAAGGGTTCCCCAGTGCTGATAAGTTTAATCAAACGCATTATCTTAGATTTAAAACTTATCTAGAAGTAGCGTCGCGCAATAAACAATTCATTGAAAATCTTTAGATTTTCAGATAGACGTGCGCATACCTAATAGCTTTGTTCTTCGTAGAACTAGGAACGCTGCATGAAGCGTGTGAATGTATGTTTAGGCAGAGATGTTGCGACGTATATGCATCCGAAAATGCGAATAATTAAAGTAGTATAAATAATTAATTCAACAAGTAATTAATTTTATAAAAATTAAAAAACCCTCTTCGCAATGAAACGGCTGAACCGATTTTGATCAAACATAGCTAAGAACACTCCCGAATAAATCAACATTCAAGCAAAAAAAAAAAAAAAAATCGGTTCATTCGTTCGGGAGCTACGATGCCACAGACAGACACACAGACACGTCAAACTTATAACACCCCGTCATTTTTGCGTAGAGGGTTTCTTTTTTAATTTTTTTTATACTACTTGGAATGACTGGTCAAGCAGATGGCCCACCGGATGTTAAGTGGTACCCTCTGCCTATGAACAATGCATTACTTCACAGGTCACGCCCACCTAGGACGCACCCTATGTGGCATTGCACTGCGCCCGCCACCCTGAGACATAAAGATGAAAAGTCTCATGTGCCTGTAATTTCACCGGCACCCTTCAAACCGGAACACAGCAATGCGAGCACTACTGCTTTCAAGTAGAAATAGGTATGGTGGTAGTACTTCCCCGGACGAACTCTTTCACAAAGAAGCTCTACTACTACAAATAAACAGAATACAGAAATACATTTAGTAAATAGTGGGTAGTGCTATAGACAATTTCTGTTAGCAGCCGTGCTAGGTTGGACCTGTCAACCTAGCACGGCCAACTATTATATATTCTGTGGCACGGCTGCTTACAGAACTCGTCTAGATTATGCTCGAATTCGCATCAGGTTATGCGATTGTTGCGACTGCGAGTGTATAGGTCGATACCTAATTAGCGCGACCTCACACAAATTGATTGTTATTTGTTATGTTTAATACATTTGATTGTTTACTTTGTGAAGCTGGAAAAAGGCGACTATATTGCTAATTCTGAAATAAAATTTGACTACTGATTCTATAAATTGATTGAAGTTTTCCCTATTAATATAGCAAAAACAAACCATCCGTCATCCATCCATTTCCATCTATAATGTGCTGCACAGATAACAGATGGAGCTGCAGGATAACCGAGTGGAGACATAGGGTAGGAGGCCGAAGACCAGGCAGGCCGAAGGCACAATGGCATAACGATGACATTAAAAACGTAGCTGGCCGCCAGTGGAGTCGTAATACTGGGAACAGAGCCGACTGGAAGGAATTAGGGGAGGCATATATCCAATATTGGACGGAAAGATGCTGATAAATGATGATGCGTTGAGGGTCCCGAAGTTGATTAGGTACTCTATTCAAGATTTAATGTCACCACTTCGAATTTGCCTTCATTCCTCCTCTCTGTAATTTTACAGAGTTATTTTTTGGGATAATTTGACCCTGCCAGAGGCCCCTGCTAAGGGGCTTATCGGGCAATAACCAGTGTACCAGAACTAAAGGAACTAAGGTAATCAAACAAGCAACCACTTTCGGTGAAGCTCGTATATTCTCTGAATAAAATATTGGTGTTACATTGCGACAGAAGTATTTAGGTCATCATTTGCTATAAAGTAGCATATACACCGCAATGTTATGTACCTCTCCAAAAACAAGTGAAAACGAACCTTAATGTAAATTACAAAAAGATTAGTTGGAAGAAATTTTTGCCTGGTTTTTCTTATTGTTTTGTGCAATCAATAATGTTTTTTTTATCTAGGTATTTTAGTTTAGTTAGTTAGTTTTTTTTAGTTTTAATTTTCATTTTAGTTTTGGTTTATTGTCTTAGTCTTACATGTATTAATTTGAAAGAATATAAGAATAGAGTTGTGTTTCATATAATTTTTTAAATTGGCCAATTTCGTCTGTTTTCACCATATTTTATTATTTATTTACTATTGTTTATTTTGACCTGTAAATTTTCTAGGTCTAATAGTAACTACTCATTTATGTCCATACTCGCTGGTCCAGCCATTTTTCGGTTCGTTTAGTCAAATATAGTTTAAACACGTCGTTTCCTTGAAACTAGACTGCTAAATAAGATAATTGACTTGAAGCAGTTACAGACACATCCGTTTGGGCTCCTACTCGTTTTGTGTGGCAGTATAACTACATGGCCAGCCGTTGCACAACTCGGCTAAAAGGTTTTAAAGCACAACAATTCGTTAGTACCATTTACGGTTTTCAGTCAGTTATTCAAGTTGTTCTATATTCGTTTTATAGTGTCTAGCAGAATTCTTTATCAGTGTTGTGAATAAGGCTTAAAAAATGCGCTGTGAATTCCCAGATTTTAGAAGGTGCTGTTGTTTTGTACCTTTACGTTATGGGATACTTATTTTTGGATATTTGAACTTGGTAAGGGAAATAAATTAGGTATTTAATCAAAGATTGTTGTTGAAAATTGATAGGAGTTATATTAAAAGTGATGACCTCTGTGGCGCGGCGGGCGAAGATTCGCCTGCAACGCAAGAGATTGCAGGTTCGATTCCCGCCTCAGAAAAAATATTTGTACGTTCTGCAGATATTTGTTCAGGGTGTTCTGGGTATTTTCTATGTACAATAAAAAATATCTATCTATGTAATGTATTGTATTATGTATACCTACCTATTAGTTATCTAGTACCCATAACACAAGCTCTGCTTAGCTTGGGGCTACATAATGTTGTGTGAACTGTCCAGTATTTTTTTTTTAATTTAAATGTTTGACACTGACTTTTGTGGTATTTTCAAATATGTCTAACATTGCAGATCTTTACGATACTCCTCATATCCTTCGAAGTGTGGCTAGACTGGGGGTACAACCCTTTAGCTACGGTCACCGTGGCAAACTATAGAGGGGTGTCGATGTTTGTACAAATGTGGTTCCCATACACCCTGTATACTCTGGAAGTGATTTTCGATATAGTGCTGCTCGTTGGGGCTCATACTGTAAGTATCTTGTTTTATTTTTTATTTTTATACTACTTAGAATGATGGAACAAGCAGAAGGCCCACCTGATGTTAAACGGTACCCTCTGCCTATGAACAGTGCATTATCACATATGTCACATCCACCTAGGACGCACCCGAGGTGGCATTGCACTGCGCCCGTCACCCTGAGATATAAAGATGAAAATTCTCATGTGCCTGTAATTTGAAAGAAAGACAGCCAGCGGAGTAGCGGTAAATAACCTGAGTTACGCAGATGACATGGTGCTGCTGGGACCGTCGGTGGGATCTGTTTGTAAACTAGTAAAGATATGTGAGGCTTATGCGGCTGAACATGGACTGAGGTATAACTCTAAAAAGAGCGACGTCCTCGTATTTAAGAGTGGTAGAGTTCGACCGGTCCATGTTCCGCCTATAATGCTCAATGGTGCGGCTCTAAAAGTAGTCAAAAGTTTTAAATATTTGGGGCACATTGTCACCGAAGATTTAAAAGATAATGAGGACGTTGAAAGGGAGCGCAGAGCGCTGGCAGTTCGGGGTAACATGCTTGCACGCCGTTTCGCTCGCTGCTCGAGAGAAGTGAAAATCACTCTGTTTAAGGCTTACTGCCAGTCCTTCTACTCGAGCAGCCTCTGGATAAACCACACCCGGCGGGCTGCCAGCTCACTGCGAGTCCAATACAACAATATCTTCAGGATGCTGATGCGGCTGCCTCGCTTTTGCAGCGCATCGGGGATGTTCGCGGAGGCGCGCACGGACGGCTATCAAGCGATTATTCGCAAGAGAGTCGCTTCCTTACTCCAGCGTGCGCGAGGCAGCGGCAACGGCATCCTGAAGATGATTGTAGCGCGGGCAGACTGCCCCATCCAAAACAGGTGGATGCTAATAATGATGGGCTCCATCTGATCAAATTTTAACCAGTTCAGTTCAGTTTAGTTCAGTTCAGTTTTTTCACAATTCAATTCAATTTAATTCATATTATAATTCACAATTCAATTTAATTCATATTTTAATTTCGTGTTGTCCATTTTGTGTAATTTTATTTTAATTTGTATATTTTGTGAATTTTGTAGTATTTCTGATTTATTGGGTTGTGTGTAGTAGTTTTAAGTCTATTGTGTTTTGTGATATGGGTGTATTTATAACCTGAAATAAATTAATAATAATAATAATAATAATAATTATACCCTTCAAACCGGGACACAACATTGCTAGCACTGCTCCTTTGTGGCAGAAATAGGTACCTATCAGATAAGATAAGTTTATTTTATTTAGAATAGGTACAACAAGTCATAATTAACATTTGCATTAATTTCAAAGATGTTCGTAATTATATGAAATTAAGAGAACTTTGCCTTCCGTGCTAGTAAAAAACTATGGTGGTAGTACGTCCCCCGGATGAATTCTTTCACAAAAAAAAACTCTACTGCTAACTCCTCCCGTGAATGTCGTAAAAGGCGATTAATTGATTACACCAGGGTATTGGCTACCTGAGTACCTACTCAACACCAATACTGAGATCACCAAACCGCGTGATGATTATAGCAAATCTCCCCTGTTCTATGGGAGAGGCCTCGTCCAGCAGGGGACGTCTACGGCTGATGAAGAAGAAACATAGTTTGTACTCTTCAACGTTTTCATTTGAGAAAACTCTTCGCATCCACTTTTGATCCGAGAGAAGGATCGAACCGCACTGGGCTATCACTGATCTCGCACTGAGTCTACCTATTAGGGTCATTCATGGGTAGCTCAACTCGAAACAAACCAAAACCAAACCAAATTGGGGCACTTCCTTATTAAGGAAAAATTCACAAACACCACAATACGAGTATATCCTATACCACTAATATCATAAAATTGACAAAGTTACGATGTTTGGATCTTTAAAGAATGAAAGAAAGAAGGAAAAAATATTTATTTGGAACGGCACACATGGATTCATGGATTGTGAAAATGACACTCGACAAATAAAAATAAAAATAAATAAGTTTTTTGTTAAAAATATATTTTTCAACACAAGCTTTTATAAAATTAGTGATCGAAACCGTGTGCTGATCAAAATGAGCCTAAACACGGGCAGTCTACTATTTTTCCATCGAGGAGTTCCGTTGTCCACCATCATCAGATCAGCTCGCTGTCACCCATAATATTGCATTTCATCGGAACTTGACAAGTATGCAAAACATCATCTCAATCGGTTGAGGATAACTGCTTTAGAATTCAGTTGCAAGATTCCATCCGGACAAATTAAATAAAAGCTTGTAAAAAAGTGATACTTTCACCGGCATCTATACCCTACAAACCGGAACAAAGCACCTGCTTTACGGCAGAAGTAGGTATGGAGGTAGTACTTCTCCGAACTTTTTCACAAAAAAGCTTACCTACTAAACGCATAGAATACTTTTTATCCCGAAATCCAGTTCCCTCGGGAGAATAATGCGGGAGATACCGCGGGCAATTGCTAGTATGTACTAAAACATAAGTGTTTCTAGCACAAGTAGGTATGTACAAAATCACAACATAAAAAACAATGAAACAGTTGTGCTACCAGAAGACCGCTGCTAACGATCTAAAGATAGCTCAACTGATCCAAATCAAAGTGTTTCTACTTTTACTGATAGAACGGCCGCAACTTCATCTTCGTTCATGTGCGTTTTTTCCATACAAATTTTAACACCCTGGTGCACCCCCTGAGGGGGTGAATTTTAGAAAGCTCTTTCTTCGTCCTACCCTAGACCATAAAAGGAATATACCCTCCAAATTTCAGGTCTTTATGACTTACGGTCTAAGCTGTACTTTGATTGTCAGGGAATGTATCCTCCAAATTTCAGGTCTCTAATGGCTTTTTTTTTATTCGACTTGAATGACGGAACAAGCTGATAGCCCACCTGATGTTAAGCGGTAACCTCTGCCTATGAACAGTGCATTACCTCATAGGTCACGTCCACTTAAGATGCACCCTATGTGGCATTGCACTGCGCCCGCCAGCCTGAGACATAAAGATGAAAAGTCTCATGTGCCTGTTATTTCACACTTACAACTTACAAATTACAGCTTACAACTTACTGCTTACAACTTCAGTCAGTCAGTTAGTGATTCCTAAGTTTATATCTATTGATTTTTCAGAAAAGAGACCACCTTATTCGTGTCTACTATTACTACGGGATCTTGACCATTGTGGCCACTTTTCTGACTTTTGTGGCGGTTCGGTACACGCACAGCCCACAAGACTGGTATTGGATTTTGTTCGAGTATAGCTTCGCTTTCTCTGGATTCGGTAAGTATAAACCAGAAGTGCCCTTTTTGAAAAGCAAACTTCAGCAAAATTACCGGAAACCATCGATTTCCTTGAGATCAACTGGATTCTCTCTCTCTCTCTCTCACACACTCACTCTCTTCTTCTTCTTCATACAATGGCTTCTGAGGACTGCTCCAAACAATTTCGCCAATGTCAAGTAATATTAATCTATACCTATATATAAAACAAAGTCGTGTTAGTTACACCACTTATAACTCAAGATCGGCTGACCGATGTTAGTTATCTCTTTTTTGGTGGATTCTTCACCGCTCCGAATAGCAGAATAAGTAATAAGGGGGGGGGGGGGGGGGGGGGGGGGGTGCACCGGGGGCTACCCGTGCGAAGCCGGGGCGAGTCGCTAGTTTCTAATAAAATTAGTCAAGTCGTCAAGAGTCTCCGTCAAGTTATATCCTAGTTTGAATGGTGGCAGAAAAACCGAAACCACTGAGCCTACTATTGCACCTGGCTTTAAGATCCTGTAAGAGGATGGGTTTGAGTAATATTAAAGCTTTATGTAGCCAATGATTCACTCAAAAGTACAATAATAAGAGTAGAAGAGACCATGCTCTTCGCCCTTAGCGTGTCCTATAGCTAACCATGACAAAATCTATTAATAATAATCCATTGAACTATTTTGTTGCTTTCAGTGTTACAAGTGTACCTGATGCTGTTGATCAGAACAGAGATGCAGAAGCTGAAGGAGCAGCAGAGAGTGACCAGTTACGAGAACCGTATGGCTGAGGTGGTGCTGGACCCTCCACCAATTGGAGACGAAAGAAACAATGAGGATTATTTTTAAATGAAAAATAACAGTATATATTTTTGGTTTTAATTAATCTTATTTAATGGATTATTTAGGCACATTTTGCGGAATGTGCCTTGATGTGATGTGTGTGTGTGTGTGTAGGTTTTCCTATCCTTTTTCCTTGCGCAGAAAATACTCGATACAAACTCCTCGTGCAAAGAATACTCGACATATACAAACTCCTTGTGCAAATAACTCCTCGAGATTTGATTGGTAGACATTTTCGAGAAGGAGTAGCATTAGAATAAAAAATGGTTTGTGTTCTTTGCTGTCATTAAAGCTCGTTCACCGTAAGATGTCGCCTGCCTTGGTTGGCGTACATTGCATTGGTAGAGCATTGCAGCCTCCGATTGGCGCTAATGTCTACTTTTTCTCGTAGTCATGGTATAAAGTTTAGTATGCGACTCTGGAATAAATCGTATTTATAGCGAGGGCCATGAATCACTCGCGTTGCTCAGGACTTGAATCACGAGCACATGAATCAATCCCTGCGGTCGTGATTCAGTCGTTAGAATCCTTCACTTGCTCGTTATTCATCAATGGCCCTCGCTTTAAATCCGTCCGTTAATCACTAATTGCATAATATACTATTAATGATGTCTCTTGCTAAAGTGTTATTATTATTGCACAAAATGAACTTTAGACCTGAATCCAAGTAAAACATCATGTTTTACAGTTCTAAGGTCAGATCAGTATCTGTTCACAACTCAATGATATAAGACGTTTTTTGTCCAATACGTTATCAGGATGGCGAAACGAAATCTAGAGAGTTTTTGCTTCTGTTTACCGGTGAGACAGGGCTTGCTGGTTTGGGGATACGCTAAATTGGTGAGTTTAAACAAGCTTTTATTTAATTTGTAACGTACCGTGCTGTGTCCGGCCCAAGAATAGACCCCTCCATCTCCTCCCGTGGATATCGTAAAAGCCGACTAAGGGATTACCTGGACTTGCTTGTAAGATTATTCCTGATTATAAGATTTGTCCTGGCTGCTAGCTTATTTAAGGAATGTATTATTACTGGAATAAAGCGTTAGCAGAGTCAGTCGTGGGAAGCAATGGCGGTGATGAGCTCACCACTTGTCACGTCTATATCTCACGATGGTGATCCCACGGTGAAAAGAGGCCCATTTGAGGCTCTGCCTACCCTTTCGTAGGCGTGTTTTTTTTTTTTTTTTTTTTTTTATACTACTTGGATGACGGAACAAGCAAGAGGCCCACCTGATGTTAAGCGGTAACCTCTGCCTATGAACGGTGCATTACCTCATAGGTCACGTCCACCTAGGACGCACCCTATGTGGCATTGCACTGCGCCCGCCACCCTGAGACATAAAGATGAAAAGTCTCATGTGCCTGTAATTTCACCGGCACCCTTACCCTTCAAACCGGAACACAGCAATGCGAGCACTACTGCTTTGCGGCAGAAATAGGTATGGTGGTAGTACTTCCCCGGACGAACTCTTTCACAAAAAAGCTCTACTACTACTCTATGTCTATGTCTATGTCTATGTCTATGTGTCTCTGTGTGTCTATGTATGTTTGTTTATTTAACTACACTTGATATTATGTCTCCAAAAAATTAAACGCTGTGGATAGTTGCTATAGCAACTGAACTTTAAACCAGTTCATCTAATTTTAAACCGGCCAGTCTATTGTGTAACTCCAAACCTACTGTCAGAGTACCTGGCTCATAGTGGGATGTCACAAATTTAGTTGTTATGGGAGACCAGCTAAAAATGGGTACCCCGCCCAAATCGGGTAATCTCTTTAAATTTCGCGCCGCTGTCACTAGACTGAATATGTATATGGAGAAGGCGTCAGGCCAGGCCCAGGCGTGGAGCAATCACCGCATCAATGGATCACGTGGTTGAAAGGTTAATTGACAACAAATAATTTTGATGGTTTTGATTACAAAAAATATATTTTATGACTGCTGATTAGTCGATTTTGGTTCATGGTATGTTCACTTAGTGATATTATCTTGCTATGGTTGGCCATTCTTATCGGTGGAGTGATTTGTCGCCTGTTGTGCCGGTTTCAAGTTTATGAGTGTGCAAAACCTAAGTATGTCTCTGGGCAAGACGGGTAGGGGTAAATCGGGTACTACCCGATTTGCTTATAGCCCGTTTTTGAGCAAGTGTTTTATTAGGTATAGTATCGTTTCTTATATCGTACATACATACATACATAGACACACGCCTTTTTCCCCGAAGGGGGGTAGGCAGAGCCTCAATGGGCCTCTTTTCACAGTGGGTTGCACCATCGTGGAATATAGACGTGACAAGTGGTGAGCTCATCGCCGCCATTGCTTTCCACGACTGACTCGGCTAACGCTTTCTTCCAGTAATAACACATTCCATAATAAGCTAGCAGCCAGGACAAATCTTATACCAACGAATCTTATCAGCAAGTCCGGGTAATCCCTTATTCGGCTTTTACGACATCCACGGGAGGAGACGGAGGGGTCTATTCTTAGGCCGGACACACCACAGCATCTTATATCGTAGATCGTCAAAAAGTACAAAAGAAAAACTGCTAACGCATCATCGAGCGACAAAACAATAAGCCTTGTAGCACTCGTAAATCGAGTGTAGGAACCTATTCGCTAGTCACAGGCTTGGCAGCAAGCAGGGTGCTTGCGGACGCGTCTACTCTCGCCCGTGGCTCTCGAATGACTGGCGCGCCGCCCCATTCTAACGTGCCCGAGACTGTGTTGTATTTATTAGTCACTTGCTAACACAAACACTACAAGCCTCGTTATGGATGAAGCTTAAATAACGCAGCTGCTAAAAAAAAGCAAAGAGAAAAAGAAGTAAACAAACAAAAGAACACAAAGATAAATGCAGTAAAGAGAAACTTAAAAGTAGATCTTAATCCTTCAACAAGTATGAAAAGACAGAAAAGAGAGATAAAAAAGGAGATAAAAGGGCTAAATCCATTTTTTTTAAACTAGCTTCGATGACTTTTGTGCACTGATCTTTACCGAAATCCACCAGCTGAAGGCTGGATTAAATACGACGATTGTGGGATGTGGGCTCACGAAGCATGCACCTCCTCTGGTGGCAGAGGGTCATATTACTGTAGCATGTGTCAAGAACAAATGAGTGATATTTGATTTTGTTTGATTATAGATTATAATAATTATTAATGGGCGGATTCTACGTATTGTGATTGTGATAGCTACATTAAACCAAAACGTTGATTATTAATTAGATTCTAGGATCATTTCGTTGTTAAGATTGATTATTCTCACTATTTTAATCATTACCCGCTTTACCCAAAAGCCCTACCCGCTTTAGGCACCCCCTCAGGGCAAAACGGGTTTATCGAAGGGTTTAGTTTTTACTATAAAAACTTTCGTGAATCATATCAATTATTTTATAAAAACGGGAAATTTTCACGTTTCGTTAAATTCTTACCGTTACCGGTTGTGAGGTTTAGTTTTTAATTGTTTTTTTTTATAATGAACATTTATTATAACTTTGTGATTGGTTTATCCATGTTCGATAAGTAACGAACTAGTATAGTGATATTAATCAATATATATAAAATCGTTGCGTGACTGATTGAATGACTGACTGACTGACTGACTGACTGACTGACTTACCGACTATCAACGCACAGCCTAAAGCGTAAGTCCTAGAGACCTGAAATTTGGAGGGTACGTTCATTTTGTGGTCTAGGGGTGCATTAAGAAAGGAATTTCCGATACTCGCCCTCTAAGGGGTCCAAAATGGGCTTTAAATATACAACAAAAAAGCTCTGTATTTCATCGGACCATCGGATGTTGGTTAAGAAATTATTGTTGTGACGGTTGCGGGCAATGTGTAAACGTTCGGGGGAGGCGCGTTAACTTACAATTAGCATCTAGATAGGTAGGATACCACAAGTGGAAAACCAAACATTCTTCTACTACAACAGCTAGAACAATACATACTATTACCACAGTGTAAAAACATAACATAGTCTGTGCTATTACGCATACATGGATAAAATAATACTACGCGTACGAATTCGCGGGTTACAGCTAGTAGTTTGATATATATCAAGAACCTGTTTTTTTGGCTTTTTAGCCTGGTCTCCCTTCACAATACGAAACTGACAGAAAAGTGTCCAGACTAGGCTATAAATGTCAAATTTGAAGTTTTACCGATGTTCAGTGTAGTTCAATGGTTTTGCGCAATTGCCCGGCAGATCCTCACAACAGATTGGGCAGACAATCTAGCTTACGGCCCATAGATGTAAAGTGGTCACCGTCGCTTATAGCCACCGGTAACATCGGGGGGTATTGTCGATGCGCTACCCTGAAGGAATTTATTAACATTTTTCTTGAAGCGACATGTGTCGCGTAACCGAGCGGGAAAACCTCAGAATAAAGCTTATTCCATAGTTCGTATAGGTATGGGGACGAAATGATCTCGAGAAACAAGTAAAAAACCCAGGGTTCTATGATGTGTGGATGCATTAGTATCAAGTTTCAATGACAGTACAATAGTATGCTGACCGCAGTCTGGTCTTATGATGGAGACAGACTGGTCTGATGATGGAGACTGACTGGTCTGATGATGGAGACAGACTGTTCTGATGATCGAGACAGACTGGTCTGATGATGGAGACTGACTGGTCAGATAATGGAGACAGACTGGTCTGATGATGGAGACAGACTGGTCTGATGATAGAGACAGACTAGTCTGATGATGGAGATAATAGTACTAATATTTATAGCTCACGATTGTGATCAGTAATTCAATAAAAGCTTGCTTTGAAAAGTAGGTATTTTGCAACAAAAAACTTATAATATTTGAACAAGTTTTCAACCTATTATTGTCAGAAGCAAAGCATTTTTCCTCCATACAAAGCCATCTGTCGTAGCAATATGTACCTACTAAGGTCATTTTGATCATTGTTTTAGCACCATTTTATTTTTTGACGACCTCCGTAGCGTTGTGATACTACCTACGAGGATCGTAGATATGCACAGGCGAGTTACGAATCCGTTACCTACTGAACAAAATTAGTATTTGGTTAATATAAGTAGTTTACTTATAGATAGTGTAGCTGTGTATTTATTTAATATTTAGTAGAATAATTTATTTATTAATTTAGAACGCTCACATTCTAAAATTACAAATCTGACATCATAAAATGGCTTGCGCAAAATTCCTGATCGTAGTTTTTTTTAAACCATTATAGACCTTTGTTTGACCACGATCTCACCTGTTGGTAAGTGACGATGTGGCCGAAGATGAAGCACAAAGGTCTAGAAGGCACCTATTCACTCTAGCCTTGAAGAGACCCAGATTATAGTTTCAGGAAAGACACGACGGTAGGGTATTCCACTCCTTAGCAGTTCGCATTATAAAGGTAGAACTGAATCGTTTAGTAAGAATAGAGGGTATACTAATGAGGTAAGGATTTAGTACAATATTGAAATTATAAACATGCATGGATACTACATTATAATTCCTTGGGATCACTGTACCAGAAACACGATAGGATAATATTTTTACCCAAAGTTACATCTAATTTTTGACTAGATTCGATTGTTTATTGACTTTATTTTACGAGATATTCAACAAAAACTGCTTTTTTTGAAGGGCACGACCGGTTTTTTTTATATGAAGATTTCTGCCTGGTGTTGGCTCAACCTTAATATTAAAGTATGTCAGAAAGAACCTACACTAAGTCTAAGCTAGCAGAATCTTATCTAGTTCCAGGTAAAACATACCTAGGTAGTTACGTTGCCAGCATCCACCCATCGTGCTGTATTTAATGCAGCGTAATGCATTTTCTGTTTGTTTAGTCTTTAAGGCCACCCACGCACAGGTGCAGTTTGTGCGACGAATTCTAGATTTGTATTCAGTCGATATTTAGCTACCACTTGTAAGACATTAGAATTAAATCATTTTACTTAATTTGTCTTTTTAAAAACACTTCCACGCCTTCGCGAAACAAGTCTGGCGCAGCCTAGTGGATTTTCCGCAGTTTTCCCGAGATCTACACTCGTGAACACCCCAAAATCGGTCTATCGAGAAAGTAGCGTTTCGTATGAAATCCGGCTCTACGCGGACGCGGAAAGAAACGAACCAAATAAATACGACTCTATAACGGTGAACGCGTGTGAAAAGTGGCTATATCCGGCTCCTGGAGGACATGGGATCGAGCAGCTTGTGAGTAAACCTTTTCACTTCCTGTTGTCATATCCCTGTGTCTTTTCCACATTTCCTCTCGAACTTAAATCGTCGGGCTTATTAATTACGTTTATCTGATTTTGTTTGCACATAAATTGGCGAACTGATTTGCACATAAATTGGCAAATCCGTCATTCTCGTAATTAATTTGTGTAATTTTAAGTAGATTTAGTTGCACTTAAATAGGCAAATTGATTTGCACAAAAATTGGTAAGTCAGTGTAGTTTTAAGTAAAATAAAGTAAATAAAATTAAAATAAAATGGAGATTAAAGCGGTTCCGAAAGAAACCTTGTCTATCATCCCTAAGTATGACGGGGAAGAAAATTTATTGAATTTATTCATTTCAAAATGTGAATATGTAGTGAATGGAAGTAAAGCTCCGGGAAATGCAGCACAAGATCTGTATTTATTCCACGTTGTGTCAAGTAAACTCACTGGTAGAGCTGCGACTCTACTTAGCGACCACCCAAATATTAAATCATATGAACAATTGAAAGACTTGCTTACGCAACATTTCGGTGACCCTCGATCAGAAGAGTGCATAGCGATTGAGCTTGAGACGCTAAAACTAAAACAAGGCGAAACGTACATTCAGTTTTGTCATCGCATCCAGAATGTTAGAAGTTCGTTATTTGCTAAAGTAAATAGGCTTACCGATGAAGGAATCAAGGCCGCGAAAATGATTGTTTACAACAACACAGCTCTGAACGTGTTCTTGTATAATTTACCGGAGGACATGATCAGAATTGTGCGGTTGAAGGGTTGCTCTAACCTTGAAAATGCCTTAAGCATTGTGACAGAAGAAGTGAACTTTAAGTTTCAATATGATGCGAAAAACAAGATATTAAAACAAACTCCATCGCAGCCACCAATTTCCCAAAATTCCCAAAATGCTTTGAGACCATTACCAGCGGCTCAAGGTTTTAAACCAGCGTTTAATTTGGTGCCAAATAATAATTTTAAATTTGGCATTCCACAAAACAATTTCCAATTCGGCAATTCACAAAATCAAGGCGGGTTCAGACCCAACTTTTATCAACAAAATAGATTCACACCGCACACACAAGGTTTCCGATTCGGGGCACCTCAAATGCAGCCTCAACGTAATTTTGGCCAAGCCCCCGCGCAACGCGCGCCTTTCCAACACGGCGGTTATAAATTTGGTATCCCTCAACAGCAAGGTTTTAAGTTCGGTATTCAGAACCAACCTCAACAAAATCAGCATAAATTTGGCATACCACAACAACAGGTACAGGCGCCTAGGCTACAGAGTAGCGACGTAACTATGCGCACTGCGCCGCTGCTAAGACAAAATATGACTTCAAACGATCTGTACTATACAGAACAGCCTTGTCAAGAATATACCCCCGATTATAACAATGGTCAGGAATACACCCCTGATTACAACATTGCTTACGACTACAACTATAACGATGGTGGATATGATTGTTACTACTTACAAAATTATAACGAAGATAATTCCACAAATCAGGAAAATACCAGTGCGGAAACCGTACCAGAAAATTTTCAGGAAAAAGCCTCCAAGAATGTAGAGAGTTGATAAACCTAAATTATTGTGATAGTATTCTGAAATTACCCCACATTGTGATCCCAGAAATTGATGCAAAATTTCTCATAGATACCGGAAGCAGCAGATCATTTATTAGCCCTGTTAAAGCCAATCAGTTTTTCAACGATTTTAAATATTACGAACCATTCACTGTGGTTAGTACTCACGCTCAAAGTACTCACAATGAGATAATCTACATACCACTGCTAAAGACTTTTAAAAGTACTCTCCCTCATAAATTTTATATTTATGATGTGGATGGAAGGTACGATGGTTTAATAGGATCAGACCTTTTAAAAAAATTAGGAGCGAATATAGACATGCAAAATCAATTATTAATTACACATAATGCGGGAATTCCAATTATTTACAATCCACCCTATGAGATTGATTTAGCACCACGATCTGAGACGCGAGTAAGGATTCCCACGAATCTACAGCATGGTGAAGCGATATTAGACTTTCTGCAATTTCAAGAAGGCGTTCGAATGCCTACCGCCCTTGTCCGGTGTGAAAACTACTTTGCGGAAACGGTCATTCAAAATACTAATGATGTGAAAGCGATCATCACGTTCCAAGAACCATTTACAGTTTCGGTATTTAAAAATGAGGAATGTGAGGTAAATTTCGTGAAAGATGATTGCATGATTGATGAGTTACTGAAAGAAAATTTGGGAAAATTACGATTAGATCACATGAATAAAGAGGAACATGATAGCGTTCTCAAATTGTGTCATGAATATAGAGATATATTTTATTGCGATAAAATACCGCTGTCTTTTACAAATCAGGTGAAACATAATATCAGAACAACTAATGAAGATCCGATATACATTCGACCATATAGACACCCACCTGTTATAAATCAGGAAATTGAAAAACAAGTTAGTAAACTTTTTGAAGACAACGTAATACAAGACTCACACTCGCCCTGGAGTGCACCGGTCCACCTGGTACCAAAAAAGTTAGACGCGTCTGGGGAAAAGAAATTTAGGATGGTGATTGATTATCGGCGCCTAAATGAAATAACAGTTGATGACAAATACCCATTGCCAAATATTACCGACCTCTTTGATAAAATAGGTAAAGCCCAATATTTTAGTACAATCGATCTAGCTAGTGGGTACCACCAAATTGAAGTCAATGAGGCGGATCAATCAAAGACTGCGTTTTCGACACAATCAGGCCATTATGAGTTTAAACGATTACCATTTGGTTTGAAGACGGCTCCAGCGACGTTTCAAAGAGCTATGGATAACGTACTACGAGGTCTGCAAGGCATCCACTGTTTGGTATATCTTGATGACATCATAGTATACTCATCCAGCCTACAGGAACACATTGATAAACTCCGAAAAATATTCGACCGACTTAGGAAAACTAATCTAAAAGTTACACTTGACAAATGTGAATTTCTAAGGAAAGAAGTCCTTTATCTAGGTCATACCATCAGCAAAAATGGCCTCATGCCTAACAACGATAAGATACAAGCAGTCCTAAACTTCCCGCTACCGCGAACAGCCACTGAAATCAAGAGTTTCCTTGGGTTAGTAGGGTATTACCGAAAATTCATTAAAGATTTTGCTAAATTAACGCAACCATTAACATCTTGTCTAAAAAAGAAAAATAAGATTGATTGTACAAAACAGGAATACATAAATGCATTCGAAAAGTGTAAAGAGCTTTTGACTAACGCACCGCTCTTACAGTTTCCCGATTTTACAAAACCATTTGTTCTCACGACGGATGCATCCAACTTTGCAATCGGTGCTGTCCTTTCTCAGGGACCCATAGGAAGTGATAAGCCGATAGCCTACGCGAGTCGTACATTAAACGACGCGGAAACACGATACAGCACAATTGAAAAAGAGCTTTTAGCTGTCGTCTGGGCTTCAAAGCATTTTCGACCATATTTATATGGAAAGAAATTCACGATATATACAGATCATAGACCTCTCGCTTGGTTAGATTCAATAAAAGAACCTAACAGTAAACTCACGCGATGGAAACTGCGTTTGGCGGAATTCGACTACAAAACTGAGTATAAACAAGGAAAACAAAATTGTAACGCAGATGCTTTGTCACGAATTAGGATTAACGCTTTAGGTGAAAACGACGACGTTTCAATGAAGGTAAATGTAGATAAAAAAGAACAAAATCTTCAGCGTCATATTACGGACATAACTGATGAAATTATGCGGTTAAGTAAACATAAAAATGATACTTCCCACGCTTGGACCCCGCGTGAACGAACACCATCACCAATACTAATTTCATCTGGTTCGGAAAGAAGCAATCAATCAATAGCAGGCAAAGGTCGACGATCTCCCTATTCAAATCCATCTTGCGGAAGTACCACCGAATCTGCATCTGAAGGACGGGATGAAAGTATAGGCACGATACATTCGGCCCGCGATCTTGACACAGATGGTATACTTATTTTACAAGAAGCCATAGATACCAAGCCAAATCAAATACTCGTACATTCCTGGAACAGAAACGAAACTACAGTAAAAGATTTATCTAGGGATAAACAAAAAGTATTGGAGGTTCACTTACCTTTAAATAACCCGGAATTGATCAAAACTTTTCTGAAAAACTATATTAGACCCAAAATAAAATACTTCTTTTATTTTGAAGATGCATTACATCGCAAACAATTTTCAGAGGCAACTCTATTACTTTTTCGGAAAGGAACAGTAAAATTCTATGAGTGTACTAAAAGAGTTATTTATGTAGACAGTGAACAAGAACAGCGAAACGTAGTGCTCAAATACCACATTGGTAAAAATAGCCACAGGGGTATTAGGGAAACCTTAACGCATTTAAGGCGTACCTTTTATTGGAACAATATGGACGAAACGGTGGCAAGCATCATAAATGCGTGTGAAATTTGTAAAAAGATGAAATATGACCGAAAACCATTAAAACCGGAACTACAATTATCGCAAACCCAAATCAGACCATTTCAAGAATTATTTATTGACACATTCTCTGTTGAAGGCAAACATTTTCTTACAATCGTAGACGCCTTTAGTAAATTGGGCCAAGCTTTCGAAATTAGCACAAAGTCCACCCCGGAAGCAGTCAGAGCACTGATTAAATATTTTTCTTTGTATGGAACCCCAAATAGAATTAGCTCAGATCCAGGAACAGAATTTAATAACGCATTGATGAAAGAAATGTTGTCCTTTTATAAAATCGAACTTCATATTGGTACTCCACATAACCCAAATTCCATGGGAATAGTTGAGAGATTTCACTCAACTATAACAGAAATTTACCGGATTGCTAAATATGAACAAAAGATCACAGACGCTGCATCTGTCATGACTTATGCAGTAATGTCATACAATCACTCAATTCATTCTACTACAGGCCTCACCCCATTTGAGGTAGTTTTTGGTCATACTGAATCCAATAATGCATTTTATGTAGATTTCAATAAACAATTTACTCAGCAATTGGTTAAAGAACACGTTAGAAGGACAAAATATTTGTATGAATATTTGACAGACAAAATTATTGATAAAAAGCGAGATGTTATAAAGAAACGTGGCGGAGAAAAGGAATTCGACATAGATGTAGGCGATACGGTCTTTATAAAGGGAGTAAACACAAGACGAAGTAAAGATAAACCACGATACCAGAAAGCTCAGGTTACCGGAGCTATAGAAAGAAATATTGTACCAGTTACAACACATAATCGTAACACTAAAGTGCCAATTAAAGACATCAGGCGTCCTCCGCAGGTTGATCCTTTTGGCGGTCCAAGTGATCCGAAACCAGGCCCTTTATCTGCAGCTGATTGACAAGAACCCCGGACTATTACCTGTAAAGGAAGGTCAAGCTATCATCAGTCATGATACATGGACTGTTATTAAGATTTTAGATTTAAGGTATATCCACGAGGAACTAGAGTTAAATATAGATAAATATGTAAACCTAAAAGACCAAATTCAAAACTGTTTTAGTACCAAAGCTTTCGATTCAGACTTCCTTGCAGTAGAATCACAAACGGATTATACTTTGAATATAACTATAGAAAAGTACAAGCAATTGATTCCATCGGTAAGATCTAAACGTGGTTTAATAAACCCTCTTGGTTCTGTGATCAAGACGATTACAGGTAACCTTGACAATGACGACGCTGTAATGTACGAAAAGTTAATTCATGAGGTAAAGACAAAACAGGATGCACTATCTAAGAAAATGACAATCGTTGCCGAAATGGTGGGTACGTTCACAAAAATAGCCAACTCTACCAGAAGTAATTTCATTCAGATTGAGGAAAGCATTCAAGATATTAATCGTAGTTTAAATCAATCAAAGATATCTCAAAGCAGTAATAAAATTATTCACATTTATAACATTTTTATGCATAACTTTCATACGCTCTACATAAGGATGAATGAGATTGAAACGGCTATTGCTTTTGCTAAAACTAAATTGTTACATCAATCAATCATAAACACAGATGAATTAATATTATTGTTAATGGAAATTGAGAAAACTGAAAGGTTAGTGTATCCAGTAAAGTTGGAAAATATTGTAAAAATAGAACAGTGTATAGAAATGAAGGTGTACATAAAGCAAAATCAGATAAAATTTATAATGCATATTCCATTGATTAGAAATGAAGTTTTGAACTATTTGAAATTGATTCCATTACCTGTCTATAATAAAGTCACTGACCTTACTACCCTTATCCTACCTAAATACCCTTATGTCCTTGTGAAAGGGTTGAAAGCTAAGCCACTCTCCCAGTCATGCCGCGAAATCGACGAAGCCCGTTTCCTGTGCCTTGAGAACGACGTTTCACCGCTTATCGAAGACAATTGTATTGTTGAACTCATGAAGTTTTCCACAAATATCTCGAGTTGTCATCCAGTTCCTGTTACCATCGATGACGTAAAGGCTGCTCTTATACAACCAAATCGCTGGATAATTTACGTGAAAACCGACACACTACTTACCAAATACTGTGAAAACGAGATTACACAAGAAACCATAAGTGGAACCTATCTATTAACTATGGATGATAATTGTCAAGTTAAGATCAAGGAATTAAATCTGAAAAAACATCAGAGTCAAGGGAAAGATGTAATCTACAGCAAGTTCCCAGTAATGAACTTGCCTAAAATTATGACCAATTCATTGGATGAGCAGAGAAAACCTGTCAACCTAAACGGAATCGATCTTGGCGACATTCAGTTCCTGAACTACATATTGCAGAAAAGTGGAAGTGAAATTATTAGCAATAGTGAAAATGATCAAAGTGCTCTAGATTATAAAAGTGTTAGCATAGGAAACATCGTGTTCTGCGTTATTTTAGTTATTTGTCTCTTATTGTTAGCATTTAAACATAGAATTAAGAAATTATGTAAGAAAAAGGAAAATCGAGATAATCCTCATCCTTCGGATAATCTCGAACTTACGGAGGGAGGAGTTACGTTGCCAGCATCCACCCATCGTGCTGTATTTAATGCAGCGTAATGCATTTTCTGTTTGTTTAGTCTTTAAGGCCACCCACGCACAGGTGCAGTTTGTGCGACGAATTCTAGATTTGTATTCAGTCGATATTTAGCTACCACTTGTAAGACATTAGAATTAAATCATTTTACTTAATTTGTCTTTTTAAAAACACTTCCACGCCTTCGCGAAACAAGTCTAGGTAATAAACGTTACCCTAGACTACTTGAAGTTATTAGTCCTGGTGATATTATGCAATACATTTTAAGGCATATGTTCCGTTTCCCGTAAGAATTGTAGAATTATCTTTTAGGGTTTGTAGTATATTGTGTGTGATTACTGTGTTATGTTTTCAGGTAATGTCACTCCTGGTGTGCCTCACATTCATATACCTTTCGATCCATATGTTCAGTCGGGTCCCGGAATCTTACGACTACGCTATCACGTTCTTGGAGTGTGTGACTACGACTATACCTGAGCTGCTGGACTTGATATTCACTTTGGTTCTTATTATAGCTGCGCATAAGGTTGGTTCTGTTCTGTTATTACAAAACTTTTGCCCGGTTACTTTAGTAAGGCATAGTGAAGTAAGTTTCGCCTGTGTTGTTATATCAACCTTCAGAACTCTAAAACCACTAAACCGATTTTGACAAATGAGCTGCTATTAGGTCGTGTTTACCAAGGGGTCTTGAATTTTGTTATAAAACTGATAACATAGGTACAGGTACATATTAAATGAAATCAGTTTATTTGCTAATACATAGTAGAATACATGTAAGGCCTTATGTTATAGTGAGGACACATGCACACTTGTTCTTGCTTCACAAGCATACAAACGTTTTAAAATAGATACATCTCTTTTACTTACATTAGATAAAATAAATTCTAACCAATACATTAATAATACTAGTAATCAATTACAATGTTATGGTATCTGAGCAAACAAAGCAAACAAAACAGAAGGTTGACTCCGCGAAATCATTTAAATAAATAGCGACTCTTGCCCCCACATAATAAAGTGCAATTCAGGTCGCACGGCGCTAATTACCTACAGCTAAATTCACCTAGTAGTTACCTCTCTTTCTATCGCGTAACTTTTACCTTGCCTGACTCACTGAAATGACACGCCTTTTTCCCTGAAGGGAGGTAGGCAGAACCGCAATGGGTTTCTTTTCACAGTGGGTTGCACCATCGTGAAATATCATATGATAGACGTGACAAGTGGTAAGTTCATCGTCGCCATTGCTTCCCACGACTGACTCACGGTTTCTTCCAGTAATAAAACATTCCATAACAAGCAGCCTGGACAAATCTTATACCAACGAATCTTATCAACAAGTCCGGGTAATCCCTCAGTCGGCTTTTACGACATAATTATCTGTCATATTTTACGTTATATTTGTCTTTCACTAATTTGATTTAAGAGCATTTACATTTAGATTATTCTATGTATAAGTAGTATAGTATTATCTTATCTGTGGTATAAGTAATAAAAAATATGTATCTATGTAATGGATTGATATTAATTACCTATATCAGTTATCTAGTACCCATAACACAAGCTCTGCTTTCTATTAGCTTGGGGCTAAATAATGTTGTGTGAACTGTCTAGCATTATTTATTTTATTTGTTTATTTATGTATTTATATGAATTCGATAGAGTTAGAATTTGCTAATGTACTAGGTACAGAATATATATTTATTTTTCAGAGAAACCTAAAAATGCTGGAAGTGTACTACTTCTACAGCATCACCATTCTAGCCATGTACCTGCTGGTGATTGCCCTGACTGCCTGCAATATGGACCGGTTCCAAATGCTCCATGACATGATCTTCCACCACACTTGGCTCATCCAGTTAGATTACTACGCACTCTTGGGATTCGGATTTGGAAATATTTGTGAGTTATCGGAAATAAAAGCGCTTGGCATGTGATCAAATCTTGCAACTGAATTTTAAGGCGTCGACGTGACGCTTTTGTGTTGTGAAGTAATCGAAGTGTGGTGTTGGAGACGGCGCTGTAATAAAGATTTTCTACTCGTACAAATAACTTTCAGCGAATTTTTTTTATGAAAACTTGTGTTCTTTTTGTGTTTTTAATGGAACACATAAAATAGTCGTGGGTTTTTTTTATAACATTTATCAAATATTTTTTTTATTTATTAATATTTTTTTAACAACCATATATTATACTATATAATAAATTGAGTAGGTACATTCTCGTATAATCTTGGATTATAATTAATAAAATGAATGAATGCGGCCGGAACACGTCCCTCGGAGGACAGAATTAGTTCCTTGATATCACCGCCTAAGACGCTACAGCATGCGTAGATTTATAGGTATGCTCAATTATTACGTCGGTTTTTGCCTAACACTGCAAAATTTCAAGCCCCTTTGATCGACGCAGTGACTGCTATAAAGGCAAGGGTGCAAAACCTTTTGTTTGGACTCCTGTATTGGAGGAGTGCTATGAGGTGTACAAAAAGAGTTTGTCGTCAGCTACGATTTTAGCTCATCCAAACTCATGGCTATTCTTGGCCCATTTAATGATGCTTCTAGCACCCATGTGGGTTCATGCCTTCAGCAGCGCGTCAACGAACAGGATAACTGACAACCACTAGCCTATTTTAGTAGAAAACTCAATTCGAAACGGGCACAGTGGCCGCTTATAGGGAACTTTATGCTTATAATGAAAGAGAATAGTGAAATATAATAATGAAAAAAGGCCCATTGAGGCTCTGCCTACCCCATCGGCGAATAAGGCGTGTGTCTATGTATGTATGTATGTATAATTTAATAAACAGAGTCCTCTAAGTAAACTTAAATACTGCCAAATATTTTTTCCAATAAATAACTTGTTATACGTCTTATTGGTGGTGTCACGGGAGAGAACATTTTCCTATAGCTCCCTTTAGTTGAGCCAAGCAGTTGTTTCACGGAGGGAGCGGGGCTAATTGAGTTATCATACTCGGGTATCAAAAATTAGTGTGCAGTTTTCTTGTCATGAGATGTTTTTTTATACTTTTTGGTACTCCTTGAATGTAAAAAATTTCAGGTCTCCAAGCATACCTGATGATGCTCGTGAGAAGCGAAGTGCTGAAGCAGAGAGATGTGAAGAAAGTCGAATTAGCACGGCGGAAGTCTAGCTCCAGCCTCCGAGGTGTCAGGGCGAGGATAGACAGGGCTAATAGCCGCCCCAATGTTTAGATTACTGTGCAAGGAATCTTCATACAAAAAACCACCACACGTCGCTAAAAAAAGGCATTTTATTAGAATATTTAGTTTTTTTTTTTTTTAAATACTCGTATGGCACCTCACGGCTTGTGCATCCATTTTGAAGTTATTTTTTGTTTTCATTAGTGCATTTTCAACTGTGTGTGCGGTGTTTCCAGCCTAACAATAGACCCCTCCGTCTCCTCCCGTGGATGTCGTAAAAGCTGACTAAGGGATTACCCGGACTTGTTGATAAGATTCGTTGGTATAAGATTTGTCCTTGCTGCTAGCTTATTATGGAATGTGTTATTATTGGAGGAAAGAGTTGGCAATGGAAGCAATGGCGGCGATGAGCTCACCACTTGTCACGTCTATATTCCACTATGGTGCAACCCACTGTGAAAAGAGGCCCATTGAGGCTCTGCATAGCCCCCTTCGGGGAAAAGGCGTGTGTCTATGTATGTATGTAAATTGCATAATTTTTTGAAAGCAAAAGTGGTCTAATACTAGAGTAATCAAAAGTAGTTAGAGGTAGACTTTTTTCTATCGAGAAAATATTTAGCTTAAACGCATCATGTTTTTGAAGAGACCGGAATAATAATGAATGTCTGTGCACATTATATTATTTTGAAGTTAGTACGTGATTTTATTAAGTACAATTCAAAGCGAGCAAAGTAATTTTTTGGCTAGATTCAAGTCCCTCTATTAATTACTTATTTCTGTACGTGATTTTTTCACGTCTTTGTACGACATGACAGCTAGTTTTTTCCTGGCAAGATTCAAATAGCGTTTGCAAGATGGTTCTTAGTGAAGTTTGGTGGAACTGGTGCAGCTCAGCTCACAAACATGCCGTTTAAAAACAATTATAAGGAATGGCAGCTGCTGATAGCGCGGTCTATTTTTACAAGTTTTATTTAACTTGCAATGTACGAGTACCTATGTATGTTTGTCTGGGTGGAATCCGGGTGGAATCTTGCAGCAAAATTACCAATCTTAGATTAGATTTTTAACAGACTAAATCTAGTAAAATATCCAAATAAAAAATATGCGTGTATACATTATAGTATCGAGGGATCAACCAGACAGAAACAAAAAAACACAAAGTTACCTCTAACTTTTGACTAGATTCGATTGTTTGTCAATATGGTACAGATTATTGGGTATTTTTTTTATAAATAAGGTCAAAACAATAAAACAGAGGATTCACCACCCTTTTTTAAAATAAGGGTTTTTTTAAAATTATTTATATTTCACGAGATATTCAATAAAAACCACTTTTTCGAGCGGCGCGTGGTGTTTTTTTCTGTATGAAGATTTCTGCTTGGCGGTGGCGCAGTCTTAAAGCAGTTATCCTCAACTGATTGAGCTGAAATTTGGCTTACCTGTCAAGTTCCAATGACAATACAATATGATGGTAACAGCGAGCTGATCTGATGATGGAGACAACGGAACTCCTCGATGGATAATAGTAGACTGGCGGTGCTTATTTTGATCAGCTCTCGGTTACGATCACTAATATTATAAAAGCTTGTATTGAAAAATATATTTTTCACAAAAAACTTATTTATTGTAGTTTTGCTTCGGGGCTCACATTATGCAAGAAACCGATGTGCGTCCAAAACAGTTCATTTTTAGGTCTTCAAAAATGATATTGAGGTTTCTAATATCATTATTTATAAACTGAATAGTTTGCGCGAGAGACACTTCCAAAGTGGTAAAAAGTGTGTCCCCCCCCCCCCCCGTAACTTATAAAATAACAGAATGACAAAACTAAAAAAAAAATATGATGTACATTACCATGTAAATTTCCACTGAAAATTGGTTTGAACGAGATCTAGTAAGTAGTTTTTTTTTTAATACGTCATAGATCGTAATCCATCCAAGAACTTTTATATTATGTTACTTGCTGCAATATAATGATTATTTTGTTGTAGATTATGAGGCAGCAGAATACCAATTTTTCAGTCAATTTACAATACAATCTCGTTTCGGTCAACTTGCAGTGTGGTTATAAAACAAATAAGGGAATTGGGATTCAGATATAATATTCCTGAACAAAACAGGATTCTATGACATTTGTATATTTTTTTTCTATTTCTAGCTGCTGTATCATGCGCAGGGTTAGATTAATAATGAAATTAAACAAATTGAGCTCAAAGTCAAACTAATAACAGTAACTGCTACAGACGGACGTGTGGCTTTTAGTGGTCAATTTTACATCAGAAATTAGTTGGTTGCGAATATTGTGTACATTAGTCTAGTAATTGAGGCGTTCTAAAAACTGAGCTTGTTTTAAGTTTGAATTAGAACATACAAATAGAGCAGAAATTATGGAGTTCAAGCGATGCTGTTGCTGCATTCCGTTGCGATATGGACTTCTGATATCAGGGTATTTCAAACTGGTATGTATTGATAACGTTTCTCATTTCATCATCTGTCATCCATCACCTCAGCTTGTGATGATTCAGATTAGGCCCTACACCTAATCAATGTTTTTTTTACATCGGGGCATATGAAATAATGCACGTTCAGGCAATGGTGGCCGAACGTGGGAATGTGTCACCTATTTCTGCTGCAAAGCAGTATTGCTCGCGTTGCTGTGTTCCACGTTGAAGGGTACGGGTGCCGGTGAAATAACAGGCACATGAGACTTTTCCTCTTTATGTCTCAGGGTAGCGGGCGCAGTGCAATGCCACATAGGGCGCGTCCTAGTTGGACGTGACCTATGAGGTAATGCGTTGTTAAAGGCAGAGGTTACCGCTTAACAGGTGGGCCAACTGCTAATTCCGTCATTCACGTTAATAGTTAAAAACATATATGCGAATTCCCATTTACCAACATGAGCCCATCTATAGCAACTATTGCGGCCATGACGTGTATATATTTTTTCTCTTTTAGCGTCATATCATAGCGTCAACATGTTTCATGGTGACTTTAAATTTTCATAGTGCTTTGTGATAACACTTCAGGTATGGGTTTTCATAATAACAACATAGACCAGCAAGATCGATTAATCTCGAAGAAGGTCATCGAAATATGTACGAAGGTGATATTATGTTTGAGAAAAATTAATTCATGGCCTGACTGCACAGGAGGCAGGTGCTATATTAAGTAGCCCAATGAATATAATAGTGCTGAGTGAATAACATTTACTACATTTGTTCACAGTGGGTTGCACCATCGTGGAATATAGACATGGTGAACTCATCGCCACCATTGCTTCCCATGACTGACTCGGCTAACGCTTTCTTCCAGTAATAACATATTTAAAAAAATAAACACATTAACACATTATAAATATATTAAAAAAAACCTTGTAGACCTTAAGTTAATGAAATATTTAAGAACATTTTATTTATTTTTATTTATTTATTTTATAATAAGCTAGCAGCCGACAAATCATAAACCTACGATTCTATCAACAAGTCCGGGTAATCCCTTAGTCGGCTTTTACGACATCCACGGGTGGAGACGGAGGGGTCTATTCTTAGGCCTGCCACAACACAGTTTAGAAGTAATCCTTTGCAGAATTGAAACTATCGTGGTTGGGAATGAAGGGCTTCTGAATTCAGTTTCAAAACGTCAGCAAAGCGACGAAATGGCGTTATTTATTTAAAATAACCCTTTGCATTTTCAGGTGGCTTTAGTGGCAATCCTCCCGCCAGTAACAACTGAAATGGTGGAATCAGGAAAAGCATTTCAACGGAGAGATAATGTTGATGTAATTGCACCATATGTGATAGCGTTTACGACGATAGCATTAGCAATCCTTGTTATATTGAGCGATATAGCTATGACTATAGTATTTGTGGTCGGCAGCCAGAAGGTATTTATTATCTAACTGTTAAGACCCCTGTTCATCACAGAAACCATGCTTTACTTGGCCTTTAGAGGCCTATCAGAGTAAATTTCTTCCACGAGTACGAACTGCGAACCCATGGAAATATAACCATTATCTTTGAGGGTGTGCAGATATATAATAAATTACCCGAGGAAGTAAAGAAAGCGGATTGGTTCGGCGTTTTTAAATATAAACTAAAATAAAAAGCGGCCAAGTGCAAGTCGGACTCGCCCATGAAGAGTTCCGTAGCAGCAAGTATCATAATATAAAAGTTTTGGATGGTTTACGATTTATGACGTATTAAAATAAAAACTACTCACTAGATCTCGTTCAAACCAATTTTCGGTGGAAGTTTACATGGTAATGTACATCATATTTTTTTTTATTTTTTTATCATTCTCTTATTTAAGAAGTTACGGGGACACATTTTACCACTTTGGAAGTGTCTCTCGCGCAAACTATTCAGTTTAGAAAAAAAATATATAAGAAACCTCAATATCATTTTTGAAGACATATCCATAGTATGGGTTTGATGAAAAAATAATTTTTGAGTTTCAGTCCTAAGTATGGGGAACACCAAAAATTTATTGTTTTTTTTTCTATTTTTGTGTGAAAATCTTAATGCGGTTCAAAGAATACATCTACTTACAAAGTTTCAACAGCATAGCTCTTAAAGTTTCGGAAAAAAGTGGCTGTGACATGTATACACGGACAGACAGACAGACATACTGACAGACAGACATGACGAATCCATAAGGGTTCCGTTTTTGCCATTTGGCTACGGAACCCTAAAAACACATCCTAAACGACCCAACATTATTAAAACAATTTATTGACTTACTGATGAAATTTTCTCTGTGATGCACCGAACGAACCTGCATCGCTCACTCATACTTTAACCCCTATTATCTATTTTTGCCCTGCCTATGCGAACGATATTGCACAGTACATGTTTTTGCAACATTCGTAGATATGACAAACAATGACTTTGGCTTTGTTTGTCAATTTATGAAATTGATTACAATCAATTTCATAAATTTTAACAAATTATTGGGTTTGTTAAAATTTATTACTATGTTTAGAATTTTATTGTTAGAAGGGCTTACTTATCTACATTATTAAAATAAGTTTCTCATATTCTTTTGATAAAAAAATAATCTTTTCACTCCTCTTGCTCAAAAATACCGTCATTGTGGCGTACCAAAGCGAAGAAAAAATTGCATTTCTTCAACTAGGGCAAAAAGTATATTTTTTTATTTTTCGTTTGTCAAATGACAAGGAGCCTACAAAAACGAAAAAGTATTTAGTCATAAGTAGAATAATCATGAATAAAGACTCTACTTATTACTGTTTCATAAAAAAAGAACAACATTTTATTTTTCAAAATAGAAATAAAATATGCGATCTCTTTGGTAGAATGCATGCAATGCGTTGCGGCTACAGAAGAAATAAATTTTTTTTTCTCTAATTGCAAATTGAATTGGTAGTGAACGTAATTAATTTTTCATATTGGATTATTTTATTTTCTCGCAATCGTAGTGAAAAGTAGAGTGTAACACATGGCGTTAAAAACCCATTAAAACTCTGTTTCTATTAACTCCCTCGCTGAATAATGGGTCATTTTAGCTCCTTGTATAACAATCTACTTACAAGTTCAGGAGGAAAATTTTCTCATGATCTGCAAATATATAGTTCCAGGCTTACGTGATGTGGTCCAAAGGTACACGTAGTATCTGAAACCCACGGCACAGTGAACCCGAATGTGGTTTTATCACCACTATGACGTATGTGACTGGTACCACTGTGTTATATTAGTTTACCACTAAAAATTGCATGCAACTCTGATAGTGCGAGGCTTGTGCGTGTGGTTATCTTTTAATTTACTTACGTGTAAAACTTTGAGTTGGCTGAGCTTAGCAAGTCTTTAGAGTCTAATTGTAGAATGTGTTTTTTTAAATGATATAAATAGGCAAAATAAACACACCTGATGTGAAGTACTCACCGTCGCTGATAGACACCGGCAACACCCGGGATTGTCGATGCGCTGCCTACCCTGAATTAATTTATAAACATTTTCCTTGAAGCGACGCATGTCGTTATCAAGCGGGGAAAACCTCAGATGGAAGCTCATTCCATAGTTTGTAGGTATAGGCGTGTTCGTGAAATGAGACGACCTCTGTGGCGGGGCGGGCGAACGTTCGCCTGCGACGCCGGAGGTTGCAGGTTCGATTCCCGCCTCGGAACAAATATTTGTGCGATATGCAGATATTTGTTCAGGGTGTTCTGGGTATTTTCTATGTATAATAAAAAATATCTATCTATGTTATTATATTGTATTAAGTATATCAGTTATCTAGTACCCATAACACAAGCTCTGCTTAGCTTGGGGCTAGATAATGTTGTGTAAACTGTCCAGCATTATTTATTTATTTATGAGCCTTCTGTACTGTATATATTCTGTGGTATGGGGTAGAAATGATTTCGAGAAATTAGTCGTTCGAGAAACCCAGGGATCTATGATGTGCTGTATGTTGCAATGTATTTATGAATGTTTGAGTAAGTATGATTGTTGTTTTATCCGGGGTTTTTTGAGTTCGTCCGGGAAAGTACTATTCCTGCCGCAAAGCAGTACTTATTCCTCGCATTGCTGTGTTCCGGGTTGAAGGGTATCGGTGCCGGTAAAATTACAGGCACATGAGCCTTTCATCTTCATGTCTCCAAGGTGGCGGGCGCAGTGAATTGCCGCATAGATTGCGTCCTAGGACATGACCTAGGCTGGTTTACTTCAGCTACTTTCACAGCATTATGTTTTGGGGGAGTGCTGCAGATATAAACACCATATTTGTGTTGCAGAAGAGGGCTGTTCGTGCAATTTATAATATGGGCCCAGAGAATCACTTCAAGAAAAATTTAAAGAAATAAACATCTTGACATTTCCATGGCAATATATTTATGAAAACCTGATCGCACGATGTTCGCAAAAATTTAAACTTGTTTAGTAAAAAAAGCGACAATCATAATGTAAACACTAGGAACAAAGATAAACTAGCTGTTTCCACTATCAGGCTTTATAAAGTTAGTAATTCGTTTAAAGGACAATGTGTACGCTTCTATAACAAGATCCCAAGCGACGTGCTAAAGATGTCGATAAACAAATTTAAAAACTTAATTAAAAATAAACTTTCTAAAAAAGCGTACTATAAAATCTCAGATTATTTAGATGATAATAAAGCTTGGGACTGAACTTGCTCCAACACAGCCAAAACAAATGTATACCTAATAATAAGATTGCAATCTATAATTATTTTATAAAAAGTGACGTGTCAAAGAGTTTTTTTTAAAAATCTTATTGAATAAATGAAGTTTGAATTTTGACGTACGTATATGTGGTAGGGGGGGGCAACTGCAAACGCATGTTTACAGCCAGAATAGGGTATGTTAGTCATATAAGAGCACACCAGCCGAAGCTCTTCCGCGTGAACCAGATAAACAGTCACCGTGGCTGAAATCGGCCTGGATGACATCATTATCATTATCATCATATGTGATAATGCATTGTTACAGGCAGTGGTTACTGATTGGGCAGTTATGCGCTATGACCATAGGAGATTACTTGACAATAACGTGTGACGTCAAAATGTATACCTGTTTCTGCCGCAAAGAAGTAGTGCTCGCATTGCTGTTTTCCGGTTTGAAGGGTAAGGGTGCCGTTGAAATTATTACAGGCACATGAGACTTTTCATCTTTATGTCTCAGGGTGGCGGGCGCAGTGCAATGCCACATAGGGCGCGTCCTAGTTGGACGTGATCTATGAGTTAATGCACTGTTCATAGGCAAAGGTTACCGCTTAACATCAGGTGGGCCAAACGCTTGCAACGTCATTCAAGTAGTATAAAAAAAAAAAAAACGATGATTCTACGCAGATATCGACGAGCCCGCGTTTGTCACGTTTGGTCATAGCGAATATTGGGGGCAGGTGGGCCATCTGCTTGATCCATCATTCAAAGTTGAATAAAGAAAAGAAAAATATAAAAAATATGTATACATCACATTATGAAACACAGAAGGAAAACATCGTGAGGAAATCAAACATTAAAGACTTGTGTGACGTGTGCATGAAAGGAGCTTCTGCGAGGTGTACTAAATCCTCTCACCACACTGGTTCTTTCACCATTGGTCACTAGGCCTTGTATAAGCTGCCATACCTCAAATTGATCTTTGACCACCATGCTGATGATATTTTTTTCCAGAAAAATGCCAGTCTGTTGAAAATCTGCTACTCTTACTCGATTGGACTATTAGTGCTATATGTCCTGGCGCTGGGCTTGTACTTTGCTTATGGAGTGTACCAGTTACTTCCCCAGGATCCGGGGGTTTTAGACGAGATTATGATGCTCAATCCATCGATATTTTTAATTGTGAATATATGTGAGTTACAATAATACTAGCTGCGCAAGAATAAAACACATTTTAGAAAACAAAACGCCCGCGCCTCAGGAAAAGTCATTCGAATTGAATAACTCGTAAATTATAGATATCTACCGCCTCTTAATCAACAAATTATATTACTTTTTAGCTTAGAATATAGAATAAACCAGAAGGTATGTACGATGGTATTGTACAGGGCGCTGTGTCGCCAAAACACTATGCCTCCCCCGCGCCTATCATACTTCCCACCAGTAGGTAATGTTGGGTAACAAAGATAAAATGAACGCTTGACTTTTTTCCAAAGAATGAATGGTAAACTAAATTATTTATTTAAACCAAAAATATATTTTTATGTAATACTTACGTATGAAATGTCATTCTATCCCTATTTTTCTTTTAAAGCCTAGCAGAATTTTTACATGTGGGAACGACACACAACGGCTTATTCACAAGGAAATATTTCGAGTTCGACACGACTAGCCGCACGGTCGACCACAGACAGACTGGGTGCAACTGATCTCATTGAGACTAGTTTGAGTGGTGACAGTTTTTACTCGTGACACGGCTTCTGGTTTATTCTATATTCTAAGCTCTTTAGCTGAATTAAATTTAGCCCGAACGATTTAGAACGAGCCCGCTCTGAGCCGCTTAACTTGTGTAACACGTCCACAATTGCAGGTTGAGCGGCGCGTGCGCCGTATGTAGATAAAAATACATGTTTTATTTCCAGGTTTACAAGTTTTTATTAACTTAATGAACAAAAGTGAGATCGCCAAACTAGAAAACAACTGTCAGTTTCAATTTACGAACAACGACAACGTGGCCCAGTGTACGATGAACGATGTAGGAGTGAATGAAACCAACGCCAAGGAGGTCCAGTGTACGATGAACGATGCAGGAGTGAATGAAACCAACAAAACCTGCATAATAAATAGTGTAGTACAAGTTGATAAAAATTGAGCCAACAATGAAAGTGAAGAAAATTATCATAAGGAAAAGAATCTTAATATAAATTATGCTAGGTTATATCGACAACTGTGAAGAGAATCACAGTTAAGTAATCAACTATTATATCAACCTGTACAAATATTTGATGCGTAATCGAACATATAAATTGGCCGCGCCCTGTAAAATAATATTACTTGTCACTATTATCAATTTTATCAATGAACGCTGCTAGTTAATACAGATATTTACGTTATAAGCTCATTTTTTGGAGAAAAATTATCGTAATCGTGTTTTGGGCTCGATCATGCCCTTGGAAATCTGATGAAGTTTTTTTTTTGTATAACAGTGTAGATTTTGCTAAAAACTACGTTTAAAATTATTTAACTCTTGGCAGCCTCTTAAGTTGTTTTACTCGTAATAAAACGCTCCAAATACTTGATTGTTTTATTTCCTGACTCATTTTCATGAATATCAAGCTCTATAAAGAGATTTGTTGTTTGTGCCCTCCTGCCCCCTTATTCGCTATGACCTGCAAGCTCTAAGCTATGACCAAACGTGACATAACGCGAGCTCGTTACGATATCTGCGTGGAATCATCGTTCAGAATACATTGTGACGTCACACGTTATTGTCAAGTAATCTCCTATGGTTATACTGAATAACAGCCCTGTGCGTTTAGGCAAACTGCTTGATGGATTGATTGGATAACTTAACATAACATCCAATGGTCACATACATACATCTGGGTCCCAAACGGGCTATTTTTTAAAGTGGGGTATAACGCAAAATTAACAATCTTAGATTATATTTTTAACTGACTAAATCAAGTACAATATTCAAATTAAAAATATGCATGGATACTACATTATAATACCGAGGGATCACCCAGACAGAAACACGATAGGACAATAATTTCTCGATAGAAAAAAAAACCAAAGTTACGTCTATTGCCTCTATTCGATTTTTTGTCAATATGGTACAGATTATTGGGTAAAAAATTGGATAAATAAAATCAATACAATAAAAAAGAGGGTTAACTATGGGGTTTTTTAAAATTATCTATATTTCACGAGATATTAAATAAAAACCGCTTTTTCGAGCGGCGCGTGTTGTTTTTTTTGTATGAAGATTTCTGCCAGGCGGCTTTACGTTATTCATCATCCATCATCCACAGCCTGATTTCACCCACTGCTGAGTATAGGCCTCTCTTTGCCTGTGCCATTCCTTACGGTCCCATGCCAGTCTCATCCAGGTTCGGCCCGCGACGCATGCGATATCGTCTGCCCATCTAGCTGCTGGACGACCAACGTTTCTGTACCCAGTTCTTGGACGCCATTCAGTTAGCGCCTTACTCCACCTATCATCACCTCGTCTTGCCAGGTGTCCTGCCCAACTCCATTTTAGTTCCGTTATACGATTCCCAACATCTTTGAGCTTTGTTCGATTTCGTATCTCTATGTTGGGAACACGGTCTATAAGCTTGATGCCGAGCATGGCGCGTTCCATGGCTCTCTGTGCAACTCTCATTCTGTACACAGCCTCCTGCGTGAGTGTCCATGTCTCGGCACCGTAAGTCATGGTAGGCAGAACACACTGGTTATAAAGTCGGGTCTTCAGACATTGTGGAATTTCAGCGGACTTAAGAATGTCGTCCAGTTTGCTGAACGCCGCCCATCCAAGTTGTATCCTTCTTGCGATCTCCTTATTTTGATGTTCTTTGCCAAAGGATAGAATATGTCCAAGATAGACATACCGGTCAACCATCTCCAATCTCTCATGGCCAACCATTACTTGAGGGTCTGTGATGTTAGAGATGTTTGCCATAACCTTCGTCTTGGACATATTCATCCGAAGGCCTACCTGAAAAGAAGCATCATAAAGGTGTTGTAACATGACTTGGAGATCCTCGAAGTTTTCAGCAAAAAGTACGAGGTCATCTGCAAACCTTAAGTGAGACAGGTAGACACCATTGATGTTAATCCCGCAATTTTCCCAGTCGACCGTTTTTACGATGTCCTCTAGGACAGCCGTAAAAAGTTTAGGTGAAATGATGTCTCCCTGCCGCACCCCCCGCTTGATAGGCACAGGGTTTGTCAAGTTATGCAGTCGTACTTGTAATGTTGCCGATGTGTAAAGCTCCCGGAGCACATCCACATATCGTGAATCGATGCCACAGCGATGGAGAGCGTGAAACACGGCCCAATGTTCGACACTGTCGAAGGCCTTCTCGTAATCGACGAAAGCCATACAAAGAGGCCGGTTGTACTCGCGACACTTTTCCATCAGCTGCTTCACCGTGTGGATATGATCCATGGTCGAAAACCCGCTCCGGAAGCCAGCCTGTTCGGTGGGTTGGCACTCGTCTAGCTCGCGGGTAATACGGTTGGTAATTATTTTTGAGAATAATTTATAAATTTGAGACATTAAACTAATGGGTCGGTAGTTGTTAAGCTTAGCAACATCTCCTTTCTTATGTAAAATTGTGACTATTGCGTTTTTCCATTGTTCCGGTGTTCGAACATCATCCATGACTTTATTAAAAAGCTTTGTGAGAACCTTGAGAACTGGCTTACCACCTGCGCGAAGCAGCTCGACCGTCATTCCATCTTCACCAGGAGATTTGTCCGTCTTCATTTCGTAAAGAGCTTTTGAAACTTCACACGGTAGTATTGGTGGCAAAATTTCCGTGTTGCGGTGTTCCAATGGTGGAGCTCGGGCGTCATCTTCTGGGAAATTAGATTCTAAAGATCTGGATGCATAAAGTGCTTCGTAAAACTTTTTGACAATAGACAAGAGCTTATTCCTATCAGTCACTATGTTACCATTATCATCTTTAAGTTTAATTATCTGCTTTGAACCTGAGCTAGTCTTCCTTCTAAATACTTTTGGACCTCGATATGCTTTAATGGTATCAATGATTGTATTAGTATTGTATTTTCTAATATCTTTCCTTATTTCTTTATTTATTTCTTTGTTAATTCTGTCTATCTCTTTCTTATCCCTAACTGTTTGGCAAATCATATCTCTTCTTTCATTAATTAAATCTAAAGTTCCTGGCGATAGTTTTTTGGTCTTCTTACGTGGTCCGCTGAGATGTTTTTTCGTGGTCTCAGTTATGACTTTACAAAGCAGGTTATGAGTATGGTCTACATCTAGGTTTGACTCTTCGAGACCTTCAAATTGGTTCTTCAGATCTACTTGAAAGGCATCTGGGAGAAAAGTGATTTCTTGTTTTTCATATCTTCTTTGTGATGTTATCATTTTTGCTCTTTCACTTTTAAAATCAAATCTTAGCGTAGCTCTCACCATTCTATGGTCGCTCCCGGTCTTAAAGCGCGAGAGAGTCGAGACATCAGTAACTACGTATTTATGGGAACTTATGACGTAATCAATCTCGTTTTTGATCTTTCCTCCTGGACCAACCCACGTCCACTTTCTCGATGCTCGTTTCTGGAAGAAGGTGTTCATTGCGTAAAGCTTTTTGTGTTCGAGAAAGTTTACGAGGGCTTGTCCTCTTTTATTTCGCACACCCAGACCGAATCCACCAATGTATTTTTCATTTAGCAATGGCTGACCAATTTTGGCGTTGAAGTCACCTATAATGGTGTTGTAGTGGCATGGTGCGTCATCTAGGGCTTTTGTTATGTCGTCATATAGTTCCTCCACTTCTTCGTCTGGGTGATCTGACGTTGGAGCGTATACTTGGATTATCTTGAGCGAGTATCGTTGGTTGAGTTGTATTATCACAAAGCAGACTCGATTGGAAACACTCTTGATGTTAATTACTGACGGCGCCATACTTTTCGCTATTAGAAATCCAACCCCTCCATAAGTGGAGTCTTCGTGGCCTCGGTAGAAGAATAGATCACCTGAAGTGAGCTTTATCAGGTCTTCACCCTTTCTTCTAACCTCCGAAAGCCCTATTACATCCCATCTGATGGTCTCCAGTTCAACTTGAAATTCTAACAATCGTTCGTCCGTTCTCAGCGTCTTGGCGTTGTAGCACGCCAAGGTCAGGGTCGTTGGGTTGTGGCAGCTGGGCGACTTCCAGTGATTCTTAGCACCCTCTGCCCCGCCGGAACCATGACCGCTGCCAGAGTCAGGAATAGCGGGGCTGCTGGGGACTGAGGGCCGTGGTTTTTTGGCACTTATCATACAAAGAGGGTTTAGCCGTAAAACGCCACGCTGGCCAGTGCGTCTTGGCGAGTTTTTCTCCCGGTCACGTTAGCCTGTAGTGAGAAGTATAAAAATGTTCTATTGTTGCACTTCTCACTACAGTTACCAGGGGGTTACGTTATTACTAATATATTATATCCTTACATACGATGCGCAGACTTGGTCACTTACCAACAGCCAGGACTTCAGCCTCGGGGTGAGCTAGCGGGCTATGGAGCGCAGTATCTTAGGATTCAAACTTATAGACCGCGTTGGAAATACGATACTGCGCTCCCAAACAGAAATAGCCGATGTAGCTCTGAAAGCTGGAAATATAAAGTGGGACTAGGCTTGAGACGTTAGCTGCATGTCCGGAGACCTCTGGGCTAAGATAACTACAGAGTGGGTTCCGAACGCGCGGCGGCCACGTGGGAGACCCAGACGGCGATGACGGGATGAGCTTGACTCCCACAACAAGGACTGACCACTAATAGCTCAGGATATAAATGATTGGAAAAAGAAATAGTTTGCATGCACTACATGTTTTTTTTTAATTCAAAAATGTTTTTTACAGCAAAGAAAAGTAAGTATCAGATTTTAAATGGAACACAATACATCTTAAGCTAATTATAAGGATACAAATTGTTACGCTGAGAACTTAATATCTAGAAAGAGTTATTGTTGGCTTCGGAACGGAACGTGCGGTAAAATAGGTACCTACTTAGGTGAGAGTACCTATTTTACCACACGTTCCGTTGTATAGCGCCGTGCGTTTCCTTTACGTTTTTTTTTTAATTTCCATATAAAAAAAAATATCGGTAACATTTTTATATTATACAGGATATTTTTTATTTCATCCAGGATATAATATCATCCAGGATATAATTCACTCATCATGTTTGTAAATGCATAATTATTATTGCATTGAATTTATTTATTTATTTCCTTGTTCTAGCCGATACAACGTTAATATGAGTTTTGAAGTTGAGATTCTCATCAATATGGAGTCCAAGAGTTTTAGAGCTGGTTAATAATTCACAAGAATTCGCAAAGAAATCTAGAACAGGGATTCCAAAATTAATGTCAGGGGCTGATGCGGAAGTCTTGTGAAAACACAAATACGTGTTTTTTTTTGTAATAATATGTATTAAGGTCCCTTTCGCTTGTGGCGCGAAATTCATTTTTTTTCGTATTTTTGCTCATCACAGCTCATCAACACTTCTTCAGGTAGCGAAAACTATGTTGCCGGTAATTATATGACCTAAGACACAAGTTTCAATCGTAGCTAAACTAATGATATTTATGCGATACTATAAATTAAAACTTGTGTGTTAGGTCATAAAATTACTGGCAATATAGTTTTCGCTATCTGAAGAAGTGTTGATGAGCTGTGATGAGCAAAAAACACGCGAACAAGCGCCACAAGCGAAAGGAACCACCTCAAGTGTGAGAAGAATTTTCTGTAGCCATTGTGATACAAGAGCCATACCACATTCAACCAAATAACGCACATCCGACCACGACTTCTCTTGAAATATAACCACAGTGTCATCAGCATACATTACATTATAGTTTACACTACACTAACTCAAAAACTTTAATTCTTTTGAGTCTTCTCACTATGTCCATGTTCTCGAGAAGCTGGATTGCCTTGACGTTCACATCTACGTTCATGAAGTCTACGTTCGTGAGCTTCTGCATATTTTTGAATGACTTTATCGACGAACTTTATTTACGCCCCGGTGGAGATCGTCGTTTCTGACGTACCAGGGTGCGAGAGACTCCCACTTGACTGGTTTTTATTGATTATTATTGAGTTGTTATGTACTTCGGTGTTTCCTGACTTTGTTTACATACACCCTCTTATCTATCTCGCTGCACTATCACGCGCTGGTTATGAATTGAGTTCAAAAGGCAAACTATTTCCAATAACTGATACAGACGGACGTGTGGCTTTTAGTGGTCAATTAATTTATAACTGGAATTGTTTTTGTTGTTACTTTCGCAAATTATATATACTAACTACTCTCTAAAATTATTGTGATGTTATTAAAACTGCGCTTGTTAAGCTTGAATTAAAATATTCAAAATGAGAGTAGAATTGATGGAGTTCAAGCGATGCTGTTGCTGCATTCCGTTGCGATATGGACTTCTGATATCAGGGTATTTAAAACTGGTATGTATTGATAACGTTTCTCACTTCATAATCTGTCATCCATCACCTCAGCTTGTGATGATACATGTTAGGACACCAAATCAATGTTTTTGTTAACACCGGTTCAGATGAAATATTAGGTACATTAGATTCAGAGTATTCATCACTGTCGTAAAGTTTCATGTCTTTAAAGAAAGAAAGAAAATTTGCTTATTTTTCCGAAAGACAAAACAAACACTTGTTAGTAGTAGAGCTTTTTTGTGAAAGAGTTTGTCCGGGGAAGTACTACCACCATACCTATTTCTGCCGCAAAGAAGTAGTGCTCGCATTGCTGTGTTCCGGATTGAAGGGTACGGGTGCCGGTGAAATTTCAGACACATCAGACTTTCATCTTTATGTTTTAGGGTGGCGGGCGCAGTGTAATGACACATAGGGCGCGTCCTAGGTGGACGTCAAGGGAGCTCATCCACACATCATCGACATGTGGGCATCTCGTACAGCTCGCTTTACGAGATCATTTCTCCCCCATACGTGCAAATTGTGGAATAGGCTCCCTCCTGAGGTGTTTCCGCTAAACTACAACATGAGCCGCTTCAAAAAAAAAAAAAGGGTCCTTCAGGGCAGGCAACTCATTGGCAATTCCTCTGGTGTTGCAGATGTCAATAGGCGACGGTAACCGCTTACCATCAGGCGGGCCGTAAGCCAGTTTGTCGAGACATTACATAAAAAATAAAAAAAAACGTGACCGTTGAGACAATGCATTTTTAAAGGCAGATTTACCGCTTTACATTGTCTGCTTGATCCGTCATCACAAAGTTAAAAATAAACACAACACAAAACATAAAACAAAAATCTAGTACTAAGCAACTAAACTAAGTAAATCTAGTAATATACAAAATTAAAAAAATAAATAAAACTAATATAAACACTGGTTGGTAAGTTGATGAGTAGAAAGGCATCGACGTGTGTTGTGTGGGGTCAAATTGGTCCCAGTCTCAGGATATGATATAGGTTTAGTGCAGCGCTGGTTTTCAGACAGGGCCCATCGATAAACTACGGTCGGCCTTTCGATCTTCTTCATTGCCAATAGGTGAGATCGCGGTCAAACGAAGACAACCTCTGTGGCGCGGCGGGCGAAGGTTCCCCTGCGACGCAGGAGGACGCGGGTTCGATTTCCGCCTCGGAACAAATATTTGTGCGATCTGCAGATATTTGTTCAGGGTGTTCTGGGTATTTGCTATGTATAATAAAAAATATCTATCCATGTAATGTATTGTATTAAGTATATCAGTTATGTAGTACCCATAACACAAGCTCTGCTTAGCTTGGGGCTAGATAATGTTGTGTGTACTGTCCAGCATTATTTATTTATTATTATATTTATTTATGTTAAAGGTTAAACAACATTTTGGTCAGACGATGATGGTCGGTTTATTCCCGTTGTCCACGTGAGTCCATCTCGCACCTGTTGTAGCCAAGGCGTGTGTATAATTTTTCTAGCATCTAATTGAAGCGTCTACATGTTTCTTGGTATTGTTTTTATAATGAAATCCCTTTGTGGAAACATGACAGGTATGGGTTTTCATAATAACGATGCCGGCCTAGTCAGGCAAGGTCGAGGGGTCAATTATTTGGCAGAAGGCCGTCGAAAAACTATATGAAATTTTAAAGTTTGGGAAACATTTATTTATTTTTGGCTTTCTAGCTCCTATGGAGGCAGTTGGAAAAACTAACTTGCTTGGGGGGGGGGGGAGGCAAAAAACAGTTATAAGTGTTTCTTAATTTAGTCCTAACTAGCCTTTTGCCCAATTCTAAATATCATTAAAATCCGCTAAACCATATATATATAACATAACATAACACCCAACAGTAACATACATAATCCTGATCCCACACTAGGACACTAACCCTGTGTCGTGGGTATAAGCGTACTGTAGTACCATAACACCCAGACCAGGAACAAATATTTGCAGATCATACAAACATTTGTCCCGCAGCTGGAATTGAACCCGCAACCTCTCGCATCTCAGCCGGCTACTCGCCTAACGCGCTACAGAGGTCAGTGGAACTAAACTTAACAGCCGGCAGAAGCATATAATAAACTAATCAGCGAGGCACGTCAGTCGAATGCTTCCTGTAGGGAGAGATGTTAATGTTCTCTATACTTATGTTCAGACTACTGGTGGTGGTGATGATGATGATGATGAAAAAACTTTTTATTATAATTAACGTTTATTTAAAGTTGGTACAAGACTTGTCTGTAACGCTCGCGGGAAGTAACTGGCCCTGCACAAGGCAGGCGGGGAGGGCGTGACGTTATTTCCTAACATTGCAATATGAGCCCCTACACTTTCCAACAGGTGGGCGAATATCATCACATCCTGAATAAATTTTCTTTCTTTCTTTCTTTCTTTCTTTCTTTCTGAATACCTGAAGGACGGCGACCTCGGGGGACCTTGCTAATTTTGAAATGGAGTGGTGGGAGACAGCCAAGGACAGGGACCAGTGGCAGAATTTGGGGGAGACCTTTGCCCAGCAGTGGGACAATAAAGGTTATGAAAAAAAATAGTAGTTTCAGAGATCACCTCGTACATACCAACAGACAAACTAAAAAGCTTTACCCCTTGATAAATTAGTGTAGACTAGCTTTTATCCCATCGAGCAACACGGAAGGCCTGCAATGCTCTAAGTTGTATCCACTGTTACGGGCCTACAAGTTTGACAGTGCAAAACGTCCATATTTCAGCGTAAATTTCTAAAAAGCTTTTTTTTTTGTTTTATCTACTGGAATGACTGAACAAGCAAATGGCCGGTAAGCGGTAACCTCTGCCTATGAACAGTGCAATACCTCATATGTCACGTCCACCTAGGACGCGCCCTATGTGGCATTGCACTGCGCCCGCCACCCTGAGACATAAAGATGAAAAGTCAATGTGCCTGTAATTTCACCGGCACCCTTACCCTTCAAACCTCAAGCTTTAAGATATCTTGTATAACGTTAGTGTACTGCTTTAAATCAGCTGTTTATCTCGTACGCCTACGAATTTTTATTTTGTGAACAACTGAATATAAATTAATAAAAACATTAGTTGCCTGGTTTTTCTAGGTTTGGTCGAGTTGGAACAGGAGTAAACTTAGTTTATAAGACGATTCAAAATCAAATTCAAATTTGAATGTAATCCTTTGTATTTTCAGATGGTTTCAGCGGCAATCCTCGTGCCAGTTACAATTGAAATGGTAGAATTAGGAAAAGCATTTCAATGGAGAAAATTTGATGTTAACATTACAGCATTTACAATATTTTCATTAGGCACCCTTGTTATATTGGGCGATATAGCTATGACTATAGTATTTCTGATCGGCAACCATAAGGTATTTAATGTCCAGCTGTTAAAACCCCCGTTCAACAAACAAACCATTCTTTACACGCCTTTTTTCTCCGAAAGGGTATAATAGGCAGAATCTCAAATGGGCCTCTTCACGTAGGTTGCACCATCCAGTCGTGGGAAGCAATGGCGGCGATGAGCTCACCACTTGTCTCGTCTATTTCCCATGATGGTGCATCCCTAACGTGACCATACGTCCCGGTTTGGGCGGGACAGTCCCGGTTTCAGGCAGTCTGTCCCGGTGTCCCCAGCGAAGCCAACATAGTCCCGGTTTTGCAAGCAGACCCAACGATAGTAGTCATGTACTGAGTTACACACGTATCAAAAACAAGACCCGATATTTAAAAGTAAATTGTTCAGCCGACAAATTCAAAAATACGACTTAGAAGTCACGCCACTACTGAGGGCTTAGTAAGTCATGCCAACTTAACTATTTTGTCTTTAGAGCTTTGATTATTTTGTGTTATTCTATCTTATATAATAAAATTACTTGTAAAAAAAAACACGCAGATGTGTCCCGGTCTGACAAAATAAATAAATGGTCACGTTATGCATCCCACGTGAAAAGAGGCTCATTACATTTTTTTCAAATTAAACTAATAGGCAAACTAGCTTACGGCCCACCTGATGTAAAGTGGTCACCGTCGCTTATAGACACTGGCAACACCGTCAATGCGCTGCCTACCCTGAAAGAATTTATGAACATTTTTCTTGAAGCGACACTTGTCGTAACCAAGCGGGAAAACCTCAGATGGAAGCTCATTCCATAGTTAGTAGGTATGGGGAAGAAATGAGCGTGAGAAACAAGTCGTACGAGAAACCCAGGGATCTATGATGTGCGGATGAGCTTTGTCACGGTGCCGGGAAGAGCGATGCGGGGATGAGATCGAAAAGCTCGTCAGAGCATTCCCCGTTGTAGAAATTTGTAAATCACAAGAAATAAATGATTGAATTGACCATTGGCCACGGCCCTTGTTGCCAGCATACCTTGACATGGTATCTGACATATCGCAGGGTGACCAAGAAAGACCCGGTAACACTCAGTAGCTTAGTATCCTTGACCTATTTATATCTCTTGTATCTATTTGACCTATTGTATCTTGATTTCGTAGTAGTAGAGCTTTTTTGTGAAAGAGTTCATCTGGGGAAGTACTACCACCATGCCTATTTCTGCCGCAAAGCAGTAGTGCTCGCATTGCTGTGTTTCGGTTTGAAGGGTATGGTTGCCGGTGAAATTACTGGCACAGGAGACTTTTCATCTTTGTCTAAAGAGGGCGGGCGCAGTGAAGTGCCACATAGGGTGCGTCCTACGTGGATGTGACCTATGTGATATGGCACTGTTCACACACCAAGTTGTGTAAAAAAAAACTAACGACACTAATTTTTTTTTTCAGAAAAATGCCAGTCTCTTGAGGGTTTACTACTCCTACTCAATTGTACTTTTAGTGCTTTTTGTCGTGGCCTTGGTCCTGTTAGTTGCACATGATATGTACCGATTGGTTCGCTTGCTTGGGGTTTTATATTCAACTATGGTGCTCAGGTCTGAAATATTATTTGGAATCGTGGATATATGTGAGTACATTACTTAAGGTGGCGTGCGCCATCCCCAGATATAAATATTCATGCAAAAAAAGTCTCGCGCCGCACGAAAAAGCAGTATTTATTGAATATCTCGTAAAATATATATAATTTTATAAAACCCCTACAATAACCATCGGCTTTAATATATTGATTTTATTTATCTAATTTTTTACCCAATAATATGCTCCATTTTAATAAACAATCGAATTTAGCCATAAGTTAGAGGTAAATTTGGGTTTTCTATCGAGAAAATATTGGCCTATCTTGTTTCTGGTACAGTAATCCCTCGGAATTGTAATGTGGTATCCATGCATAATGTATAATTTGAATATTTTACTTGATTTAGGTAGTCAGTTAAAAATCAAATTTAAGATTGGTAATTTTGCGAATATTTTTTGTATTTTGCTTTGTGGTTATGAATCACCCCAAATTATGTCACTATTTAACTCATTAAAGTTCAGGTAAGTTAGAAAAGGACAGAATAGAGCACGCGATACAAAATGAGAGCAAAAATCAAGAAAAACCGTAGTAACTGTCTCAAGTAACTGATTATTTTCAAAAATCTAACCATAAAAGATTTATAAACCTATAAATTGCATTTAAATCATTAAAATAATCATAAAAACAGCTTTAGGCATTTGTAAGTAGTAAGTTTTTTTTGGATTTTTTTACGTAAATCATAGCAGACTTTGGATTTTATTCGTGTCAATATTAAACAGTGATTAAGAAATTTGCTATTTTGTTTATGTTTTGTTTATGTTCTATATTGTTTATATTTGAAATATATTGCTGTGTTCAACACAGCAATATATTTCGACCTCCACCTCAATGCTATACAAAACCATCTTTTCTATTTTCTCTTAAATCTTCTTTTTCTCGTAGTCATGGTATAAAATATGGTATACAACTCTTGAATAAAACGGATTTATATCGAGGGCCATGATCACCCGCGTCGCTCAGGATTCTAAAACTTGAATCATCATGAATACACAAAAAAAGCATACTGCTTCCAAATGCCTGAACAGATTTTAATGATCCTTTCACAATATTAAAGGTTATAAAAAGATAGTTTAAATTTTTGAAAATTAATTGAGATAGCTGCGGTTTTACGTAATTTTCGCTCACTATTTTTTTCGCGTGCTCTGTTCTGCCCCGTTCTTACTTACCTGAACTTTACTGAGTTAGATAGTGACCGAATTTGGGGTGACTGATCCGATACCACAACTTCACGGCTTGGTTCGCGTTGCGCGTAGTGAAATGAGCACGCTTCGAGAAACTGTTCACATTTGTGAACTGAGCGGCGCATGCGCCGTACATAGATAAAAAAATATCTTTCTATTTGCAGGTTTTCAAGTTTATTTTATCTTAATGACCAAAAGTGAGATCGCCAAACTAGAAAACAACTGTCAGTTTCAATTTACGAACAACGACAACGAGGCCCAGTGTACGATGAACGACGTAGGAGTGAATGAAACCAACGGCACTTGCATAATGAACAGTGAACAAGTTGATCAAAATGAAGCAGTCAATGAAAATGAAGAAAATGATCCTAAGGCAAAGAATCTTAATGGAAGTTATGCTCGGTTCAATTGACAACTGTAAAATGATTTAGTAAGTAGTTTTAATAAATATTCCAAATACTTATACTTATACTTATTCCAATAATAATGTTTTATTTCCTGCCTTATTTTCACGAATACCAAAATACAGATAGATACACACAGATAGATGTACACCTTATTGCACACCACATAAAAATTAACACACTAAAAACAATCAAAATTCAAAATCTTTATTTCAGACTTATTCAGAAACTTAAACCTAAACAATAAGCCCATAGCAACATAAATCACTTTGAAACTAACGTACATATAAAAACACTTTATTTATAACTTAATCTAACACACGTGTGATCGCTGACGCGTCGCGGCCCGGGGGAGCACGTGACAGGCGGCCCTTGAACCACCGGAACTTCACCCCTTTCGGTCAAAAGTCAGGGCTCAAGTAGGTCTTCACACTTTCTGTAGAGACCCTCAAATCACCTAGGGACCAATCTAACAATAAGTATGTTAGTACAATGGGCGGTCTTATTGCTGAGAGCGATCTCTTCCAGACAACCTTGGCCTGGACTGGAATTGACGAGAACGATAAACGACGGCGGTGTAGATCTAAATAGATAAATAAAAGTGTATGTATACATACAATCTAACTTATATACTTTTGAAACTATCATGGTTATGTTCATACTTTTCACTAGAAACAGGATATTTACCATGATTTTTGAGTTTTGAATGTTCCCGATATTTCGGCACAGTTGCATGCGCCATGATCACGGGAGAACTAACTAAAGTCTTTCCGAGTAGATGTTATTGGCAAATATATCGATCTACCCTCTTTCTCACTCATTTATTACGAACGGTACCAATACCATCGGTTTCATTGTCACACTTCACCCCAACTCGACACACAACACTTACGGTATCCGGACGCGTAGCAGGTACCACACTTTTTTGATTCTTACACATTCTCACCACAGATACACACAGATACACCACTCCATACTCCAGATAATTGAAAACCATCTTCTCTATTGAAATTTCTGTACTTAGTAATTTCAATTGCCTCTTGTACCATTCTTGGTATGTATTGTCGCTCTGTTGAGATTACCTGTGGACTGCTATTAATTAATAGCAGTCGATAAGCCATGTCAGAGGCCCTCGGGCGGCTTGACAAACTCTGACACCAGAGGCCAGCACTGCCTTATACGAAACGACGACGACCTGTGGACTGCGTGTAACTCGATCCAATGATTTGAGCCAGATTCCAAAAGGTGTGCTGCTATGGCTGACTTATGTATTTCCCTGTTCTTGACCGCTCCTTAACCCGACACGCTATCGTACGTTTCGTTTGGCCAATGTACGAACTCCCACAGCTACAATCAATTTTATACACCCCTGGTTTTTCAAGTGGAAAACTGTCTTTTGGCGAACGCAAGTAGTGTGATATTTTCTTTAAGGGAGTGAAGATGGTCTTTACGTAAAACTTTTGCAAGACTTTAGCAATTTTGTCCGTTACCCCCTTAACATATGGTAGAAACGCTGGCTTACGTTCTACTCTGCATCTGTGGGGTCTTGGCCTAGGTCGGGATGGTAATGACCGAAGTTTATATCCATTATTACGTAACACATGCTGGACATGAGCTAGCTCACTTTCAATGTGATTCTCACCACACAGGTCAACTGCTCGGTTGGTGAGAGATGTTACCACTGAATTGAGCTGCCAAGGGTGGTGGTGTGAATCAGCATGAAGATACGCACATACGAGCGGTCAAGAACAGGGACATACATAAGTCAGCCATAGCAGAACACCTTTTGTAATTTGGCTCAAATCATTGGATCGAGTTACACAGTCCACAGGTAATCTCAACAGAGCGACAATACATACCAAGAATGGTACAAGAGGCAATTGAGATTACTAAGTACAGAAATTTCAATAGAGAAGATGGTTTTCAATTATCTGGAGTATGGAAGCCTGTGGTGAGAATGTGTAAGAATCAAAAAAGTGTGGTACCTGCTACGCGTCCGGATACCGTTAGTGTTGTGTGTCGAGTTGGGGTGAAGTGTGACAATGAAACCGATGGTTGTGGTATCGTTCGTAATAAAACAGTGAGAAAGAGGGTAGATCGATATATTTGCCAATAACATCTACTCGCAAAGACTTTAGTTAGTTCTCCCGTGATCATGGCGCATGCAACTGTGCCGAAATATCGGGAACATTCAAATCTCAAAAATCATGGTAATTATCCCGTTTCTAGTGAAAAGTAATCTAACGTATAATACATAAATACGTAATACGAGTATTACTGCACAAAATAACAATCAAGCTCTATCAAGAGTTTATTCCTTTATGCCCTTGTTCAGGCAAACGGCTTGATGGATTGATTGGATAACTTAGCATAACATCCAACAGTCACATACATAGTCCTGAAACCTACGTATATACAAAAGTTTTGAGCAATACTTCTACCGTAGTGGATTCAAATAACGCGAAATCCGCGTCAGGGGGACGGTAAACACTCACAACGATACGCCGCTACAGCTCAACACACGACAGCTCAATAGTCCTCTCAATAGAGAGATTTGCAACATCTTTACGTTCCTAACACTTCAAAGTATTTCGAGCAACAACTAAGCAACCGCTACGTATGACGTTCTTGCGTTTTTATGAACTTATAATATTATAATGCTCATAGTTAGGGCGTAACTCAAATTGTAATATCCAGTGTTAAGTAATAGGTACACATTTTTTAATGTAATTTATACTAGTAAATTAAAAATATTTCAAAGATCACTTCAAAAACCACAAAGGTTTGTAAAAATAATGCTATAAGCGAGTCGTTTTGAAACCGCTACAATCAAACGAGTAAACAAAACCTAGATAGGTGCGTAGGTTCGTTTAGATTAGTAGATACGACGCAAAAAATTGTATATGTATGTATGTAAGTAGTTCAACTAAGACGCAAAGTATCTCTGGTCCAAATAAAATTACTAATAAAATTATTAGTTTCAAAATACAAAACGTCTCTATAACAACGTGTCAAATTAATTGTTTCCTATCGAGCAATCCTTTGCGCTATGAAAAGTAATTCTTTGTGGTGTTTTAGATAGAGCCTCAGAAGGTGAGTTTGGCTTTCTTTCTTGATTTCGTATACAAGGGTTCCATTGGTTTTGTTTAGCAGAAAGCGTTTGTGCTGGGTGTTTGCTTCTTAGTGTGATTATTTTATCAAATCTTAGCGCTACATTTTCAACTTGCTCCTTTCGTGATCTGAGCTCTTCCTGTAATTATTTCCTTTTTTCTAGTATTTTAAGTCTCTACCAATACGGTCGGTCACCGTGAGAGTAGTAGGCCACAACCCTCCATCATACACAAAGAAAAGAAAGAGTTCCTAATACCCAACACACCTAATATGATGAGGGAGACCTTCGTCCAAAAAATGGGCATTCTAAAATGCTTAGGATAGTTACTATAATTAAGAATTAATTAATTAATTGTTACAGTTTAATTAAGAAAATCAATTATTACATACATAATCAATGAATTAATAATTTTAATTAAATTTATAACTAAAATTTGATAGAATTTCTTTGCATGTTAGCATTAGTTTCTTTGCATTAGTTTTATGATTAGTTACGATTCTTGAATTATTTTTTGGAAATGAAAGGCTTTATTATTTTATTATTATTGACCAATCCAAACAAGATGAGCACATCGCTGAGCACTACATGCGATAGCGTCACATTTATATATATTTATAAAGTGTCTGCTAAGGACAGAAAGTAATGAACCCACAATCTGTTTCACTGTAAACAAGTAATAAATTATAAATAACTCGACCTTTTACGCCTCAGATGTTTTGAATGCGCATTGTAGGATACTTCACAAACCCAAAAAATAACAGAAACAAATTGGAGACTTGCAAAAGTGCTTAATAAATAAAAAGTATGTATGTGGATGTACCGGAGTTCCAGAGATGTTGCTGTTGCGTGCCAGCAAGGTACGGATTTCTGGTCTGGATTTACATTTAACTCTTAAGTGTCTTCATTTTTAACCCCCGACCAAAAAGATAATGAAAGTTTTTATAAACCTATAAATTGCCTTTAATATTGTGAAAGAATCATTAACATCGCTTTAGGCGTTTGGCAGCAGTAAGCTTTTTTCTGTAAACCTTACAGACCGTTCACCGTAAGTTGGCACCTGCAATGTATTAAAAGATAAAGATGCCGTCTTACGGTGAACGAGCTGTAGGAATTTTTGGTTTTTATTGCTGTGAAAAACAACAGAAAATTAAAAAAAGCAAACTTATTTTTCTATTATTGACTACAGCTCGTTCACCGTAAGACGGCACCTGCGTTATACTGCCCGCGTGGACCTGCAGGTGCCATCTTACGGTGAACGGTCTGTATATTATACCTATATGTTTTATTTTTTTATTTTTGCCATCCGTTTAGGTGAATCAGGCTTTCTAATGTAGGCCTATATTGCAGTTTTTGATCTAATAAGAAATATAAACTCTAGGTACGCAGTGTGGAGAGCGTAGAGTTCCTTTACCTATTTCTACTCTGTATTAAGAATAGGAGAAATTACAGGCACATGAGACTTTTCATCTTTATGTCTCAGGGTGGCGGGCGCAATGCAATGCCACATAGGGTGCGTCCTAGGTGGACGTGACCTATGAGGTAATGCTCTGTTCATAGGCAGAGGTTACCGCTTACCGGCCATTTGCTTGTTCAGTCATTCCAGTAGATAAAAAAAAAAAAGAAGCTTTTTAGAAATTTACGCTGAAATATGGACGTTTTGCACTGTCAAACTTGTAGGCCCGTAACAGTGGATACAACTTAGAGCATTGCAGGCCTTCCGTGTTGCTCGATGGGATAAAAGCTAGTTAATGTTAGGTTACCGCTTAACATCTGGTGGGCCATCTGCTTGTTCCGTCATCCAAGTAGTATAAAAAAAAAGGAATAAAAAATGAAAATTCTGCACTGTGTCAAATTATTTATTCTGTCACTGTGTGTGAGTGGGTCTCCTGAATGTTTCATAACATGGTGTGTTTCATTGTGATTTCAGACGCTATCCATCATGACGCTGATTCCTATAATGATACTGATGGAGATTTACTCATTCATGTTAGGATTGGAGTTATTCATGATTTTTATATTGGCTATACTAGGACTGGTGATTGATATCATCATGAATATTGTGGCTCTGGTTGGCGGGCATTCAGTAAGTGCTTCTCTGGGTCTAAATATGAGTTTGAGCAATGTTGAATCTTCGTCTTCAAACTTTGATATGCATGTACATCACATAATGTTCTGCTATTTTTATGATTTAGGGGTTAGCGCGATTTGGATCTCACAAGAGATCGCTTGTAGCGATAAGACCACCATTTGTAATACCGTGACGAGTAAGTAGGTACATTAAGTTTTTAAATAGTTTATTTTCTATGTTTAAAAAAAACATAGAAAGATAGAAAATACTTCATTGCAAACCATAATATAAACAATTTACACGAAGTAAAAATAAACCTAACTATGTTGTACAATGGGCAGTCTTATCGCTTATTAGCGATTACTATCAGGCAACCTTTGGATGGATAAAAAGTATTTCAATATAGGTAAATGGTTCTATGGTATATATAAAACAAAGTCGTGTTACACGACTTATAACTCAAGATCGGCTGGACCAATGTTAGTTATCTCTTTTTTGGACAATTCTTCTCCGCTCCGAATAGCAGAATAAGTAATAAAATAACGGGGAGGGGGGGGGGGGGCTGTTTTTCACCGGGGGCTACCCGTGCGAAGCCGGGGCGAGTCGCTAGTATAGTATAAATCTATCTTTCAAGAAGTTTTTTTGAAGGCGGCTCACGACCGACAGTTTATCATGGCATCATAATATGATTGAGGTCTATGTCCAGCAGTGGACTTCTTACGGCTGATGATGATGATGACTATGAAATTAAAAAAGATTATATTGAGATTAATTAGTACTTTCTGTCGTTGAAATTGTCTGACTTTAATTTGAAAGTTTTATTTTCGAAACAATATACAAAAAACATTAGGGCGTCGGCATACACATCTATGGATACACTATGTTTTTGTATTCCGGGCGGACGGAAAATATTAAAAATAAATAATTAATAATGCTGTTACAGTTCACTTAACATTATCTAGCCCCAAGCTAAACAGAGCTAGTGTGATGGGTACTAGATAACTAGATACTTAATACAATACATTACATATATAGATATACGACCTTTGTAGCGCGTCGGGCGAGTAGCCCGAACGAGTAGCCCGAGTAGGGAATCGAACCCGCAACCTCAATCAAAGCAAAAATAATCTATCTCCTGTGACTTGTTTTTTGCCTTTATGATTTCAGAAAAACGTGAAATTACTGTCAGGCTACTACAAGTACTCTATTGTCTTTCTGGCCATATTCATTATCGCCTATGTAACCTTAATCTTCTACAGTGTTGGGATTCATGATTGGATTCTATGGGACCTACCAAGTAATTGTTTGGCACTACCTGTTTTGGTATCTGGTGATAGGATTTGCAAGTGTTGGTGAGCTAAATTATTTGTTATTATTATTGCAGTTTTTTTAAAGGCCTCTGTGCAAAATCTTTATTTCCCAAGTTTTCCAGTTTCAAGTATATTGTCTGTGGTGTGTCCAGCCCAAGAATAGACTACTCTATCTCCTCCCATAGATGTCTTAAAAGCCGACTAAGGGATTAACCGGACTTGTTTGTAAGATTCTTTGGTCTTATACCAATTGTCATGGCTGCTAGATTATGTAAGGAATGTATTATTACTGGTGGAGCGTTAGCAGAGTCAGTCGTGGGAAGCAACGGTGGTGATGAGCACACCATAATAATAATAAATAATTCTGGACTGTTCCCACAACATTATCAAGCCCCAAGCTTAGCAGAGCTTGTGTTATGGGTACTAGATAACTGATATACTTAATAAAATATAATACATAGATATTTTTTATTATACTTTAGAAAATACCCAGAACACCCTGAACAAATATCTACGATCGCACAAATATTTGTTCCGAGGCTGGAATCGAACCCGCAACCTCCTGCGTCGCAGACCTAGCCGAAAAGACCTAGCCGTGGCTATTACGGCCTGAGAATAAACCCCCACCTCCTCCCGTGGATGTCGTAAGAGCCTACTAAGGGATTACACCAGGGAATGGGCTGCAGTATCCTACTGAGTACTCGACACCACTGCGATCACAAATCCACCAACTGCTTGGTGCGCGAGCGAGGTGATTATGGCAAAACTCTCATTTTATTCTATAAGGGGAGTAGCCCAGCTGTGTACGCATAACCGCTGATTATGTTGAAGTTGCAATACAATGTGCGTAGATAGCGCGGTTATTCCAGACAAAAACCCACGATACTTAAACAGATATCATGTTTCTGAACAAAACATGATTCCCTGACTGAAACTCTCTGCTCTATCATGCGCTGTAAAAAATAAAACGATTTGAGGTAAAATTCAAACAATCTCATTGCAATAACCGATTAGGACGGACGTGTGGCTTTTAGCGCTCGATGATAATTGTTTTTGTTGTTACTTTTTGTGAATTATATAATTAAAACTCTCTAAAATAATAGAGACGTTCTTAAAACTGCACTAGTTATTAAAACATACAAAATGAGAGTAGAATTGATGGAGTTCAAGCGATGCTGTTGCTGCATTCCGTTGCGATATGGACTTCTGATATCAGGGTATTTAAAACTGGTATGTATAGATAACGTTTCTCACTTCATCATCTGTCATCCATCACCTCAGCTTGTGATGATTCAAGTTAGGCCCTACACCTAATCAATTATATTTAACGTCTGCAAGCACTATTGTTATCTATCTATTGTATGCATAGATACCTATGTGTGTGACGGTCGAACATGGGAATTTGAGTCCCATTTATGTGGGCTCTCACATTCCAAAATTCGACCGTCATCGCCTGACCAATGTAGGTATATATTGCATCTGACCCGACGTAAAAAATAATTGATTAGGTGAAGAGAGAGAGCTTATTGATTAGAATCCTGAGTGAAGCGAGGGTACAAGCTGCCCAATACTATTATTTATTCTGTGCCAAGACCAAGACAGGCTTTATTCCAGAGGAGCATGCTCTACTTTTCATAAATTCTGCGAGACAAAAAATCACTGAAAATCACAGCACCAAACACCGTCTTCTGTTTCACATTCTTCGTTAATGCACTTTTTTTTATTTTGAGTTCTGCTTGTGGTGACCGTTTCGATTTTCGAACAAACCTCTTTACAATGCAATATGTTTTTTTTTTACTTAGAGTTTTCCACGAGTTTCCACACGAATTTGATGTTCCAAATCCAAATTACTTTATTCCCTAGGGAGTTTCGTACAAATTTGTATCCCTAAAGAGTTAATGCTTTACTTTACGTTGAGGTTGCATAATATATAATTGGATATTGACGAGCAGGTGGTGTGATCCATAATGTCCAATTACATATCATGCAATCTCAACGTAAAGTTTATTTAAATCAAATCAAATCAAATACATTTATTTCTATAGAAAAAAAACATACCACTATTACTAATTTATTCAACTACCTAATACTGCTTAAAATAGCAAAAAGTCACTTGGGTAGGTAGGTAGGTGCATTCATCAACAAATCACTATTTAAAACCCCTAGATAGATAACCTACGCCGCAGAAGCGCCCGCGCCGGGCGCTTTTATATGGCGCTCGAAATATGGTTATTTAGGCAGGGTGCACCTACCTATCTACAGGTCTACCTATCCTATTTTAGAAGTAGTAGAGCTTTTTTGTGAAAGAGTTCGTCCGGGGAAGTACTGCCACTATGCCTATATCTGCCGCAAAGCAGTAGTGCTTGCATTGCTGTGTTCCGGTTTGAAGGGTATGGGTGCCGGTGAAGTTACAGGCACATGAGACTTTTCATCTTTGTCTCAGGTTGGCAGGCGCAGTGCAATGCCACATAGGGCACGTCCTAGGTGAATGTGACCTATGTGAGAATGCACTGTTCATAGGCAGAGGTTACCGCTTAACATCAGGTGGGCCATCTGCTTGTTCCGTCATTCAAGAAGTATAAAAAAAAGGCAGATCTCCTTGGTAGAAATATATGAAAAGAACGTATGTTTACAGTAGTCTACACTGCAAAGGTAATTGTAATCAGTAGGTAATTGGTGGCATATTTCGATTCTCCCTACAACTACTTTTATACTGTATCTCGGAGGGTAGTATTCCTCCTCGCGCACTGCCAATCGGCTATGCGTAACCTTGCACATACCATCCTCTTTAGGGAGGTAAAGTTGTATGAAACTCCTTAGGTAGTAAAGAGATTTAAATTTGGATCGTCAAATTCGTGTTGAAACTCGTGGAAATAGAAATAATAACATATAAGTTTTTACATAAGCGCGAAACACCAGATTCGAATACATTTTTAAACCCCACTCAAAAAGAGGGATGCTATAATAACTGTCTGTCTGACTGTATGGCATGTTTCCTTTGTTGCCACATAGCTTCGTACGCACGCACGTAGCAGGTGTGTACCTAACCTAGCTCTTCTAAAATCCTGTTTGTTGCACTAAACTTAGCTCGTCTGAAAACCTGTTTGATACAAAACACAAAAGTAGGTGATAAAGCTGTCATTTGATTTCTTCTTCTTCTTCTTTTTTATTTGAGTGTGTGATACCTACGGTGTGATTGTATTGTTGATTGTTGCATGCTAGTTGTCACAATGCTGCCAGTGTTGGTGTCATTATGTCATGGGTCTATAGCATGGAGGAAAACATACTCCCACAGACGTTTTAAATTAACTTAGCGACCTGCCTCATCATTTTGCACTTTCCATATAATGTTTTTGTATCTATGTATTTATTTTTATATAGTTATTTATTGTTACCCTCCCCCCCTCCCGTAGTTTATTGATGTTCGTGGCATCACTTACCTAGGTTTGGTGCAGCTTATCCTGAGACAGGGACCTATTTGACCCCACACAACACACATCGATGCCAATCTACTTTCTACTGCCGGTTTTAATTTTTATTTCATTTTTTGTTTTGTTTTTTTGTGTATAAGTGTCTGTGTTGTGTCCTCTTGGGGAAAAATAATTGATGTATTGTATTAATACTCCGTATTGATTTCAATGCTGTTTTTATGAAAGACGCTGTTCTTTCTTTCTTTCTTTCTTTCTTTCTTTCTTTCTTTCTCTTTCGTAGGATGGTTCTTATCTTTGTTTGGTGGAAATAGGCGAACCCTTTTCCAGGATAATCCGGATAATTTTTGGTGCAACACGGAATTTATTTGGGGTAGTAGTTTTTATTAAATTATCTTGTAAATAGTTAAATCAAAGTTTAGTTAAGTTAAACCGTAAAGTTGCATGCCTTTCGATCTTTTATAGGTTAAATTTCGGGGAATGTTCCCAGGAACTACATGATCTGATCCCACAATCTCCTTTTCATCATACGACAAGCAGGCACACGGCTCGGTACCATCCTTACCTCATCAGTATAGCCACAATTCGAGCGTTTCGGTTCCACCTTTGTAATGCGAACTGCTAAGGAATGGAACAAGTTGCCATCGCCTGTCTTTCCTGAATACTATAATATGGGTCTCTGAATAGTTGCCTTCTAGACCTTCGTGCTCCAACGTCGGCCGTATTGCCACTTATACCAACCGATGAGATCGCGGTCAATCGAGGGTCTATGTATAGATAATCCTTTGTATTTTCAGATGGTTTTAGTGGCAATCTTCCTGACAGCTACAATTCAAATAGTGGAATTAATAAAAGAATTTGAAGGGAGAAATAATGTGGAAGAAATTGCACCATATATGATAGCGTTTACGATGATAACATTAGTCATCCTTCTTACATTGGGCGATATAGCTATAACTATAGTATTTGTGATCGGAAACCATAAGGTATATATTATCTAGCTGTTAAGACCGCTGTTCAAAACACAAACCATGCTTCACTTGACCTTTAGATGCCAATAGATATTTTTTTCAAGTTCAAATGGCAACGGGCAGGCCATATAGCTCGCAGAATTAATAACCGTTTAAAGGTTCTCGAGACAACCGTCACAAACTGGTCGACGCAGTAGAGGCAGGCTCCCCTATCAATACCGCATGTATTAGCATTCTCTTGCTTTGCCCATGCAGTGCCATTTTAAATTAAAATAAATTAAATTTATTTATTGCATAAAATGTGTTTTAATTAAAGATATTAAATAATTATGTTATGTCCAACACATTCCGCTTAAGCTTAGCGTGCAATTATTATTATAATGATATTACCTGAATCTAAAAAAACAAAAATCACATTATTAAACGCTTTGAATAATTAGTAAGTAAGTAATAAAGCACCATATCAAATAAATTTTACTTAACGTGAGGAAATATTTGAAAATTACTCATTTTCATGTCCAAAAAATTCATTTAAATTATAAAAACAAACTATAAATAACCAATTTTTTTTTGTTCTAACGTCTACGATTTCATTGTATCCCTTTTTTACCCTTTCTTGGAACCCAATATCCAAACCAATTTAGCTCATAACCTTACACAAATTATACTAAAACAACTAGTATATACCCATCTACCAATTTTCGTAAAGAATAGATCAACAGTTTGAAAGTTATCCTCGGACAAACATACATACATACAAACGCTCGTTCAATAACTTACTAATAATTTTCATGGAGCAAAATTTTATGAAAATGATAGCAAGGATCTTGCATTTTTCTGTCTGACCTTAATATCCATTTTTATAGGCCGTGTTATGAATCTACGGACAAAAATTCAATTTTCTTTTTTGTGGGTGAATACGGCCTAAATTTTTGTTAGAATCGGGAAATAAATATTCGTGGGATGAATCCGTGAGATCAATACGGATGCACCCTTTTTGGGCCCAGCATACCTTGAGCTGTCTCTGATCTATCGCAGGGTGACCAAGAAAGACCCGGTAACACGGAGTAGTTTAGTAGCCTTGTTCTATTTATATATCTTGTATCTATTTGACCTATTGTATCTAGTATCTTGATTTAGTAGTAGTAGAGCTTTTTTGTGAAAGAGTTCGTCCAGGGAAGTACTACCACGATATCTATTTCTGCCACAAAGCAGTAGTGCTCGCATTGCTGTGTTCCGGTTTAAAGGGTATGATTGCCGGTAACATTACAGGCACAGGAGTCTTTTCATCTTTTGTCTTTTTTTTTGGCGGGCGTTGTGCAATGCCTCATTGGGCGCGTCCTAGGTGGACGTGCGTGACCTATGTGATAATGCACTGTTCACAGGTAGAGGGTACCGCTTAATATCAGGTGGCACATATGCTTGAGCCGAAATAACATGTTGTAAATTTAAAAAAAAACCCTAATGCCGCTAATTTTTTTTTCCAGAAATGTTCCAGGCTCTTGAGAATTTACAGCAATTACTCAGTTGGACTTTTAGTGACATATGTTCTGGCTTTAATTCCATTCATTGCTTATGTAATGTACCAGACCGTTCCTATGTTAGGGCTTGTATATGTAACTATGAAGTTCAGAGGTTCCTTAGCATCTACAATCGTAAATATATGTGAGTACATTATTTAAAGCTACGCCTGAATTAAACAGAAATCTTTTGTACAATAAGTTTTTTTGGGAAAAATATATTTTTCAATACAAGCTTTTATAAAATTAGTGATCGTAACCGTGTGCTGATCAAAATGAGCCTAAACACGGCCAGTCTGCTATTATCCCTCGAGGAGTTCCGTAGTCCACCTTCCGTCTCCATCATCAGATCAGCTCGCTGACACCATAATATTTCATTGTCATCGGAACTTGACAGGTATGAAAAATATCATCTCAATCGGTTGAGGATAACTGCTTTAAAATTCAGTTGCAAGATTCCACCCGGACATACATTGCAAGTTAATATAAAGCTTGTCAAAAAGAGGCCTCGAAATAGTAGATTGTACAACATGGGACTAAACCGAGCCATTTCATACGAGATGTTTAGCCTATAGAATCGAGTATGAATGGGGTTTAGTCCCGAGTTAAACACTCTACTTTTCACTTCGATTGTGAGAAAATAAAATTACTAGACAAAAAACTTTAAAATGGGTATACTCGTATATTGTGAAAAATTCAAACTAGGTCGTTGTAACAATTTTTAGGGTTCCGTACTGTTACATATAAAAATCTCGAAGTCCTATCAGGTGGCAAAGGTCTTATTTTAAAATAAAATAGTGGGTTAAGAATCGCAATCTAGTATTATTTATTCAACGTTCTTATGTCTAGGCAATTTAAACAATATTAGTTACACAGTACAATATGAAGTTACAGAATACAGTTCCACATCGTGGAAGGTAGTAAAGATCTTATACTAGATGGTTACTGTTACAATACCCTTGGTTCATACCACCACTAGGATAGACTATCTCCTAACCTACACGTTCCTGGCTAGCTTAACTGCAGTAGGTCTGGGAATGTGGGCGATCGTAAGTGAGCTTGAGACTATGTATTTCTTATTACTGATTTTATATTGAGACTTTTAAAAAGGTTTCGATGAGATGCTGGGCGCCAGGGCTGACACTCCGGGGAGCATCCAGCCCATAAGTTAGTGGAAATTACAGTGCTCCCTCAAGCGGAGAGTACGTTCAAAAACAGGTCACTCGGAAGGTGGTACAGGAAGAACTTAACTGGGTGACAGCTGAGCGTAGAAAACGGGCCGCAGACTGCTCGGACTCCCTGGTCAGGTACTGGGCTGGGTCCACCTCCGGGCCTCGTTGAAGCCACTCGAGGAGATGACTCACAGGAATAAAATCCCTCTCCGGCCGTAGCAGCGGTGGGGTTTAATAATGTAAACCGAACACCTCCAGTTAAGTGAAGGTTTCGGTAGCTCGGAGTGTGTGTAACCACCAATGGTTACGACGCGTGGCTAGATGTGGGTCGGCTCAAGGCTTTCTCAAGGTGTCCTCGGCGGCGTGGAGTTCGTAGGCGCAGATATGCTATGCCGTGGTCTTTTCAAAGGCGGGAGGAGAAGTGACCGGGTTTGCTGCCGATGTAGGTCGATGAGAAAGGACGGTTTCTGACACCACCTGGCTATTTAAGTACAAACTCCCACTACCATGAAAATTCGTATTACTCGGTGGGGCAATACGTGAGTCTGCATTTTCGACTGAAGCAAACGTCAAAGACAAAATTAGCAAGCTAAACTGTTTGCTTGCTTGATAACTTCAAACTCATACAAATTACATAAAACGATCCTTTCCTCTTGGAAGGCTTTCCTGAAACGATTTAATTAAGAATTATAATTAAGTAAATTAAATATAATATGATTGATTCGAATGATTTCGAGAAACGTCGCAAAAGCGCCATCTAGGAGAAATCAGGAGTACTAGGAGGTATTCTTTCATTCTTTTAGTGAACTTCGCAACCAACAGCGCCATCTCTTGGTTATCGAGCGTGCTACGTCGCGATGTTAAATAAAGTTGTAACAATACCCCGTTTCTCCGGAAGATTTTACATAGCCTGCGAGGAAAATCGGTGCTGGCCCTCCAGCCTATAGACCATAAACAACAACAAAGATAAAACAGTTCCTGAAACAAACAAAACAAACTTGCTAATCAGGAAGTAAAAAAAAAAGGCTCTGAAGGGACCGGTATAGATCCCAGAAGAGTTAACACTATCTTCTAATACAATCAAAATATCTAAACTAACATGTCTGTCAAGGTGAGTTTAGATGCTCTGCAGGAGACCCTGGAAACCCTTGCAAAGTTGTTACACTGAGATATAAATAAATAGATAGGTATAGTCTTATAGTGTGTGTGTATAGGTGTGTGTGTGTGGGTTTATGTGTAGTATGTTCCGTCCAATATGAACTAAGAGTATTCTACCATGGTAAGGTTAGAAGCTCGAAGCCGTGATCAGACTTAGGGTTCAGCATCATGCTGCTGGACCCGTGGTGTTGCAGATGTGTAGTGTACGTGGGGGTTTAGTGTAGCTGTAAATATAAATAAGTAATAAGAATTTAAATGAGTTTTCCAAGACCTCTGCATGCATCTCCTACCAGACACTGGTGATGGCAAGGTGCATATCATCTCCGGCACCACGCGGAGTGAGAATCGGTGCTACGAGGAGGTTCTACAAAAAAAATATAAAAGATACACTATGTAAATAAAATACTCGAGGCTTGAATCAGTTCTATTGCCAAGGTAACAGAGTTCTCAACCGCTCTGAGACTTCCACGAAGGCTTTGGGACTCATCGTGATCCGTGAGGAGAAAGGCTTATTTTTTCCCCTAACAACCGATCCTGAAACAAATCAACAAGGAAGAAAGAAAGGATAGATGAAGTTACTTGGCAAAGGTTACAGAGTTCTCAACCGCTCTGAACGGTTCAACGAAGGCTTTGGGACTCATCGTGATCCGTGAGGAGAAAGGCTTATTTTTTATCCAATGTTAGCACGACAAACAACACTAAAAAGAAAGAAAATCAACTAAAGTTACAAGACAAAGGTTACAGAGTTCTCAACCGCTCTGAGCGGTTCAACGAAGGCTTTGGGACTCATCGTGATCCGTGAGGAGAAAGGCTTATTTTTTATCCAGTGTCCGAACATCAAACAAGGCATAGAAAGTAAAAGAAAGAAATATAAATTATACATGTCATACAAAAAGGGGTACAAGTCGTGTCCCGCCCTAGGCTCCTATGACAGTCACCGTGCAGGCTAGGTAGGACTGTAAAATAAAAAAAACTAAACCACCATCCAACATGAACACCAACCTCTTACCTCTCCAAACTCTGCAAATCGATAATTAAAATTTGAGTCCTAGGTTCACTATCCAAAATTCAACACACAACAAAAAAAACCTATTTAGGACCCAAAGAAATCAATCTGCAGATTCAAACTAACGATACTTACATTCCTTAATTTTCCATCTCCCAGGTCCAGATCTAAACAAACTTAAAACATCTCTGCTGACCGGGGTTTTAATCATAAAAAAAATGTAAAGTTAAACTTGCAGCGTCCAATTAGAAAGGAAAACCTAGTAATGATCTTCTAAATAAGGCCATCCACTGGGGCAGACGTCGCCTCCGAGTACACGTCCAGAAAAACATTCATCCCAGAGGTGAAGGGCAGGCTAGTCTCCGTACTGTGAAGGGAGAAGGATGGGGCGCTCACTATTCGGCCCTATCCAACGGAACACCGGCTACCCGAAGAACGGAACCCGCACTAACCAATGGTCAACCAATCAACGGCACCACTGTGCGTGGGGCAACTGAACTCCGGAAGACCTACTACAAGAAAACTTTTCTAAAATTTGGACCGCCAAAAACAATACACAAAAAAAACTGGGTACAAAAAAAAACTGGGTACAAAAGGTTCAAAAGGTACAACAAGGTACAAAGGTACATAAGGTACACCAGTAGACCAAACTCGACCCCGATATAAGAAACCTCAAAAGATTCCTACCCAGTCCAAGGGAAACCCGCGGGTGTTTAAAATCACCCGTGGCTATGATCCATCAAAGGAAAAAAAAATGATTCCCTATTTGGACCAGGCAAAACAAAAAAAATGGAGTCTTTCGGCTTACTGTACCTAAATGAAACTAAACTCGCAGACACTGGTAGGATAAGGAACCCTTACACAAAGTTAAAAAAAAAAAAAAAAATAACTAACTACATCAAAGGGTAAGGAACCCTAAAAAAAATCCTCCTAAACTATTCAAGCTTACTAAGGGTATTGACCCCTTCATTTTAAATTAACAGAACGAACAAAGTACAACTAGGGTACGGAACCCTACAATAAAATATTAACCTATGTCTTTACATAGGTTCTAACGATTAGGCTCAGCGACTGGGTACCGACACAATCGAACCCACAATAAAAATTAAGGTACAGGACCTACAAAAACAATTGATAAAAAACAAGGTTAATTAAAATTCAATTAAAAAAACCGAACCAGAACAATCTTCTAACAAACTACACTTAGCTTGCTATTGAACCTGTAACAATAAAATTATTGCAAAGAGAAGCTACTACAGGTGTAAGAAAATTAAGGCTTCCGCATGGTTGACGCGTAACCCTAAAATATAAAAGTAACCTATGAGTTTAGATGAGTAAAAACAGAGTTACCTAAACCTACAAAAAAACTACTTTTAAAAAACAAGGATTCTAAAATTAAATTAAAAAAAAAACCAAACAAGACTTTACCAATACATGGCACTACAAACTATCTATTGCTAAATTACAACAACTAACAACTACCAAAGCTAGAAAACTTGGAAGCTTTCCGCCTAGCTACAATTTTGTGAAGGTGCAGCAGGTGATTACAATTGGCAGCTTCCTCCTTCACTGTCATCGTACAAACTTATAATGATTAACGAGACCGAGACTAAATCAACTATGAAAAAAAATCAAGCAACAGGACTTGCAGTACGACAGGCTCATTTTCGGAAAATTAAAAATTCGAAGCTGAAAAAAAAATTACAAAGATATTAACCCCCCATCTGGATCCGAAAATCTAGGGCTAGGCTGTAAATGAACTTGGGAAAACTTCCCCACACACAAACAAAGTAAAAAAAAATGACAAAAAAAAAAAACTTGAAGTCCAAACAAGTCGGTTAGCAGCGTCTAGGACAAAAAATATTAGCAGAAGTTCCTGCAAAATAAGATTAGAGTAACAGGTGCCGAAATTTCACATGACTAGACAAAACTAGTAATAACGGAGTGCACCTGGTATCCTGTAAAAAATGTATTAAGTCCCTGGCGCGCTAACAAGCCTATCTCTTGGAAGTTAAAAAAAAATTAAAGTTCTCAATTATGAATAATAAATATTGTTCATCACGGTCTCCCAATCCATAAATAGGTGCTAAGCACCTTTAATTAAGTACCTGTTTAGTACTCAATTTTACAAGTAATTGCTTACAGCATTAACATAAAATGGACAGACAATTAATTAAGTACCCGTTTAGTACTTAATTAAACTACAAACAGACAAAACAACTTAACCTACTTGAGTCGACCTTATAAAATAACACACCTGTGAAAATTACACAAAAGTGAACCAGCCACGCGTACTTACACAAAAAAAAAAACACAAAAATGAGCAAATTCAGTCTCAAAGAAAAACAGTAACAAAAAAATAAAAATTTAAATGAAATTAAATGTCTCAGCTCTTATGCCACAGCTATAAAGATATGACAATTACCTACGACCTTTTAAATGCCTCACGTTGGGCTGCCACTGTTACATATAAAAATCTCGAAGTCCTATCAGGTGGCAAAGGTCTTATTTTAAAATAAAATAGTGGGTTAAGAATCGCAATCTAGTATTATTTATTCAACGTTCTTATGTCTAGGCAATTTAAACAATATTAGTTACACAGTACAATATGAAGTTACAGAATACAGTTCCACATCGTGGAAGGTAGTAAAGATCTTATACTAGATGGTTACTGTTACAATACCCTTGGTTCATACCACCACTAGGATAGACTATCTCCTAACCTACACGTTCCTGGCTAGCTTAACTGCAGTAGGTCTGGGAATGTGGGCGATCGTAAGTGAGCTTGAGACTATGTATTTCTTATTACTGATTTTATATTGAGACTTTTAAAAAGGTTTCGATGAGATGCTGGGCGCCAGGGCTGACACTCCGGGGAGCATCCAGCCCATAAGTTAGTGGAAATTACAGTGCTCCCTCAAGCGGAGAGTACGTTCAAAAACAGGTCACTCGGAAGGTGGTACAGGAAGAACTTAACTGGGTGACAGCTGAGCGTAGAAAACGGGCCGCAGACTGCTCGGACTCCCTGGTCAGGTACTGGGCTGGGTCCACCTCCGGGCCTCGTTGAAGCCACTCGAGGAGATGACTCACAGGAATAAAATCCCTCTCCGGCCGTAGCAGCGGTGGGGTTTAATAATGTAAACCGAACACCTCCAGTTAAGTGAAGGTTTCGGTAGCTCGGAGTGTGTGTAACCACCAATGGTTACGACGCGTGGCTAGATGTGGGTCGGCTCAAGGCTTTCTCAAGGTGTCCTCGGCGGCGTGGAGTTCGTAGGCGCAGATATGCTATGCCGTGGTCTTTTCAAAGGCGGGAGGAGAAGTGACCGGGTTTGCTGCCGATGTAGGTCGATGAGAAAGGACGGTTTCTGACACCACCTGGCTATTTAAGTACAAACTCCCACTACTATGAAAATTCGTATTACTCGGTGGGGCAATACGTGAGTCTGCATTTTCGACTGAAGCAAACGTCAAAGACAAAATTAGCAAGCTAAACTGTTTGCTTGCTTGATAACTTCAAACTCATACAAATTACATAAAACGATCCTTTCCTCTTGGAAGGCTTTCCTGAAACGATTTAATTAAGAATTATAATTAAGTAAATTAAATATAATATGATTGATTCGAATGATTTCGAGAAACGTCGCAAAAGCGCCATCTAGGAGAAATCAGGAGTACTAGGAGGTATTCTTTCATTCTTTTAGTGAACTTCGCAACCAACAGCGCCATCTCTTGGTTATCGAGCGTGCTACGTCGCGATGTTAAATAAAGTTGTAACAGTACCCAAAAGGTAAAACGTGACCCTATTACTAAGACTCCACGAGCATGCCCTTGGATATATGATGAAGATTAACATATATTTTTTGTTGTCTAAAATTGTGTAGATTTTGCTAAAACTACGTTTAAAAAAGCCTAGTAGGCTCTTGACAGCTTCTTAAAAAGAACTTTTGTGAGGCCTCTTTTACTCGATGATTTATGTTTGATTCAGGCGAACCTAACTGCAAGCTGAGCGGCGCATGCGCCGAACATATATAAAATAACATGTTACTATTTGCAGGTTTACAAGTTTATTTAATCTTCATGGCCAAAAGTGAGATCGCCAAACTAGAAAACAACTGTCAGTTTCAATTTACGAACAACGCCAACGAGGCCCAGTTTACGATGAACGACGTAGGAGTGAATGAAACCAACGCCAACGAGGCTCAGCGTACGATGAACGATGTAGGAGTGAATGAAACCAACGGCACTTGCATAATAAACAGTGAACAAGTTGATCAAAATCAAGCTGTCAATGAAAATGAAGTTAATTACCAGACGAAAAAGAATCTTAATGGAAATTATGCTAGGTCCAATTGACCACTGAATCCGTATTAAGAGTTTATACTTGTACATAACTATTTACAATGCCCGACGAGATACAGTCTCAAACTAGTTCGTGGGGTGGGTTTTCGAACTGGGCACCTTTCATAAACATTACAGGCATTATCAATCTGACTACAATTTAATTTAGTTTTAGCGAAACCTATGTATTATACATTTTTATCAATAAATAAATGTTTACTTTACTTTTAATTTTCTTTATTAACCGTACAACTATTAAAAGCGAATCATCCTTCGAATAGTTACCGTAGGGGTACCACAAGAGTTTGCCAATGGCAGATAATTGCTGGGTAAGATATAGTTAAAAATAAACCTGTGAGATAAAACATAAAAGTGAGTCTGAGGAAAGATAACGGTACGGTCCTGAGGGAGAATGGTACGTGATTATCTAACACAAATAGTTACGCAGTTACACATTCCTTTGTCTTTTGCATTGACAGACAGTTTAAAATTCGATCGAATGAGATAAAAGTAATTAATTTTGGAAAAAATAAAAAAAACCCTCAACTTAATGAAACGGCTGAACCGATTTTGATCAAACATAGCTAAGAACACTACCGACAAATTCACCTTTCAAACAAAAACAAAATCGAAATCGGTCCATCCGTTCGGGAGCTACGATGACACAGACAGACACACACACACACACACAAACACACAGACACGTTAAACTTATAATACCCCGTCGTTTTTGCGTCGGGGGTTAAAAACACGATGTAACGATTCCAAGAATGTTTCGTGGTTATTAGAAGCACGGTAAGTAATTTTAATTAAATGTTCCAAATACACTCACAGGCACAATAATTAACCGCCCACCTATATTTTTCGTCACCCTGATTGCTTATGTTAACTGGGGCTTATTATAATCCTTATTTCGATAAATAATTTTGTGTCACCGAAGCCTTTTTGGAATTTAGTCATTGTTTGAAACTGTTGCAGCTACGTTCCTGTGTTTACATTTCTTGTTCATTTCTGCCATCGTGTGCGAATATTGTTTAATTTGAGTTTTTAGTGTATCATTATTCTATTTGTCTGAAAAAAATGCCTCTCAATGCAACTGGTGCTGTTAGGGCAGTGGCTTTTGCTGACGCTGGGTACAGCCAACGTCGCATCATCATACACACGGTGTACCTGGAACTACGGGTACGGGATGCCATCAGACGCTTTCGGGAGACTGGGTCATACACGAGCAATCCAGGTCAGGGTCGACATCGGTGCACTTCAGCTCGGGATGACCGGTTTATTGCCAGTAACGTGCTAAGAAATTGCTTTAGCCCGCTACTGAAGCGCGTACACGTCTTTTTGGGGTGAGGAGTGTCAGTGTGAGTGAACGTACCATTAGCACAGAATAAATAATAGTAGGTACAAGTAGTTATCTGAGGGCTTTTCGTCCAGCGCTCCAGAACTGCTCCCACAGCACCGTAGAGCTAGACTTGCCTTTGCGCGAGAATATGCTGACTTTACTATGGCTGAATGGAAGAACGTATACTGTTCTCAGATGAGAGCAGAATAGCCTTAAGAGGTCTAAATGGACGCCAACGTGTATACAGGCGCCAAAATTAACAGTTTGCTCCATGCGCAATAACTGAAACCGTGGGTTGTCAGGGAGGGTCAATAATGGTTTGGGGAGGCATCTCTTACGAGGGTTATAGTACCGATCTTGTGGTGTTTGATAGAGGCAGTGTGAACACTCAAAGATACATGGAGGAAGTCTTACAAGACCACGTCATACATTTCACACCATTTAAATTCAGGCATCGAAAATTCACCAAAAATGTTCATGTTCATGTTCATTCAATTCATAGGAAATTGATCAGTGCAGTAACGGATCAATTTCCTATGCACAAAAATACCTCGAAGGTTTATTATAATGAACCCTGGGTTTTGGCGCTGGTGTCTTAATGCGGACGAACCTAGTCTACCATGAAGATGACAATCCGCAACTTCGGAACGAAACGAAGCACGAACGAAAGACGTAGCTTTTGCTACCATGAAACATCATCGGATTTATTTCTTTCGTTCGGGAACCATAACGTATGTTTGTGAGTGAATGAAGGAAGACAAGTCTGTTTTCGCTTACAATCTAACTCTGCTAAAAATGAAACGAATAAATAATATATACATTCATTTGTGAAGGGGGTCAGTGCTCTCTGCCACACTGTTTCTGCTGCATATTAATGATCTGCTAATGCCCAGTATCATTGGGTATGCAGACGACAGCACAGTTGTGGAGAGATACGTTTCCACTGCGCGTGCTAGGCAGAATGAAATTCTGGAGTTAAGAGATGAGATGCTGCAGCGTCTGAATTTGACTCTCAAGACTGTATCCGATTGGGGCGATGCCAATCTAGTCAAGTTCAACGCCTCTAAAACGCAGGCTTGTCTCTTCTCGGCGAAAAAAAGTCCGTTTCTCCAAGTTCCTGTCTTCCGAGATGTACCTGTAGCTATAGGTGATCACCTCGAGCTCTTAGGCGTTTCACTCACGCCTACTCTCAACTTTGGCTCCTACATTGAGTCTAAGGCAAAAACTGCTTCCATGAAGCTGGGTATCCTGAATAAGGTAAAGCGTTACTTCACACCAGGACAGCTTCTAAGTCTGTACAAAGCACAAGTCCGGGCTGGTATGGAGTATTGCTGCCACGTTTGGGATGGCTCGGCCAAACACCAGCTTGCTGCCTTGGACTCGATTGAACGCAGAGCTTTTAGGCTAATAGGTGAGCAACATATGGCGGAGACTAAGGTCCAGAGTCTCGAGCACCGCCGTAAGGTCGCATGCCTTTCGATCTTCTATAGGTTACATTTCGGGGAATGCTCCCAGGAACTTCATGATCTGATCCCACCATCTCCTTTTCATCATAGGACGAGCAGGCGCACGGCTCGGTACCACCCTTACCTGATTAGTATACCCGCTATTCGTACTAAACGTTTCAGTTCCACCTTTATAATGCGAACTGCTAAGGAGTGGAATACACTACCGTCGTCTGTCTTACCTGAAAACTATAATCTGGGTCTCTTCAAGGCTAGAGTGAATAGGTGCCTTCTAGACCTTTGTGCTCCATCTTCGGCCACATCGTCACTTTCCAACAGGTGAGATCGTGGTCAAAAAAAGGTCTATCAAAGTTAAAAAAAAAAAAAAAAAAAACACTGTAGCATTTATAAACCACTGAAATTTGTCGCATAAAAATGTTTACCACACTGACGTAGACATGGCGTATTCTCAGTATGGTATCTTTGGCGCGAGATACAAACAATTTTATTGTATTTTTCTTCCTCGTCCACAAAGTTACTTATTATGTTCGGTATATCATTGTGAAAGTGTCTATTGAAGGAAAACTCTTATGGTAAGTAATTGCTTAGTTAATAAGTTGCATAAATCTGCAGGGACCAATAAATCCAACTCACAACATTTTATGTATTTAATATTTTAGATGAGTAACATTCCCACCACAGCTCAAATGGATGCCCTCCTGACATTCCTCGAAGAGCACCGGGAGTTAGCTCGCGTTCACTTACGGAATACAGAAGGGCGCAGCCGTTCAAAGAGCTTGTAGGCTCGGCTCACAGACGAGCTGAATGCACTAGGCGAATGCATACAAAATGTTAAGCAATGGCAGAAAGTAAGCAAATTTCATGTATTTCATTAGTTTGTGTCTATTATTAGTAACTATATGTAAAATAGGTCTCTATCTAACTTTTAACATTTTAGGTTTGGGCTGCGATAACAAGAACTTAGCCAAAAAAGCTGCTCCCGCTGCTCGACGATCTGCCTCGGCCACCGGGGGAGGACCGTCTACTGCCGGGCTACTGTCAGCACAGGATCTACGATCATATCGGTGATGGGAGAGGGTTACGGTGAACCAGAGTCAGATGCTCGTGTATCTTTCTGCATTCCCACAGGTATAGTGCTACTTAAGTAATACAATTTACATAGTTTAGTGACTGTTTATGTAAGTTAAACGTACAATTTACTTTTTTAGAACCCTACTCTCCAAGAATATTTTCAAGAGGTGGAAGCACGCAGCTCACATCCCCTGGACCACCATCACCTGCATCACCGTCATCATCAGGAACTGTGTAGGGTTGTACAAGCCGGCTTACAAGAAATGTTGGCTGAAGTTAGAACTTGGTGTAGATAGTGTACCTAATAAATAATAAAAAAATTGTTAGTACCTAGGTATCTTTTGGAATAAATTTTAAATACGTATTAAATACATTTTAATTTTTTCTCCTCTTATTCAATCATGGTGTTCATGATATGAAACAAAAACTCAGTAAATAGTGGCTATACCTTTAACCTTTACCTTGTGGCTTGCTGCTTGCTTGATACAAATATGTACAAATATGTTTTTTTGGGAATAATTTTCTTTAAACTCAAGTGATAATATTAGTACCTAAATGGGTGGGTTTCTCGAGGAATGTACCTAAGACTCATTTAGCGTCAGTTTCTGCGAAGTTCAACATTTTCTTCTTAGATTGCCTACAGAATCAAAGCTAATCTTTCCATTGTAGCCTAAAATATAACTAAAATATAAAGCAAAGCAAGCTATGTTAAATCGTATGTCAATATTAAAAAAAGTGCATTTACACCAAATAAGTTCACTTTTAACACATTTATAACTTCAAAACATCATCACAATCATTAATCAACCACTTTTAGATGCATTGAAACCATTTTAACAATAAAATTAGTATTTACGAAAGTAAAAAGTTACCTCTTGAGCTTTCGTGTAATTTGAAGTTTAAATCACGAAGAACGAGCTGTCAAAGTACCGTAACTTCGTTTGTTGGACCACTTCATGGTAGGGTTTGGGACGAACGAAACGTCACGGGCCGTCATCGGGCCCGATTTCGGAATGAGTGTGTTTCATGGTACGAATTACCCGAAATTTCGGTCCGAAACTTCGGATTTTCGCTTCATGGTAGACGAGACGATCCATCCCTCCCTAAGTCCCTACTATAAATAGATACTAATTAAACCATTGGCATGGCACCCTTTGGGTAATAAACCGTCAATTTGTGATGTCAATTTGTCAATGCAAATGCAATGACCCATCCATGATGCATGAATGACCCATCGCTCCATTATTACAACTAACTACAAGAGACATTAAAAACGATGCTCTCACAAAAATGATATATTCGATAAAACGAATATTTACAAGCAGTGCTTAACACATACAATATAAAGGTTAAACGAAGTCGCATGGCAACCCTGTGGCAAAACGCATCGATAGCGCGATCTAGCATTTGTTCACTTTTAGTAGCGACATCTAGTTTAGCGTTGAGTTAGCTTACCGATTCCACAGGCAGGGGTACGTTCTATGGGTAGAGTGTTCGGAAAGGGAGCCCTCGTGGTCAAATAGTATACTAACACTTTATTTAGTTTATGCACAGATAAAATAATACTATACTAGTGTTTATGTAACTGTTTCTTTAGTATATGAATCAAACTGACTGAAGATCAATCAATCGTCGTCAGCAGAACTGTAGTTCAAGAGGATTCAGGGTTCAATGTACCTCTTCATTGAGATACCTCTAGTCTAGGCATTGAAATCATTCATTGCAGATATCTAAAAGAGTGCAAAAAATTATGAATTTGATTTGATTTGTTCGATCATCGTTTAATAAAAGTATGTATTTTATACATATTTAAATGTTTATTTCTGACAAATGAGATAATTTATTCACATTTTAAAATAAGACAATAAACCATAGGTAAATCTAAAACTATACTAAAAACCTACCTACCAGATCACACTACCGTCACCCGACGGCAGCGTGCCCATAATGCTGGCTGCATTGCCACTCTGAATGGCAATGCTTATTCGTTGACTACACTATAGAAGCCAAGCATTCCGGTCACGCGTGGAATCGAAAAGTCGCTTCGCAAGTTCTTTGAAAATTTTGTGTGCCCCTGGTCCCACGGGCCTAGAGTTTCCACGCCAAACGGCTCAAATATGTACCCTCTGTCGAGTAATGCATACTTGCGCCGTTTGAGGGACTCCGCTGTTGTTGCTGCGGAGCCAGCCCGCACTGATGTACCCGGAAGATGGGACGGCGCCAGAGTATCGACACAGGTAGCGTCCCACACCAGAAGTAAATAAATTTGTATGCTTCCAGTCATCTATGTCTATATGGTGCTGCTGCTGAGGAGCAGAATACTATGGTGCTGCTGCTGAGGAGCAGAATACACAAACTTAGAAACAGGTCCAGGTTCAGGTCCGTGAATCACGCGGCCGAAGCCGAAGCCAACTGCGGCATTGACCGGTTGATTGGAACTGCCCCAGCACTGATTGATAACCAATGTCATGGTGGATCAGGATGAATTTAATTTAATTCATTTAAGAGTACTGTCTCAGATGAAATTCCACTAGCTAATATTGTCATAATGAAAGGGATTGTGAAGCGTATGAAGGATAAAAACAGTCGCCGTGGCCGAAATCAGTCTGGTGACATCATCATCATCAATAAAATAATAATTCAATAATAAAAATAATAATAATTAATAATTCTTAACGTTAAGTCTTCAGTAAGTTTCATATTAATCATAAAGCAGGTACAAAATCTATGTAAATGTATTTGTTTTCGTTATAAAATTAAATTGTTTATAAACTTATTATTATGTTTCGCAATTGTAACTGTAAATAATATATTTATTGTTGTTAAATGCTTGTTTCGTTGTTGTTGTTCTATATACGTTTATATAATTTTCTATCTACATACATGAATTTGATACATCATTCAAATACGAATAACTTGCTAGATACGCCTAAGTGTTTAAAAATGTTGTATCCTTTCTTAAGGACAACGTTAAATTACCAATCATAGATTTGATTTTTAACGACATTTTGTCGAATCCTACCTAAATCAAGAATAATATTCAAATTATAAATATGCATGGATACAATATTATAATTCCGAGGGATCACTACCATAAACACGATAGTTACCTCCAACATTTGGCTAGACACGATTGTTTATTAAAATGAAGAATATTATTGGGTAAAAAGTTAGATTAATAATTTTAATTACTAATTTTTTAGCCAATATAATACAGCCGAGGGTTTAAATAGGGGTTTTGTAAAATTATCTTTATTTTACGAGATATTCAATAAAAACTACTTTTTCGTGCCGCGCGGACGTTTTTTTTATGAAGATTTGTGCGTAGGGTTGGCGCAAGCTTAATAAGTACGTTAATTCACTTTTATGGGGCTAGATAAAGCCAGTAAGAGCCACGTTTTACTTTCAATGGAATCAAGGTGTGCGTTAACCGCATTCAGCCTCTTAATTTTCTTGGTACTTACATTCATCCAAATCCAAACACACACTTCAGTATTTGTAGTACCTAGGTTTTTTTAAAACTAGGTTATCGTCATTCCGTTTTTTGCATATACCTACGACTTTATACGAAATCCTATAGGAAATAATGGTTTATCAATACCTAGCCGTGGCTATTACGGCCTGAGAATAAACCCCTCCTCCTCCCGTGGATGTCGTAAGAGCCTACTGAGGGATTACACCAAGGGATGGGCAGCAGTATCCTGCTGAGTACTCAACACCACTGCGATCACAAATCCACCAATTGATTGGTGCGCAAGCGTGGTGATTATGGCAAATCTCCCATTGCACTCTATAAGGGGAGTCGTCGAGCAGGGTACGAGAACGTAAAGCCGCTGATGATGATGATGATGAAGTTGCAGTACAATGTGCGTAGTTAGCGCGGTTTTTCCAAATCATCATATATTATAAAAGAAAGTTGATGTCGGTATGTTCCGATAAAACTCAAAAACGAACCAATGCAGCCCAAAAAAGGTTTAACCGTAGCGTAGCCCCAACCCTCCCATCCATGAAGAAGGTTCGGGTTTTGGGCGGCGCGGTTAAGGTTTAGAGAAAAACTGTTTAGAAGGTTTGGGCGTAGTAACTATTACGTAATCTGTGGTTTGGGTTTTGGGCTGCGCGGTTAAGGTTTAGAGAGAAACGGTTTAGAATGAGGTCAACTTGACCTGAAAATCAACCAAAACTTCTAGAAGGTTCGAGGAAGTTGGAAAACTTCGGTGAGGTTCTGGAAAGTTCAAGGCAACTCTAGAAGGTTCGAGAACCTCCTTCTGGAGGTTCTCGAACCTTCTAAAGGTTTGAAAAAGTTTGAGAACATTCGAGAAATTTCCAAAAGTTCTAGAATTTTCGATTTAATTTCCAAAAGTTCTAGACCCTTCGAGAAATTTCAAAAAGTTCAATAACCTTCAGAAAAGCTTAAAAAAGATCGAGAACTTTCGAGAAATTTCCGAAAGTTCTAGAACCTTCGAGAAAGTTCCAAAATCTCCATAAACCCGTTTTTTTTTTAAAAGATCGAGAACCTTCGGGTAATTTCTGAAAGTTCTAGTGGCCCCAGCTAGTGCATACTTACAAAAAACCACGATAACTAAACAGATATCATGTTCCTGAACAAAACAGATTCACTGACTGAAACCCCTTATCTATCTCTCTGCTCTATCGTGTGCTATTTACATTAATATAAAATAAAACTAATTGAGCTCATATTAAATCTAATTATAATAACCGACGAGGACGGACGTGTGGCTTTTAGCGTTCGATGATAATTGTTTGTTACTTTTTGTGAATTATATAATAACAATTCTCTAGTATAATTGTAGCGTTCTAAAATCTGAACTAGTTATTAAAAAATACAAAATGAGAGTAGAATTGATTGAGTTCAAGCGATGCTGTTGCTGCATTCCGTTGCGATATGGACTTCTGATATCAGGGTATTTCAAACTGGTATGTATTGCTATCGTTTCTCATTTCACCATCTGTCATCCATCACCTCAGCTTGTGATGATTCAAGTCAGGCCCTACACCTAATCAATTATATTTTACGTCGGGTCAGATGCAATAGATACCTACATTGGTCAGGCGATGATGGTCGAACATGGGAATGTGAGTGCTCACATATGGGAGTCTATCTAGCAACTGTCGCGGTCAAGGCGTGTAATAGTATATTATGCACTATGGGAATAAAGAGGTGTCTTACGTCGCGGGCGGCAAATTGAATTCTGAGCGTAACGGACTCTAGAGTCTCCCGAGGCTAGCGAGGAAGTTATGTATAGAGTCCTGAGTGAAGCGAGGACAAGTCGCCCAATACTATTATTTATTCTGTGCCAAGACCAAGACAGGCTTTATTCCAGAGGAGCATACTCTACTTATCACACCCTATGCAAGACAATAAAAAATCACTGAAAATCACAGCACCAAACACCGTCTTTTGTTTCACATTCTTTGTAAATGCACTTTTTTTATTTTGAGTTCTTCTTGTGGTGACCATTTCGATTTTCGAACAAACCTCTTCACAATGCCGTATGGGCATTTTTTTACTTAGAGTTTTCCACGAGTTTCAAGACGAATTTGACGTTCCAAATTCAAATTTACTTTATTCCCTAGGGAGTTTCGTACAAATTTATATCCCTTAAGAGATAATGCTTTACTTTACGTTGAGGTTGAATAATATATAATTGGACATTGACGAGCAGGTGGTGTGATCCATAATGTCCAATTACATATCATGCAATCTCAACGTAAAGTTTATTTAAATCAAATCAAAGCTAATACATTTATTTCTATAGAAAAAAAACATACCACTATTACTTATTTATTCAACTACCTAATACTGCTTAAAATAGCAAAAAGTCACTTGGGTAGGTAGGTAGAAACAAACAAAAAAACAAACAAATCACTATTTTAATGCACCTACCTATCTAAAGGTCTACCTATCCTTTTTTGTGAAAGAGTTCGTCCGGGGAAGTACTGCCACTATGCCTATATCTGCCGCAAAGCAGTAGTGCTTGCATTGCTGTGTTCCGGTTTGAAGGGTATGGGTGCCGGTGAAATTACAGGCACACGAGACTTTTCATCTTTATGTCTCAGGTTGGCGGGCGCAGTGCAATGCCACATAGGGCGCGTCCTAGGTGGATGTGACCTATGTGAGAATGCACTGTTCATAGGCAGAGGTTACCGCTTAACATCAGGTGGGCCATCTGCTTCTTCCGTCATTCAAGAAGTATAAAAAAAACAGAACTCCTTGGTAGAAATATATGAAAAGAACGTATGTTTACAGTAGTCTACACTGCAAAGGTAGTTATTAGTAGGTAATTGGTGGCATATTTAGATTCTCCCTACAGCTTCAACTAGTTTTAAACTGTATCTCGGAGGGTAGTATTCCTCCTCGCGCGCTGCCAATCGGCTATGCGTAAGCTTGCACATACCACCTCTCTTTAGGGAGGTAAAGTTGTATGAAACTCCTTAAGTAGTAAAGTGATTTGAATTTGGAACGTCAAATTCGTGTAGAAACTCGTGGAAATATAAATAATAATAATAATAATAATAATAATAATAATAATAATAATAATAATAATAATAAGTTTTTAGGTAATCGCGAAACACCAGATTCGAATACATTTTTAAACCCCCACTCAAAAAGAGGGGTGCTATAACTGTCTGTCTGTCTGTATGGCATGTTTCCTTTGTTGCCACATAGCTCCGTACGCACGCACGTAGCACGTGTGTACCTAACCTAGCTCTTCTAAAATCCTGTTTGATACAAAACACAAAAGTAGGTGATAAAGCTGTCATTTAATTTTGACTTCTTCGTCTTCTTCTTTTTTGTTTGAGTGTGTGATACCTACGGTGTGATTGTATTGTTGATTGTTGCATGCTAGTTGTCATAATGCTGCCATTGTTTTGTCATTATGCCAATGTGTCATTATGTCATGGGTCTATAGCATGGAGGAATACATACTCCCACAGACGTTTTAAATTAACTTAGCGACCTGCCTCATCATTTTGCACTTTCCATTTTAATGTTTTTGTATCTATGTATTTATTTTTTATTGCTATCCCCCCACCCCCCACCCCTCGCGCCCCTTCCATAGTTTATTGATGTTCGTGGCATCACTTACCTAGGTCCTGTCTGAAAACCAGCGCTGCACTAAACCTAGGTTTGGTGCAGCTTATCCTGAGACAGGGACCTATTTGACCCCACACAACACACATCGATGCCAATCTACTTTCTACTGCCGGTTTTTATTTTTATTTCATTTTATGTTTTGTTTTTTTGTGTATAAGTGTCTGTGTTGTGTCCTCTTGGGGAAAAATTAATAAATTTGCATTCTTTTCTTTTCTCCGTATTGATTTCAATGCTGTTTTTATGAAAGACGCTGTTCGCAGGATGGTTCTTATCTTTGTCTGGTGGAAATAGGCAAAGCCTTTTCCAGAATAATCCAGATAATTTTTGCTGCAACACGGAATTTATTTGGGGTAGTAGTTTTTATTAAATTATGTTATAAATAGTTAAATAAAAGTTAAGTTAAGTTAAACCGTAAAGTTGCATGCCTTTCGATCTTTTATAGGTTAAATTTCGGGGAATGTTCCCAGGAACTACATGATCTGATCCCACAATCTCCTTTTCATCATACGACAAGCAGGCACACGGCTCGGTACTATCCTTACCTCATCAGTATATAGCCACAATTCGCACGAAGCGTTTCGGTTCCACCTTAGTAATGCGAACTGCTAAGGAATGGAACAAGTTGCCATCGCCTGTCTTTCCTGAATACTATAATAGTTGCCTTCTAGACCTTCGTGCTCCAACGTCGGCCGTATTGCCACTTATACCAACCGGTGAGATCGCGGTCAATCGAGGGTCTATGTATAGATAATCCTTTGTATTTTCAGATGGTTTTAGTGGCAATCCTCCTGACAGTTACAACTCAATTAGTGGAATTAATAAAAGCACTTAAATGGAGAAATAATGTTGAAGAAATTGCACCATTTATTATCATAGCGATTACGACGATAGCATTAGTCATCCTTCTTACATTGGGCGATATAGCTATAACTATAGTATTTGTGATCGGAAACCATAAGGTATTTATTGTCTAGCTGTTAAGACCGCTTTTCAACACAAAAACCATGCTTCACTTGAACTTTAGATGCAAATAGATATATTTTCAAGTTCAAATGGCAACGGGCAGGCCATATAGCTCGCAGAATTAATAACCGTTTAAAGGTTCTCGAGACAACCGTCACAAACTGGTCGACGCAGTAGAGGAAGGCTCCTCTATCAATACCGCATGTCGTAGCTTTCTCTTGCTTTGCCCATGCAGTGCCATTTTAAATCCTACTTATATTATAAACGCGAAAGTTTGTATGGATGGATGTATCTTTGTTACTCTTTCACGTAAAAACTACTGGATGGATTTGGATGAAATTTGTGAATGGAGATATCTGGACTCCCGGAATAACACATAGGCACATTTTTATCCCGATATTCTTACGGGATCGATATTTACGCGGGTGAAACCGCAGGGTGCTGCTTGTTAAATATAATTAAATTTATTTATTGCTTAAAATGTGCTTAAATTAAAAATATTAAATAATTATATTATTTCCCACACATTCCGCTTCAGCTTAGCGTGCAATTATTATTATAATGATATTACCTGAATCCAAAACCTACCTAGTTCAAATCACATTATTAAACGCTGTGAACAAATTAGTAGGTAATTAATAAAGCACCAAATCAAATAAATTTTACTTAATGTCAGGAAATATTTGAAAATTACACATTTGCATGTCCGAAAAAATCATTTAAATTATAAAAACAACCTATAACGTATAGTATTATTTTATAAGTGTTATAACTAACCATTTTTTTTTAATTTTACTCAATGCCATTAAATATTTGTAAAACACACATTTGCATGTCCAAACAAAATTAATTTAAATCATTATAACAACCTATATCTAACCAATTACATATTTTTTTTGTAACGTCTACGATTTCGGTGTATCCCTTTTTTACACTTTCTTAAAAAAAAAAATTGGATATTGGGTTCCACCAATATCCAAACCAATTTAGCTCATAACCTTACACAAATTATACTAAAACAACTAGTATATACCCATCTACCAATTTTCGTAAAGAATGGATCAACAGTTTGAAAGTTATCCTCGGACAAACATACATACATACAAACGCTCGTTCAATAACTTACTAATAATTTTCATGGAGCAAAATATTATGAAAATGATAGCAAGGATCTTGCATTTTTCTGTCTGACCTTAATATCAATTTTTATAGGCCGTGTTATGAATCCGGTCTACATTTTAGAATGAATACGGACAAAAATTCAATTCTCTTTTTTGTGGGTGAATACGGCCTGCATTTTTGCTAGAATCCGGAAATAAATATTCGGGGGATGAATCCGTGGGATCAATGCGGATGCACCCTTTTTGGGCCCAGCATACCTTGAGCTATCTCTGAACTATCGTAGGGTGACCTAGAAAGACCCGGTAACACGCAGTAGTTTAGTAGTCTTGTTCTATTTATATATCTTGTATCTATTTAACCTATTGTATCTTGTGAAAGAGTTCGTCCAGGGAAGTACTACCGCGATATCTATTTCTGCCACAACGCAGTAGTGCTTGCACTGCTGTGTTCCGGTTTGAAGGGTATGGTTGCCGGTAACATTACAGGCACAGGAGTCTTTTCATCTTTTTGTCTCAGGGTAGCGGGCGCAGTGCAATGCCACATAGGGCGCGTCCTGCGTGGACGTGCGTGACCTATGTAATAATGCACTGTTCATAGGTAGAGGGTACCGCTTAATATCAGGTGGGACATAATTATGCTTAAGCCTTAATACCATGTTGTAATTTTTAAAAAAAACTCTTAGCTGCTAAAGTAATTTTTTTTTCAGAAAAATTCCAGGCTCTTGAGAATTTACAGCAATTACGCAGTTGGACTTTTAGCGACAGATGTTCTGGCTTTAATTCTATTAATTGCTTATGTAATGTACCAGACCGTTCCTATGTTAGGGCTTTTATATGTAACTATGAAGTTCAGAGGTTCCTTAGCATCTACAATCGTGAATATATGTGAGTACATTATTTAAAGCTACGCCTGAATTAAACAGAAATCTTTGTACAATAAGTTTTTTTGGGAAAAATATTTTTTTCAATACAAGCTTTTATAAAATTAGTGATCGTAACCGTGTGCTGATCAAAATGAGCCTAAACACGGCCAGTCTGCTATTATCCCTCGAGGAGTTCCGTAGTCCACCTTCCGTTTCCATCATCAGATTAGCTCGCTGACACTATAATATTTCATTGTCATCGGAACTTGACAGGTATGAAAAATATCATCTCAATCGGTTGAGGATAACTGCTTTAAAATTCAGTTGCAAGATTCCACCCGGACATACATTGCAAGTTAATATAAAGCTTGTCAAAAAGAGGCCTCGAAATAGTAGATTGTACAACATGGGACTAAACCGAGCCATTTCATACGAGATGTTTAGCCTATAGAATCGAGTATGAATGGGGTTTAGTCCCGAGTTAAACACTCTACTTTTCACTTCGATTGTGAGAAAATAAAATTACTAGACAAAAAATTTTAAAATGGGTATACTCGTATATTGTGAAAAACTCAAACTAGGTCGTTGTAACAATTTTTAGGGTTCCGTACCCAAAAGGTAAAACGTGACCCTATTACTAAGACTCCACGAGCATGCCCTTGAAATTATGATGAAGATTAACATATATATTTTTTTGTCTAAAATTGTGTAGATTTTGCTAAAAATACGTTTAAAAAAGCCTATTAGGCTCTTGACAGCTTCTTAAAAAGAACTTTTGTGGGGCTTTTTTTTACTCGACGATTTATGTTTGATTCAGGCGAACCTAACTGCAAGCTGAGCGGCGCATGCGCCGAACATAGATAAAATAACATGTTACTATTTGCAGGTTTACAAGTTTATTTAATCTTCATGGCCAAAAGTGAGATCGCCAAACTAGAAAACAACTGTCAGTTTCAATTTACGAACAACGCCAACGAGGCCCAGTGTACGATGAACGACGTAGGAGTGAATGAAACCAATACCCACGAGGCTCAGCGTACGATGAACGATGTAGGAGTGAATGAAACCAACGGCACTTGCATAATAAACAGTGAACAAGTTGATCAAAATCAAGCTGTCAATGAAAATGAAGTTAATTACCAGACGAAAAAGAATCTTAATGGAAATTATGCTAGGTTCAATTGACCACTGAATCCGTATTAAGAGTTTATACTTGTACATAACTATTTACAATGCCCGACGAGATACAGTCTCAAACTAGTTCGTGGGGTGGGTTTTCGAACTGGGCACCTTTCATAAACATTACAGGCATTATCAATCTGACTACAATTTAATTTAGTTTTAGCGAAACCTATGTATTATACATTTTTATCAATAAATAAATGTTTACTTTACTTTTACTTTTCTTTATTAACCGTACAACTATTAAAAGCGAATCATCCTTCGAATAGTTACCGTAGGGGTACCACAAGAGTTTGCCAATGGCAGATAATTGCTGGGTAAGATATAGTTAAAAATAAACCTGTGAGATAAAACATAAAAGTGAGTCTGAGGAAAGATAACGGTACGGTCCTGAGGGAGAATGGTACGTGATTATCTAACACAAATAGTTACGCAGTTACACATTACTTTGTCTTTTGCATTGACAGACAGTTTAAAATTCGATCGAATGAGATAAAAGTAATTAATTTTGGAAAAAATAAAAAAAACCCTCAACTTAATGAAACGGCTGAACCGATTTTGATCAAACATAGCTAAGAACACTACCGACAAATTCACCTTTCAAACAAAAACAAAATCGAAATCGGTCCATCCGTTCGGGAGCTACGATGACACAGACAGACACACACACACACACAAACACACAGACACGTTAAACTTATAATACCCCGTCGTTTTTGCGTCGGGGGTTAAAAACACGATGTAACGATTCCAAGAATGTTTCGTGGTTATTAGAAGCACGGTAAGTAATTTTAATTAAATGTTCCAAATACACTCACAGGCACAATAATTAACCGCCCACCTATATTTTTCGTCACCCTGATAGCTTATGTTAACTTATGTTATTATAATCTTATTTCGATGAATAATTTTGTACCACCGAAGCCTTTTTGGAATTTAGTCGTTGTTTGAAACTGTTGCAGCTACGTTCCTGTGTTTACATTTCTTGTTCATTTCTGCCATCGTGTGCGAATATTGTTTAATTTGAGTTTTTAGTGTATCATTATTCTATTTGTCTGAAAAAAATGCCTCTCAATGCAACTGGTGCTGCTAGGGCAGTGGCTTTTGCTGACGCTGGGTACAGCCAACGTCGCATCATCATGCACACGGTGTACCTGGAACTACGGGTACGGGATGCCATCAGACGCTTTCGGGAGACTGGGTCATACACGAGGAATCCAGGTCAGGGTCGACATCGGTGCACTTCAGCTCGGGATGACCGGTTTATTGCCAGTAACGTGCTAAGAAATCGCTTTAGCCCGCTACTGAAGCGCGTACACGTCTTTTTGGGGTGAGGAGTGTCAGTGTGAGTGAACGTACCATTAGCACAGAATAAATAATAGTAGGTACAAGTAGTTCTCTGAGGGCTTTTCGTCCAGCGCTCCAGAACTGCTCCCACAGCACCGTAGAGCTAGACTTGCCTTTGCGCGAGAATATGCTGACTTTACTATGGCTGAATGGAAGAACGTATACTGTTCTCAGATGAGAGCAGAATAGCCTTAAGAGGTCTAAATGGACGCCAACGTGTATACAGGCGCCAAAATTAACAGTTTGCTCCATGCGCAATAACTGAAACCGTGGGTTGTCAGGGAGGGTCAATAATGGTTTGGGGAGGCATCTCTTACGAGGGTTATAGTACCGATCTTGTGGTGTTTGATAGAGGCAGTGTGAACACTCAAAGATACGTGGAGGAAGTCTTACAAGACCACGTCATACATTTCAAACCATTTAAATCCAGGCATCGAAAATTCACCAAAAATGTTCATGTTCATGTTCATTCAATTCATAGGAAATTGATCCGTGCAGTAACGGATCAATTTCCTATGCACAAAAATACCTCGAAGGTTTATTATAATGAGCCCTGGGTTTTGGCGCTGGTGAACCTAGTCTACCATGAAGATGACAATCCGCAACTTCGGAACGAAACGAAGCACGAACGAAAGACGTAGCTTTTGCTACCATGAAACATCATCGGATTTATTTCTTTCGTTCGGGAACCATAACGTATGTTCGTGAGTGAATGAAGGATGACAAGTCTGTTTTCGCTTACAATCTAACTCTGCTAAAAATGAATTGGTATAAAACTAATAAATAATATATACATTCGTTTGTGAAGTACACTGTAGCATTTATAAACCACTGAAATTTGTCGCATAAAAATGTTTACCACACTGGCGTAGACATGGCGTATTCTCAGTATGGTATCTTTGGCGCGAGATACAAACAATTTTATTATATTTTTCTTCCTCGTCCACAAAGTTACTTATTATGTTCGGTATATCATTGTGAAAGTGTCTATTGAAGGAAAACTCTTATGGTAAGTAATTGCTTTGTTAATAAGTTGCATAAATCTGCAGGGACCAATAAATCCAACTCACAACATTTTATGTATTTAATATTTTAGATGAGTATCATTCCCACCACAGCTCAAATGGATGCCCTCCTGACATTCCTCGAAGAGCACCGGGAGTTAGCTCTCGTTCACTTACGGAATAAAGAAGGGCGCAGCCGTTCAAAGAGCTTGTAGGCTCGGCTCACAGACGAGCTGAATGCACTAGGCGAATGCATACAAAATGTTAAGCAATGGCAGAAAGTAAGCAAATTTCATGTATTTCATTAGTTTGTGTCTATTATTAGTAACTATATGTAAAATAGGTCTCTATCTAACTTTTAACATTTTAGGTTTGGGCTGCGGTATCAAGAACTTAGCCAAAAAAGCTGCTCCCGCTGCTCGACGATCTGCCTCGGCCACCGGGGGAGGACCGTCTACTGCCGGGCTACTGTCAGCACAGGATCTACGATCATATCGGTGGTGGGAGAGGGTTACGGTGAACCAGAGTCAGATGCTCGTGTATCTTTCTGCATTCCCACAGGTATAGTGCTACTTAAGTAATACAATTTACATAGTTTAGTGACTGTTTATGTAAGTTAAACGTACAATTTACTTTTTTAGAACCCTACTCTCCAAGAATATTTTCAAGAGGTGGAAGCACGCAGCTCACATCCCCTGGACCACCATCACCTGCATCACCGTCATCATCAGGAACTGTGTAGGGTTGTACAAGCCGGCTTACAAGAAATGTTGGCGGAAGTTAGAACTTGGTGTAGATAGTGTACCTAATAAATAATAAAAAAATTGTTAGTACCTAGGTATCTTTTGGAATAAATTTTAAATACGTATTAAATACATTTTAATTTTTTCTCCTCTTAATCTATCATGGTGTTCATGATATGAAACAAAAACTCAGTAAATAGTGGCTATACCTTTAACCTTTACCTTGTGGCTTGCTGCTTGCTTGATACAAATATGTTCAAATATGTTTTTTTGGGAATAATTTTCTTTAAACTCAAGTAATAATATTAGTACCTAAATGGGTGGGTTTCTCGAGGAATGTACCTAAGACTCATTTAGCGTCAGTTTCTGCGAAGTTCAACATTTTCTTCTTAGATTGCCTACAGAATCAAAGCTAATCTTTCCATTGTAGCCTAAAATATAACTAAAATATAAAGCAAAGCAAGCTATGTTAAATCGTATGTCTATATTAAAAAAAGTGCATTTACACCAAATAAGTTCACTTTTTGGTCGCGCTGATTCAATATAATTATTTGAATTTCGTGTAATTTGGTTGAACATATCTTTTTCCTATCCGTGTCTCCCTCCCGCACAAACTTATCGTCTACGTGTAAGCGAGACCACTTCACGCCGCTGCGAGCGGCGCCCTCTGTCGGAACGAAGAAGAAGATAAACTGTCATGGCAAAATTTGACTTTGAACCGCATCGTTGTGTCGCAAAACATTTTGGATTTGATGGAGAAATAGACTCTTTGAACTGATGAAAATGTCCTGTGCTTATTTGTGAGTGACTAGTGGATCAGACAACAATTGAGGACTTACAGCAGTATCGCAAAGGTTAGTGCTTCCTTCCTTAATGAGAACTGCTTTCTTTACCTAAATGGAATCCCACGCAGTTTCTAATCACCTGTCGATTTGCTTCAGCCAAAATTCAAAACCTATTATCGCATAACCCGCGCAAACATTTTATGGTCCTTCGAGCCGGATATTGAATCAGTGTTAGCTATTACCTAGGTATTGATAATGCCTCAATAACTCGTCGAAACAAATCGCAATAACTTCGCGGCTCGGCGTTCAGTCAGCCGAAATAGCAAACAGCGGACCAACCGACCTAGGTATTTTCGCTTGTCCGCTTTGAAATCCTATCGTTTGTTTATATTAGCATTCATAAACTTATTCATGCCTACTACTTTTTTGCCTGTTATTCTCGTTCGCCCCGCACCAGGTAAATAGGTACGTAGGTAGGTACCGACCTAGGTATTTTCGCTTGTTCGTTTCGAAATCCTTTCGTATATACTTAATTCGTTTGTTTATTCGCATTCAAAAACTTAGTTCGGATCTACTACTTATTTGCTTGTAATTCTCGTTCGCTCCGCACCAGGTAAATAAGTAGGTAGGTACTTTCGTTGTTGTTTCGCCTCTTAGGTATAAATACATTATTTGCCTGATAAATAATAGTTCGTTCGACCCGCATCAGGTAAATAATAAACCTATTTCATACCTACTACTTATTTACCTGTTACTTTCGTTCGCCCCGCACCAGGTAAATAAGTAGGTACGTACTTTTCGCTGTCGTTTCGCCTTTTAGGTACTTATACCTAAACACATTATTTGCCTGATAAAAAATATTTCGTTCGACCCGCTTCAGGTAAATAATCTGTAGGTACCTACCCCACCCAGTGAATGCAATTCGTTCACTGGCAATTAACTTTCGTTGTCGTTTCGCATTGTAAATTCAAGTTACGTAGATAGGTGCCTACTTAATTACGCTGCTCACACGCATTTTAATTTATAAGCCGTAAACAGTGAGTGGTAAATCGTAGCTGAGTTTTACATTCGCTAATATAACTTCGTTCGTTCGTAAAGTTATATTTCGTTCACACTGCATAAGTTAATATAAGTTTAAATAGATATCGTTCTATTTAGTGATTCGTATTGTGTAGCCGTGATTAAATACAACTAGAGACGTTTTACGTCACGCGCTACATAAGACACTCATTGTTATTACTTGTTGAACCAACGGGCGTAGGTAGTCTGTTCTCCGCCGCTAATTAGAACTAAGTAATTTGAGTTTACTCGGATACCTACCTATTGTTGACATGGCTCCCACTGCAGATGTTCAATTAAAGGTTCTGTAGGTACGCTAAAAGAGACAGGATATTTTCTCGCATGCAAAGTATTTGTAGTCGTGTAAAGGATCTTGATTCAAAGGTATCTACTAAGGAAACATTTTTGTGTGAAATGGAAACCGTAGATACTTTGCATCAGGATTTCGAAAGCGTGTTGGACAAAATAGTGGAGCTGGAGTTAAAAATAGATCCCCAATTCGTTGTCGATTTTCAGTCACTCTCGTGATATTTGCTCGTGATATGTGATCGCAGATATTTGTTCAGGGTGTTCTGGGTATTTTCTATGTTTAATAAAAAATATCTATCTATGTATTATATTGTATTAAATATATCAATTATCTAGTACCCATAACACAAGCTCTGCTTAGCTTGGGGCTAGATAAAGTTGTGTGAAATGTCCATTATTATTATCATTACTATTATTTATTATTAATTGGGGTCATAAAGTTTGGATGTATTGTTTGTTATTCTATTAAAATTTAAAATTAAAGCGGGCTCCCATACAAGAAAAGTGATTTTAACAAACGCGGTATCCCTTGGTCCGTAATAGGTAGACACAAAAAAAAATACAAAAAGTGTGTTATAAGTAGGTATGTACCTAGGGGAAAACAAACATGTTTATATTTACTTGCCTTATTTTTATTAATCATCATCATCAGCCCAGCTGGAAATAGAACATGTCCATAGAATGGCACGACAACTGGTCTTGAGCCGCGTCCGTCCACAGACTTCCCGCGACCTTTATAATGTTTGGTACATCGGAAGTTCACTGCGTCGTCCGGTTGTTGGTCGCCACTCGAGGACTTTATTTCATTGCCAGAGATGACTTACGTGACTGAGACGTGATCGCTTACTATCACACACACAAAAGCTCAAAGTATCACATCGGGTTATGCATGGATAGAGCTATGCTATTACCATCAGTGTACAAATACGTAGTCTGCGACAACCGTAACTACAAGAAGTATTGTTACGAGATATTCGCGCCTAAAGTTTTTTATCTTAAATTAGTGATCAGTCAGTGATTTTGTAAATATTTATCTGTTATGATTTTGATCTGTACGATCGCTACGATCATTCCCTTTAAAACAGTGTTTATTATATCGTGATAACATTAATGATTTTTTATTATTTAGTAAATAATAGTTGTCTAGTGCAACATTATTTTAGAACGTGCTTAACCTAAGCATGTGCGCCGTATGTAACATAGTTACTGTTCGCATGTCTAGAGATTTTGTTACGGTGTTCAGCAAACGGAATATGCTCAAGCTTTACCAATCTTATGTGCGGTAACATAGCTACTAACTCAGTTATACACCTAATTAAGCTGGGAGAAAAATAAAATAACTGTAAGTAAGACCACAGAATAATTAATAAAAAAGAACAGAAGGCACACATCGTGAAAAAAAAATGACGAACCTTGCTGGGACGCAACAAAGTGCATTTCAGTTTGCATAAGTGCTTAGTGCCCAGCGGGATATTCACCTAAACATTCCCGCATTCTTCTGATGTTTGAATCTTTTTATTTGTGTATTATATATATATACATGTATTTTTTTTTTTTTGTATGCTAATATATTTTATATTTTTATATACCTTTTAATATTCTTTGTATTTTTGAATTTTAAACACAAATTAAATTAAAATTAAATGACTATTCCAAGTATATTCGGTACAAATGTAATCTGCGTAATGTTTTTTTTCGAATGGAATTAAAAAAGATTTAAACTTTTGTTTTCTTGACAAAATCCGAATAAATTTATGGACATAATACTTGTTATTGACTTTGTACGGTGAGGCGTGACGCGTCGAAATAATAACTTGGTAACTTTCTATGGCGCATGCACTATTAAATTGTTTTGACCAAATGTTCCCATTTTTAGGGTTCCGTAGTCAAAGACAAGGAACCCTTATGGATTCGTCATGTCTGTCTGTCTGTCTGTCCGTGTATGTCACAGCCTTTTTTTTCCAAAACTATAAGAGCTATACTGTTGAAACTTAATAGGTAGATGTATTCTGTAAACCGCATTAAGATTTTTACACAAAAATTTAAATAAAACAATTATTTTTGGGGTTCCCCATACTTAGAACTGAAAACCAAATTTAAAAAAACATCAAACCCATACGTGTGGGGTTCTATGGATAGGTCTTCAAAAATAATATTAAGGTTTAGAAACAAATGAAAAAAATGATATTAGAATATAATTTTTTTCTAAACTGAATAGTTTGCGCGAGAGACACTTCCAAAGTGGTAAAAAGTGTCCCCCCCATAACTTCTAAAATAAGAGAATTAAAAACTAAAAAAAAAAAAATGATGTACATTACTTAGATAAACTTCCAACAAAAATTGGTTTGAACGAGATCTAGTAAGTTTTTTTTTAATACGTCATAAATCGTAATCCATCCAAGAACTTTTATATTATGTTACTTGCTGCTACGGAACCCTTCATGGGCGAGTCCAACTCGCACTTGGCCGCTTTTTTGTAATGGTTATTTTTGGAAATTGTTAATTGGTACCTTATTTTTGCGTAGATTCAATCTTTATCGAATACTGACTATCCAAGTTTATTTTGTAGTGTATTTGGAATAGTGGTGTATACCTTATTTTATACCAGTCAGTTAAATCATTCTAACGGTGAAGTTATAATTTGGTAAATTTTGCTAGAAGTATATCCTATTTTCTGGTATAAATGGCACTAATTTGCTTATGATTTCTTCTTTTATTTCTGCAGTTATACCTTTTGCCATAAAATTAGGCATAGCTTCTAGAAAACAAAGAGTTTAAAAAAAATTGTTTGTGGTAAATCCATTGTGATTTTAACTCAACACCGAGACTAGTTTTATATTTTGGGGTTCAATTCCCCCTATCTACTTTTACAGTATAATCTCTCTCAGGTACGTTTGATGTAAAAAAAACTGGAGCATGTTTGTGATGCGTGATCTCGATAATTATAAAAATCCCGTGTTTCTAGAACCTTTACATAGGTATTGTTTGAATTGACACAATTTATAAAATCCTGAAAATCATAGATTTGATTTGCTGATTTTGTTTTCATAGCAAGTTTCACTTGATGGTGAAATTAATTTGCAGACATGGAGCTATTGAACATTTGATAGTTAATGAGCAAGTGCTAGCCATATTGCTGTTGATACTATTAACAAAGAATAACATGAAAACCCAGTTTTTGTACCAAAAGTTGTTGTTGTGAATTGTGATATCTAACCACAGAAATACATGCTTATATGCTTAAATAGTTAAGTCCCTGGGAAGATAAAGTTTTTTGGATACGTGTTCTCATCAGTAGTGTGATACACACGGGTTGTGTATATCATGATGTTATTTTATAACTTCTTTAATAATTTTATTAGGTATTTCATATGATCTGAGCTTATTTTGTAGGCAACCAATTGCTGTTTTTCAGAATCCCCATCAGTCTTGTTAGGCCAGTCACCGTAGACACAAAAATCGTGTTAGGTCGCAAAAAGTTGCAGGGTTCTGTTTTTTTGGGATGTTGTTAGGATAAATACCAATTGTATAAAACCAAGTTTGCAACTTCGATAGAGCTGTGCGAACTTTGCAATTTTTTGCGACCTTAAATGTTTTAGATGACTGGGCCTATGTGTCGTTTGTAGGTTAATATTTGTAAGGAGAAAGGTTATACACACCTCAGTTTGTTCAAAATTACTAGGTTTAATTAAGTAGTTGGAAGAGACTTTTCTTCTGGGTACTTCTTTACTTTGTACTAGCTATTTTGCATTTTCTAAAGCTTTCACATGCGTACTTATCGTCGCGAGTATCGCCTTTGCATAACTCGCCACACACGACCTACCCACTTCAGCTTTGGTGAGTCACCGTTTGTTGAGCTCCCACTGACTGACTAGCACCAATCCCCCACTTTTTATCTTAGCGAATGACGGAACAATCAGATGGCCCACCTGATCTTGAGTGGTAACGTCTGCCTTTAACAATGCATTACCTCATATGTCACGTCCACCCCTTGTGGCATTGCCCTGCGTCTACCGGCAACTATACCTTTCATACTGGAACACAGTAATGCAATCACTACTGCTTTGCGGCAGAAATAGTACTGGTAGTAGTGGTGGTTGGTAGTACTTTCCCGAACGAACTCTTTCACAAAAAACAACTCTACTAAGTACTACTAAAAACTTACACATACTTCGCCCTCCTGCGTCTCAAAACCAATAGTAGTACTACGCAAAACAACCGTAAATATATTATACCTACGATTGAAATGTCTACGATTACTGTTTCGTACAGTTTTCGTTTACTTAGCAAGACGATGGCACAGAATAAATAATAGAACAAGTACAGAAGGCTCACTTCACGAACAAATTTATATAAATAGCAACTCTTGCTGGGATGCAAGAAAGTGCAATTCAGCTTGCATTAGTGCTCAATGCCTATCGTGATTTTTACCTAAACATTTCCTCTCTCTTCTAACGCGTAACTGCGTCGCTATCTGGCGCGGAGTGACGTTGCTCGTAAGGGTTGACGACTAGTCGCTTACGATAACATAGTTATCTAATGGCAAAGGTACGTCAGTTTGTACCTTGTCAATGAAACTAAATATCTCTTTTAGGTGTAGGTAGTGACAAGGTACAGACTAACGTACCTATGCCATTAGATAATTATGTTATGGAATGACATACGACGCTAACAAAATAGTCCAAGAGCCAACATACAATATTCATAATATCGGTTCCCAACTACAGGTTTAGCGTTTAGCTAAGTAGCCTCCTGAGGTATGGGAGCGGCACGGGAGAGTGGTGATTTTCTTATGTCAAATGTCGCGAGACGTCACTTGACGTCAGTCGGGCGGCGATCTCGCTGCCGTCAATACGTGTTATTTGGACCGGCCGCTTTAGACAAGACGCACACGAGATTAGCAACCGAAGATGGATCCTCAGATTAGAGCTCAAACTAAAGATGTTGTTTATAATGTATATAATTTTTTCAAGGTTAGTAAATCTGATCCAAATTCTGCCGAGCATGAAAACGATATAAATCTTCACAGTATAATCACACAATATAATCTATAGTTATGAAAAAGAGGGATTTGTTAAAATTAATAAAACGAAATAAACCAGAAAAACAATTTAAAATTGATGCCATATTAAAAGAAAATGGTCATACGGTACTTTATTTGCCACCGAACCATCCGGATTTAAACCCAATCGAATTAGTATGGGGAGATATCAAGGGCGAGCTGGCACGAAAACATATTAACTCAAATTTAACTGAGAAAAAGCGAGCACTAGAAGAGTTATTTGCTAATTTTTCATTTGAGAAATGGCAAAACTGTGACGGTCACGTAAAGAAAGTTGAGGAAGAGTATTTCAAACACGACCATCTTAGCGACGATATAATGGATCAATTTATAATAAGATTACGAGATGAAGACTCAGATAACGAAAGTGATTCCAGTCATACTGACAGTGATTCGAGTAGCGATATGGACAAGCTAATAAATTGAAAGTTCAGTTGAAAATATTGATATTAGTATTAAATATAATAATTATTTGAACAAGTATATTATTCACTTTCGCAATGACTTAGGTACTTATTTGTATATATCGTAAGATCTATCTTCACTAATTTTCATCACGTGTGTAGCCCGACAGTTCTTTACGTCACATGTCACCCCTCCCGTGCCGCTCCCATTCCTCACGAGGCTACTGAGTTAAGCGCTAGGCATGTACCTATCTTGATTAGCTCAAACTATATATATAATACCTACCTATAGTTGATATTTAACTGATTGATTATGGTATTATAGTGTAGTAGAAGCTGGTCAGGTGATTTGTACCTTCGTAATTGGGCAAATAAAAAAAAGCGGCCAAGTGCGAGTCGGACTCGCCCATGAAGGGTTCTGTAGCAGCAAGTAACATAATATAAAAGTTCTTGGATGGTTTACGATTTATGACGTATAAAAAAACTGCTAACTAGATCTTGTTCAAACCAATTATCGGTGGAAGTTTACATGTACATCTTTTTTTTTGTTATATCATTCTCTTATTTAAGATGTTAAGGGGTGGGGGGACACATTTTACCACTTTGGAACTGTCTCTCGCGCAAACTATTCAGTTTAGTTTTTTTTATTAGAAAGTTCAAAATCATTTTTGAAGACCTATCTATAGATAACCCACACGTATGGGTTTGATGAAAAAACTATTGAGTTTCAGTTCTAAGTATGGGGAACCCCAAAAATGTATTGTTTTTTTTCTATTTTTGTTCTTGTAAGTCCTATCTAACTACATAAATATATCCGGAGACATACAATTTAAGGATAGGTAGCAAAAGTCTAAATTTTTTAGGTAGGTGTACCTAATTACCTATAATGTAGACGTGCATTTCTACACCTTTCGATGTCCCTTGGAAGTGTGAAAAACGTGAGGTTCGGATCCTTGTTATAATTCAGGCAGCCGAATGCGATGCAATATGCGTTTATCTTCATTTAAGCATATAATAAATAATAGTAGAAGACTTTAGTTGACGGACGACGTGACGCGGCGCTTGAGTGAGTTTACCGAACTAACTTCACGTGCGATCCGGCTGGCGCAGCCCTCTGAATGGATTGACTCGTCAAGAGTCCGCCGGGTACTATAATATCAACACTAGTCTTAAGCACCATATATGTTATGTATGACGTTACTATTCTTATGTGTAGTATTTAGTCTAACATAATAAAAAAAATAGTTCAGATATCCACCGTATAATATGTTACGGTGATTATATTTAGGATACATTTTTGATGCATGATCAAGCTCATACAAACACGTCAACCTCATACCTCAAACCTAACTTACAATAAACATTATATTGATCAACTGGATTATATATGAGGAACTAGTATGTCATAGATGAATTAGCGTATCGCCGGTCAGTTTCCTTATTCGTAAATTTTGCTGATTCAACAGTTTAATGATTAGACTGTTTCTTAATTCGCCAATTTCCTTTTTTGCCAGTTTCACTAAATGGTCAGAGCCTCTATTAAGGCAGTTTCTTGACTCGCATACTTCCTTATTCCTCAATTATCTTAAGTTGTCAGTTTTGCTATTTCGTCATTTTCCTAATGCGTTACTTTCCTTGTTCATCTGATAGTTTTTTTTTTTTTTTTTTCTTTATAGTTGGCGCCGCACGGCTTGTTCATTTGCCATTTTCAAGTATCTGTATTTTCGGTATTTTCACTATATTGTATTTTCAATATATTTTGCAACGTTACACTCCTTCCAAGTCGTCAAAGTCACAGTCAAGTCATGTTTTAGTAAAATGGTGGCCAATTTTACTAAAACTTTGGTAGACACTTTCCACCAATTTCAAAAGTCACGCAATTCATTTCCATTTCATTTCACTACACTTGTGCTTTTTAAACGAGCGACATTAGTTAAAATGCCACCAAAATAACACAAAATATCTCAAGAAAACACTAGGAAAAGAAATAAAAAAAAGTAGGCAACGTCTCTTTTCAAAAATGGCGGGAAGAGTCCGATAGTTTAGTTTGTCAGTATTCCCATTTTTTTTTTTTTTTTAATTTTTTTTCCATTCAAATCACCTTGTATATTTGATACACCGAAACACGACTATAAGACCCTGGCAACTAGTAAAACTGGCGAATATAGAAGGGTCATTCTCAGTTAAGAGGTAATAGCTTACTGATAAAACTTGGCCTGACAAAAAATTTTGAAATTTGATTTAATTTTTTTACAGATTTATCAAAACAACTTGTTTTTTAATATGTGCTGGGTGACCAGTCAATTTTTCATTTTTTTATCATTTTACAGAAAGCCAGGGGAGAGACTTTTATGTTTTTTTTTTATAAAATATAAATAAATGCATATATTAAATGTTTGTCAAATTTTTATAAATCTATTAGATGATGTATATGCATTTTCTAATGTTTTTTTTTTTATTATTCTTTTTTACCTCAGAAAATAGTGATTGTTGAGCACAGTCTAGTCCCTCCCCTGGCCTCTTGAAAAACAAGAAAAAAATAAAAAAATTACGGATTATTTTGCAGATCTGAATAATTGAAAGTGTAATTCAGTGTAATAGTCCATTTAAATCAATATTTATACGTCTGCTGAACATTTTTGCAAATGATGTACCAGGGGAGAGAAAGCCAGGGGAGAGACTTTTCAGTAAGAAAATCGATAATATCTCAAAAGTATTTAATATTAGTTAATAAAATGAAGTATGTTTGTAATCTATAAGTAAATTAAAGTCAATATAAATATATAATTAAGTATTTAGAAAAGTTAATCCAGAAATAAAGCTGACCAGGGGAGAGACTATTTCACCAGAAACCAACAAAATTGATGAACAAAAGGATCAATATGAGTGACAAAATGTGGAAAAAAGATCATTATTACAACGTTGGTTTATATTTGTGGATCAAATGAATTATGATTAGCATTAATACTACAATGATTACAGGGGACGAGACGCAATTTCTGGCGACAAAATGTATCGTGAATATAATCCATTAAAAAAAAAAAAAATGTTACTTCGGTTACATCATTACAATCATTCTTTATATTAATTTCTAATACAGACTAACTTAAAATGTTTTCATGGCTTTAAGATCACGTAAACTTACTGATTTACTGTAAATACTAGCTGGCGACAGGCCAGGGGAGAGAAGTTTTGCATGTTTGAGGTGAAATTGTGACAAAACTAAGTTAATTAATTATTTGAAATTGATTGTCCATAAAGTTGAGCACTTATATTAAGAGATTATGATATAATATTTTCTCAATTTTCGAAAGAAGTATGATTATTTACCCGGGACATCGTTTTTACCTCTTAACTGAGAATGACCCAGAAACTGATTATCTAGGGAAAATGACCATTTGACCAAACTGACGAATAATTAAATTAGCACATACGGAAACTAGCAAATTTACGAAACTGAAGCCTAGCAAAACTGGCGAAGGAGTAAACTGAAGGTTTAGGAAAATGACCCACAAACGAAATTGTCAACCTAGTGAAAATTACCAGAAGGTAAACTGTTGAATAAGCAAAATTGACGAATAAGGAAACTGACCGGCGATACGCTAATTCTCATAGATAACCCAGACAATATAGTTGTACTACAAATAATATTACGCGTCCGAATCAAGTCGCGGGTTACAGTACCTATACCTAGCTAGTATCTATTTTATATTATAATCGTCCAAAGTTAGTAGGTACTTACCCAAAATCAGAATTCGTTTATTTTTGCTTTACGTTTTTAAATTCCGACGGGAAACGAAAATATTCGTGAAGAGAAAATATGTACAAAATGTGTGGCTTCATTTCACCGAGGACTTATCGAGGACTATACTAAGTTCCATTGGTCTAGTTGTTACTATGTTGACAGAGTTATTTATACTTGTATTGTACGGAACCCTCTACACGCGAGTCCGACTCGCACTTGACCAGTTTATTTATCTTTGGCCTCCAATAAAGCATGGACTTTAATGGAGATTTTTTTAATAGCAGCATTGTATCATCAAAGTAACTATCTATGTAATATATTGTATTAAGTTTATCAGTTATCTAGTACCCATAACACAAGCTCTGCTTAGCTTGGGGCTAGATAATGTTGTGTGAACTGTACAGCATTATTTATTTATTTATTGTTTCGATATCAAATTGAAGTACCAGTATTATTATTAGTAACAAACAGCCAAACATAGATAAAAATTGAATGATAGTATAAATAAAAAAATAAAAAAACATATCCTTCCTCACTAGTAAGTCGGTAAATAAGCAAGTATAGCTTGGTATATTCTGAGGAAAATCGCTAAGCGAAACTCTTTTGGTCACAAATCACAATATAAACTCCTTCGTGAGTATACTACCGTAGAATTGCACCGAGAAACTACGGAGGCCTGCAATGTTCTAAGTAGAGATCCACCAACTTATCTGTAGAATGAAATGTATGTAGATGATAGAAAACTACATACATTTCATTCTACTGATAAGTTGGTGGATCTGTAGAATTGGTTTGTGTTCACGACTGTATGATTGAACTGTCAAACCATGTCCGTCCCGTTAATTTTCACAAACCTCAAATAAATAGGTATTTGGATGGGTTTCCTATTACCAGAATTACAATTATAACAACGAAAACCAACAATTTTCAGTAAAATAATACAAGTTTTTGTAATGATATATCGAAGTATCCGGTTGTCCGTTTTCACCTGTGAATAAAAAAGTGAACGAGGGCCTTCCTTCCAGCGCCGTGGATAACCACGGAATGACAGAAAATGGCGTAGAAATCGTGTAGATACGGCGAATTGAAAATGTTTTCGTGTTTTTACACATCTTTTGTATGAAAAGATCAAAAACCCCAACTTACTTTTAAAACCAAGTGTATAGACATGATACTAAAGTGTTTTATTTCTCATAAATAGCTGTAATTCCGTAGATTTTCGCTCATATGTAGATGCTCTATTTTGATCAATTTTGTGAAAATGGGTAGGTAGTTTTTCAATTTACACAAAATCTAAAAAGAACTTTAGAAAACCCCTACTTACTTTTATTCAGCCTGAAGTGTTCTTTCTTCTGATCTAAATATTGTTAGGAATAAAGCTAAATTCGGGAAGTTCTTGGCTTTTTAAAACACCACTTTTCAAGGATTTTCAAGGACGTGGCCCTTAATGAGAACTGCTTTCTTTACCTAAATCGAAACCCACGCAGTTTCTAATCACCTGTCGATTTGCTTCAGCCAAAATTCAAAACCTATTATCGCATAACCCGCGCAAACACTTTTAACACATTTATAACTTCAAAACATCATCACAATCATTAATCAACCACTTTTAGATGCATTGAAACCATTTTAACAATAAAATTAGTATTTACGAAAGTAAAAAGTTACCTCTTGAGCTTTCGTGTAATTTGAGGTTAAAATCACGAAGAACGTGCTGTCAAAGTACCGTAACTTCGTTTGTTGGACCACTTCATGGTAGGGTTTGGGACGAACGAAACGTCACGGGCCGTCATCGGGCCCGATTTCGGAATGAGTGTGTTTCATGGTACGAATTACCCGAAATTTCGGTCCGAAACTTCGGATTTTCACTTTATGGTAGACCCAAGACGACCCATCCCTCCCTACTATAGATAGATACTAATAAAGCCATTGGCATCGCACCCTTTGGGTAATATACCGTCATTCATTCAACCGTCAATTTGTCATGTCAATTTGTCAATGCAATGACCCATCCATGATGCATGACCCATCGCTCCATTATTACAACCAACTACAAGAGACATTAAAAACGATGCTCTCACAAAAATTATTATATTCGATAAAACGAATATTTACAAGCAGTTCTTAACACATACAATATTTAGATTAAACGAAGTCGCACGTCAACCCTGTGGCAAAACGCATCGATAGCGCGATCTAGCATTTGTTCACTTTTAGTAGCGACATCTAGTTTAGCGTTGAGTTAGCTTACCGATTCCACAGGCAGGGGTACGTTCTATGGGTAGAGTGTTCGGAAAGGGAGCCCTCGTGGTCAAATAGTATATTAACACTTTATTTAGTTTATGCACAGATAAAATAATACTATACTAGTGTTTATGTAACTGTTTCTTTAGTATATGAATCAAACTGACTGAAGATCAATCAATCGTCGTCAGCAGAACTGTAGTTCAAGAGGATTCAGGGTTCAATGTACCTCTTCATTGAGATACCTCTAGTCTAGGCATTGAAATCATTCATTGCAGATATCTAAAAGAGTGCAAAAAATTATGAATTTGATTTGATTTGTTCGATCATCGTTTAATAAAAGTATGTATTTTATACATATTTAAATGTTTATTTCTGACAAATGAGATAATTTATTCACATTTTAAAATAAGACAATAAACCATAGGTAAATCTAAAACTATACTAAAAACCTACCTACCAGATCACACTACCGTCACCCGACGGCAGCGTGCCCATAATGCTGGCTGCATTGCCACTCTGAATGGCAATGCTTATTCGTTGACTACACTATAGAAGCCAAGCATTCCGGTCACGCGTGGAATCGAAAAGTCGCTTCGCAAGTTCTTTGAAAATTTTGTGTGCCCCTGGTCCCACGGGCCTAGAGTTTCCACGCCAAACGGCTCAAATATGTACCCTCTGTCGAGTAATGCATACTTGCGCCGTTTGAGGGACTCCGCTGTTGTTGCTGCGGAGCCAGCCCGCACTGATGTACCCGGAAGATGGGACGGCGCCAGAGTATAGACACAGGTAGCGTCCCACACCAGAAGTAAATAAATTTGTATGCTTCCAGTCATCTATGTCTATATGGTGCTGCTGCTGAGGAGCAGAATACTATGGTGCTGCTGCTGAGGAGCAGAATACACAAACTTAGAAACAGGTCCAGGTTCAGGTCCGTGAATCACGCGGCCGAAGCCGAAGCCAACTGCGGCATTGACCGGTTGATTGGAACTGCCCCAGCACTGATTGATAACCAATGTCATGGTGGATCAGGATGAATTTAATTTAATTCATTTAAGAGTACTGTCTCAGATGAAATTCCACTAGCTAATATTGTCATAATGAAAGGGATTGTGAAGCGTATGAAGGATAAAACAGTCGCCGTGGCCGAAATCTGTCTGGTGACATCATCATCATCAATAAAATAATAATTCAATAATAAAAATAATAATAATTAATAATTCTTAACGTTAAGTCTTCAGTAAGTTTCATATTAATCATAAAGCAGGTACAAAATCTATGTAAATGTATTTGTTTTCTTTATAAAATTAAATTGTTTATAAACTTATTATTATGTTTCGCAATTGTAACTGTAAATAATATATTTATTGTTGTTAAATGCTTGTTTCGTTGTTGTTGTACTATATATGTTTATAAAAAAATTCTATCTACATACTTACATGAATTTGAGACATCATTCATATACGAATAACTTGCTAGATACGCCTAAGTGTTTAAAAATGTTGTATCCTTTCTTAAGGACAACGTTAAATTACCAATCTTAGATTTGATTTTTAACGACATTTTGTCGAATCCTACCTAAATCAAGAATAATATTCAAATTATAAATATGCATGGATACAATATTATAATTCCGAGGGATCACTACCATAAACACGATAGTTACCTCCAAAATTTGGCTAGACTCGATTGTTTATTAAAATGAAGAATATTATTGGGTAAAGTTAGATTAATAATTTTAATTATCCAATTTTTTAGCCAATATAATACAGCCGAGGGTTTAATTAGGGGTTTTGTAAAATTATCTTTATTTTACGAGATATTCAATAAAAACTACTTTTTCGTGCCGCGCGAGACGTTTTTTTTTATGAAGATTTGTGCGTAGGGTTGGCGCAAGCATAATAAGTACGTTAATTCACTTTTATGGGGAAAGTAAAACGTGGCTCTTACTGGCTTTATCTAGCCCCATAAAAGTGAATTAACGTACTTATTATGCTTATGAATGAATGAACTGAATGAATGAAATGAATGAAATGAATGAAATGAATGAAATGAATGAAATGAATGAAATGAATGAAATGAATGAAATGAATGAAATGAATGAAATGAATGAAATGAATGAAATGAATGAAATGAATGAAATGAATGAAATGAATGAAATGAATGAAATGAATGAAATGAATGAAATGAATGAAATGAATGAAATGAATGAAATGAATGAAATGAATGAAATGAATGAAATGAATGAAATGAATGAAATGAATGAAATGAATGAAATGAATGAAATGAATGAAATGAATGAAATGAATGAAATGAATGAAATGAATGAAATGAATGAAATGAATGAAATGAATGAAATGAATGAAATGAATGAAATGAATGAAATGAATGAAATGAATGAAATGAATGAAATGAATGAAATGAATGAAATGAATGAAATGAATGAAATGAATGAAATGAATGAAATGAATGAAATGAATGAAATGAATGAAATGAATGAAATGAATGAAATGAATGAAATGAATGAAATGAATGAAATGAATGAAATGAATGAAATGAATGAAATGAATGAAATGAATGAAATGAATGAAATGAATGAAATGAATGAAATGAATGAATGAAATGAATGAAATGAATGAAATGAATGAAATGAATGAAATGAATGAAATGAATGAAATGAATGAATGAATGATGAATGAATGAATGAATGAATGAATGAACGAAATGAACGAAATGAACGAAATGAATGAATGAATGAATGAATGAATTAATGAATGAATGAATGAATGAATGAATGAATGAATGAATGAATGAATGAATGAATTAATGAATGAATGAATGAAATGAATGAAATGAATGAAATGAATGAAATTAATGAATGAATGAAGGAAATGAAATGAATGAAATGAATGAAATGAATGAACGGAATGAACGAAATGAACGAAATGAACGAAATTAACGAAATGAACAAAATGAACGAAATGAACGAAATGAACGAAATGAACGAAATGAACGAAATGAACGAAATGAACGAAATGAACGAAATGAACGAAATGAACGAAATGAACGAAATGAACGAAATGAACGAAATGAATGAAACGAACAAAACGAACGATACGAACGAAACGAACGAAACGAACGAAACGAACGAAACGAACGAAACGAACGAAACGAATGAAACGAATGAAACGAATGAAACGAATGAAACGAATGAAACGATTGAAACGAACGAAACGAACGAAACGAAAAAAACGAACGAAACGAACGAAACGAACGAAATGAACGAAATGAACGAAATGAACGAAATGAACGAAATGAACGAAATGAACGAAATGAACGAAATGAACGAAATTAACGAAATGAACGAAATGAACGAAATGAACGAAATGAACGAAATGAACGAAATGAACGAAATGAAAGAAATGAACGAAATGAACGAAATGAACGAAATGAACGAAATGAACGAAATGAACGAAATGAACGAAATGAACGAAATGAACGAAATGAATGATGAATGAATGAATGAATGAGTGAATGAATGAACGAAATGAACGAAATGAACGAAATGAATGAATGAATGAATGAATTAATGAATGAATGAATGAATGAATGAATGAATGAATGAATGAATGAATGAATGAATGAATGAATGAATGAATGAATGAAATGAATGAAATGAATGAAATTAATGAAATTAATGAATGAATGAAGGAAATGAAATGAATGAAATGAATGAAATGAATGAACGGAATGAACGAAATGAACGAAATGAACGAAATGAACGAAATTAACGAAATGAACAAAATGAACGAAATGAACTAAATGAACGAAATGAACGAAATGAACGAAATGAACGAAATGAACGAAATGAACGAAATGAACGAAATGAACGAAATGAACGAAATGAACGAAATGAACGAAATGAACGAAATGAACGAAATGAACGAAATGAACGAAATGAACGAAATGAACGAAATGAACGAAATGAGCGAAATGAACGAAATGAACGAAATGAACGAAATGAACGAAATGAACGAAATGAACGAAATGAACGAAATGAATGATGAATGAATGAATGAATGAATGAATGAATGAATGAACGAAATGAACGAAATGAACGAAATGAATGAATGAATGAATGAATGAATGAATGAATGAATGAATGAATGAATGAATGAATGAATGAATGAATGAATGAATGAATGAATGAATGAATGAATGAATGAATGAATGAATGAATGAAATGAATGAAATGAATGAAATGAATGAAATTAATGAAATTAATGAATGAATGAAGGAAATGAAATTAATGAAATTAATGAAATTAATGAACGGAATGAACGAAATGAACGAAATGAACGAAATGAACGAAATTAACGAAATGAACAAAATGAACGAAATTAACGAAATGAACAAAATGAACGAGATGAATGAATGAATGAATGAATGAATGAATAAATGAATGAATGAATGAACGAAATGAACGAAATGAACGAAATGAACGAAATGAACGAAATGAACGAAATGAACGAAATGAAAAAAATGAACGAAATGAACGAAATGAACGAAATGAACGAAATGAACGAAATGAACGAAATGAACGAAATGAACGAAATGAACGAAATGAACGAAATGAACGAAATGAACGAAATGAACGAAATGAACGAAATGAACGAGATGAATGAATGAATGAATGAATGAATGAATAAATGAATGAATGAATGAATGAATGAAATGAATGAAATGAACGAAATGAACGAAATGAACGAAATGAACGAATGAACGAATGAACGAATGAACGAATGAACGAATGAATGAAATGAATGAATGAATGAATGAATGAATAAATGAATGAATGAATGAATGAATGAAATGAATGAAATGAACGAAATGAACGAAATGAACGAAATGAACGAATGAACGAATGAACGAATGAACGAATGAACGAATGAATGAAATGAATGAAATGAATGAAATGGATGAAATGGATGAAATGGATGAAATGGATGAAAAGGATGAAATGGATGAAATGGATGAAATGGATGAAATGGATGAAATGGATGAAATGGATGAATGAATGAATAAATGAATGAATGAACGGAATGAACGAAATGAACGAAATGAACGAAATGAACGAAATGAACGAAATGAACGAATGAACGAATGAACGAATGAACGAATGAACGAATGAACGAATGAATAAAAATAAATGAAATGAATGAAATGAATGAAATGAATGAAATGAATGAAATGAATGAAATGAATGAAATGAATGAAATGAATGAAATGAATGAAATGAATGAAATGAATGAAATGAATGAAATGAATGAAATGAATGAAATGAATGAAATGAATGAAATGAATGAAATGAATGAAATGAATGAAATGAATGAAATGAATGAAATGAATGAAATGAATGAAATGAATGAAATGAATGAAATGAATGAAATGAATGAAATGAATGAAATGAATGAAATGAATGAAATGAATGAAATGAATGAAATGAATGAAATGAATGAAATGAATGAAATGAATGAAATGAATGAAATGAATGAAATGAATGAAATGAATGAAATGAATGAAATGAATGAAATGAATGAAATGAATGAAATGAATGAAATGAATGAAATGAATGAAATGAATGAAATGAATGAAATGAATGAAATGAATGAAATGAATGAAATGAATGAAATGAATGAAATGAATGAAATGAATGAAATGAATGAAATGAATGAAATGAATGAAATGAATGAAATGAATGAAATGAATGAAATGAATGAAATGAATGAAATGAATGAAATGAATGAAATGAATGAAATGAATGAAATGAATGAAATGAATGAAATGAATGAAATGAATGAAATGAATGAAATGAATGAAATGAATGAAATGAATGAAATGAATGAAATGAATGAAATGAATGAAATGAATGAAATGAATGAAATGAATGAAATGAATGAAATGAATGAAATGAATGAAATGAATGAAATGAATGAAATGAATGAAATGAATGAAATGAATGAAATGAATGAAATGAATGAAATGAATGAAATGAATGAAATGAATGAAATGAATGAAATGAATGAAATGAATGAAATGAATGAAATGAATGAAATGAATGAAATGAATGAAATGAATGAAATGAATGAAATGAATGAAATGAATGAAATGAATGAAATGAATGAAATGAATGAAATGAATGAAATGAATGAAATGAATGAAATGAATGAAATGAATGAAATGAATGAAATGAATGAAATGAATGAAATGAATGAAATGAATGAAATGAATGAAATGAATGAAATGAATGAAATGAATGAAATGAATGAAATGAATGAAATGAATGAAATGAATGAAATGAATGAAATGAATGAAATGAATGAAATGAATGAAATGAATGAAATGAATGAAATGAATGAAATGAATGAAATGAATGAAATTGAAATGAATGAAATGAATCAATCAATGAATGAATTGAATGAAATGAATGAAATGAATGAAATGAATGAAATGAATGAAATGAATGAAATGAATGAAATGAATGAAATGAATGAAATGAATGAAATGAATGAAATGAATGAAATGAATGAAATGAATGAAATGAATGAAATGAATGAAATGAATGAAATGAATGAAATGAATGAAATGAATGAAATGAATGAAATGAATGAAATGAATGAAATGAATGAAATGAATGAAATGAATGAAATGAATGAAATGAATGAAATGAATGAAATGAATGAAATGAATGAAATGAATGAAATGAATGAAATGAATGAAATGAATGAAATGAATGAAATGAATGAAATGAATGAAATGAATGAAATGAATGAAATGAATGAAATGAATGAAATGAATGAAATGAATGAAATGAATGAAATGAATGAAATGAATGAAATGAATGAAATGAATGAAATGAATGAAATGAATGAAATGAATGAAATGAATGAAATGAATGAAATGAATGAAATGAATGAAATGAATGAAATTAATGAAATTAATGAAATTAATGAAATTAATGAAATTAATGAAATGAATGAAATTAATGAAATTAATGAAATTAATGAAATTAATGAAATTAATGAAATGAATGAAATGAATGAAATTAATGAAATGAATGAAATGAACGAAATGAACGAAATGAACGAAATGAACGAAATGAACGAAATGAACGAAATGAACGAAATGAACGAAATGAACGAAATGAACGAAATGAACGAAATGAACGAAATGAATGAAATGAACGAAATGAATGAAATGAACGAAATGAACGAAATGAATGAAATTAACGAAATGAACGAAACGAACGAAACGAACGAAACGAACGAAACGAACGAAACGAACGAAACGAACGAAACGAACGAAACGAACGAAACGAATGAAACGAATGAAACGAACGAAACGAACGAAACGAATGAAACGAATGAAACGATTGAAACGAACGAAACGAACGAAACGAACGAAACGAACGAAACGAACGAAACGAACGAAACGAACGAAACGAACGAAACGAACGAAACGAACGAAACGAACGAAACGAACGAAACGAATGAAACGAATGAAACGAATGAAACGAACGAAACGAATGAAACGAACGAAACGAATGAAACGAATGAAACGAATGAAACGAATGAAACGAATGAAATGAATCAATGAATCAATGAATGATTGAATGAATGAATGAAATGAATGAAATGAACGAAATGAACGAAATGAACGAAATGAACGAAATGAACGAAATGAACGAAATGAACGAAATGAACGAAATGAACGAAATGAACGAAATGAACGAAATGAACGAAATGAACGAAATGAACGAAATGAACGAAATGAACGAAATGAACGAAATGAACGAAATGAACGAAATGAACGAAATGAACGAAATGAACGAAATGAACGAAATGAACGAAATGAACGAAATGAACGAAATGAACGAAATGAACGAAATGAACGAAATGAACGAAATGAATGAAATGAATGTGTTAGCGCCACTTGTATGTGCATTCCTTTATTTATCTACCCGCCTTATTTTCACATTTCTTGCATCTATCTCTGTCTTGCTTCGAACGGCCGCATTGGCATCGTATGTCTGTCTGCGATCACGCCTTGTCGATTCAGGACGTTTCGCGCTCTTTTGTTTCCAATTTTGGGAAAACACCATTATCTTCAACGAATACTAAGTTACAATCACGCGGTAAGCTTCCTGCCGCGCCGCGTCCGTACCGCATCCGCGCCGCGTCTACCGCTATCGAAGGCCGCAACTAACTCCTCAACGAGTAGACTAAAGAAAGAACAGCCGTGAAGAAGCGCTACCAGGCTTGGTCACCTACTCGGACGGCCTACCAAAGGCAGAAGAACGTACCCCGGACTGGATACCACTGAGCTGTATCGAGGTGGTCGTAGCTTGCATAGTGCAGTGCTTTCAAGCAGCAGACGAAGGTCAGTCTTGTTAATTCCTTACTCCCGCGAGTGGAGTCGCGTGTGACTATACAGTTTAGTTACCGCGCCGACACATTATTTGGTCCTTCGAGCCGGATCCCTATCTCCTAGGAATTTACCAGGTTTCATACAGAACTATCTGTTCATAGCTTCCCTTATTTCATACTGAAACCCGCTAAGTAATTAGTTATTTTCATTCTCACAAAAGTATAGCGTAATTTCAACATTATTCCGCCATTTATATTTCACTTCCCAAGTCGTAACTTCGTCGTACCTTACGTTCGTTGTAATTGTAAGTGATTCAGTTTAGAGCAACAAATTCTTCGCTTAATATTATCTACCTACGTATAGATAGATATTTATTATTTCATTCAAGTGTCAGTAGGTAGTTTGTTCCTTGTTCTGCGAACGATTGTCAATTGGGTACCTACCTACTTATAGTAGCATAGGTTCATGCGTTTTCGCTCAGGCTTGCATTTGGTTTCGCTTACGTCAAAATAACAAATTACATACCTGCCATTGTTGCAAGCGCAAAAATTCGTGCGTAGATGTTCACATTTTATGTTGCAGGAACTATTATAATTCATTTATTTCCAGAACTGTCTAGTTCACAAATAAATAATTTAAAATGACAAGTCATGGTAAGGGCAAGGTGGAATCTGCGGATGTCATAGCGCTTATCCCCGCAGAAATAACACGTCTTACATTAATCGGTAGACGTGATGTTATGTTTTCACGTTTGCAGGAGGTATACAATCAATTCTTAAGAGCCTTCACTGATGATGCCTGTAAGGATTTGTTTTTGTGTGGCATGATTTCGTTGGAACGGTTACGCTCGGAATTTAATGATCTCGTTGATAAACTTAATATCACAGAACTGTCACTAGATCCTGCCTACAAGGTAAATTACCAATCTATAAGTGCATTTGATGATATGTATTGCCGAAGTAAGTTTGTATTCGATAAGCTTAACGTAGCTGGTCATTCAGGGAAATTGTCGGTTTCTGAAGTTTTACCGCAACGCAAGTCTGTTAAATTACCTAAGCTCGAGTTAATGGAATTTAGTGGTGAACCAATTAAATGGCCAATTTTTTACGAGTCATTCAGACGAACTATTCACGAAAATCCTGAGCTGTCTGATTATGAGCGCGTGCAATATTTGATCAACAAGCTTTCGGGCCGTGCGCTTTCTGCATGCTCCGGAATAGTACCGAACGCTGATAATTACCGTACTATATGGAGCACACTTGTTGACATGTATGAGGACAAGCGCAACCTCGCCGCGGCTTATCTAGATCAGATGCTCGACTGTAAGTTAGCGAACAGTGCAACTTCCAAGAATTTAGCTTCATTTCTCGATAAGTTCTATACCGCTGTGTCTAGTTTGAAATCACTCAAACTTGATAACTTATCTGATTTCACGCTTTGAAAAAAATTGACTCCAGCACCGCTCGCTCATTTGAAATGCACCACCGAGACACGTCTATGCCAACCTACGATAATTTGGTTAAATATATTCGCGAGCAGAGTAAAATTCTAGATCGTATTGCGACTTCTTACGATCGTAGTACTAATGATAATACTACACATGCCTTAACCGCTACTAGCCCCGTGTGCCCGCGTTGTAAACAAAACGATCATTATACTTTGTACAAATGCCCAGAATTCATTGGTTGTTCAATAGATGAGCGGTTCAACTTTATTAAGGATCAAGGTGGTTGTTCCAACTGCTTAAGCGTGACCCATAGTAATTCCGCTTGTAACTCGAAGTTTACCTGCCGGTTTTGTACATGTAAACACCACTCTATGTTGTGTCGGAAAAATACACTTTCGCATAATGACTTGCCCGCTCGCATGCTGACGTAGAACAACGTGCGCCCGCGCCGCAGTACCGCGCCCCTGCGCGCCCCGCTCCCGCACGCGACGCTGCCCCAGAGTACGCTACTTCTGAATCCGACCCTGTCAATCAGCCGACGGAGCCATGCGCTTGTTAGATTGTGATTGCATTTCAACATGATTAAATGTGAAATGTCATATTTAAAAGTACCACCACGTTGGATGTCTGTCAAGTAAGATACTCTTACATTAAATTATACCTACCAATAAATGTATTTTGAAGTTGTAAGAATCATCTCTGAAATGTACATGTTGGTATGTACATTTCAATCATGTTTTATAATTGAAAACAGTTTGTTTACAAGTAACACGTGGTCGGGCGTCTGCTCGTTTACTTGTAGGTATAAATAATTGAAGACCGGTTTAGATATTATGATAATAATTGATGATTTAATTTATAATTTATACCTACAATATTAGATCGTATAGTTTCCATTGCAATTAAGCAGAGGACGTGATTTGATTATTGTTTAAACTTGAACTTGAATAATCTTAATCTCTAAAATCATACGTAAATTCAATAGTAATTATTTGAAACGTATATCACTATAGTAATTAGTTTTCCAACGATCGATTACCAGAATTGTACATAATTAAAGACGGAACATTGATTCCCGTACTTGTCCGACTGTGGGCTTTATAAAGAGCTGCTATTCGTTGCAATGGGCAGTCTTGTATCGACAGCGCTGGCCGTAACACGTGAAACTGGTATGTTGTTATTTCATATTATTTGTGTAACTATGTAGGTAACTTGATGTGTGTACCTACCTATGTATATTATATTGACCAGTAAATACGAACCAAGCAGTGTTTCTATTTAAATATGATCAATGGTAAGTAAAATGGAAAATACAAAGACACGTGAAACTGGTATGTTGTTATTTCATATTATTTGTGTAACTATGTAGGTAACTTGATGTGTGTACCTACCTATGTATATTATATTGACCAGTAAATACGAACCAAGCAGTGTTTCTATTTAAATATGATCAATGGTAAGTAAAATGGAAAATACAAAGCCAAAACGAATTCTTATCTTTTATTTGATTTGACCAACCCATTAATTGATTGGATCCGGTACCGTGATACTCCTGCCAAGAGTCTCTTGTTCATTTACCTGGTGCTTATGCCGTTATCAGAAGTGGGATACAACTCATGTACCTGTTCTAATACATTTTTGTTTTTCATGATGAATCTGGTTACACGTGGAGCGTTTCATCGAAATAAAATGTGCTGATGACCCGATTCAACGCCACTGCGTCAACGATCTACAACGGAGCATCTTATCGAAGCGATCCCTACTGAAAACTCTGTTCACCGTCGTAGAAACAACAACGTGGTATCTAACCTACAAATGCCCCTCAATACAGCGACGAGTGACCACAAACGAAAACAAAGTTAAGTAATATTGATTTTATTTACTGAGTAATGAAATATGTTTTAAAAGATGTTTTGTCCTCTCAAAGAACAAAGTTCACATCTAAATATAAAGAGACCTGACTGACCTGAGAGAGTAGAGACTTGGGATCTGGAGGTCCTGTCGTCTCAATGCGAGGGGTTGTACTGGGAAGTCAATTATGAGGTGGTTTTCCAAACTGGTTCAAAATGGGGTACTAGTATTGTCTGAAGCCGTTGGTAGTGGATACTTGACATTTTAAATGGGGATTCCTCAATAAATTTGACACTTATCCTGAAAAATTATTTAAAAAATTAATTTCTTTATGACAATTAGGTATTCTGAAATATTTACGTACATTCAAGAAACAATGTACCTAGTATATTTATTCACATTTTGTGTAATCAATAGATAAACAAACCTCGAATCAACAACACCTGATATCATTAGTATAATGAGCGCCGAGTCACCCGACTCGCCTTTCGATCAACAACAGGTGACACTGCTGTATAAATAACGTCGAGCCGACCGACTCGGACACTCCTCGTTTGTCGTTTGTTGTTGCTAAAGACGGCTGATTGTTTTATGTGAAAACTAAGTCACATGCCCTGTTTATGTACCGCTGTCAGAAACTTCTTTATTTCAGTGCATTTACTGGATGTACATATATTTGGTGTACACAAAAATTAAGTATTGGTCATGAAGTCCTTTTTTTTTCTCTCATTACTTGCCCATCTCATATATCTAGTGACAAATAAATAGTTATAACACTATGTGGCTATAACCTGTTATATACCAACCAAATGTCACAAGCCACTTCTCTTATTTTGAGTAACGTACAACTATAGTTTAATTTATAGTCATAAATTATAAATAGTTTGCTACCTGGTAGTAAGAGGGATCATCAAATAAGTAAGCCATGTTTGTTACCTATTCTTCTAGGCTTGGTCGCGAGTCACGTTGGAACCGGAGTAGATTTGATTTATGGGAATATCCAAAATGATTCTTGCGACTTCCATGGATAAAATACTTTAGATCATGACTTTAACAAGCTTGACGTAAATATTCTTACTTACTCCTTGTAAAATGGATCAATTAAACATATTCTAATGCATATTTTGTTTCTGGTTTTCATATTGATCCTGATGTTATGGAACTCCGTGTTAAGGTCTTGTCTTTGTAACCGCTCTAGACGACAACGTGGCATTAACGGTCTTCGATCCTATGAAACATAGCTACAAAGGTCATGTGATGAGAAGACCTAACAATCATGACGTGAAAACGTACCTTCCTATGGCTACGCAGAGACGAGGGAGAAAACTGCATACCCATGGCTACGCAGAGACGAGGGAGAAAACTGCCACAAACAACGTGGATGACAAATGTCCAAAAGGATATGAAGAACCCAGGGCTTTCAACAGACGCAGCTCAATAGTGGAACGTATGGCGCCTCAAGGTTATGAAAGCCCACCCTGCACAACAGGAACTGTCGAGGATCAGCAAGACACAGGAAGTTGGTGTATAAGCAAGACACAGGAAGTTCGTGACAAAGCAAAAAGGTACTTGCAAAGACTGTTTCTAAAATTAGTGCTGTAATAAGGACAACTTACTGAAAATTATTATATCAAAAGATTATTTGTTCGACAATGGGGGTAAACGCAAAAAAAAAAAAAACATAGACGTTTCTTGCTTGTTGTTTTACTAGAGATAGGCCGGATAGGGTCGGATAGTAACAAGCCATAACATTTTACAAAAAATTGAGACCTTTTATCAAAAGTATACAAATACCTATAAATAAAACCTGGGATCAGCTATCCACTTTCGATAAATGATATTTTTCAAAGGAAAATAACTATTTTAAAAAATAACAATATGTTTAAAGAAATAAAATAAAAAAATAAAAAAAACCACGTTACAAAAATTAAATGAATACCTACTATTGTTCAATGTTAAACGTTGTCAATATCTTTTGGGTCAGTATGACCGAAGCAGATTATGATAATAACCCAAGTCGGATATTTTATTGAAAACAAATTAATAAATCAGTCCTTTAAATTGGTATGAAAATATACACATATGAATTTCCACTAGTTGGCTTCTGAATCCGATATTTGTTTGAATGTTACTAGCAGCGGGTAACAGAAATAATATTTCACTTTAAAAAAAAAAACTATTATGTCTATGTATTTATCTGCTACTCTGTCCTGATCCTTCACTGAGACTCACGTGTAGCAGGTGATAGGTGTTTGGATTAGTAAGGAACAGAGGTACTTTTATGTCTATGTATTTATCTGCTAGTCGGTCTCTGTCCTGATCCTTCACTGAGACTCACGAGTAGCAGGTGATAGGTGTTGGATTGGTAGAGGACAGAGAAACTTTAAAAAACTATTATGTCTATGTATTTATCTGCTAGTCGGTCTCTGTCCTGATCCTTCACTGAGACTCACGAGTAGCAGGTGATAGGTGTTGGATTGGTAGAGGACAGAGAAACTTTAAAAAACTATTATGTCTATGTATTTATCTGCTAGTCGGTCTCTGTCCTGATCCTTCACTGAGACTCACGAGTAGCAGGTGATAGGTGTTTGGATTGGTAAGGGACAGAGAAACTTTATCTGCTGGTCGATCTCCGTCCTGATCCTTCACTGAGACTCACGTGTAGCAGGTGATAGGTGTTTGGATTGGTAAGGGACGGAGATACTTTAAAAAAACTATTATTTCTATGTATTTATCTGCTAGTCGGTCTCTGTCCTGATCCTTCACTGAGACTCACGAGTAGCAGGTGATAGGTGTTGGATTGGTAGAGGACAGAGAAACTTTAAAAAACTATTATGTCTATGTATTTATCTGCTAGTCGGTCTCTGTCCTGATCCTTCACTGAGACTCACGAGTAGCAGGTGATAGGTGTTGGATTGGTAGAGGACAGAGAAACTTTAAAAAACTATTATGTCTATGTATTTATCTGCTAGTCGGTCTCTGTCCTGATCCTTCACTGAGACTCACGAGTAGCAGGTGATAGGTGTTGGATTGGTAGAGGACAGAGAAACTTTAAAAAAACTATTATTTCTATGTATTTAAAAAAAAAAAAAATGTGAGAGTATTTCGAGAACGAAATACTGGTCAGTTTGGCCGTGAAAGTGAAAAAATAAAACAGAAAGTGAAAAGATAAAACAGAAAGTGAAATATAATTTCGAAGAAAAGAAAAAGAGAAAACAGAAAGTGAAAGATAATTATGAAGAAAAGAAAACAGAAAATATAATATGTGTATGGTTTCATTGCGGAACGATTCTATTCCATTAAACAAAAACAGAAAGAAAAAGAAAAAAAAAAAAAAAAAAAAAAAAAAACCAGCAAAATGATGGAAGATGAAAATTAAGAACGAAATTCAACAATTAAAATAAAACACATCGGTAGGCATCTATACCAACAATAATAATAATGAATAGATAGATAGATAAACACTTTATTGTACACCAATCAGAAAAGTAAAAAGATAAAAGAACAAAACACAATAACAGTGACGTACATTGGCCTTATCGCTAAAAACGATGTCTTCCAGACAACCTTTGGAAAGTCATGATAAAACAAAATCAAAAGACAGCGGTGCTCGAGTAAAGCATACCTACATAAATATATATTAATCTTGTTTATTAATAAAATATAACAGTATTATTTTTTTTAAAAAGGCTTAGGAGAAATCTTTATATTTCGATATTGGTATATACCGAATAAAATATTTTGTTAACAACAAAGTACACTTGCTAGTTGTTTTCGAATTATCTAAAATGTAAATTTAAGCTGTAAGCTATACTGTTCAATAGAAATACAGGTAATTGTAAATTTAAATTTACATAAAGTTTTATTTAAATCAATATAATATCAATATTATAGTGTTTGAAATATATAGAGCAAAATGTATTATTGTACTGATGATTATCAACGAAAACTCAATTTTATGAAAGTCAGAAAAGATCAATGAGAAAGATTCAATACGAAGATCACTTTGAGATTATTTTGATTTGTGTACTTCGAGAGCGAAGTCCTGTCAGTATGGCCGTGTTAGATTGTGATTGCATTTCAACATGATTAAATGTGAAATGTCATATTTAAAAGTACCACCACGTTGGATGTCTGTCAAGTAAGATACTCTTACATTAAATTATACCTACCAATAAATGTATTTTGAAGTTGTAAGAATCATCTCTGAAATGTACATGTTGGTATGTACATTTCAATCATGTTTTATAATTGAAAACAGTTTGTTTACAAGTAACACGTGGTCGGGCGTCTGCTCGTTTACTTGTAGGTATAAATAATTGAAGACCGGTTTAGATATTATGATAATAATTGATGATTTAATTTATAATTTATACCTACAATATTAGATCGTATAGTTTCCATTGCAATTAAGCAGAGGACGTGATTTGATTATTGTTTAAACTTGAACTTGAATAATCTTAATCTCTAAAATCATACGTAAATTCAATAGTAATTATTTGAAACGTATATCACTATAGTAATTAGTTTTCCAACGATCGATTACCAGAATTGTACATAATTAAAGACGGAACATTGATTCCCGTACTTGTCCGACTGTGGGCTTTATAAAGAGCTGCTATTCGTTGCAATGGGCAGTCTTGTTTCGACAGCGCTGGCCGTAACACGTGAAACTGGTATGTTGTTATTTCATATTATTTGTGTAACTATGTAGGTAACTTGATGTGTGTACCTACCTATGTATATTATATTGACCAGTAAATACGAACCAAGCAGTGTTTCTATTTAAATATGATCAATGGTAAGTAAAATGGAAAATACAAAGACACGTGAAACTGGTATGTTGTTATTTCATATTATTTGTGTAACTA